>CAJGYM010000006.1:0-1200000 GCA_904845305.1 Caenorhabditis auriculariae | reverse complement strand
ATCACCATTCGCATAGATCAAATGACCATCTCTATCATCGCGGAGCGCACTTTGTTTCGCTGAAGACGCTTCCGCTGACTTTTTCGGTTCAAAACTCTGTAAAAATAGAATGAGAGTACGAAATAATCGGGAATATAGAATTCTATTTCACCTAAGCTAGCATTATCAAAAAGTTTTGTTCAACATGGCATATAATTTGAAATAAAAGCTACCTGCAAAGGTTTGATTCGTTTTGCCTTGTCTCCGGACGCAATAATTTTATTCACTTTGTCAGATACAGACGCAGGCAGTTGTAATTGAGCTAGCAGACTCGCCGTCGCAGAAGATTTCGCTTTTGGAATCGCTGCTCCGGCGGCGTTTGAAGCTGCAGGTGGTTCTTTCACCCCTTCAGTATTTTCCGCGGAAGCTGGCGTTTGGACTGTTGAAAATGCTGCTGCCACGGCATTCACCGTCTTTTTCGCCTTTTGCTCATCGGTCTGCTCCTTGCTGAGCTCGACGCCAGATTTGGAAGCTGAGAGAAGACCTGCTCCACTTTCTTTCGCCGAATCGTTCTTTTTCCTCCGAAGAGACAACTTCTTCTCAATTAATCGTTTTTCTTCATCAACAGGAGGTTGAACAGGACCGTTGCTGGTAGATGCGACGCCAATCGGTGATCCGATTGCACAAATTGTCGTACCGCTCTTCGATCCGTACGCTTTTCTGAACGCCTTTGGACCAACAGGTTGTTGCTCTTCTGTTTCTTGAGTCGAGGGCAGGAACTCAATTCCCTCAATTTTTCGAACAGAATCTGTAGATGGTAGGGCTGGTTTTGCTCCATCTTTACCAGTTTTTTGCACAGGGATTGTAGGTTTTTTCTCAGCAGCTTTTTGTAATGAACTTTGCTTGTTCAAGGGAGGTTTGGCCTGTGCTGCTGTCGTCGTTGAAGTTGGAAGTTGTGCAGGCGGCTGGGATCTGACTGGTGCCATCAAAGGTGCAAATGGAGAGCTTGAAGGCTTCGCAGAAGCTGTCTCGAGGTTGTCTTGGCTCTCTCGAGGTTTTGATTCAGGCTCTGGAGCTTTCGATCTGGCAGGAGTCTGCGACGCCTTCGTAGAAGATTCATCAATTGACTTTCCAACTGCTAGCTGTTGCGCTCTCCGCGAAGCTTGCGTAGGGACTCGAAATGAGGTCTTTTCAATTCCTCCGTTCTTACTTTTAAGTTCGGTCAATTTTCCAGAAATCTGCTTCGAAGGAGCCACAGGAGAAGAAGGAACAGTAACTTCAACTCCGTTACCATTGTTGACAGGAGGAACTTCTGCAGGTTTATTCGACGAGACTTCAGTTTTAGGAACAACTGCCTTTATTTCTTTTTTCTGAACCGTGGGAGTGTTCGGAGCGGTAGAAATTGCGATGGGTGGAGCATTTTTTGGAGGTGTGAAAGGTCGCCATAAACTTTTCCAGTGATTATAACTGCGATAAACGTTGGGATCAGAAACGCATCGACGAAGGCTGGCCAGAAGTTGGGTGTTTCGTCTTCGCGAAACGTAGTTTTTATACTTCCGCTTGCGTGGAATCACAACCAAAGGCATTCTTCGTAAGGCCAAGGAATTTGGTGGAGGTATATCAGGAGCCCGCTTTGTAGCGGTGGCAGTGGCTGGCATGGTTTCGACAAGAACGATGGAAGCTGTTTGAACCGGGGGACCTTCAGCTAACGTGGCTCTGTGAGGCAGCCGGTGGGAGACGTAGTGTCGCCGCGAGGCAAGTGGCGAAGGAAGAGCGGTAGATGGTTCTCGGGAATGCGACGCAGATCGCAGCGAATAGGGTGAAGCAGTTAAATTCAATCGAGAAGTGTTCAAAAAAGAGGATTCAGGAGATCTTGCCGTAAAAGGCTTGACGCCTTTCAGCTGATTGGAACGAATAATGAACGGCGAACAGATTTAAAAAAGTAAAACGAAAATTCCACCCCAGCTGTTAATATAGTTGACAAGCGGAGGCAAACGGCGGAAAATCGTTAGCTTCTCAACAGGCGCGCCCTGAGTTCTTGTAGCTGGGTGGATCAGAGGAAGCCCAAGTCCGCCCACTACTGGTCGCTCTGCCGCCTTATACTTTACAACCGCCTGAACTTCGTCTCGACTCAAGTCGGCTAGCGGAGCTCGCGCTCAGAGGAGGCCTCAGGCCTCTCGCCTAGCCACCCTGCTCTGAATGTGCTTTGTCCTCTCCGTCGGTCGGTCGTTCGAGGCGATTTTAAACTATTTCTTATGGGTGCTTTCTCAAGCACTCTCTTTTGTCGCTTGTCGCCTCAAGGTGATCCATGCCAGATAACCGTTCAGACTAATCCTCTGCGTCCGGAGAAAGTTTCATTGGAGTTTTTTTTTGATAATTGATTTCTCGAACTGAAATTTTTTTCTCAACCAATTATTTTATTTTGGGCTTTTTGAACCAAAAAAACTCTATTGAAAATTATCGTGTTACCCGTGATAATTCAATTTTTTTAAGTTTTCCAAACCTCACATATTTTTTTGAAAATGAGTCATGCATAAACATGACAAACATGCGATTTTTACAAATTTAATATTTTTTTGAAAAAAAGAGTTCATGTCGAAATTTGCAAAAAAATCTACGAGAAAAAGTCGAAAAAAATGAGAGCAAAAAAACATACCTTTTTAGCTTTTGGCTCGCTTTTCGAAGTTTTCCTGGGACGGGCTCTCCGACGAGCCATGCGTTTTTCTTCTTCTTCTTCCCTGGCAGCCTGATTTCTAGCCCGACACTTGCGCAGCGGAAGCCTAGAAGCTGAGGATAGCTCGACAGGAAGCAGCTTTTCTTCTGAATTCTGCTCGGACACTGGATCTGCATCGCTGCTATCCAAAAGCATCCGAACACGGTCTTCCATGGACATTGCGGGTTGGGTGACCAAAATTGTTGGCCATCCAGGTCGGCCTGACCTGAAAGGCGGGTCTGGAGAATCGCCCAGCGTCACGATGTTTTCTGCAGGCGGAGAGGTGGTCAAGTCAATGAGGACAATTCTTGAAGTCCTGTGTCGACCACGGAATTCTGGATTTTCAGGCTCACTGCGTTCACCGGCAGTGAGAAGCGTACGTTTTCGAGGAGTTTTTTGCGGTCTTTTCACTGCCGATGAAGCTCCAGGAGCCGAAGGAGTGTCGGGCTGTCGAGCTGCGACCGCGCTAGAAGCAGGATCAGTGGAAGCCTCGTTGTTGTCGCTCCTAGTCATCATTTGACTTTTGGAGTCTGTCCGAGGTACAGAATCTCGCGGGGGATCAGTGTTATCAGAAGTCCCATGACTGCAGTCATCGAAACGCTTCTGTCTGCTCCTCGGTTGCATCCGCCTGAAAACTCGGATTTTTTGCAAAAATAAAATATTTTGTTCACAACAACTCAAGAAATTGTTGAAACGCACCAAACATATAGCGGGACTCCTGATATTTCTCCAATCGGTTGGAGCTGAAGAAATGAAGTTTAATAGAGAAAAACGTCGGAAAAGCTTACTTTGGTGTTGCCATACTGATCTGGTTTTTGCTCCTGCGAGTTTACCACTGAAAAATGTTGAATTTTTGATCTTACACTTTTAAGATCATTCCAGATTGAATTTTCTCACAAAACTTTCGCAGAGAGAGTAAATTTTTAGGAAAACCCACAAATTTGATAAATCGAAAATCTTCAACTTACTGTTTCAAAATGTGGGTATAAAAACTTCATGTTAAAAGATACTGCAAATATAAAAAAAGGAGAGCACTATTTTTTTCGGAAAAAGAGATTGTTTCAATAAATTTGTCTTGATTATTTTAATGCCAAATGAAAGTTTTCTCAGTGTTCCGGGGGACAAAGGAAGTTTACTACATATGAAGTTTTCCTTTGATTTCACGAAAACTTAAAAAGATTACAGTTTACTTTGTTTAATTTTCTAAGAAAGGCAAGGAAATTATGAAATCTCAAAAGAATGTGCCCTAACACTCTGAAGGTCTATTTATTTCGAAATTATTCAGCTTTTAGCTCAAACTCTTCTGTTTGTGAATTCACAAAATCAAAGAGTATTTCGATTGTAAGCTTTTTTCAATATCGGAAAACTTGGAAAATAAATTTAAAAATAAAAACTTTGAGCAGGTTCATTAGAAATTTTCCATCAGTTTTCCGAGACAAACTTCTAGAAAATCTCAAACAATGAATCCAAGCTAAAGAGAGTCCTTGTCAGCCAGCATCTCCTGAAATGTTTCACTTACCCCGCTGTGATAAAAGGCGTCAGCGTCCGGTCACGTGCCTGAATATATGATGAAGCTTGAGAATGAAATAATTGTAAGATAACCTGGGCACTTTCGGTAGGTTCGATTTTCGGGATGGCTGGGTAAGCGAAAGTGTGTTCGTCGGAAACGCTGGGACCAACGTCAATCTCGTCGGGTTCTGGCTCCTCGCATTCTTCAACTTCATCGACAGGAGTTTGAGGACGGCGGACGGGGTAAGGAGCGCAGAACGTTGGGAGCACTTCCACATCAACCAATTCTGGATTCGGACTATCTGGACTCTCCGGAGATGGCGATTCATCTGACAACTCTTCCGAAAGACGGTCGCCCTCCTCCTCCTCCACCTCCACCTCCTCCTCCTGCTTCTCCTCCTCTTCTACATTCTTTTCTGGCGAAGGTTCTACCGAAGGAGTTTCGGTTTTCTGTCTTTGTTTTTTCGTAGTTCTTTTAGCGGCAGGGAGACGTCCTCTTCGCTTGCTTGTTGGTTCTGGAGGTGAAGCTGGGGCTCTTTTCTTTAATGTTCGGGAACTTCGCCGTCTTTCGGAAGTATAGTCTCGGGTCTCCTCGGCCTTCTTCGTTGAGTAGTTTCTGAATAGTTGCAATGAAAATTTTGAAAATTTTTTAAAAGAAGATTCATCGTAGGCTGTTGATATAGCCTGTGTACCATGACTTGGAATTTCATCAAACGACATTTCGCTGTGCCGCTGCGCGCCTTTGCGAACCTTGGTTGCGCTTCTATTTTGTTTTTCTTTTATTAAGGTACTCTACCTTTGCTCCCACAGCAATAACAATCAACTGAAACCGTGACCTAGATTCGAAAGACGTTTCGCGAACGCACGCAGCGGAACAGCGGAATGTCGTTCGGTGAAATTTCAAGGGCACACAGACTATATTAACTTTCTGTCGTCATAATTTTTGATTTTTTTATTTGATGAATCATGTGAAGGTGAGATGGAGACTTGGCCACTGTTGTTGATAATTTGAACCAATTTGATTGAACTCAAATTGAATTTAGCCGTGTGCAAAGGTTTATTAAACAACGGACCAAAAGATTCAAATTCAAAATGAAAAAATTTACGATGAAACGTGGATAACCAAATTGCATAATTGCTGAATGTTTCTATGGTTAAACTTAGAAGATTTCTTCTGAAAAAATTTGAAACTGTCAATCGATCATTATTGCATTATTTACTTGTCAAAAACTCAATCGATTCAAGAGTAAATTTAGACTGCTGTAAAATCTGTACTGTCCCAGGATTATAACTTTAATAATGTGAAATGTGAGTTGAAAATTAACAAAAAAATTGGATTCAAAAAAATGAACTTTCGAGTTGCCGAAAGCAAAAACTTATTCGTAGATCAAATAAATTTATATTAATCTAATCTTATTTTTGTTAATCAAATCGGTTATCTGAATTTGATAGTAATTGTCCAGCCAATTCTATGATTTTTCTTGAGATTTAGCCCGTTGAAAGAAACATTCCAATCTTCAATATTTTCAATAATCTGTGGGAAAAAAATATTCTTAAAGTTGATTTTTATTTTTTCATTCATCTAATTCACAAAACGGAAAAACTAACCTTGTTCTGGGTCGATCAGGCGAGCCAGAGCTGCTTCTGATTTTCGATTGATTTTTGGCGCGGGAGTCTGGAGACCGCGTTCTTCTCCTTCTACAGTTTGCCTTTGCCCTTCCCATGCTGTCAAAGTACTGCAGAACCCAACGTCTGAAATTTAAAAAAATAAAAGGTCAGAAAATGTCTAGATAAAAGGGTGTGAAAGTTTCACAATGAAGGCCTAGCGTTTGAAACCAAGAAGCTTCACAAAACAGAATCAGATTGAATCTTGAGTCGTTCTCGTTGACCCATGCCTAAAAAAATAGCTATTGAGTATTGAAATTTTTAGAAGTTATTAAAAAAAGCAAAAAAAGATGAGTCAATTTTTGAACAAGGCAATGTTTGCCTCAAAAAAACGGTTGAAAAAAAGGGTTTTTTTGTGCAGGTTCAAGGTGAGTTTCTCGATGAGTTCAACCTGCTTGATTCAATAATCATAATGAGATTAAAAAGCTAAAAATTATAACAGAATACAGGACTGACGCGAGCGTGCCCACGTGCGTGAAGCGATCGAGCGGATAGGAACTAGCGCTCCATTGAAAAAAAGCCGACCGCTCCGCATTGGACTTGGCCTCGATGCCATCTTTTATGGCGGCATTTCAATTGACAGCACATGTTCAACTAATTAATATAAGACTGCGAAAACGTATATACTAAATGTTTTTGTTTTGAATGATCAGTCAGTTGATATAGATACCGAAAATTTTATTCCGAAAATTGCAAATTCGGTTTTCTTGCCTGAAAATGACCAATACTCGAAAACGTTCTGTATGTTGCGGAATTTCGGAAAGTCAATATTTACCGGCATTCTTTATCTCATTTCTGTGACATATCTTCTATTGATCGTGATAATTTGTGATACTTTCGATTTTGATTTTATAAATATAGTTTAATTTTTTTCAATTATCATTTATATTTTTTTTGTTTAATTAGTTCTGAAAAAAACAACATTTTTTTAAAGAGGGGATCCCTAGAATTTCAGATAAAATTTTTTTATTAGTAATTTTGGCAATCAATTGTTGCTCCAAAACCTTCGAGTAAAGACTTCTAACCAAAAAATCTGTCCAGACCCGAAAAACCAAACTTTTTATCTAAGGTTTTGAAAACTGACTCTTACAAAAAAGTCCTCTTGAGATTATGATATCCCAAAAATTATCTTGCTATCGGATTGATTTTTGTATTGATATCGGACGACTGGAAAAGGCAAAATCTGTCTACTTTCGGTCCGTCCGGTCGTTTTTTTCAAAAAAAAAAGTTCAACCCTGGCGCTTTCAATTTTTTTATAAGCCAATTAATTTGGTTGGAGTCTCGAAAAAAAAATCATCTTAAAGACCTTGATTAATAGAAGTTGCTGTAAAATAGATTTTTCAGATCTTCCAAAGCCAATAAAAATGCTTGTTAATTTTATTAATGATAATCCGGATACTTCTGAAACTTTATATTTGTGCAGAAATCAATTAGAAGTTTTCCGGAAGGCTGAAGATTTGCTGTATGTCTCATTTAAACTTAAAATATTTGCAAAAATTTTTTTGGAGACCTTATTTTTAGATATTATCAAGTGAACTTTTGACGATGAATTTTTTTATGAAAGAAATCTATTTCCAAACCGGCTTATTTTTTTGATTTTTTTCAACCGTGTCGTTTATTTATTTTCCGACAAAAAAATTTCTGACTCTTTCTGTTTTTTTCAAGATGTCTTTTGCACATGACGTTCCAGTAGTTTTTTCACCGGAAACACTTTTTTTTCTTACATCTCCGAGAGAAAAATGATCATCAATCAGTTCCCGTGTTCTAGTCGACCCCAGTTTAAATCACAACTGCATTGACAATTCCAAAAAAAGATTATGATGAGAAGAGTTTTTTTGAAGTTCTATGAAGATTCTCTTAAACTTTGTGTTTTTTTAACATTGTTTATTCATTTATTAATTCATGAAAGCACATAAAACTTGAAAAATCAGTTGAAGTATCATGAAGGAAAAATTAATACTGGAAAGCATCAAAACGAATAAATTAGTTTATAAAATTTTTAAAACGCAAAAATAATTAATTAAGCATCAACATGAAGATACAGTTCAATTGCTGAATGAGATTGAAGGTTCCTGGAAAGTTCGTATGAAGATGATTGAATTTGGCGCGGGGACTGCTATAAGCAAAAGGAGCATGGAAACACAAGTGTCATGAAAAAAGATTACTGGAAAGTACACTTTACAAAAAAAACGCTAGAAAACCACGGAGAAGAGGTTCGGGAGTATCAAGAAGGTCCAAAAAGGAAAAAGAAAACGGACAAGGCGATTAAAAAAGGAAGAAATTATCAAATCATTACTCATCCTCGTATTCCAACATGAACAACGGATTTATTCTTTTTTCTGACCCTCCGAAGCAGATATCCTGGCAGTTCTGTTCGAAAAGAATTGGGAGCTCTTCCATTTCTTCGGTTTGAGAACATCTTGGGTAATGATAAGCGAGGCAAGACATTGACCCACGCTGAAAACGGTTTGATTTGATTACGATCAAGAATAAACTCACAGGTCTGTAGTACCGCTTGACGTATTTCGGCACCATTCCATCAGCACATTCCGTTCTTTGCACTTTGCAACACCTTGGGTTCATTTTGCCTGGAAAACAGGATTGAGACTCATTTTTGAAGGCGAAATCTTACAGTCGGAATGATAGGTGCTGCGTTGAAGTGGCTCGTCCGCCATGACTTGGACTATTTCTTGAGTCATGTAGAGTTTCGAAGTTATATCGGAGGCGTGTTTTCTGGTGTTCGGAATGTATCCTGTTTTCGGCCAGTAAGGCAGAGAAGTTGTGGTAGCGGTAGTTGAAGGCTCTGGTGTAGTCGACTCGGTTTCAGATTTTTCTTCCGCTTTAGCTGTGACGAAAGATGAATCAGTCGGGGTGGATGAAGTTTCAAGATCAGTACTCAAAGTCGTTTTTTGTGAGGCTGCGGTAGACGTGGTGGAATTAACTGATAATACTTTTTCTGTTGTAGAAATTGTCGAATCAGTTGTTGGCGAGAATGTCGGATAGACAATAACAGCTGGCTCTTCAGTTGTTTGGTTTTGACTGCTTCTGTAGGCATCCATCAAAACTTTGGTCAGTTTTCGGTTGCGTTTTAAAGCGGTTTTAATGAACTTCTCGTCAAGGGGTTTTCTCAAGTCCAAGGAGTCTTCAATCCTTCGGAGGACAGCGTTGATTGGCAGTTCTGTGGTATCTCCCTGATATCTTTGTCGGTAGAACTTGCGATGGCGGCCTGTATAGCGACGTTTTGTGAAGGAATGTAGTATTTCTTCGGAGTGCGAAGAAGGAAGCGCTGAGTTTTCTGGAGTGCCAATGGATTGTTGAGTAGTCGTGGGCTGCGCGGCAGTTGGAGTTTCGGAAGGCGACAGGTTCTTTTCTGGAGTTGGATCATCTCGATATGACGTCGTCGAGAAGTTATCTCGCAGCAGATCTGCAACCGTTCCGTTGTCATTGAAAAAAAAAAAATGAAAAACTCACTTTCTTTTTTCCAATCTGAATTGGTGATTTTTTTCGAAGAAATGTCTATCAGTACATCAGAAAGTTTTGATGTTGAAGTAACTTCATCGCCAGGAACTGAGCTTTCCAGAAGATGATCAATTTTATTGGCTTTAGGCAAAAGGGTCTGAAAAGGAATCATACAATTGGAAACGTCACGAGCTCTCACCTTTGTTCCTCGGAGCACAGCTGCATCAAGCTCATACTTGTTCAAATGATCTTCCCCTCGAGACCTTCCGTATCCATTTCTCGCACCTCTCCCGCCGACGTCAACCTGAAGCGTCAACTAAACTTGTCTGATTACATCGATCGTTAAAGTGCAAGAGCTTCAATTAACGACATCGATTTTCGATGTTTGAAATGAGGCAGGAAGGAATGCGGATTTTCACGCCTTTTTTGCGAAACGTACACGCGCCAGTGGCCGATTTTTCGCAGGCCGTTCAAGATTGCCGACGCCGATAAGTATGCCCTCTTAGCCAGGACTACGTCTCCGTAGCTTGACCCTCCAGGACAGACAAGGAAGAAAACCTGATCCCAGCAGTGTCATGCAGTTTTTCGATTATTGAGATGAAATATGGTCGCGTGGTGGGTGGTTACGCTTGAAGTACTTTTTCTAAAATCGTCAGATAGGCACCGGATAAACAAAAGCTTGTTTTCCTTTGGAAAATCGCCGCACTGTTGAATTCCGTAGTTTTTTAGTTTTAAAGGTTTTCGACGCCTTATTTTTTCGAGATCGTGTATCGGAAATTCCTTTTGTCGGCCTTTTTGAAGCCGCGAAAACACTGAGAAATTTTCTAAAGAATCAGAAATTTCGAATTTTGAATCTTCAAGTAAGCTCAGAAGACCGAGACAAAAAGTCTACAGCGAAAAAAACTCAATTTTTTTATTTTTAAGTCACAATTTTCTTTTAAAAACAAATGAACATTCATAAATTTCTGTTCTTAAGTGATGTAACATAACGACATAATTTAGATAAGCCTTGAAAAATTGTCCTTCTAAATGATTTCTTGCGAATTTGAACACTTCCACGAAAAAATAAGGTTAGTGGACAGGCCCATAAAGAAACAGTTGTATAGATCCCACGGCGATAAAACATACTGCAAACCCAAATTCCGAGAAAATTCCATTGAGTACCATTGCTTTCTGCCATTCTCATGCAAATTCTAAGAAACCAGGTCGCCGAGGGTCAATTCAAATCAACTTCAGAGAGTACGGAATATTCACAATTTCCCCAGATAAAAGCAAACAGGGGATAAATGTGGCTTTAAAAAGATTGAACTGATTGGAAAATCGAACCTCGACACATCCGTCCACTCGGCAGCTTTTGATTTCATACAGGTGCGGACAAGTCCGTTGCAACGGCATTTGGCCTTCTTGCGCTTCTGGGAGAGGAGGTCGGACGACGTCCCGATTTCTGACCGCTTGGGCCAATAAACAATCTCCAAAACACTCACTCCAGCTCGTCCAGCTCGACACATAGCATTCTGAATTTAAGAATTTTTTTAAAGAAGCATTTTTTTCACAAAGTTTTTCACACTCTGCATTTTACTGAATTTTTTTGTTTGTTAACGGATAATCATTTTAATGAATTTAGAAATTTTTTTATTCATAATGCTTCAAAAACTTTCTCTAACTGTTGCGATTAACTGAAAGTGACTAACATTGGTTCTCTAGAAAAGCCTACGAAAATTCTTCAAAATCAGAGACGAAACTTCAAAATTACAACGCAAAGAGCTTCTGAGCTTTTCACTCTCCATTTGGACTCTAGTCAGGGCTGACTTAAAACGAAAAATCCCAATTTTTTTTAGCCAGTTATGAATAAGCGGCACATGAACCAATAAATGCTAAAACGAAACAAGCTTATTACAAGAGAAGAAAACTTTTTGGAAGGTTCGATATCACTTCAATTCATCCTCTATTTTATGCCTCCAGTAGATCTCAAAACCTTTTGTTCAATCAAATCTTTCGAAAAAAGATGATTCGAAAACATGGAAGCTCAAATGAAAAAAAAAAAAACAAAAAGAAGAATGAAATTGATAAAATCAGCATACACTCGGATCCGCACTTACCACTTTGATAACTTTGCCGTGTCATCAACAGAAGTTGCAACAGCAGGAGAAGCATGATTGAACCGTCAGGAGAGGCTGAGGGAGACTGAGTGACGTTTGAAGATGTTCTTCCTCCGGACACTACGCCTTCTGCCGTTTTTTTGAATTCCTCAGTTGCTGGGACACGCCTTCACCCTCATTATCTGGCCATCGCTACCCGTCTCCGCCGTACAATAATGTTGCGGTTGGTCGTTTTGGTCAAATGTGAGGCTGCAGCCCTTTTTGCGAATCAGATTAAAGTTCTAAAGTTTTCCTTTTTTGTGAACGCAGCTTTGATGTCTGGGGAGATTAGGGTAGAAGATCAAGGGTGAGTTTCTTTCATCAAAGCTTTGTTTGAAGATTTTATTCAAATAAGGTTTTTAATTTTTTTTTTTTGAATATATTTCCCAGATGATGTTAGAGTAGAGACAGTAATTAGAAAACAATTCTTCGTCCTTTCGAAAATTTTTGCTATTGAAGTTCATCCAAGATAATGGTTAACTAAGTGATTTATCAATAAATCATTCATTTTGTTGTTTTAGTCATAGGTTATAACGCGAAAAACCGAATTAGTGAACTAGAATTCCGAATTTTCAGTTGATCAAATCTAAAGAATGGTATTTTGGAACTTTGCTTTTTCACGAGATCAGAATATAGCGGATGTTGTAGCTGAAGCCCAAAGACCTTCTTCTATCCGGAAGCTTCTGGATGAGAGCAGCCTCTCCGATGAAGACTTTGCACGGAATTTCGGAACACTTTTCCTGATTCAAACTCTTTTTCTCATTCCTAGATCGAAAAATGTCAGAGCGACATGAATTTTATGTTAAATATTATGCCAAGGGGCAGTCCTGTATTTCCTCGAGCCAATTATCAATGGAACCTGACCCCCATACTTTTCTCTGTTCAATTTTTTTGAAATTCCAAATATTTTACTAACCAGTACAAATCCAACAACAACAACAAAAAAATGAACAAAAAAACATGCCAATGGTTAGCCCTATATTTCCTCAAGCGAATTGAGAATGGAACCTGACTCCCACATGATTTCATTTGTTCAATTTTTTGAAATTCCAAATATTTTTTACTAACCAGTAAAAATCCAACAACAACAACAAAAACAAACAAAAATATGCCATAAATTTTGAATAAATTAGATAACCGTATTCACAAGCGAAACACAACTCATTTTTGACTCGTATCAATAGAAGTTTTCAATGAACATAAGCGGCGACAGGAGCTCGCTTGTGGATCAAGTAAAGGAACAAGATCGAAGCGATGGCTGAGATGAAGAAAATGACGTCGAACCAGCGATGGTAGAAGTTGAACTGCAGGTCACCCAGAACCATTGTGATAATTTGCCTGAAAATATCAATTCAGGTTTTTTATTTTTTGGATGTCTTGTAGCTGAATGATTGCTGGTAGAATTAGAAATTAATGGTTATATCAATATTAGAAATATTTTTTTGCCTTTTTCCGCCTCGTTACTCATAAAAATCTCTAAAATTTGAGATTTTTTTGGAAAATTTTAAGTTTTTTTATTCAAAAAGCCACTAAACTGCAGAAAAACAATTCCAAATCTTTCAAGAAGAACTGAAGAGGTTATTGAATTACATTTTTAACAAAAAAATCACAGCATCAAAATTTTTTTCAGAAATCTACGGGTTGTAATCAAAGTAAAAAAACACTTGAAACTTGAGAAATAGAAATTTTCTCATTTTATATATTTTTAGCCTCAATCCAAATCGGGTCATGAATCAAACTTTCAATAAAATAGAAAAATGTACCTGTACTCCAGAGGCATGTTCATCCTCATGAGAAGAACGGTCGATACAAAATACATTCCCTGAAAAAAGGTTTTCACATTTTCACTACTGCGTATTTTTTTGCAGTTAAAGAAGCTTGTTCTCTCTTAGAATCGATTACTGTTTCAGACATTTATTGATTGGGAACGCATCAAAAATATCGAATAAAGGAAATTTTTTTCAGAAATGGTGTTCAGATTGCTTCTTTTCCTAACCCTAAAGTTCAATTGATGTGCTCAGAGCTCCGATATTTTTGAAAAACTAATTTTTTAAAGACATTCAAGCTAAAAACTTTTTAGCAATAACAACTAGAATTTTCCCAAACAGAAAATGGAAGAAACTGTACTAACCATGATTTGAGCAAGCATCAGGACGACAAAATTCGACGTCTTTGGGCTGGACATCGCTTGGAAAACCTTTGTCAGGTTGATCAGAAGGCCTGAAATTATTTCAAGCATTCAGAAACTCCTTTTTTCTTTTTTATGACTTCAAAAACCTTTCGAATTTTTCAACTTTATAGAAAAGGGATGTAAATTTCACCTCGAATCGAAGTGACCGCGATAACTCCAACCAGAATGAAAGATATGTGTTGTGACCAGAAACGAACCTGAAAATATTCAAGTGAAAATTTTATTCAAAATGAGAAAATTGGTACTCACGTCTAATTCAAAACCCATGTAATGAACCCCGATTTCCATTGCTCGAGTGACAGGATCAACCTGTAATTATGTTTTCTATTCATGAAAATTCCTATTAGCTCACCTTTCCGACTCTATCAAAAACAATGTTGACAAGCGAGATAAAAATTTTCCACACGCAATAAAGCGAAAAGAAGTGGCCAATGAAGTTGAAGTATTTTCCGAGAAGAGTTTTGCTGTAACCACGTTTTTTAATATCTTAGGAACTCCAGAGTGATCCCTATAGGTGCAATTTTAAGAGCCCTTGAAGGGTTTTTTTTAGGGAGCACTTTAACAATCCCTATAGGGGTCACTAAAGTTTGCGAAATTTTCCTTTTAGGATTTTCCCTTAGTGGCTTTAATAGGGGGCATGCTAGCCGACCATTTTTATGAACTCTAAGAGAAGAAGCATTTCCATGCGAAAAGCAAAAAAAGTGACTTTTTTGAATAAAATTGAACGACCCTCAAACGTCTATAAGGACCACTTTGATTTTACTGCTATAGAAACTACTTATTCGGTCCTTTTAGAAGCTGTTTTATTTTTATTGAACCGCAAATTACCTGAATTCGAGACGACTCTGAAGTTCGTAAAGCTCGGCGATACCCGTGAATATGTAACGACTCAGTTCTTCCATGTGTCTTATTTCGTTTTCCAATCCTCTAAAAAAGTTTAGTATTATATTTTTTTACAAACAAGATAAATTCAATGTGGATTTTGGATCATTTATTTTGAACTTATCTCCCAAGTCCTTCAAAATCAAGTAAATTTCTATCTACGAAAAAAGTTTCTCTTTCGCAAACTATTTGAGCGAATTCATAAATAAAATCTAATCTTCCAATTCTTGAAAAAAAGGATAATTCAATAGAAAATGTGAAAGATGACAAATATTTAAAAAAATTAATTAATTTTTGAAGCAAATATACATGTGAAGACATGAGAAGCATCTTCTGCCATTACAATTTATTCTTGGGTTTTTTTATCAAAATTTTAATATTTTTTTCTCTCCAAACTTGAAATCTTTTGAAAAAAATCGGATAAAAGGTGGGAAAGTTCATGAAAAAAACGAATGATCAACTTTTACAATCAAAAATCGTACTCGATGACGTCGTTGATGTTCCGACTTCTGATCGATGGGGAATATCCAACAGTCGTCATAACTTTAGCGAAGAAACTGTCGTCTTCTACTTTTTCTACTGAAAAAGACTTTTATGTTTCCTTTCTCAGATTTCTATCTCACCTCTTGTGGGAGCCAAGCGGTCGCGTTCCTTGGAGTAATGAGCGATTCTTTTCTTTTTGGATACAATGATATCCATCGTTTGGAGAAGGCGATGCTCCATTGTTTCAATATCCTTGCTCTCAACCTAAAAACTAAAGTTGATAAGTTTTCCAAGAATTTCCCACTCACAGGCTTCATGAAAAAAGTCATAGAAGTATAAGGCGCGTTGACTGCACCGAATCCGGACAGAAGAGCCATCACGGTGACGCCAAGGACGCCAATTCGAGAAATCGCTTGTTCGATCGTGAAAATTCCTTAATTTTTTCATGATTCTAAAATTTTTTTGGTGCTTTCAAACCGTGCTTGTGACTGAGAATAGGAAACGATTCTCCAGATCTCCAGAAAAAGAAGATAAAAGTCAACCAAGCCAGGACTGCTGTTGGAAAATGATAACGAGACCGGACTGAAAAAATTTAATTTTTTGGGAAAAGTTATTGAAAATGAATCCGAAGAGACTTTTCAAATTATTTCGAAAAAAAACTTTCTGAACACTTCGAACCTTGAAATTCCTCTTAAACATTTTACCAATACACAGTGGATTTCCTCATATTTCTAAACTGCTACTGAATTTTTTTCAACTATTTTTTTCAACTAAATAATTTTAAGAACTAATTAGCTTTTGATAAATAGTTTCCGCTTTTGAATTAATAATTTTTTTATTTGTACTCCTGGAAGTTGAAACTAACCCAATCCTAAAGCACGGACGATCGAGAAACAAAAATAAAAAGGAAGAACGCCAATCAATATAATCAGGACACCCGTGAGACAAAATTTCCAAGCTCGAAACCGAGATCTAAAGTTCCGAAATTCCAGTTGTACATAGAAAAATACTCACGATTGCGCCATGATGTTTGCAATTTCGAAAATAATCAACTCGAACATTGCGCAAGAGAATGCAAACGTAAAAGAAAACAGAATCTGGACAGTTCTGAAAAAAATTCGTTCTTATTAATACAAACTTTTTAAAGTTACCTGTTGCGTACTTCATAATTACGGAACAGCTGTTTTGCGTAGAAAACCCAACCGCAGGTAAAAAACAAAAGCTAAAATAAATAACTTAACGAAAAACTGAAATATTTCAAACCAGAGATCCGACTAGTACAGTTGCATCTTCTGACTCAGTTAACATCAGCATCGGCAGTTACTCTTTGAAACCTCTGAAAATTTTTGTTTTTATTGGTCAAATGTTTTTAAAATCGGACACAATGAGAAACGAAAAGATTTTTTTGAAGAGTGAAAAAAAGTGAACAAAAAAAGTCAGATAACGCCTTTTATTCTTTCTTAATTCTTTCGATTATCTTTTTGCGTTTTTTTGTATTATCTCACTTTCGCCTAAAAGTTATTCACGTGAAACCGTAAACTTCCTTCGAAAAAATTTTCAAAATATCTCTGCAATTCTTTGGAAACAAACCATAACTTCAAACAAACCAACAAATTTCTTAAATCTTTATTCGGTCTCTGAAAGCAAAGGAAAAACACCAAAAATGATAAGCCCCTAAAGTTATCAAGCCGTAAGCTCTTATTCAATAACATGAAAGAATCAGAACACAAGTGAAACAAATGACAATGATTATAGATATTTTTGCTGGGAAACAGGTTTGTAACGTATGAAAACATTTTGAATAAGTTCTTGCAAGTGAAATGGACAATGACATTAAGTTTTGTTAAGACTATGCAAAGGTACCCGAAGGTCGATTTAATATCACACATAAGAAAAAGGGTAGATTTTCAGGGGCGAAATGAAAGTTTTTCTTATTTACAACACAAATTTACAGAAAGAAATATTGTTCAAAAACGGGTTTTTGATTTCTTGGTTTTTTTATTTATGAAACGGGAAACCAAAATAAGTTTTTTTGAGGTTTTTTTGAACTTGCAAATTTTGTTTGATGCTTTTTTTGATTTAATGAAAAAAAGTTACGGAGTAAGGTTTTGAATGCCTATCACTCAAAAAAATTGTTTGGTAATCTTTAAAAAAATGGAAAAACTTTCCTCATTTCAAAAAAATGTCCGAAAAATTAAGCAATAGTTTTTTTGACATTTGGCTGAAAAAAAGAAAAAAACGTATTTAGAGAGCGATTTGTGTTTTTTTTTTACTCAGAAAGCACTTATGGTTGTAATTTTTTTCTCATTTAAGGAAAAATGCAACTTATAAATATACTTGAAAGAAATCGGTAGTCAAATGTGTTTAAGTCAAAGTAGAAATTCGGAAAGATAAATAAATCATAGAACAGTATTGGCTCTGTTCAAAAGCTGGGAACTGGAGCTTCGAGATCCTGGCTGGAGAGAGCGTCGTCGATCCCTCGCGAAATCATCGTCGTCAGAATTCGAGCCACGGGAGTTCTTGCGTCCTTCGTCCGCTGTAGAGGTGGATGACTCTGTCTGAATGCGAAAAACTCGCGTAAAGACTTGAAAATGGTGGAAACCTGAGAGGAGTCGTCGCAATCATCGCAGCTGTCTGCTCCATTTTCGCCGTCGATCATCTTTTTCGATTTTCTCTTCAAAGGAAAAATTAAAAGATTTCTGTTTACACTGCCCGTTTCTTCAGCAAAACTTAGCTTGAAACGTCGAAAATTTTGAAAAAAACTACACAGGTCGTAAAAAAGGTCACATCTTTCTTGTGAGTAGTTCAATCTTTCTGAAACTTTCTAGAATTGTGATGACTGTTATTTTGAACATTCTAATAAAGTTTCAGTTTTCAGGAAAAAAAGGAGCTTCAGAAACTATCAGGAAGATTGAATTTTTTACAAGAAAATCATGACCGAAACCGCGTTTTTCCGTATTTTCCGATACTCTTACTACAACAATTAAGCAATTTTTAATAATTCAGTGCTGAAAAATCCAAAACAAACCTCGTCAACCACTGATTCGACATTTTCCGTAGAAATATAAGTCATTTCAATGCATTCTCCATCAAGTCCGCCGTCTTTTCTAAGAGAAGCCTGATCCTCTGTTAGTACTGGTTCCATTGCGATAACCTTAAAAATTGGAAATTCAGAAAACTGCCAATTGATAACTTATTTACCTGATGCAGGGCTCCTCCGCTTCTACTGGAATGTCTTCTTCTTGAATCCTGTAACGCAGAGTCCAAGTTGTCGTCGTTCAAATTTACATTATGAGGACCATTCAAGCCTTCTACCAGACTTACAGTTTCGTATCTGAAATTTTTGTAATCGTGTGTGAAAAATAAAAATTTCAAAAAAAAAGTTACATTTGACTCCGAGTTTGTCTGTGCGCACGCAATCTTATTAGTGCACGGAAAGGTGATCGACAAATCGGACAGTTGTTGAGCTGAAAAAAAATTATCTAAACTTATGGTTATATTGAACAGTGGCTTCCAAAAATAGTCAATGGTTATTTTAGACAAGTCTCTTGAAGTTATGATGCGAAAATGGCTTTTCCAATATAAAAAAGGCATTTTCAAAATAGTCAGGATATCCTGGAAAGAGTGCCACTCTTTTCCATGGAGCCTAATTCCACCGATTTTTTTGTAAATATCCAACCAACTTGCACTTTTTTCAACGAGAACATCCTGAATGAATAAAAAAAGACCTTGTAACGAAGTGTGTCCGCGCAGTTGCTGCAGATGCAAAGATGCCGACAAGGCAGAATAACCGTGTCTCTCACGTCGGACATGCAAATAATGCACTCCAAACCACAGTCGTCCCCATCGCTGATGTGGTTTTCTTTGTTTTCGATGCCGAAAATCTCCTGAAAATTGGGTATTTATTATTGCAAATTCGTGGATGTCAAGGAAACAGTAAAAAATTACCTGGAACCATGCAAAATGTAACTGTGTAAATTTAGAGCAAAAAAATTTTCAACGTAATCAACGTTTTAAGTTTTTTTTTGTGATAAAAGGATCATATCAATATTATCATAAATCCTGAAAATGCTGCCAAACTTTTCACAATATTTGTTTTTTTAACCTCAGGTCCAAATTCAAATAAAAAAATAGGAAATTACTATTTTTTTCGGAGTCGAAAAAAATCTTACGATAATTTTTCATTTTCTAGTCATAACGCTGAAAAAAACCTTTAAAAAAACCTTTTTTTCAAGTAGTTGGTGAACTTTGAAACTCATTAGTCCAATTAAAAGTCAAAGGAGAACAATTTTTTTTTAAATCAAAAGGTTCTGAAGTAAACTTGTGACATTGGGGGAGAGAGGAGGGAGGTTTCGAAATTTCAACCAGGGTCAAAAATTGTTTTTTGTCAAGAAAAGGCAAGTCAAAAAAGTCAAAAAACGTACCTGCAGCAAATAAACAACTCCGTCGCTTGCAATCTTCTGTCGCAGAGGTTTCAGAATAACAGAACGGCTGCTGTCGTTTGCGTGCTAATTAACAATCTAATTACTCGGAATTACAACCGCAATTATCACCTCAACAGTGCACATCGTACTTTGCATTTGTACAACGCCCTCGACATTTTCGGTGTGAACAGCAATAACTACAGGAAAGAAAAAGACCTCCAACATAAGAAAGCTGAAAAAAATTTTTTTTGCAATTAAAAAGTAAAAAAAATTCAAACCTCTGCGATTTCCCACTGACTTGCATTGAAAGTGAAATGATTGAAAATTTGATCACTGCCCAGTCCAAAAGCAAATTTCTCCGAGCAGGTGACTCTTTTATTCCGGTAGACAAACCTGGAAAATGTTCTTCGGAAGGAAAAAAAAAGAAACGTACTGAACATCTCCATCTTGATAAACTTCGCGAGCGTTGAAATGGATTTGGACGTAGCAGGGACAATCAGCGTCAAAAATGAAGTGAAGTTGGTACAAATTGTTTTGAACCGCTCCATTCTCACTTTTCAATCTGCAAATTAATTTTTTTAGCTTGGTTAACTGTCGTTTCAAAGACCATGATGAGCATTAAGACATAGGATAAGATAGAAAAAGTTTTTAACATGGAAAGTCATATTATTTTGCGGTTGAGATTTTCCTGAAAGTTGGCCAGAACGCTTTTTAATGTACCAGATATGAATTCTGAATATCACAATCTGCTCAACTTCCTAGTTTTCGAGAAGGAGCACCCCGAAGTCAATGGAAACCATGAAAGTCTGTTAAAATGAGCTATTTTCAGGCTTTGATTTCCTTATATCTCGAAAACTGAAAAGTTGTGCAGATTGAGATTTTCAGGATCTTCTTCTTGTACATCTAGAAAAGCTATGATTTTCAGAAAATTCCGAACCAAAAAGTAAAATGACCTTACTTGTAGGCAGGTATTTAATTGGAAAAAGAGTAAACTTTATTTTTTTATTTTTTTACCGTTTCAAGCTATATAAAAAAACAGACTCACTTTACAAATTTGACGGATTCTTTCCGAACATTCACCAGTGCATTCAAAGGGCGAATTTCATCGCTTCCCAACGGGCAAGCGTAAGGATACTAAATATAGAAAAATCACAAAAATAAATTCAAATATAAATATACCGTTAACGCTCTGCTTCCTAACAAGTCTAAGTCACTGTTCTCTCCAAATAAATACGCCTCAGGTTTTGCCAGATCGAACCGGCACCCGCACATCAAAAAATGTGAGCCGAAGTAGGATCCTGAAAATCCCTTTTTGCTTCGAAAAATGGTAATTGACAAAGAAATGGAATTTTCTATGTAGAAAAGTTTTTTTTTTCACCTTGAGTGTTGGAAAAAGCCAGTTGTTGTTCGGGATCTTCTTCATCCGTGGCTGTTCGCCTCACGGGTTGAGCGGACCGGCGTGAAAAACGTACTAGATAATTGACCCATTGCTGAAAAATGAAAGTTTTTCTTTTTTTAAATAATTAGGATTTTCATATAAACTTTTTCGATTGAAACAAGAAAAAAATAAAAATAGTTTGAGCTCAGAAAGAAAAAAATTAATAAACTTTAAAAAAATGAGGGAAACTGGATTCAAAAACCGATTTTTAATGGAAAGAGTATTAGTCGATAATTTTAATATTTTTATAGTGAAACAGGGAAAAATCGTATTTTAAGGAAAAAAATAAACTTATAAAAAAATTGACAAAAAAATCTTCTTTTTTTCTTAGGAAATCGTATTAAAAACTCAACCGAAGATGATTTTTTTCCCTGTAACCAGTTTTTTTATTCAAAAAAATTGATACCACAGATTTGCTTTATGATAATCAATATTTAAATTGAAAAAAATACAATAAAAACTTTCAAAAAAATAAATTAAACTGATTTGCCTTTTTTTCACTACCGAATTAATGCAAGTATTGAGAAAGATTTTTTTCCCGGACTTTATATAACAGTAAAATGAAGCGAAAAGGAAGCAAAGTGAAGAGAAACGTAAAGAACATAGAGAAAAAAAGGATCCGGTTTGACAAAGCTTCAGTTCTGAGTGTTCTCTGAAGTGGCGTCCGAGTGCGGTGGCGCGCAACTTCCGATTTGCTTAAGTATATGATTCTAATAACGCAAATGTAAAGTTATCTCAAGGTGGAAAACAATTTTCACACTAATCAAAAAATAAAATTTGTCATTTTCATATGGGAGAACGGAATAAAAAAAAGAAACACTGGCAAGCGCCAAAAACTTCTGTTTTTTTTGGGATTCAAAATGAAAACCTTAGTGTTTGAAGGCATATCCACTCAGTTCTGGCAAATAATAACGTGAGAATGTATTATTTTAGATAAGAAACACGCTACTAAACTACGAAAAAGCGACTGGGCTACAGTGTTGCCCGCGCGTAACAACAAAAGATAAACGATAGTACAAAGCGACTTTGTACTTGGTTCGTTCAATAAATCTTTTTTTCAATCATTCATTGGTAAATTTTGAATTTTCATTTAATTCAGGTTCGATGCCGAAAAGCACTCCAGCATTTTTGAAGTTTCACTCTCTGAATAATTGCTTCGCCTACGCTAAATTTGTTGAACCACTCACGAATCGACGAGAGAAAAAGTTACAACGAGGTTTTTTTATTTTTTTTATTTACTTTTTCATATTACTTTTTTTTTTTTTTCTGGAATTTATTTATTTCGTATCGTTTTTTTAGAGTATTCAGAAGGTTGATTTCATATTAAAAAAATTGGAAATCAGAAAAAAAGACTTTATGACTATTATGAAACTTCGAAAAAGCTTGGCAAGTTATTCAGAAGCAAAAAAAGCGTAACAAAGTTCATAATAAAACCGACTTTACAATGAGTTTGCGCAAGGACTCGCTGACAAATCGCCTAAATGAATCGATAGACAGCGCGATAATCCAAAAGGGAACGTCGCAGCACCTGGGTTTTTGCACTTTTGGACTTTACAGCAAGAATTTAGACAGGCTTTTTTTTTTTTTGAAAATCGGTCATTTGCGACGTTTTTTTTTAGGATAGAAATGGTTGAAAAAGACTGCGGTTAATGAAAAGAAACTATTTTTCTGGCCATGAAGGTTTTAAGAAAATTTCCCAATCTCAGACTTCCACCAAATAGGTTTGATTTATCATAAAAACTTGATATCAATTTCTATAAAATAGCAATTTCTAGCCACTTGGCGGAAGCTTCGTGGACAATTTTCGGCTGAGAAGTTGCCGGAACCCAAAACTCTACTGCGACGTTCAACTATTCGGTAAACTTCCATTCTCCCATGTCTACATAAACTCCGTCCTCGCCGCCAGTTCTGGCTTGGGAGAAGGTGAAGAGGTTGCTTCCAGTAAACTGACTAATATATAAAGTCGTCCTTCAACTTCAGGTGATTCTCGAAAAAATCGAAAATACGACGCATTGTACTCATGTAGAAGTATGCCCTCTTTCCGAAAATGATTACTCAATTATTGTGAGTTCTCGTTTTTTTTAATTTCGAATATAATAAAAATTTAGTTGGAATCTCACTCTACAATAGAAAATGAGTTTTTGAATCAAGTGCGGCTGGTCTCAAAAAACATGATTCTACCTTATTTTGTATCCAGAGGAATTCACGTACAGCTCAGAATAGGTAACACAGCAAAACTTGAAACAGTGTTCTCATCGATTTCATGTTGAAGTAAGTGTAACGCCACCTACTCCACATCCGGTTCTACTTAACGAAGACTCTGAATTGCATGTACAAACAGCAGAAGTCGTCTCTACCACCGGAAAAGTTTTTGAAAACCAAATTTCAAAGGTAATTTTCCGCATTCATTCGAATCAAAAAAATTTTTTTAGGTTATCGATTCTCTCAGCACTGACGCTTTCACTTCCAAATATGTTATGGAAGGTGAACAAACTGTGCTTGAAACCAGGATTCTACCAAGGAAAATTGTGGAAGCATGGATCAAAAATCAAGTTTCTCTGATTCAACCGTCAACAATTTACTGCATCGGGAAAGGTCAGTTAGACTTTCAAAACTTGCAAAAAAAGCAGTTCAGAAAACACTGTTGCTCCTGAATTCGGAGTCGTGGAAATTAATGCCGACCAAAATGAGGAGGAACCTCCAAATTTCGCCTATTTGTACCGGACTCCCACCAGGCAAATTCGACGGTCTGATTCTTTCAACAGCGCGCTTTTGCGTTTATTCCAGTCCCTTCAGGTTGATTGAGTGAAATGAAAAGTTTCAATACTGATTTTAGCTGGGTGATAAGATCCAATCCATCGACGGAGGATTGAACCTCGAAGAATATACTACTGTGGAGCTAACAAGTTTACCAGCCTCTTACGTTCGAGAAGCCAAAAGTGTTATAGTAACAATTGATTCGAAGGTATGACAATTCTTGAATCATATTAGAGGATGGAACTCTGAGTAATTTGATCAAAAAACCATGTCAGACCTACGATTGGATGCGACGTTTTGCTGCAAACGAAAAGATCATAAAATCTCTGAAAGCAAAAACGACAGTTCATCCACTTCTACTATCATACGCGGGAAAGACCGTCGAAATACCCTTGGGAGGTAAAAGATCCGACTGACTGAGAATGGAAACCGGTTCAGGAAGCGCTGTCAAAGTCCATGTCCGACCTTCAAAGTCGGATTTCAAGTTTTCCAACTACAAAAGAGCATGTTTTCTGGTACAAGAAAATTGCGAAGTCATCATCAAAGTGATCTGAAACTCCTTTCTTTGTCTATGAGAGATTTCAGGAGGAGATCGAGAGCAAATCAAAAGATCCTTCATCTGAGAAGATACGAGAGAAAGAACGGAAACAAGAACTGACAGATCCTCAAGAAAACTACGGGTTACAAAGCAAAATAAAACTAGTTCATATTGGGTGAGTTTATCAGAAAACAAATGAGGAATATTTTTTCAGAGGCCACTCTCAACATTTGCACGATATAGTTTCTCTCTTAGAGCATCAAGAACGAGTTCACTGCTTAATTCTGGGAGGGAAAGGTGAAACAGCAAAGTGAAAGACGTAAAAAGCTTCTTATAGGGTATGGAAAGACAAGCTTACTGAAAAGACTGGCCAGACGTCTAGCCCACAATTCAATGGTCTTTTATAGCCAAAGATTGGATTGCGCTCAGCTGAAAGGTAAGCATTTTGCCTTAATCCCTTTTATCGATCTTTTTCAAAGATGAATTTCAGGGAAAAGCGCAGAAAATGTTGAGAAGAAGTTATCAGCAACTTTGGGGAAACTAAGCCAGAAAAGTCCCAGCGTTCTTATAATGGACGATCTGGACAGTTTTTTGCCGTTTTTTGACCTTGAACAGCGGCAAATTCACGTCGAGAAGGTCGTCGCAGGTTTGCTTCGAAGTCGTTCATTTTTTTCTATTTGATAAAGAAAGGAAAAATTGTGTGAGTTTCTTTAATGTATCTTTGTGTGCGTGTCAGAAAGAAGAGTACTCGCCACTTATTTATTATCAGTGGTGAATAAAGATGGAGAGTGGAGATTGGAGAGGTAGTTGTCGATTAGTCCGTAGCTGGAAGCGACGGAGGAGCTGGAGGCGAATGGTGGGCGGTACGAGCAATCAAGATCTGAGTTCCCGACTTCTTTTTATACTCTTAGTTGGGATATCTCTCACGTGATCTATTATTTGATCACTATCAATTCACATATTCAACACTCCTTTCCTTTTTTTAGATATCTTTATCTTAGGAAATGACCGTACCTCCATTTGATCTTTCAAGCTGTTCAAACTTTGTTGGATCCGGTGGAGTCTTAAGTATGTAGGCACGAAAGGTAACTCTTCTTGGTGCTGTTCCGGCGGCGTTTGTTCGCGAGGTTTTTTCGCGGCCGGCGGTCGTCCTTCGTGGTGCTTGCTCTTCTTGCGAGATGGTTTGTCCGACATCTTCTTGTGTCTATCTGTTTCCATCATGTCTTTTTATACCCTTTTCTTATCCACCTCCCATCTTCACGCGGATTTACTACGACTTTTTTTACTCTCATTTCCACTTCGATGATTCCAGATCCCTTTTACGTGGTGGATCATCTCATTTTCAAAAACGCACTCTTTTTCACTTTGTCTTTCGCGCTTTGAGGTAACGTAGTCACATAATCTTTTAAATGGGCTGGTGGTTGTCTTTTCCTGATAGACGTTCTGACTGGTAAGGTCGGTTTTATTAGCGGCTCCTTCTGCTGTACTACTGTACGCTTTTCTATTACTATTTCGGTATTTCCGGAGTCTCCTTCCCTTTTAGACACAGACTTCTTCATTTGATTCAAGTGTCTCTTCCACCTGCCTAAACCCGGTACTGCAATTACGAACCATCGAGTTCCTTTCTTTTCTATAATAGCCCCTTTTACCCATTTCTCTCCTTCTCGGTAGTTTCGGGCAAAGACTATTTCTCCTATTTGGAACTCCTTCGATTTGGCCTTTCTGTCATGGTATTCGGTAGTTCTTCTACGGTAATTTTCCATCACTTTCATATTTTCCTGTGTACATCTTTAATGGTACCCGGGTTTCTTCTCTCCCGGTTTCAGCACATTGTGTACAAGTTTTAGCTTCCCGTTCTATTCTTTCATCAATTCCGGGAAACCACATGTACATCCTAGCAAGACCTTTCATTCTCACTATTCCTGCATGTGTACTGTGCAAATCCATTAATACCCTTTCTCTCAAGGTCTGTGGAATAATCACTCGCGTACCTTTTAACATACATCCGTCGTGCAAGGTTAACGAATCCTTTACTCTCCAGTAAGGTTTTAGCGCTTCGTCCGTGCACTTTTCTGGCCACGGTTTTCTACCTTGCACATAAGGCAAAATTTTCTGCAGTGCAGAATCCTTAGCTACTTCTTTAGCTATTTCTTCAGCCGTTACAGGTAAACCTGCTATGGCTTCTTCGTGTAGAGCGAGTATTTCGCCTTCTACCTGCTGACTATCTTCAGACACTCTCTCGTCTGGGTTGGGCAACCTTGATAATCCGTCAGCGTTACCGAACTTCTCTGTGTTTCGGTATTCTATTTCGTAGCTGTATGTCATCAGCTTTAATGCCCAGCGTTGCAGTCTTTTTGCTGCAATCACCGGCAATCCTTCCTTCGGACCGAAATCTTTAGGAGCGGTTTATGATCGGTCAACAGGAGGAACTTCCTTCCGTACAAATACTGGTTAAATTTCTCAATGCCATAGATAATGCCCAACGCTTCTTTCTCAATTTGCGCATAATTCTTCTCGGATCCGGTGAGAGTTCTAGATGCGTACGCTATCACTTTCTCTGTACCATCACGGTACTTGTGGTATATCACTGCACCTAGCCCGTAATCCGACGCGTCCGTCGCGAGCACTATCTGCTCTGTAGGGTCGTAGTGTGCCAGTGTTCCACTGTCTACCAGTATTTTCTTTATTTTATCTATGGCCATCTGCTCCTTTTCTCCCCAAACCCACTCAGCGTCATTCTGTCGCAACCGATTTAACGGTGCGCTCTCCGATGACAGGTTTGGTATATACTTCCCGTAATAAGTTATCATGCCTAAGAACGATTGTAATTCTTTTAAGTTCTTTGGTGGTGGCATCTTGACTATGGCTTCTACCTTTTTTGAGGACGTTTTTTACGTCTTCGGCGTTTACTATATGTCCCAGGTACTCTATTTCCGGTTTGAGAAATTCGCATTTCTCTTTCTTCACCCGAAAACCATAGTCTTTAATTCTCTTTAGCACTTCTCTTAATCGTTTTATGTGCTCTTCGTCGGATGGCGCGGTTATAGTGATATCGTCCAGATAGACTATAACTCCGGGAACCCCCTGCAACATCGTTTCCATTGTTTTCTGGAATATTGCAGGAGCCGATGCTACGCCAAAAGGAAGTCTTTCATATCTAAACAGTCCTTTCAATGTATTCAATATCAAATACTGTTTAGATTCTTCCTCCAATTCCAACTGCAGATACGCATCTTTCAGATCGATCTTTGAGAATTTCTGCCCACCATTTAGTGCATGAAATAACTCTTCCGGTTTCGGAAGCGGGTACTGGTTCACGTCTAGCCAGGGGTTTATTGTCTGTTTGAAATCTCCACAGATTCTTACTTTACCCCCTGGTTTCGGAACCACCACCACAGCTGAGGCCCATTCTGCATGTTCGACTGGTACTAAGATTCCTTTCTGTACCATTTCATCGATATTTGCCTCAACTTGTGGTTTCAAAGCAAATGCGATTGGTCGGGCTTTACAATATTTTGGCATTGCCCCCTTTTTCACATGTAATTTTGCTTTGACTTTTGTGCACGTACCCAGGCCGTCTTCGAAAATCTCTTGGTAATCAGTTAACACTGCCTCAACCTCTTGAACAGAGTTTATCTTAGGCATTTCATTTACCAGATTTCTTAACAGTTTTGTGACATCGAGTCCTAATTGGCATATTAGGTCTCTGCCACAGAGAGAAACGGCCTTGGTGTTTAACACATGCAGTGTTACGTGCGCTTTCTTATTCTCGAACTCAACCCACGAACTGAACTTTCCTTTGAATTCAATTCGAGAGTTCCCGTAAGCCTTCGCGGTATACGCAACGGGTGTGAGTCTTGGTTTTTCCCAGAAGTTCCCACTGTGAGATACCAATTATACTCATGGAAGCGCCGGTGTCCAGTTCAAAAATCAACGTTCGTACCGTCTACTTTTTATAGGTACCATGCATGCCGGATAAATGGCATTAACCACATTTTCCATTTCCGCTAAATTTACGAAATCCACTGATTCACTGTCGTATTCTCGATCATTAGTGACATAGTGTGATTTTTTACTTTGGAAATGTTTTCTTTTATGGTTTCCTTGCATTTTGGAACGTGATTTACTATGTTGACTGCTTGACTTTTTTTGTTTCTATAGCAATCTCTGGACATATGACCTAATTTTTCCACATGTAAAAACACTTCATTTTAGCCTTATCTTTGTATTGGCCATCTCGTCTTACCGGTTGACTAACCGTGAGAAGTGAATGTTTTACTGTGGCATTATTTTTAGTCATCTTTTGGCTCTCTTTTTTCGCGGCTGCTAACACAGCCACCTCTTCGAGTGCTTCCGCTCCCGTAAGCTTAACTTTGTTCAACAACTGCGCTCTGACCTTTTCCTCTCTCAACCCTCTTACGAATAACATTGTAACCATCATATCTAATACATTTGTTACTTTGTCAAATTCGCAGTGGGTTGCGATCTTTCTTAATTCCGTATAGAATTCCTCTGCTGTTTGACCCTCTGTTTGGACAATGTTTAATAACTTCACTCTTTCTGCCAGCGTCAATTTCTTTGGCATGTAACGCTTCCTGAGCAAAATTATCAACTCGTCGTACGACAGATTTTCTATAGGTTTATCAGACAGGGATTCTATTTCTGCGTAAACTGTGACACCTATTTCGCATACTAATATGCACGCTTTTTCCGTATCAACAGTTACTTTACGCATCTTCAGAAAATTGTTGAACATCTTCTCATATATTTCCCATGACGTGCCCGGTACGTAGGCACCGGGTCCTTTCGTCAGGTATGAGTTTGATGACACAACAGGGTTTTCCGTCATTATTTCTTTCTTTTAGTTAGTCCGCTTACTGATCGCCACTTTAATGTATCTTTGTGTGCGTGTCAGAAAGAAGAGTACTCGCCACTTATTTATTATCAGTGGTGAATAAAGATGGAGAGTGGAGATTGGAGAGGTAGTTGTCGATTAGTCCGTAGCTGGAAGCGACGGAGGAGCTGGAGGCGAATGGTGGGCGGTACGAGCAATCAAGATCTGAGTTCCCGACTTCTTTTATACTCTTAGTTGGGATATCTCTCACGTGATCTATTATTTGATCACTATCAATTCACATATTCAACAGTTTCAGCGGTATGCCGGCAATTGCAATCTACGAAAGTGAGTGTGGTGATGGCGGCGCAACGGCTTTCGTCTCTGAATCAACGTTTTGTCGACGTCGCCATCCGTTCACGGCCGCTCGTTTCATTTCGTTTTGAGTTGAGCGCCCTTACTGCGGTTAGTTAAATGTTTCATCAGTTCAACGAGCTTTCTGGCCGATTTATGGCTAACTTGGAACGCAAAAGGGCGTGGCCTGTCTCTTTTCTCAGTCTGGATCTTTTTTTAAATGACTCAATTGAGCCTTCAGATATTCTGATCTAATTTTGAGTAATGCCAAAAAAGGCAAATGAAATCTGCTTACTTTGAGTAAATCATATTAATGAAAATTCAAAATTCAATAATTCAAGACAAAATTATTCGAACTAACTCAAATATTTCTTTACAAAAATGCAAAACCCTTGTTTCGGCATACACTCGGAACTTAAACAGTTTATTAGAAGATTTCTGGACTTTAATATGACTTGACTAGGCCATTAAAGTAACAATGAAAGCATAATATAAAACTCGAAAAAATTTCATTTTTTTGCAATTTTTTTTCTTGGGATTAGCTGAAAACTCGAACGGATGTGGATGACAGAGTTTCATCAGAATGCAGTCGCTTAGCGTTTCCTTCTTCATCAATTACCTGAATTTTTTTAATTAACTAATGAAACTCACCTGGGCAAAGAAATCAACGTTGCGTCGAGAAATCCATGAATGTTTATTGCAGAATACAATGTGGTACCTGGAAACTTTACTTGAGTGACTTTCATAGTTTTAATTTATTTTCCAAAGTTTGACGAAGAGATTCTTACACCATTTTTTTGCAAAGAGAAAAATATTCATAAACTTTGACTCAGTGCGGGAATTTTTCGAACACCTTTTTTGTACTGCAGAATCCGCTTTTTTTTGGAAAACTGGTTTCGAAAAGACTGAAGGGCTATATCCGAAAGTTTCATGCAGCAGGGATTTCAAAATCCATTCTCAATGTGTCCGAATTTATTTTGAGCAGATCTTAAATTTTTTTGAATTTCTGAAAATCAAGTTTTTAGGTATTTTCGACCTAGTGGACGCTTTTTTTCACTAAAGCAACCTTTGAGAAAATTAATTACGATACCTTCCAACGCGTTCACATTTCAAAGTGTCCATTTCGTGAACAAGTTTGGCGCTCAGCTTCAACCACGGGTAAACCATTTCCAAAGCGTCGATGTTCAGTTCGGATTCTTTGCGCGACTTGAACTCTTCTTCGTCCTTCAAAATTATATAACAAAAAAATTTGAGAAAAAAACCGACCTCATAGAAAATTCCAAAATAAATGTCTCCGTCTGTTCGGAAGTACCAGCTGAGGGTTTTCGCTGTTTGCAAATTCAAAGTGATGTGTCGCGTTTTTCTCGCAGGAACGTGGAAAGTTTCCAAAGCGTTTACTAACTCCGTATTGCTTGGGGTCCAGTAATCTTTTGGCTCGACTTTCTCTGCTCCGATGCACTTGTAAGTCTGAATAAGTGAGGTTCAAGTTAGAAGTACAGGGAATTCGAAGCTCTAGACTGTGTTCATTTATGATTTTTTCAATATTTTTAACTTGTCTTTCATAGGAAAAGTTGAAAAGGCTAGAGTCAGGCTCCATGGAAATTCTCTTTTTAGGGTGAGAAAGGCTCCTTTTTGCTGCTATTTTGCGCCATTTCATAGGCTCTTAGGTACCATTTTTGCTGCCTCTCCCTTTTCCACCATTTCTTGAACCTTCAAAATCCCAGATAAGTGGAAGGCTCGATAAAAGGACTCTCTTCAAAAAAGTGAACTCACATTATCAGTTCCCCCTAAACTCGTAGGAATGTACTCGAGAGGAATATCTTCCGTCAGATTTTTCAAATACTGATTGTCGTGCAGACGGAACTTGTCAGCAAATCCAGCTGGCATCATAGATTTGGCCAGTTTGTAAGGGACATGAATCCACTTGGCAATGTTCACCATGTCAACAGGCGTCACCTGAAAAAAGACAAACTTTTGAAATCAGGTTTTGAGAAAATAACCAGTTCTGGATAGTTCTCGTAATGAAACAACTGAGAATAGTAGGCCAAAGTGCCGCTCGTTACAAAAAGCATCGTGAATGGATTTATTTCATAGCCGTTCATGTCGATTATGTGCCTCAGGGAGCTCAGTTTTCCACTTTTCTCTTCCTAAGAAAGAAATTACAGCCTCACTTTTGAAAAAAAAAACGAACCTGTTCCATTACCCGTCGTAGCATATATTCAAACTGCCAGAATTGGTACTTACAAGCCTGTGAACTTTGGATAGAATGGGCGATGCTCTGAAAGATATCCAAAAACGTCCAGAAAAAATAGAAAATCAAACCTCGACAGTTATTGTCGCGTATTCAATGTACCAAAGAAGGCGATTGTGACCATCACATTTGTCAGAAATATCCCCTCTGGGCATGAGTTTCTTTTGAAAAATCGGATTCTCGTCAAAGTTCAGAATTTTCTCAGCATCCTAAAACTATACGCTTTCGTTTTAGTTCATCTAAAAAGGTCTACCAAATTGAGAGCTTTTCTGATTCTCAAATGATTGTTCAAAGCCTTCGAAGCATGTGAAATGATCTCCTTATCCTTTTTGTAGACTTTTTCTGCAGCTAGAGCAAAGCGATAGATATTAAAATCTGTGTCAAACTGAAAAATTAGGATTAGACTTGCTCAAAATGTTATGAATATCACATTGGGGTGAATCGGCTGGTTGATTTTTAGGCGGATTTCTTTGATTAGTTTTTTTGCGTCTTCGTTCAGAGGCTCGCCAAAGGGCGATATGACGTTTTTAGTCATGATGAATCCTGAAAAAAAACTTTTCTAAAATCACTGTCGAAATAGTAGGAAAACAGACTCGCGGGTACAAGAAAAAAAAAAAAATCAGAAACAGAATAAAAGTTGAATGGTAAAAGTTTTCACTTGAGCAGTGTCAATGCAGAAGAGTTACAGTTTTTTTCAACGATTAGAAAAGTTTCCGGATGAATCTTTACGAAACTAAACAAATTTTGATTCACTCTAATGTTTCTGCAAATTTCAACTTCAAATTGGTTGCCATGGGATTAGAAGGATTTTTTTTTCTGTGTGAGCGTTGGATATAGACAAACCATGGGAGTATGAAAGAGTCTGAGTGGAATAGAGAACAAGAATGGTGAGGAGACGTCCGTGTGGCGTCAGGCCATTCGACGGTCCGACTGACCTCGTTTGGCGTAAGGGCGACGTCGCCTAGCGCTACCTGTACGAATTAGTGGACATCGGGGGTCGGCTGGACCAAATTTTCGCGGTAGAAATGCTCATTTTTTTAGATAGGAAATAAAGATAAAAAGAATAAAAAAATCAATTCATCATAGTTGTGTTGTGTTTGGGAATTATTATGCTTCTTCATTTCAAATTTTTTTCAAGTCATCGAAGTTGTAATTTTTTTGAAAAAAATAATACGAATACAACAAATTAAAATTTAAAAAAAGGAAGAATTTTTTTGAATCAATTGATTTTTTTCTAATTTTTTTGTGGTTTTTCTGAGAAAGTTAAAACTTTATTTTTTTCATTCTTTTTTTTGTTGATCCTGCTCTCAATCCAATTTGTGCTAGGGGAACTTCCCGTTTTCAAAAGATTTCAAAGTTATGAAAAAGTTTCTTATAAATTTTCTAAAAAGTTACCGTCTTTCAAAACAAAAAAATTCGAAAGCTCAAAATCAAAAAGAAAAAAATCATGGTACCTTTTTTTCAATTAAAAAAATTTTTCTGCTCAATTCATCTTACCGTTTCAAGTTTTCTTATTACATAGGCAAAGTCGGAAAAGACGGAAAAAAGCTCCATAGAAATGCTTCTTTCAGGGTCACAAAAATTTCTTTTTTTGCGGCATTGTAGCGCCGTTTCATCGGCTTTTATGCGCCAGTTTTGCTGCCTCTCCCTTTTTTTTAACTTTTTGAGCTTTCAAAGTTCTGGAAAAAAGAGAAGACTCGATAATGGGACTTTTTTTTGCTGTCTTTCGGCAACTTTTTTTTGTGCATCTCCTTTTTGACGACCATTATCCACAGTTCCGACTTTGCCCGAGTAATTGCTTTCACTCTTCCTACCATCACATAAGAATTTTGAGAAGCGTTAGAATTTTTGATTAAAAAAAAAAATCGAATATTCTGCTGTATCAGCGCTGAAGCGGAAGCAAAAAAAAAATAACCAAAAATTTCCACATCCAAATGCTTACAGGATGACCGCGGGGAGCTCTTAAGGGAGTGGATTGATGAACCATGCGATTTCGAATATTTTTCGAGTCAAACTGACGGATACAATATTGCTGAACTCCGCAAAATTGCCCAGATGACGAGCGTCGAAGCAAGTCTTAGAGGTGATATTTTTGAAATAAATAATCATTTTATCGAAAAATCTTCAGGATCAAAACAAATCTCAAAGGCTGACGTGAAAAACGCCTTGGAAGCGTTTGTGACAAATAAAATGGGTGACGAGGAGAAAGTCGATGAAATGTTAGTTATTATGAACAAAGAGCGTTTTGGAAGAATGCTGCTTACAGTTTGCCATCTTTGGATGACGTTGGGGGAATGAACGCGCAAAAACAACAGTTGGAACAGATAATAGTATGGCCGAAAAAGGTGAAAAACACGTGTTCAACTTCACAAAAAATCGTTTTTTTTTTCAGTACCCCAGTCTCTTCGAAGAGATAGGAATTCCACTAAGCAAAGGAATTTTGTTGTATGGTCCGAGCGGATGTGGGAAGACACTTTTGGCCAATGCTATTATTGGTTTCACGAAGTATCATACAATTAATGTGAAGGTGAGTATAAACTGGTCAGGAACTTTTTCTCAGTGATGAAGGCATAAAAATTGATAAAATTTGAAAAATGCTGAAGTGAACTTTAGGACCCACAGATTTAAAAAAATATTTTTCATTAGAGGACTGATTTTTAAGTTGGAACGCTTCACAAGCTTGAAATAGCGCTTTTATGTCGAGATTTGAATATTTTACAAACTTTGAAGCTTCACAAATCAAAGACGAGATCTATTGCGAAATTTTTTTTTTCTGCAATTAGGAGGCCCAGAAATGCACTTCAGCAAAATTTCCTCAAAAGTTCACGTTCCCTAGTTAGTGAAACTTCAGCAAATAAACTTTGATACCATTTTTGTCTCATTTTGCTTGGTAAGTCGGAAAAACCATTTTCAAAGAACTGACTAACAAAATGAGAAAACTCAAATTCGCTAATTACCTGTAATTTTTACAAACGACAAGAAGTGGATTTACACATATAAAAAAATAAAAAAACACATAAAGAAAAATCAATTTTTCACTCAAGCCTTCAAGGATAAAAAAATTTCAACTTTTCAACACTCTGCCATACTTCACTGTTTCACTTTAATTTGCAATTCTCACTTTTCCAAATGATTCTGGTATTTAAAAAACTCAACAGGAGTTTCCAAAAAAGTTCTGTAATTGATTACTTCACAGGGTCCCGAGCTTCTCTCAAAATACATTGGAGCAAGTGAAGAAAATGTGAGAGCCGTTTTCGAGAAGTGAGATAATATTTCCAAATAAAAAAATTGCAATATTCTTTTAGGGCCAAATCCTGCGCTCCTTGTATTCTTTTTCTTCGATGAATTAGACTCTCTGGCCCCGAAACGAGGAAGTGATTCTACTGGAGTCACTGACCGGGTCGTAAATCAGTTCTTGACGGAACTCGATGGAGCTGAAGGCAATATGAAAGGTTTTTTTCAAATATATAGAGGAAAATGGAAAATAAAAATCGGCCAGTTTTTGTTTTTACTGTGCAGCCGAGACATTCGTAAGACTGTTTTTCACTGATTAAATCGCAAAAAGTTGTCAACAAAAGTACACAGGAGTCATCGTCCTCGGTTGCACAAGCCGTATCGATTTGATCGATCAAGCTCTTCTCCGTCCTGGAAGATTCGACCATCACATTGAGTGCAGCTACCCGAGCAAGGTTGTTTTACTGTTTCGAAGTTGAAATAGTCCGTTGATTCCAGGAAGATCGTCTTAGTATCTTGAAAGTGCTTACAAGTAGAATCAAAATATCCGACGACGTTGATTTCAATGGAATCGCTAACCATACAGAAGGCTGGTCCGGGGCTGATCTTCAACATCTTCTGACCAACGCTCAGTTTTTGGTGTCCAGGAACAAAAAACTTGGTGGGGAATTATTTGAATTTTATGAAAATTACTTCCAGGAGAAGATTTTGCTGAAGTCGATATGGAATCAATAAAAGCCGTCTTTGTCGAATCCCAGCCGAAGCGAAAAACGGCTCAGATTGACCGAATTGGCGGAAAAGTGACCCTTGCATGAAATTTGATGTATTCAACGTGTTTCTATCCTTCCACGGGTTCCGCTTAGCGATATAAATTTTTTTCTTTCTTTATTTCGACACTTTAATAAACAAAAAGCTTTTTGAACCACTCAAAAAAACGGATCGGAATGACTCCTAATCCCATGTTCTTATTAAAGGCGCACGCACATCTGTCGCAAGGTCTCGCCACGATGAGACGCCGGAAGTTCTTTTAACGCGCTTGTTTTATGGTATTTCTTTTTTTCAAAAATTTTATTTTTTTCTCAAGAAAACAATAAATAAATTTTTTTCAGGTAATTTCCAAATGCTTTTTCCAACAATGATTATGCGACTCTTGATAAATTTTTCTGGCAATAATTTCTTCATTAGCATTTGCGGATGAAATCAACACTGGTAAGTGTTTGTTCCAATATTTTTTTGAGCTTCTGAGTTTCAGACAGCGAGTTCAACCCCACAAAATGCGAAATCTGCTCAATCGTTTCAGATGAGCTTGAAAATGCTTTATCGCGTGTTTATTCGGTATTTAAAAATCGTATTAAAATTTCATTTGAAGCTTCAGAAAACTTCATCTAATTTTATCGACGCAGTTGATGGTTTCTGCAACGTAATGAATCAATATAAGGTTTTCAAATTTTTAATATTTTATCGTGTAATTTTACGAATGTTAAGATTCACAAAGAAAAGAAAGGAGTTGAAAGGTTTTCCAAAGAGCAGTCAAAAACTTTGAATACTATCAAGGAACTGAAAGAAAGAGGAGTTCAGGTTTGTTATTTCCATGTAATACCATGCTTTTATTTGGAGCGGTAATTTGAAATATATTAAGAAAATATCACTGCTAAAGTAGGGTGTGAAAAACGGGTGCAAAAAGGTAATGACTGCAAAGTGGCCGCTAAATGGGTTCAGTTTTGCAGCCTTTATTGAGCCTTGGTAGGCTAAAAAGCCTCGAAAAAAGGTTGAAAAAAAAGTGAGGGGCTGCAAAAAGGGTAAAGTAAGAGTGAGGGTGCAAAAAGGGTTCTGAAAGTCTCGGACATTGATTATTTCAGATTCCATTAAGTAGCAAATTTCGGTTTATACACAGTCACTGGTAAAGATTATTTTCGATTTCAAACATTTTCTGTTTCTCTGAAGGATCAAAAAAAGGTAGATGCAGGCCGGTGAAAGGACGGAAAAAGGCAGTTAAATGAAAACCTTTTGTCTATAACGAACGTTCAAAGGCTCCGTGAAAATAAAAACTATGGTTCTTCAATTTTCTTATTTTTCTGAGAGAGCATAGGATCTTACAATTAGAAATAATTTTTTTATCGGTAATCCAGTCTTGATGATTAGAAAAAAACTGTCTGTCTTCATTAGAAATACTATTATTCAAAAAAAGTCAGACCGTTTTTTTACTAAAGTTCCTAACTTTCTCGTGTGTTTCATTATGAAAATTAGGTCTTCGTTTTGTTGTAAATAACGGAACCTTCATAGTTATGAGCTATTCATATGACTTATTACAGTTAGAAAAATTCGCTTTATTGAACTTGACAATTTTTTTATACTGAAAAAAATTTTTTTGACAGGCCTTTGAGAGATTCAAAAAGGATTCTAGAGCGCCTATCTTATTTTTGAGGCAATCTCGAAAAATTCAGAATTCAAACTGAAATGATTGCTTTTTGATGAAAAAGATTGTACATTTTGAAAAAACGGCAAATTTTCAAGGTTTGACACAATAAATTTGCTATGGTTACTGAGCTTAATAAATCGCAATAAGAAATTTTTCCGGATGAAAAAGGATTTTCATGTTTCAGTAGGTGTCTTCCAGCTAATACATCCTGAATTCGGATCTGAGAGGAAAGGTCATTTTCCTTTTTGGTTAGAGAAAGCTTCTTGATGTACCAAAGTAAATTATGAAAATTCAACCCGCAAAACTTTTCAGTTTATAGGGAAGGACACTTTATTTCTTAAAAACTCGAAATTTGTGCAGGTTATGACTTTCATAATCTACTTGTAGCACATCAAGGGGCTTTCAAATTTCAGAGAATTCCCAACCGCAACGTGAAATGACTCCTCTCGTAAGTTACTCATTCGATAAGTTTAAATATAAAGTTTTTTCATAGATAAGAAAAATAATCCATTAATATTTTTTTCGCAAGTTCTCGCAAATCCCTGACTTGCTGACTAGTTCATAGACTTCATTGGATCATCCCCAAAGAGCCGCCGAAATGGCCGAAGTTTTCACAACTCGCAACACCGGTACGGGCGAACGATTATAATGATGAGTATAATGGACTTCTCGCGCCTCTCAACCCATGTTCGGTTGTTGCCAACTGAACTGGTTTGCATCGCCGGATCGGTTGGGGTTGTCCACGATATTCGTCGGCTTCCGCACCAACGGACATGGGTTTCGAGTTTTTTCCCATACTTTGCGTCTCAACAGACACCACTCAGTCGCATCGCGCAACGGTCAATTATGGGCAGGCGGCTCTTCGAAACGTCGAAATGGCGCATTCACCGTTTTTGTTGTCCAGTTCAAAAAGTGGCGAAAGTAATTGGCGTGCTGTTGATGGAATGAGAACGATTTCGATTTCTTTTACTTTACTAGATTGCTTCGATTTCTCAAATTGAAGATCTGGAAGATTATTTTCCGAAGCTGTTCCTTGCATTGTCTTGAAGCTTGGATATGTACAGCATCGAAAAAAAAACGGAAAAACAGATTTTGGTCACAACTTTCTTGTAAGGAATGCAATCTTTGTGAAAGTTTCTGAAGCTGCGTTTTGTTTTTTGTGATCTATAATTTTATCAGAGAGTTTAAAATAACAATTTTCACAACCCCAGAAAAATCAGAAAGATTGGATTTCTTACAAGAAAGTTGTGATCGAAATCCCATTTTTTCGTATTTTTACGATGGTACTATATATTCGGAAAAAAACCACACAATTTGAAAAATACCAGTAAACGCATTTTTTCGAGGTACCTTCACTAATGTTTAGGTTGGAAGCTTTAAAGTGCGTGACAAAATTTCTGATCAGCAATTTTTTTTTTGAAAACCTCAAAAAAAGTTTGAAAGTTATCCTTTTTATTTTTCAAAAAAATTGATTTCAGGTAGAGCTCGGAATGCCTTTCGAGATGTTTGAACAACCATCGGCTGAAGTTTGAACTGAAATATATAAACAAAATCAAAAACTTTCCTCGTTTAGATCACTCAAATAAAACAAGGCTGTGAGGGAATGCTAGAACAGTATGAGGACCAACTAGAGAATTGGTTTCTTCGTTCTGGAAAAGACATCAAAGTGAGTCCATTCACCATCTTCTTTGATAATTTTTTTCTTCCAGACATTTTTATGTCGACAAAGAGTCCTGCGAAACTCTGATCAATCATGTCTTCAAGTTCCAACTGAAAAGGAGCTGTGAAAACTTTTTTGTACATTTCAATTTTTTTCACTTATGATCTCAGTGTTGGAGTGGGCTTTAAACTTTTTTTAATGATCTCATTTAATAAATTTTCATTATTTTTTTCAAACTGATGGAATTTTTTTACTGATAAACTGAACTACTTGACGACCTTTCAGGCTTCCACCAGCGCTGTCGCGCAGATCGCTTTTGGGTCGGAAAAAAAGTTCAAAAAGATTTTTTTAAAAATTTTTTTCAGTCATTTGAAATCAAACTTGCTTGGAAATATGAAATTGCAACTTTTCAGTTTCGCAAAAATTGCTTCACGGAAAAACAGATAAAGAGAACTTTTTGGTAATATTGATTAGTTCAACTTTTCTTCAAATGCTTCGAAAGAATTGGCACCTTCTCTTTTTTTATTTTCTCCAAAAATTGCGGAAAGTTGAGGAATCAAAAGTTTGATGTCAGTAATATTTTTATGTCAGGCCAGTTGTCAGCAGCAACAGAGTAATCTTAACAGTAGAGCCGGTCTCACTAAATCCTTCAGATAGAGTAGGATGCCTCGACCCAAAAAATCATGTACACGGTCCCTCAGTTCTCGGACGACCCTCAAGAAGTCGAGGAATTCGAGACGGTTTTCGAGACCTCCGTGCCATAGCTGATATGCAAAATACAAAACTAATGTGGGAGTGGAGAGCGCAAATATTTGAGTGGATGCTGGAAAAGCCGAGTGAGCGGCCCCGGCCACGCGTGTTCTTTGGAGAACGGCCTGGAGCGAAGCCCAGCATGAAGATGTTTTGGCGGTTCATGCTCGTGTTTGCGCACCTTCGACGGCGATTATTATGTCACGACGCTTTCCGCTTGTGTGTTGGTATTACACCTTAGTGCTTGCGCCTTGAGCCTCGGGCATGACCTCTCTCTGACGCCTTTATCCGAACCGTTTATTCACAACAAACAGTCCAGGCATGATAATCCACTGCGATCTTTGTCCAGCTATAGGCTGGCAATGGCGTCAGAAAAGCTCCAAAATTCAGAATTTTCAGGTGATCCATCAAAATACTTCTGAAAGGTTGATGAAGGTGTTTTGAAGTGGCGACCTATGCTGAATTTGTGTTTGGGAAAGTCGAGACAAGCTTAAAAAAATTCTGTTGAAACTTAAATTCCATTCAAAAGCCATTGGAAGAAATTTTCACACGAGCCTTATGGATATTTATTCAGAAAAATTCGAGCCATCAAAAAATAACCTTACATTGGAAGTGCGATTTTTCGGCAGCTTCGTTGGTTCAATGAAAAACTTTACTCACCCTTTTCCTTACGAATAGTTTTTCAAACGCGTCGCGGTTGCGAAGCGGTTTGTTAGACCGAAATTCTTTTCAAAAAACTGAAAAATTTTTAAAAATGAGGTAGCTTTATTAGAACAAAGAACGACCGTTTAGAATATGCGGCTAAAAAAATTGAGTTTTAAGTTTGAAAAGTTTTTAAAAATTTGGTTTTCAACAAGTTTTAAAAACCATTAAGATTCAGACAATGCTCTCAAAATTTTTCAAAAAGTCAAACTTAGATAATTTTTTTCATTATACACAGTTTTTCACTTTGTTATGCTTGCCTGAAACTGCTGAACTGAAGAAGAAAAAAACATAGATGGGATTCATTTTGTGGTTTTGAAGTTTTTTTTCATTTTGAGCAAAATTTTGAAAGCATATTCTTTTTTGTTTCATTTTTATCATGTAAACAAATCGAAGAATCTTGTCTTCAAACGCACTGTCTATTTATTATTAGTTAAAGTCAATCACGGCAATTGATAAATATGAATGGGTCCTGTATTGTGACAAGTCGGCTTTTTCTGAGGAGACTGAATGGGTGGAAAGTTTCTGCGGGAGCTAGAATTTCAAAAAAAAAAAATCTTTCCGGGAGTGGAACACATTTTGAAAGTGAAGGAATGGAAGTTTGAGAATTCGATAGTAACGATTGAAGTCAATTTCGAGTGATAATTTCAATCATGATTCGAAACAGACAAATGAGGTAGCTGCCAACAAAAGGAAAGCGGTAGAAGAATTGCAAAATCTGAGGTTATTTCGAAATATGAAGTACCGGGGAGTCGGACTGGACGGTGAGATGAAGCTTCTGCATGAAGGACGTTGGTATCGAAATTCTCGACGAGAAAGTTCAGAAAAGGACAGTCTCGCCCAAAGATACCAAGCAGAATTTCGATAATTGCTGATGATCAATGTGATATTATCAGATGAAGTAGGCTGGAAAAAAAACTATATTTACAGTATTGATGAGTTCAAGCGATTCTTGAGATTGTAGTAAGTTTCTGAGAAACAGCGAATTTCGATTAAAAGACACAAAAAACTCAAATAAGAGACTGCCATCAAAAAGGTCCAAGAAGTTCCAAAATAAGGAAACTAAGCTCAATTCGTCATTAAGTTAAGGTCTTGTTTTAAAAGTCACTAATGGCATACGGGTCATGAGATTGTCAGAAAGGTTACAATAGATTTAGAAGAAAAAGAAGATCTAATAATTAAGATTCAATTTTGAACAAAGAGGGATCCAGAGTGGGCATGTTGGAGTTGACGGAAACGCCGCACATGGGCTGCTGGAGGCCAGGCAGGATTCCAGCGGCGAGGCCAGCTGGACCGAGGAGAGCCACGTAACGTTTCCAGATCATATCCATGTTCGGCGGAGGCGTGTTAGCAGCAACTCTGAAACAATATTTTTTTTGTTCCGACACGAAACATTGTGAAAATCCACTTGGAATGGCTTGAAATGTCGGTTCCATTATGCAGTTGAAATTAGGCTAATAATTTCGATAACTTGTCGTTCAGAGGCTTCACACCTACGGTAGCAAAAATGGGCGTATTTTTTCCAGTTTTTCGTCCGTAATTGATGAAACTTGGAATTTCGAAAAGTTTCGAAAATAAATTTGCCACAGAGCACGATTGCGGCATCCTGTACGTTTTTTAGCTCTTTCTTAAAAGCCCATTCAAACTTCAGATCAAAAAATTGTTCTTAATCAAATTGTGGGAGAAAACCAAGAACAATACTTGCCCATTTTAACTACTATATGAATGAATAAAAAACTAAAAAAATTATGCTCGATGAAAATTTCTTTCTGAATTTTTTTGCGAATCATATGAATTTGACACTTTTGTGACAGGAATGCGTTTTGCGGTGAAGCAGGTTTTGTAACAGCAACACGAGAAGCTGACCATCAAACATTCTTTTTGTATTTTTTGTTTGCCGGCGGTTTTTGTTGGTCCCGCAAGGCGCAGCATTGGAATGGTCTTTTGGCACACGTCGTTTGTGTTTTTGATGCTCAGAAAGGACTGGTTCAAGTATGGCAAGGAAATATACCTATTGGGGCGACCCTCACGGAGCGTCCAATTGCGAACTTTGGCGTTGTTCTTGAGATGGCTCAGGATGAGCTTGGCCTTGCTCAGCTGGCTTTCGACCGATAGCAGATCCCACTTGAAGTATCTCATGGTAGCTTCGACAACGAGGCGAATCTGAAAGTAGCATTTATGAGAGTGAAGATCCTGAAGTGATGTAAAGTGACTTTCTATACAGAATAGGTTTCCAAACGTTTCATTCATGAAACCGTGAAGTGCTTTAAAATCTTGACAGTGAAATATTTTTCTGGAAAGCTTCTACAAGAAGTAAGCCAGTCAATAATTAAGCAAAGCCGAAAAAAACGTAAAATTTTTAACTGAGCTGATTCATTCCCCTAAAATGGTTCTTCCGGTATTAAATCATATTTTTCCACTCCACCATTCAAATAAACCAATCACCGACAAGGAAAAGCCTTTTTGAGTCACTGTAACGCGTGACTTCCTACGATAATTCGTTTCGAATTGATGTCTAGAATAGCGCGACGTGACGCATGAACCTTGTGAGAACCGAGGATGTCCCATTCCAAAAGGCTTGTCATCGGACGTCGCCGCCCGTTTGCACTTTTGCCACCCGGTTTAAATTGGTCATGAAGCAAAATTGGATCAACTTCTGATCCAGACTGCGCAATCCATCAACTTAAGCTTGTTTCCTGGCTTACTGTACATTGGTGGTTTTTCTAAGTGTTTGTGTTATTTCGAAAGCCAAATATTGTGACGCCTCAAACAGATAGCAACACGAGTTACTAGAATTGACTTTTTTGCTTTTTTACAGTCAAAACGTTTTCGGCAAGAGTTTAGGTATTATCCCACATTCCGGTTCATAGAAGTAGTAAAAAGTTGATTGAACATCTTTGTAAAAATGTGAGCTTAGAATTGATCGGGAACGCTTCACTACAGTTTTACTGCTGATCATCATATTCGGAAAATGTTCTAGATCTACTTTCAACTGTTTTCATTTCCGTAACTTGAAGCTTAAATTTTTGCAGTATAGATCTGTGAATGAATTATTTCAAGTAAGACATGGGGTTTTATGAGATAAAGTTCAAAGGATAGATTTTCCCTCGAACTGTGAACAAAAAAATAGAACTTTGAAAAAAAATTAATTTTTGAAACTGTAATCAACTTCAGACACAACTCGAGGGGAAAAAGCTTTTACTATAGCTTCTTACGAAACAGGCTCATATCAACTTCTGAACTTTTCACTTGAAGAGAAGCTTCTCAGCGCTTTCGAAACACCTTGTCCTTTTCCTAACTTCTCAAAACATACCTTGGGCAACTGGCGACTCAACAAGTGGTCGGCGGTTTCGCCGTGGAACGTCCGCAAAGAGATTTGCACGTTGCGAAGTTCTTCGTCCGTCACCGACTCTCGCAGTATTTGCCAAGCGAAAACCTGAAAGAACGCTTGGGTAAAAATACGAAACTTTTGTTTGAGTTGTTTTTTCAGACGTATTATCAGTCAGCATGAATTTAAAACAGTTCTCAATCAAAAAAAGAACGGTGCTGTTGGTTAGAAAAAAATTGTTGCGTTGAAATCTCGGAAAATCGCGGAAAACGGCTGTGATTTTGAAAATGAACAGTTCTTGAGTTTTCTTAATTCGGTATTGTTTAAATGAAAGCTTGCTAAGTTAAAAAAATAAAAAAATCCTATGAGGAATACTGTGCCAAGAAAATCAAAAATTCGAAAAATGAAACATGTTTTCAGAATGCTTTCTGATCTCCAATTTATCATAATTCTCAAAATATAGTTTCATCACTTAGAGAAAACTTCCTATGTGAAGAACTGATGACATTTAAAGAAAAAAATTTTCGAAAAAAAAATTCCGTTTGAGGCCTTTTTCTTGGAGCGTTTTGTAAGACGATAACGCTCTTTCCTTTTTTCTTGGCTTAAAACAAGAGGAACCTCCAACTTGAAACAAAACGTTTTTTTTTTATTTTCACAATCTGAATTTGTCTCCAGACACTTCAAGAATGACTGTGAGTTCGAAAATGCATTCCTCAAGCCTTGGATGACGTTTATTTTTGCCGTCCTCTTAGTCAAAGTCAAGTGCCGTTCGCACTAACTTCTAGACTGTTTTTTGTACTGTTTTCGCCAAGTTTTTTGTATGTCGATTTGTCACATTGATTATGCTACATCTATGCATGATGACTATTGTTTTGGCGGTGGACGCCTGGAGTTGTTTTGTGGATGCGTCTGCACACACGCTCTTGCGTGAACGAAGGCCCGTTTTCCGGTTTCGAAACGTTGAGAAATGTTGCCAAAAACAGCACGAAGTAGAACTGGTTAGAAGGCCGACAGCATAACAACACTTCTAACGCAAAAATAAGGTTAGAACGAAGAATAAAATGTCTTATTCGTTTGGTTTTTTGTGTCCTTGCGACCAAACAATTTTTTTCTTTTCTCTTTTTGCGATCTTGAAAAACAGTATGGGGTAAGAACTTCTGAATGTTACAATGATACAAAAAGCCAAACAAGTTTTCCTTCAAGCAGTATTGAAATATAATAAAAAAATGTTTGAAAAATGTGTCAAAATTGATGCTCGAAACGAAAACTGGAGCTTAGAATCAGTTTTGACTAATAATGGATTGTGGCTAAAACGAGCTGCTTCTGAAAGATATAATTAATTTGTTAAAATAATCGAATTACAGCCTATTCCATCCTACCGCTGGAGATTTCCAAGGTACTAGATAGACTCGCTCGATTATTCTTGAAAAAGCTACGAATTCATGAACTGCTCTCATAACGGAAAGCTGCCACCTGAGAGCCTAAATATTCCAAAAACTTGATTTTTTCCACGTAGAGGCAGAACATCGGTTTCCAATCCGAGAAGCCTTTCAAGAAATCAATTACATATGATCTGAACTCGTTCAAGGTGTATCCTACGTATCAAGAGCATTCAACAGAATTCCAATACCAGTGCGTCATTTCTGGTTCCTCCAAAGAAGATTTCCTGAAAGGCTTCACGGATCGGAAACCGATACCAGATGCCCGAAAAATTATTGTGATCTTTGCGGTTTCAATCCACGACATGGTGGCGGCAAAAAGTGCCGGATAACATAGACGCGTGTTTGTCGGTGCGACCGACCGACCGGCCGGCGATGCTCGCGTAGAAAATATTTGAATAGACCGGTGGAAAAACAGGTACTTCCCTCCGCTGCCTGGACCGTTTCGACAGCGAGTCAGCGTGTGGATTTGCGAGACTACCGTGCCTACGAGCTGGGCTCCGTGTTTGTTGGCGGGAAACGTGGCTCATGGAAAAACCGCGTCGGTAGACAATGGCAGTCGCCACGCGAAAACAGCTTTTCCTGACTCTACCAAAAAACATTTGCTCATGATTCCCAATCTAACTCGAATGCTTCGATCGAATTTCGAATCAACTCAGTTTTTGTGGTTCAATAATTTCACATTTGGGAAATGAATCCAAGAAAAATTTAGTGTGAACCATTAATCGATAAATCCGAAATATCTCGAAAAACCCTCAACTTGCGAAAAGTTCGGATAGAAGGAAAGTCAAAAAATCTCAACTGCGAAATTTTCAAGCTTGGCAAGGGTCTGCCCATTTTGCTCTTTACTATCGGTGAATAACTGATCAATTCGAACAACATGAAAGTGTCCAGACTTCAAAGGCTTTGTCAAAAACCCCCTCCTGTTGACTCATTGAACTCTCTCCGAAAAAAAACTGTTGATTTTGGCGTGGTTTCTTGCGAAACAGTTTGTTCAACAAATGAGTAAGGTTTAATTGTCCTTATAGCTAAACCTGTCCTTCAAAATGAAATATAACCGATCTAGTGAGGAAAAAAACGTTTCTAGAACAGCTCGAAAAATTTAAAAGCCTTGTTCAAAGCGGGGTTGGTATTTGAAGAAACAAAATTTTTCTTCCAAACGCTCTTCAAAACTTTTCTCACCCCGTACCTAAAAATCCATGCATCAGCATCGGAGAGCTTCATGGTCAGCTCTCGTATACCGGTTCGCGCAGTCAATGTCCCACACAAACGTATGTTTGCATTCCATAAGCTTGCGCGGCGAGTTGCTCGCAACAAGCAAAGCGTCATGCCAGTGACCAGCACAAGCTCTTTTTTTCCGAAGTTTTTCGAAACTTTCCAGGAAGCCTTGAGTGAGGCTGAAATTATTCAGGTACCTCTGGAGTTTCGAGAAGACGTGGCCGACTGGACTTATTATTTCCTGATCTCAGTTTTCTCAACACTACAAACTCCTAGAGCGTAACGTTCCAGCCAACGTTGTCGCAACTGTACTTGCCGACGCACAAGTACATTGTACTTTTGTTATCGTTTCCTTCGATTACTCTGTCTAGTCGTTCATTTTCGAGAGCCATTAGGCAACAAACGTTTGTGAACAGGTTACTGTAGGCTGACGCTTAATATTTCTTGTGGATGGCACGATGTGAAAAGCGCCGGACTGATGCAAAGGAGGTACTCCCACGAGTTATTGCATTCGGCTCCGATCGGCCGGCAGCAACGACTTTTCCCAGTCTCAATAGTTTTTTTCCTGTTTCGGACAAGACTTTGTTATGACCGAGGCTCCGGAAAAAGTATGTGTGGATCCGATTTTACTGGAGTCGTGGGAACTTTTCGATTGTGAAATCGCGGCCCTTTTGCTGTGATTTGGCCGTCTTCTCCCGAATAACATTGCAAATAACCGTGCCTGAGAACTTGAGTTCGTGATTTTTCCCAGGGTCTGTCAAAATATCGGAAAGTTTTCAAAACAGCTCTTTTGATTTCTACATAATTTTTTGCTGAGAAGATGACACGGCAAAACACGTTGATTGGAATAACAGCCGCCATATTTTCGGATCAAGAAAAAATAAATTTTTTCCCACGATCTTTCTTCGAAAACTGAAGAATTCGAAAGAAAATTCAAAGATGGTCAGTCCTTGGCTTGTCCAGAGAGCAAACCTTTTGCATGGACCACACCTCAGTTTGTGCAACCGACCGCCTCCGCCTATTCCTATTGAAATTTGCATATTTTCATTTTTAGGCTACGCTTAGCGCGCATAAATTTTGCTGGTTGGAGTGGAGGAATGGTGGTAAAACACACCTGGAAACCCTGTGGGCAAGGATTGTCCTGAATGACAAAAAAAAGAGAGCGACCCTAACTCAACCTCGACATCAAAATGGATGAACACCGGTTTGGCATTGCGCCAGCTGGAAAGAGACAGTGCGCTGAAATGCGACAGTCGAGACGTGTAAAGACACGAAAAGTCAAAGTATCGGCCTGTCACAACAACAACAAGACAATTTCGGCTTTCTTACCTCAAGTCGGAACATGAATTCACAACTTTTAGAAATGTTGATAATTATTTTCGAGTGCTGAAATAGGGTTTTTCTCACATATTTTAAGAAATATCATTGAAAACCTACAAGCAATTGAAAAAATTGGGAAAAAGTTTTTATCTTCACTTTTTTGTCATTCCCAATTTTTTGTCTAAAAAGCTATTCAAAAGTTGAGATTCTCACTAGGAACTCATGGGTCCGAAATATTTTTTTAAAAATAATTTTCTTCTATTGTCTAAGGCAGATTAAAAAACAAGTGCCCCCTAAAATTTCAAAAATCTATCCGAAACTTTAAACTTTTCAAAAGTATTTCAAGTTTTGAGGCTTCATTAACGTTCAGTCCGACTTGAGGACAGGTTGATCGAGGTTCGGAACCTGATATCTGCGTTAGATTAGCCGTTCTTTCCACCGCAGCTTCCAGTATTCAGCGATTCAAAAAAGCGTTCCATTCTCTCAAAATAAGGGTTCAGAAAGTTTTTATTATTCGTCGTCTGCATTACCGGAACCATAACGTCTTCTAGATTTTAGCGCAAAGTGCAGTTTCTAATCCTCCAAATAATCCTCAAAAAAAGAAACCCAAAAGGAGATAATTTGGAACGGCGTTCCGTTTTGTTGGCCTCCCAGCATGTGCCCAGTGGGCGCGTAAAAAAAAAACGTTGCGTGTGTATAAGTTGCGAGGCCGTTTGAAAAAAGATTGAAACTCGTTTGATTCGAGCCGTTTTTTGCGACGTCTTGAGGTCACTTGCAGCGTACAATAGCCATAAAAACGCGCCGAGGATCACCCTCAGCGGAAAAAAAACACTGGCAAGTAACGAACACGCATTCACCGACAGCGTCTTCAAGATAAAATCTTTCAAAGTGCCAAAGGAACGCTGGAGGACAAGAGGTAAGAAAAAAAAAAGCCTGTGCCTCCCATTGGAAAGGTGAGGCGAATCGTTTGTGAAACTTTGAATTGGTTGGTATTTTTTCGCAACTTTATGGAGTTCTCATCAAAAAATACTTTTGGGCTATACATACTGACTGTAGAAAAATATCAAACTGACCTTAGGCTGAGTGCTCTGGAAACTCCGAGCGGCTTTCTCAGCAGCTCTCTTGACGGCACCTTCCGGAAAAGGACCATCTTGCATGACCTTCTCTTCCTGAAAAAAGATTCATTTATTTTTTCCTTCTAAAGCTGGATAGCTCACCTCAGTCTCCTTGGGAGTTGAGTTCCGATGGCTTGGCTGACTCTCATTTTCGTACATTTCTTCGGTGTCTTCTTCACCCTCCATGTCCAACTCGCCGTCAGAGTCGTCTTTGCAGTCGGTCTGAGACATTCTTCCATGATAATAACTTCCAAGTATGGCTCACTTTAGGTGAAGCTGTTTTTTCCGATGTCGAATTGCCAACCGTCGGTGTGAAAGACTGCGGCGGAGCTTCAGAAATAACTGTCTGCGGAGGAGAAGTGAAAATCGATGTGAGTCTTGAATCGGTAAATTTTTTGCGGAAAGCGAAAATCCAAGCACCTTTGGTCAGGCAAACGAGTAGCCAATAGTTCAATAACGATGCTGAGCTTCAGATCAATGTCGTTCAAGCGGACGTTCAAAGTATTCAACATGGCTTTTGCATCCGTGTCGAAAAACGATAAAGGCAGTTGGGCCATGACTGGCCTGAAAATTTCGAAATTTATGACATTTTTCTCTTAGAAATAGTTAATGTTGAACATCATAAATTATCAGATGGATGAGTCTATTTTTTGAGAAAAAAAATCAGTAGCTTTCTGAAAAAATGATATCGAAAATTGCAAGCTTCGAAATGAGATTGGCAATAAGAGTGTGAAAAAATGTGATGGAAACTTCATCTCAATCGATTGCTAGACTATAGAAACAGGAGTTCAACCACCTAGGCATGATATTTAACACAAAAAAACGAGCAGAGAAGTCGAAAAAAAAGTCAGAATCAAAACTTTTCAAATGCATTATGATTTGAAGAATAAATGTGAAAAAACGAAAAATTGAAGATCATATTGAGAAAAAAGATATGAGATAAGAATGTTGTCCCATTCATAGAATCGCTGAAAAACTTCATACTCGGAACCCAAGTAACAGGTAAGTATTTATGAAGCGATCGTTGTCATCAGTAGTTTTAAGAGGAGCAAAGAGCCGTGAGGCGGGGGAGTCAGAGGCGCGAAAGAACGAAAAACGAAACACATGCAAGGACCGCCTTCGCAGCCGAGAGTCGGTCGGTGTGCCGCCACACGTCGCAGGCTGGCCTACCGTACCGTCCCGCCGCCGTGTTCGTCCTAGGCCACGCCTCCTCGGCCGCTGGCTTGCGACTGATCCTTCTGATCAGATGCCGAGGTTCTCGTCGTAATATCGGTTTTGAACGGACACGTCTAAATCTAGCACTGCTTCATCGGAAAAGTCGCAAACTTGCTGTAGTTCTAAAGAGAAACAGTAACGTGGGATTTCTTAGGAAGTGATGGTTTTTTTTGTCAAAAATGTTAAGAAAATAGATATTTGAGGCCTGAAACTGATCAGCTCATTTTTAATATTTTCAGAACGTCAATGTATAAATGATTCCAAAAATATGTTTTCTTTTCATGGCTTAAAAAATAGAAGATCTCAGTAAAAATATGCGAAAAATGAGCCGTAGGCGTTCTTGTAGTTTTCTGCTCATTTCTGAGGTTTTTAAGAGTCATTTCTGCTTGGAACGGCTTATGTGAAATTTCATTCTCAGTTTGACAAGTGAATGAAAATCCAGAGCCAACCCATACCCTCAAGCCCACCCTTCAATTTCTCTGTCATTTTTCTAGTCGGAAACTTTGATTCCGTCTGAGGTTTGTAGATCAAAGAGTGTTGAGCAAAACATTGTGATCAAATCAAATAGACAAATGTCACACAATTTGAAGGTCTTTTTTCGAACACAAAAAAATTGGGACGGGTTGTACCTGTCACGTCGTGATTTAGTGAACGCAACAGGAGCCGGTTCAACCCGTTTTTTTCTTCTTTTTTGTTCTTTTTTTATTCGACGTCTCGGTTTGACAAAACAAAAAATATTCATTAAGAATGTGGTCCACGTTAGAAAGAAACATTGTGAAAAGTTGTGCGCTATACGGAGACGGTGGCAGATTGATAGGAGTTGCGAGAACGATCGTTTTTTCCCATCATCAACGGCGTATGCGAATATTGGATGAACGCAAATCACTGGAATGAATGGCAGCGAGCTGACGAAAGCAAAGAAATAAAAAATGAAATTTTCCCAAAGAATCTTTAGAGCAAGCAAAAAAAAATTCAAAATGAGAAGAGTTCGACATTTTACTATTTTTTTACAGTACCGTCAGAAAAGAGACGAAAAACGGGGTTTCAATCAGATCTTTCTTGTAGGGATTCCAATCTTCCTGAACTTCCTGGAGCTGTAATGACCGTTATTTCTTACACTCTAATGAAGTTCAGTTCACAGAAAAAAACACAGCTTAAGAAACCAAATGGGAATATTGACCTCCTTATAAGAAAGTTTTGAGCAAAACCCCGTTTTTTCGTATCTTTTCTGACGGTACTGTCACTGAGCTATCGAAAAAAACTTGAGGGGTATTAAAATTTATTTTGATTGCTGAACGTATTTTGACTTCAACAGATTTCTCGCAAAAAAGGCCGTTTTATCATTTTTGAAGAATGTCATGAAAGTCTAGAGATGAACCAAATGAATCTTCTGAAGGTCAAAAAGTTTTTATAAAAAAACCATCTAGAGGTTTAAAATGCTTTTGAAGGTTTTTTTCAGTCTGTGAGATGTTTTTTTTAGCGAAGAAACTGCTCGAGAAGAGATTTACAAATTTTCTCGTTATTACTATGTCTTAGAAAACCAGAAAGAACCGTTGCTTTATATTCGGATATGTTCTCATCGCTTTAAAACGTATTTTTCTTCTTTTTGTGGGCCTAAATCGAATAAGACATTGAACATGATTTTTTGATTTTCTGAAGTTCACTGGAAGTCGGAGTTTTAGTATTTTATAGTCACTAACTGTGCAAATTTTGGAGTCCTCACAAACTTTGTTTCATAAAAATGGTATTTAGGTACCGAATATGAAAAATCTACTTTCAGACCATCGAAAAAAATTGTTTATTTTATAGAATTCTTTGGATACCTGGTGATTTTTTTGCACAATTTAGAAGAAATAAAAAAATAAAATGAGGAAAAAAATTTCAGTTCAAATGAGCTTTCTTATCAAAAAGATTTGAATCAATAACACCATGAAAAATTCTGTATTCGTTTTTAGACTCGCTATCCTCTTCTCTTTTTTCTCTTGAAATCGCGAGAAACTGGGAAATAATTTGTTTAGATTTTGGTGCTTCGAGTCGTTTACAAACGCCTGGATTACAAACGCCTTGTTTGGTTTTGCTGCAGCAGCCGATTTAAGTCACACGTTTATTGCAGTGCCAAACGGAGTCAGAAATTTGCAGTGAACATGCTTTCCCAGAAAATTTACAATTATCGGTGTCAATTTGCAATATTAAATGAGACGTAGAAGCCACCGTATACACCCTTGTTGTCCGTTGTGAGTTTCGCCGTTATGGTTGTGGCGTTGGTAGTGAAATACGAAGCTGAGACGTCATAACCGGTGAAACTGTAACATCATATATTTTCGATTTTTACATTATTGCCCACCTAGCAATTTCAACTCCGTCGCCATAGAATCTTAGCCAATCTTTTTCAATTTCGAGTTCATAGTAAACCGTGAACGCCAACACTTTGTTTCCTGTGTCCGACCCCTGAAAACATTTTTTTTTGTTTGAATAAGGCGTAAGTACAATTATATTTTACCAAATAAAATCACAGTTAAAAAAGTCTGACAAAATGGCTACCATCCTAAATATTGAAGAGAATTCTGAAAGCACAGAAATCCGTTGTAGGCTAAGAAATTATAGGACTCAGTTTATCATGGTAATCAGAAAAATTTTCTTAAAAACTTTTAATTCAATTCGGATTTTTCAAAGATTAAAAAAATCATTTTATTCAACATATTCCAAGTTAAACTTGAACTTAAAAGCCGGAAGTAACAAGGAAGGTCATTTTACTTTGGGTTTGGATTTTTCTAAAAATTGGCTAGAGCACTCTTTGATGTACGAAAAGAAGAGTCTCAACCTGCACAATTTTCTTCTTTTTGAAAAAAGACGCCTCAAGTTCAAAAAAAAAACGCTTAAAATCCATTAAATGAGCTGCTTCGTGGCTTTGCACTCTTATTTCTTGAAAACTAGGAAGTTGTGCAGGTTGAGACTTTGATGATGTTCCTCTGGTACATCAGAGAGTTTTCTGGCGATTTTTTAAGAAATTCCCAAAGGCAATGTAATGACCTTCCCTGTGAGTTTCTGTACGTACCACATTGTTAATCGTGTAGGTTTTGTCTCCAAAGTTGCAATATCTCGCTTTTTGTGAGTCGACCAACGCACTAGGCCAGGCATTTACAGTTGTGGACATGCCGTTGTAATCAGTGGGTTCATAGAAAAATTGGGCATCGGCGATGGCATCGTAGGTCATGGGAAGATTGTTTGCGCAAACTGGAAAAAAAACTTGTTGTATGAAATCTAAAAAGTTAGCGAAATTCTCGAGAATTGAAGCTCGCCCGACCCAAAGCGACTTCTACATGATAACAAACTGTCAAAAGCGACGATATTAGCCATAACAAATGCGAGTTTTTTTTTTTGGAAAATCGATGGTAAAGAAGTCGTGAAAATTCGATCAAATTTAAAGAAAATATCTACTTTTTTTAACAGTATTTTGGAATAGCATACTACTCAACTCTTCTATCAATAATGGAAATAATTTCATCACTTACATGGCGTCGAACTACTGGAGAAGTCCCCGACGTTGAGGAAAAATGGATTCACAAAAGTGGCAACAGCTTTCGTGGTGGTGTCGTTAATATTCACGAAACCGTACCAGTTGTTGTAGTATTTACTCTGAAAAATGGGCAGTTTGACTATAAAACGCTTGAAAGTTCTTGAGAAAGGGATTTATTCTAACAGGATAAAATTTAGGTTTTTTACCCACAGCATCAGTGTCTGCAAGATTGAAGCCAACAATCAAAAGGTTTGCTCCAAGGGCGGCAAAATCGTCTTTCGCTTGTGGTAACTTATCGATATCCTGCGCTCTGAAACGGAATTATGTACCGAAATTTTTTTTTTTCAGATTTTCATGAAATCTACTTCTCTTGAATAAAAACTCACACTGAAGCTGTGAAATAGAGAAGCGTTCTCTGAGCTTTAGGACGACTGTTTAAAGAAGAATGAGCGTCGTCGTTGCTCACGTTGAAGCACAATTTAGCCAACCCTACTAGAGCTCTACAACGCAAAACATTTTTCTGTTATTTTGTTTAGAAAATTTCTTGTCTCGGGCAAAGTCGGAATTGTGGAAAATTAACGCTAAAAGAGAGAGGCTCAAAAAAGGTCGCAAAAAGGCAGCAAAAAGAGTTCCTTTTATCAAGCCTTTCATTTTCTGAGATTTTTGAGGCTCAAGAAATGATACAAAAAGGGAGAGGAAGCCGAAATGGTGTACAAGGGCCACGAAAACATTATACTTTTTTGTTGGGAATTTCTCGAAAATAAGCCAGAACAATCCTTGTTGTACCAGGTAGAGATCCTGAAAGTCTCAACCTGCACAACTTTCTACTTTTCGAGAAATAAGGGGATTCAGGCCACAAAACAGCCCATTTAGATGGGTTTTAAGCGTTTTCTTTGACTTAAGGCGTCTCAGAAACGAGGAAGTTGTGTAGAATGAACCTTTCAGAACAGTCTTCTGGTACACCGAACAGCGTTCTGACCATATTTCAAGAGAGTCTCAACCGCAAAGTGAAATGACCCCCTTGTAATAGGAAAATTTCTATGGAGCCTTTTTTTGGAGCCTTTCCCACCTTTTCCGATTTTACCTATGGTTTCTCATTCTTTGCTTTGAAACACTAGTTTAAAAATGTTTCCTTTAACTTCCGCACAGTTCTCACTGTCATTTGAAATATATCTTATAGTCTGTATGCCACGACTTGAAATTTCACCGAACGACATTCCGCTGTTAGGCTGCGTGCGTTCGCGAAGCGTCTTTCGAATCTAGATCACGATTTCGATTGATTTTTATTGCTGTGGGAGCACATGAAAGTAAAGTACCTTAATAAAAACTAAAAAAAAATAAGAAGCGTGACCAAGGTTCGCAAAGGCGCGCAGCGGCACAGCGGAATCTCGTTTGGTGAAATTCCAAGTTATGGTACACAGACTATACAATTTTTTTTCATGAAAATGAAAGATATACTCACTGCTGAACGTTAGGTACATCCAGAGAGAAGCCGGAGGCACTGGTCAAAGCTGTTTTTACATCGCTCGCAAGCATTTCCCAGGGCTGAAAAACAGAAAAGAGTGATGACAGTAAAACTTTGCAGTTCACCTGTCCGGAGAGGGCATAATAAGGAGCGTAAGGGGACAAGGTGCTTAACCCGAGGCGGGTACCGGAGTCGGTTCTGTTGTCCGTAGTGACTGTCAACTGGCTGACCACAGTGTTGATCGCATTTCCCATCTTCAATTTGAGGTTTTGAAAAGTTGGCAAAGTAAAATGTTCTTTAAAGTATATTTTTTATTGTCCTAGTGATGGGATTATCATTATCATTTTTATTATTCTAAACACTATTCACTTATCTATTTCTACGGAAATAATGCGCCCACCAGATTGTCGTTCTGAATCTCATGAGGTATCCCTTAAAAAAAGTGAAACTGTTGATAAGTTAAAAAAAAATTTTTTTCGAACGATGAACTTTTAAAAATATAGATTGTGCTTGAAAACACCTAAAAACCTTTCTCAACACTTCACATTATGAATAATATGAATACACGATTTTTTTTTCTGATAGATTCTCTTAAAGTTGAAAGAACCTGGGTGAAAAATACTCCTTCCTTGGCCTTTTTCCGGCATCTATAGCAATAAAAAGATCGTGTGAGATGAGCTGCGGATCTCTCAGAAAATCGCCCGGAATGAATGGTTTTGTGGTTGGGGGCCTCGTCGTCGTAGCAGCAGTTGTTGGTTTTTGTATTGCGTTGGTCGTCGAAATTTGAGAGCCAAAAATCGCTGAAAATTTTTAATGATTATTTTTTCTTGAAAATGGAAGGTCACCAGGAGCTCCTTTGGTCTGAGAAACAGTGATTATGATTTCTTGGGTTCCACTGAGAGCCTTATTGATGGGATCTCCAGCCGCCACGTTCTGTCCAGATTTAACGCTGAAATTATAGCATTGATAATTACAATTTCGTAACGTTATCTTTTTATTCTATCAATTTTTTTAAAAATCATGTAGGAAAAAAAGATGACTGAAATTTTTTTCTAGGAACAATTGCCAAAACAACAAAAACAATCTCGAAAAAAAAGCTCTTTATGAATTTATCATATTCTTACAAAAACTAAAGGAAAGGGCGTTTTCCATGAGCACAAAAAATATTCAGAAGAAGCCAGGATAACTTTTTGTCAAGAAGAATGATTCGTAAACATTTCAACAAGGAAGGTCATTTAACTTTGCGAATGAGATTTTCCTGGAAAATGGCCAGGATTTTCTTCGAGGTACCAAAAAAGATCCTTAAAGTTTCAACCTAAGATCACAAAAACTCCAACTCACGAGAAGTCAGAATCGCTAAATACATCAACTGATTGAAGAAAGAAGAATATTTTCATAATTTCCTCAAAACCACCTCAAAACTATTGCGTTCGTTGCTTTGTCTTTGACGGTAATGGTGGCATCACTGATAGGATCAGGATTAGTCCAGATGATAGTGAAACCCTGTAAGAAAATGGAGAATACTTTTGAATAAAAATAAATAAATGAAAAGAAACGGACTGTCCATCCGTATGTCGGATCTCCAGAGTCGAAATCGTAGGTGCAAGGCGTGATGCATGCCTGGAAACCATCGTCGAGTGGATTTGTGACGTATTTTGTTCCCAAGCCTTTGCCGGTCAAGGGTTTCGTACATTCACAGTCCGCCGCGTGAGCTGAAACTTTTTCCAGACTTACTGTCCTTTTTTTCATAAAAATACATGTGCAGCTTTGAAATTTTTTTCATAAATCAATTTTTTTCTTTGATGAAGTAAAAATCAAAATGGCTCTTTTTTTCTCTTCAAAAAAATTCACAATCAGAAGTATTTGCAGAAACCGTCTTTCCTTGAATGTTGGGCTTTTTTTGAGATCAAAGCTTATTATTTAATAAATTTCCTTCTCTTAGCAACAGAAAACATAATATCAATTAAAAAAATAATAACTTAGCACAGAAAGTTGAGAAAAAAATAAATTTCGAAGTGCATGTAAAAGAGTTTCTGATGAAGAAATTAACATGTAAACTTGAAAAAAATAATTTTTTTGTGTTTGATATTTTTTTCAACGATAATTCGACTAAAAAGTTTCTCCCAGTTTTTTTCAGAGTTGGTTTCTATTTTTTTTAAAGCTATCGGCGAAGTCATCAAATTCAAACGCGCTTGAAGATTCATATCACATATGTATTTTTTTCAAAGTCAATGATTATCGCAAAAATGGGGCGGGGCTTTGCGGTCTCTATTTACAGTCGCTAGGAAAAAAAGTCTCGAAAAAAACGATGAAAAAAACCAATTTTTTTCTTTATATTTCCTTCCTTAGAGTTGAAAAAAAAAAGATTTTGAACGATTATTCTCAGCAATACGAACCTGTGCTAGTCAGAAAAGCCAAGAAAAAAAGAAGCCGGAGCATTTTAAGTAGTAGTTTCTTCTTCTCCGAAACTTTTCGATGGAGTGAACCCTGTAAAAAAAGTGAAGAAACGGAAGTATGGATATAAGTAAATAGGAGGGTATTGCAAGTTGTGATTCCGTAACGGTGGAAGAATTTGTGGGCGCGGCTCTCCGGTTGCTTATCTATCCAAACGTTTTATTTCCCCTTATGTCTCTGCACATAAAGCTTTCTCGCTTGTCTTTTGCCGCGTTTCAGTGGAAAAAGATTGATAAAGAGTTGCTCGACGTGATAAGTGGCTGTAAAAGAACGCAGCGTTGAAGTCTAATGATGACGTCAGCCATGATAAAATACAGATCCATCATTAAATTGAGTTAAACACTCGTTTTGATTCTGATTGATTAAATGTGCTTTTTTGGTGTTCTGATTTGATTATATGATCAATAAAAATCAGGTTGATTACTTTTTTAATGAAACATTTTTTGAAAGTACAAATCAAAACCTTCAGAATCGGTCACTTTAACGCGGACTACCAAAAAAACAAACGTTCCACCTGTGTACGTTTTTTGAACATCTTATTTAAAATTTTTCAAAGTTATCCGGTATTAGGGTAATTCATCTACACCTTCTGCAGTTTTTCAAGCAGAAAACCTTTTTAAAAGATCATTTTTTATTACGAGGACGTCTGCTAACTTCTGTGTGAAGAAAATTCGACTTTTTATTGTTTGAAACGCAAACCCCGATTTGTCATGTGGTTCAAGTGCCATCAAATGCTGATTTCTAAACGTAAATTGGAAGAATTTACTTTCTACCAAAATGCTACTTTTCAAATACTACGTATTCATACTCTGCTTCACAAAAAAAATGAACATCTCATTGTTTTGTTCCATTATCGATACATTATCAAAAGCATATTCTTTGATTTTTGACCGCAATCGTCCTCGGGACGTTTTCTCCGAATAATTTTTTCTGCGTATCCTGTCGCAAGTACAAAGTCCAGAAAGATTTTTAATAACTATCATCTTTATAGAAAGCTGAAGTAATCTTGAAACCTTCACCGATTGGAGAAATTTCCGACGGAAGTTATGTTTGCTTAATGACACATCAATAGCGGCTTATGTCCTTTGCAGATTGAAACAACAAATTGTCGTAGTTTTCATTGTTTCATGCATAATAAATCAAAATTACAAGAAATAAACAATATTTTGGGAATTACAAGGTGAGTGTGTCGAAATCGCTGCTGGGGAAAGAACGAGACGGGCGATCGGTGCGGGGAGCCACAACGCTGACGCCCTTAAAAAACCTTATGTGCAAAACTCGTTTTGAAAAGTAAAAAAAAACTGAAAAAAATCGATTGAAGGCGAAATGAAGCGAGTTCTTCAACTGGAAAATTGAAAAAAAAACTGACAGTGAGTTCCGTAGAATTTTCTTCCATAGTAATCATCTGAAGACGTAAATCGAAGAAGCAAACGATGATTTCGCAGTACAAAAGGGAGGTCGTCAGGGCGAAAACGATGTACGGGAAGGTGATCAAGACGACTTCGTACCACGCGTAATCCACATCTGAAACAGTTTTTTTTCTGAGCGATCCATCCGATTCCAATAAAATAATAGGATTTTTAAATGGAATTTACTTCCACTGTAAAATTCTGGCTACAGTGAAGGATATGAATCAAATCAAAAAGTTAAAGAAAGAAATCGAACCTTCAAGCTCTCCATTGAGCGCCAAATAAGTGTGGTAACTGGCCAAACAGGTGCAAACAACGAAGTACAGAACCTGCAAAAAAATTGTAAATTTAGTCGTCATGCGTTTAATTTTAGTAAGTTCCAAAGTTATTCGCTTCTCAGTGAGGTTAGAAATATTTGAACAACTTGGCGAAGAAAAGCAAAAACGCTACGCGACCGCCCGCGTCGCAACAACGAGCAGGTGAATACTAAAGATCGTAGCCTCACGCTAATGCTAAAAAACTTTTTCATGTTCTTTTTTCCATTAGTTACTTATTTTCTGAAAGCGCTCTAGAACTTGCTATAGCTCACTCTTCCCTTAAACAGAAAAAAATTGTTGCTTAATCAATTTTTTTTCGATATACAAAATTTTTCACCTTTGCGAACGTCAGTGGGACGATGAATATGGGATTGCGATTCCGGCAACCAAGGACCGCAAGCATCAGCAATCCAGCAAAAACTAAGTAGGAAACCAAGCGCTCTCGGTCGAATTGATCCTGTGAAAATCGATATTTTGACGTTAATGGTTTTATAGGTTTTACAAAATACCTCAAATGAAGTTCAAATATATAACTATTCGTTTTGGTTTGAGAAGGCGATCAGTTTTTTTGTAAAAGGTAAAAAAGTCATTCTCAATCAAAAAGCATTAAAAAAAACCAACCACATAGTCACCAGGGAAGCCGTCTTCACTGGCAAACACAATGAGAAGAGCCAAGAATGCCACGTCCATCAAGATCAAAACCGTCAATTTTACCTCAAAAGTTGATCGTTTTCAAGTTTTCAAACTTCACACAAACTTCTTTTTCTTGATATTCAAATTCAACTTCAGGGCGGACATTTGTAGGCCTCAGCGGCGTTGAAGTGAAAATGGGTTTGAAAGGACTGAAGGAATAAATTCATTTTGGTTCAGAAGGAGATAAAAACAACCTCAAAACACTCAGGTTCATGACGAGGTAGCGCGGATGAGACGTTTGGTTGGAGTGAATGTGGATGTGATAGCGGCCGGCGGATATCGAGACTTTCGCGCGCGTTTTCGACTGGCGCCAACGAGCCCAACTTTGACCTCTCCAGGTCATTCATCCCTGCACTCTTATGGACCTCCTTTTCTGAAAAAATTTCTGTTTTTGATCAAATTGTGCAAAACGGACGCATTATTGTTGAGATGGCAGTTCTGCTTAGCATTTTTTTCAACCTGAAAATTTTTCCATTTCGAGCAGATTTTTAACTTTTGCCATGAATTTCGAAGTAAGTCTGTTTTAAACGTTTCAACGTAAAAGTGCTGTCATTACTAGATTTTTCCTAAAAAATCGCAAAGAACCTTTGCAAAAGTTTCAAAAATCAGTAAACTAGATATTCAGCTTTCTTGTAGCTTCCGTCAAAGTTTGTATGGGTTTTTGATATCAAAACAACGTCTGACGCAAGAAATGTAGCATTTTTATAATAAGTAATATATATTTCGATCAATATCACATTATACAAATTATTAAAAAAGTTTTAAGGAAGGATTTCGCACAAAGCAACTTTCCAATCTCACATATCCAGAGATTTTTCTATTTAATTTTGAGCTTTTACTATTTATTCAAAGAATATCTGAACCAATTAGAGAAAAACATCGTCGAAATAGGAAAAAATGCTAATAAATCTCACTCCCTCGTTAAAAAATGATTTAAAGCAGCCGAAAATTGATCACTGGTCAAGATGATTTCATGAAATAAAAATTGGTTGTTTTCACTTTTTCTCTTTCTGGAGCTAGACGACCGTGAACTTGTTTTTTTTTATAACGGTGTTTTTTTCAGACTTGAACTCCTAAGAAAAAAAGAAGTCGTCAAAAAATATTAATTTCTTCAATTCGAACGGAATAACCAGAAAAAAATACTTCCATGAAAAAAATAAGCTTTCTGTGATTTTTTTAAACAATCCAAAAATATTTTCTTCAAGTTTGAATAATTTTAAAACACTTTATAATGCATCCAAAAGCATTCAACACGGATCGAATAATTTAATTATTGACAAAAAACAAAAAAAAGTTGAAGCGTTTATTGAAACATGCGTGTTATATAAAATTCAGAAGAATTTAGTATTATGAATGGAGATCAGGGTAAGTGTATCGAAATCGCCTAAAACAATTGTATTATCAATATAATGAATGCAGATGAATTTCTTCAGAAAAAGAGAAAAATTATTAGAAGATAAATGTAGTAAGAAAATCACTGAAAATATGCCATATTGTACGGATTCGAGAAGTCAACTGTCCTTGCAAGTTCGGGGAAGTAACGGTTCGGCACGACGGTTATTTCCTGAAAAAGATTCAAACAGTGTCCAGAAAAAAAGTTCATTTTTTTTGAAAAGCTTGACCCTTTTTTTATGTGCAAAAATCTATCATATTTCAAATAGTTGCATAATTATGAGAAGTTTAAATTTTGAAGCAATTCACGAAAAACTCACCATAATTTCATTAGAACTATCTTTTGTCATCATTTCTTCCATTTGATGGATGAAAAAAATCGATAAATAACGTCGCAATACAAAAGGGCCGTCGTCCAGGCGTAGACAATGTAAGGAAAAGCAATCAGAAGGATTTTCTTCCAAGATTGGTCCGCTCCTGAAAACTGGAAGTTATGGGGAGCAAAAAAGTTTTTTTTGCGTTCAAGGAGCGTTTCGTCAGAAGAAATTTATCATTTTGAATATGAAAATCAAAAAAAAATTTTATTTTGGATCAAAACTGTTTCAAAAAGATAAATCGAAGATATTTTTCCAGTTCGTCCGTAAAAAGTAACTGTTCAAAAAATCTAGATTTCCCAGATCCAAACCTTCGAATCCTCCACGAAGAGCCAAATACATCTGATAACCGGTCATAGAGGTGCAGAGAAGGAAATAGAATACCTGAAATCGAACCTCACTTATTTTTTCGTCAGTTTTAAATGATCTGTACACGTTTTTCACTACTCTTATTTGTCTTATATTTTGGGTAATATCCCTCGAGTCATTCATTCATGCAAAAAAAGAGATTCCACACTAACAGCGGCTCAAATGCGTTAAAACCATGACACCAGTACAAAAAAATCGATAAACATAGTTTGGACATTTTAGATAATACTTTGATGCGCTGGTGATGTGTTTGAAAAAACTGGTAAAATGAAAATTATTTCTTATTTCTACAGGTTTTCTGTTTCAAAAAGGAAATATTAAACCTTTGCGAGCATGAGAGGCAAGATGACATGTGGATTACGGTTGCGACAACCAGAAGCGGCAAGGATCAGCAACCCGGCAAAGACTACGTAGGACACCGAACACTCGTAATCAAATCCTTCCTGCAGCGCAATCGTTAGACTCGAAAAATATTGAAAATTCATTTGATCATAATTTCAAAAATCCCTCAAGTCGATTTATCATTTATAAACTATTTCTATCCTCTTGAATCAAAAAAAGCCACCCACGTAATCACCGAAGAAGCCCGGTTCACTAGCAAAAGCCACCAGATAAATCAAAAAGATTGTGTCCGTCAGGATCAACGTTGGCAACATAACCTCAAAATGAAAATTGATTTTTTGGTTGAGCCGAAGTATGTTACCTCATCTTTCTCCTCCAGCCGCACTCCCTTCGGCAAAATGTTATCGGGCTTGAACTGCGTCGAAGTAAAGGTCGGTTCAAAGAAACTGAAAAAAAGAATTTTTGCTTGAAAATCTAGAATAAATGTCAAACCTTAAGTAATTGATTTTCATTGCAAGCCGGCGAGAGAAGAGGTTTTAGTACAGGGGATATGATAGCGGATGCGGACATTGACAGTTTCGCGGGCTTTTTCGACTGGCGCCAATGGGCTCAGTTTTGACCTTTGCAGGTCATGCATTTTCCTTCATCTAAGAAGTATTTTTATTCCTGATCAGAATGTAGAAGATGGAAGCGTTTCGGATATAACGCCGCTAATGCGTCGCATCCTGTCGACCTCAGAAATCTTCCACATCGAGCAGTTCACATACTTTTCAACTCCTCAACATGCTGCGGTCCGATGTGAGTTCCTCTCAAATAAATATTTTCGAAGCATTACGAGGATTTCTTGTGATACCGAAATTTTTTTGAAATCGAGTTGAATTTTTTTAGTTGGTTTTTTTCATTTCGACTAATGTAAATTTCTAACTTAACCAACTTGCAAAATATGAACTACACTGAGTGGAAAAAGTAAAACTCCTGTTTCAATATTTCCTCAAAAACAAGAATAGAAGAAAAATTCAATAACTATTATAATCAAATATCTCAAGGCCATTTGAGAAAAATTTTTTTGAAAGTTGAAATATTTCTATTTTTTTCCGAGAAAAAAACTTTCTTGATGAAATTTCGCGGTCATTTTCACACTGTCAAATGGTCATCGAAACACTTTTTCACAAGGCAGCGTCGACCCCCCTCGGTTGAACTTTTGACGAAACTTCGCTATAGTGTACTTCAAGGCCTCCTGATTCTAACACAAAAAAATGCTTGCAGTAGATCTCGCACCCCTGTTTAGACGCTTCAAAAGCTTGAAATAGCGTTTTTTTTTTTCATGATTTGTGTATTTTGCGGACTTTGAGGCTCCATACCTCGGAAATCAGATCTATTGCATGAAATTATTAAAAAAAACGTTTTCTGTTGATTCAAACCAAAGCTGTTGCTTGCTTATAAAAAAATTCCCACATATTGTTTTTTTCAAGTTCTTACAATTCCTTTCGCATTTCTTTTTGTTTTCTCAAGTCTTAAAAAAGAACGGTCTTTGAAAAAAAAAAGCGCCCGACCCTCTGACTGCTCTTTGGCACCACTCGGCTAATACGACATGGCGAATACGTGTGATAATGATTTATCGTCGTCTTGTCGATAAGACGGTGCAGTCACAAATAGCACGAGGTTCGACGAGGGACAGGCATCGTCCCTGGAATGGCAGAAAAAATGTTAGCGGCTGGCCACGTTGTACTGAATTCCTTTTGCTGTCTTTCAGAGCAGTTGAGGTGGACTTCGACCCAGGAAATGATGATATAAATGATTTTGAACAGTTTGTAGAGATGTTCAAAAATTCATGGAAATGGAAAGCTTTCCGACATAAAAACTTTGCTGCATTTTTCGAGAACTTTTTCGAAATTTGTAGCTTCAGGGGAGACTACATTAAGAAGTTTCCTGACGCGAAAAATTTTTTTGGCTATTCTCTTTTTAGAAAAAAAGAACTTTAGAGGTTCATATCTCAATGAACCAATTTTTTTGAGCTTTGCATGTCAAAATTTTTTTTTTTTTTTCTTGTTGTATCTGGTCACATGTCCAAAAAGTTGGAATTTTTTTTCAAAGGGGTTCTTCAAGAGATTTTTTGAAATTTATATGAATAGAAAAAAATTGCTGAAAAACAGTTGCCGAATAGCATCACTGGACGATAGCGAAATCTTTTTAGTACCTGAAACAATTGGACTTTGAAGCGCAAAGCCTCTGAGAACCAACTTTTCCTAGCTCACAATTTCAAATTGAACATGTATTTATTTTGGTGGTTGGTTCGCATGTGACGGTAGTTTCGCAAGAAGAAAAAAGCGGCGTTGTGGCGCCGACCCACGCGCCCTTATCTGCTCCTCCCTGGCTGCTCGTTTGCCTCGCTCTTCTTTTACAGTTGTATTCGAAACACTGGCGCCGGATTAATTTTATCATCAGCAAAGCTGTCTTTTTTGTCGCTGATTTTCACACCCGCTTCTCCTCTTTATCTTTGACATCGAATGTTGCAAATTCGACAGTAACTTCTCTAGAGAAACGAGGCTAAAGAGACAAGTTTTCCATGAATAAAGTTACCGCAAAAAATAGAATTTCCTGAAAATCGAGAAAGATATTATTTTCTATGACTGTACAATGAAAAAAAACTAAACGTTCGTGTTATTTCACAATCGGAGATAATTTATTTAACACATATCATATTGGAAGTCAAAATGCGCTTTTGTATTTCAAACAAGATCAAATCTCAATGATGAACAAATAACTCTGAAAAATAAAACTAGTTCATTTTTGTTAGTGTTTGAAATTTGACGGACAGGCTATTTTAAGCTCCATATGTTTTTTCATCGTTTTTGCACATTCAAAAAATCGATACAACTGTTTTGCATTAGAAAATATCGACATGAGTTCATGAATACAACACTCGTCAAAATGCAAATTTTTCGTGATTGCAATAAAATTTCGCGCTCCTGTTTTGTCATTCTTGTTTCGATGAAAAATCATTTTTCTTTCTTCATTGAGATAGTTACTCTCTTTTTCAGAGGCTTCAGAAATTTGATTCTGGATAGCGTGATATAAAAAAGTTTCTTCGAAGAATCCAATAAAGTTGCCATGATGATTTGAAAAAGTAAGATTCTCATGGACTCACCAAGTTCAACGGAATGATGCATTTTCTGCCCCACTGCTCCAATCGTAAATAACGCCGTTTGTTGCCGGTTGTTCGAATATTGCTGAGAAACTATTCCTCTATTGCTGTACGTCTGACTGCCGAAATCGCATAGGCAAAGTCGGAAGGACCCTTTACGGGCCCTTCGAGCGTCCGGTATGAATCAAAAAAGTTTCCATTTCATTTTTCTGTTTTTAAACGGATGGCAACGGTTTCCTCTTTACTGTCTTTTTCCGTCCTTCATCCACCCTTTCTGGACCCTTTGAGAAACACCAAATTTTTAAAAATGATCTTCACCAGTGATTGTGTATGAATTAAAAAGTGTTGCTCTAATGAAATTGGAAATCATTAATGGCCGAGACTTTCAATTTTTGCACTCTCACTCTTTTTCAGGCTTTTTATCACCAAGGCTCAATAAAGGCTGCAAACGGAACCCTTTTAGAGGCTATTTTGCAGTCACTCCCTTTTTGCACCCGTGCTTCCGACTTTGGCAGTGTTGTATGCTCCTTTAAAATGATCATAAACAATTTTTTATTAGACTGTCCAGCTAGAAATGACTTTAATCGTTTGGAAAATTTGTCTTTTATAGAAATCGAAGAAAAAGTTATATTTTTATTATGAGACAGTTTATCCATTTTTCGCTTATTTTTCATATATTTTTCAAAAGTGAAACATTTATGAGTTTTTGACAAGTTTTCGACCCTTTTTTGGCTCCGTGAGGACCCGTGAACTAAAATCAATCCTTCAAAAACAGACGTATTTTCAAGAGAAATCAACACAAATCTCATCACATTTGATATAATTGTGCTACATTGTTGACATGAATTGTCACCTAGTTCACCTCAGTTAACCTAAGGTACCTCAAAAGTGTCAAGTGCCTGTGAAACGACACAATAGACAGCCGATCAGCAGATGCGTCGATGAGTCGCAGGCCCCTCAATCCCTTGTTTCCTCCAACTCACGATCATTTTCTAATTACCCTCTTAGACTGAAGTCGCAAGAATTATAATTAGCGAGTGGGGTGTCTTGAGATCTCCGAAAATACTGTTTTGCAGAAGTTCGCACTGTTTCGATATTTCGAATCGTACAAGAGCCATCTTTTGTCGCATTTTTTTTTACTTGGAGGATAAATAGTTTAATCAAATCAATTTTGTACTTTTTCAAGTTTTCTGGAGCTGATAATTGTTTTAGCAAGCTTTTAAGTACGGTTTGTCATAACCTTTACCTGAATATTTTTGTATTGTTTTAAAAGATTGACCTGAAATTCGATAATTTGGCGTCTCTCTATTGTGAATAGTGAAAAGTAATTTTTCTTTAAGCTCTGTTTGTTATAAAGTTTGAGAAAAAAAGTAAAGAAAAGGACCATAAAAGAGCTTCAGAGCTTCGAAATATCTATTGTAGCGTTTTCGATCCGTTTGGATGAGGTTTGAAAAGCTTCAATTGAAAATTTTCTTATGAGAAAAGTTCATAGGATTAAATCAACCTTCAAAATATTGAAAATTGGTTGTTTTTACATTTATAGAGGCATAGCAAGTCAATCTTTTGATTTTTGAAAAATTCTAAAGCGCACATAATCCTCGCGGTCATTTTTTTATTATATAGGACTTGTCCTGCGGTATTTTCTTTTCTTTTGCACTCAGCATCGAATTCTTTGATAATTCCCTCATATCACAGATTTTCGAAGGTCTTGTTCCCTGCTACACTGTTCCGCTTGGACTTAAGAACTGATTGGCTCGCGCGTCTGCCAAGATATCTTACACAAACATTCGCGCTCTAACGTCTTGCATAATACAATTATCTGTCAATCAATTTTTTTATCAGCGTTTTCACGGGCGGAGCGCACACAGGAATGAGTGGTACGGTACTTCTGAGTCATGAATTTGGCGTTTTTCAGCGGAAATTGAGAGGCCAGTTTGATTTTATTCGAATAGGCTTTTTCCTCAAAAATTCTTTGCAATAACAAGAACTAAAATCTCAGCTTGATATTTCTTCCGCCTGTAGGAAATCAGTTCCAATTAACATTATAACGAGGCAAAGTGTGACATTTTCTGAAGTTCACGATTGACGTGAAAGTGAAAGGTTGACTCACCTGCTAGGTGCTTCATTAACACCTGAAAAGTAGTAGAGTTTTCATTTTACCTAGCTTTTTTTTAACCAGCTCATCTGATTTTGATAGGATGATATTTATGTTGCTAAAAATCTGAAAAAAATATGAGTTTAGAGGAATATTCAAAAATGCTTCAATTTTCGCATTTTAAAAAAATAATAAGCTTCAATTCTAAAATTTTGAAAGATATGTTTTTTTTATAGTTAAAATCAGCCGCCGAAAAATGAGAAGATAAGCAGCAGAAGGTTTTTTTGAAGACATATCCTTGAATCCCGAGAGAAAAAGAATTTCGCAATCATTACTTTCTAGGAAGAAAAGTACATAAAATTTTTTTGTTGGTAACTTTCTGTCTCGAGATAATTAAAAATTAAGAAACCAAAAAAATTGAAAAAAAGTTCAAAAAAATTCAAGCAAGAAAAACAAGTACAGACTCAACCCATTTTTTTCCTCCAGGTAAGATCAGAACGATTATTCTATTGTTCCCTCTACAGTTCAAGTTCAAGTAGCTGCCAAAGTTGGCACCATGCCAGAGGTTTTAAATTGACCCGGTAATTAGCGTACTCGTGCCCCACGTGTCGAATACCGTGTCCTCAGGTGTGAACGTAACTCAGAAAACTGATAATGACCCCGGTTTGACAGCGCCATTAACTGTCCAGGTTGATATGAGGGGGCGGTCCGGATCCGCATCTCAGTATCTAGTTATGAGGCCATCCGAGGCCGCGCTCCTTGATTAGATACCCTTCTGTAACATTTTTTTTTCTTTTGTCAACATTTTTTCAGACTTTTTCTGCGTCAATTGTGTTCAGTTTTCATTTTGTTCTGTTGGCAAAATTTTTTGATGAATTTTTCAACGAAAACTTACTATTTTCAGAAAGATTTGTATCTTTTTTTTCTACTTTTGCCGCATCTTTATTTTTATCTTGTCCTTCAAATCGATTTTCTGATCCTCAGACTTGTATCTCTTAAGAATTCTTGTTCTGCACAGTACATTTAGTACATTTTTCCCTTCTCTCAAATCCTTTTCAAATATGATTAATGTTCACCCAAATTCCAACTTCCAAAAGATTTGAAGTCCATTAATTTTGTAAATGCTCTGGCAATTTGTAAAGATCATGAACAATTTTCAAAAATATTTTTTTTCCATTTTTTAATAAGCCTCAAAATTCATTAATTCAACCAAAGTTGTTAAGTCCGAAATTAATGTTTTTTTCTTAATCATCATATTATCATCTTCATTTTCATCAAAAAACATAGACTCATCAAAATTCTCACCAAAATGTATTTGACCTTTTTTTTAACTTTCCTAAATTTGAAGCTGTGCGCAGCGAAATTTCAAGGCCGTTCCTTAGAACTTTTACGGTCTTGTGCAGAGCGAGAGCCTCGGAAACGATTTCAGTCAATTACTGTACATTGGCGGTCATGATGGTGACGTTTACAGCCGATCTTGTGTAACCCCAATAATTAGGCTTCCATTTACAGCCGCTTTTATTTGCGAGGGTGGCACGGGCGGATTACTCAACGATTCGGGAGGATTTCTAATTAGTTCGATCTTTTTTGAGCAAAAATGACTTTTATGTTACTTTCGAAAGTATGGAAGGCTTATTGTTCTGATTTTCAAGGTTTCAGAGAACTTTCAGAGAAGAACTACATACAGTGACGTCAGAAAAGATACAACGGGGTTTCGGTCCGAATTTTGTATGGAATCCCATCTTCCTAAATCTTTATGAAGTTTTAAAGTCTGTTAATTTTGAAATTCTGATGGAGTTACAGCTCACGAAAAAAAAACGCAGCTTTTGAAACTTTCAGGAAGATTAAATTCTATCCAGGAAAGTTCTGACCAAAATCGCGTTTTTTCGTATATTTTGTGACGGTAATGTATGTAAGTGTTGTTTTTGTACAAGTTTGACGAATTGGACTTACTTCAAGGTTTTTTTCTACTTGCGGGTGATTGAAAAATATCTTGGACTGTTCGAAATTTTACGACTGTGGAACTCTGAGTTATTCCAAATGAAATCTGAGAATTTCAATTTTAAACTTAAAAATTATTTTTTTCAATAGTTCAAAGTGAACATGGCTTCCAGAGCAGAAAAAAATGCGCATTTTAGTTTAAAAATCTTTCTAATTATTCCAATTATTCCAATAGTTCCAACAACTCCTTTTTGCGAAGAAAGACTGAACTATTAACGCTGATGTAGATAAAAATCATCAGAGTTTTCTCAAAAATTTACTCGATGAACTGATAAATCTCCGTAGTTAACCGTAGCTCTTGGATTGAAAAATTTTTTTTCATAGTTTCCTTCACTCCAATTTTTTTTCTGAAATTCTCAATTAGACCTTCATATTTTCCTCATCCCAATTTCTTCGGAAAACTAATTCAAGTTGACGTGAGAAGTTCACAGGTAGTAGAGTAGCGCCTCTTCCCACCACGTTCTGCGCAAGTCGATTCGCATGAAGATCACTTTCGGAAACTCGTCCAACCAACCTACCGTAACCCTTGGTCGACAAAATGGGCGTGCTTGGCGCGCGAGGCGTGCAGTTATCACTCTTTCTCGAGCCATCCTCTCCGGCGCCATTGACACGGACTTTTTCAGTGTTATTTTATCGAGGCGACAATAAACCGCTTAGCTTCACTTGTCTCTGTTGCGACAGCCGGAGGCGGCGCCATGCGTCTGCTCCGCCGGGGCAAAAGCGATTAGCAGCGGATCAGTCGGATACTGTTCACTTTTTTGCTTGATTAGCTTCATCACACCTCTTCTGATCCTCTTTTCTTCAAGCTACGTCTTCTGAGAATAAGGACCGTTTCACGGCTTCCATTAATCGTAATTGAAACGCCCTTTTTCGAGCACTATTTCGATATCTGAGCGTATCTAGCCTGCTTGAGGTCACATGTCTTATAATAAAATAGCCTTTCGCAGACAGAAATTTCCGTTTTCCTGCAAATTATGTAATTCATGCGCATTTCCTCTTGATAAAGTTCACACTCAACAAGCATTTTCTTAAGATTTCGAAAATATCGCAAAGACCAAATTTTTTGAACTCCGTGAAATCAGTGGCTTATACTAACACTTTTCATGAATCTTCCAGGATCATTTCGAACTGATTATTTTTTTATAACTAATATGTATTCGAAACTCTTTGATTTCATCTCAAATGTCGTAAAACTATGATTTTAACATAAACTAACAAAAATTCAGAATAGAAAATTATAAAATGTGTCATATAATTATTTCAACAAGAAAAAACAGAACCAGCTTCAAATTTAAAAATATTCCAGCATTTCAAAAATTTTCTCATATCATAGCATTTCTGCAGGGCACACAAGCAAGAGGAATTCAATGTGTCTAGAGGAGACATTGCGAAGATTTTTAGTCTTGTTGTTGAACCGCACGAAAAATAATTTTTCTGATTTTCTCACTTGTGAACTTACATTCATAGTTTGATTTGAACCCGAATGGACTTTGGAAACTCCTCAGAATCATTCATAGTTTTGATATCGCTTAAGATATGAACAACTACGGTGCGTTCGCCGCTCTGCCGTCCTACGCCCTTCCGTCGACTGCAACTCCTGCTCAATTCACTTACGCGATGAACAACGTCCCGGCGATCGGAATGTTCAACAGCTCTACATATACATCAGGTTTCCATTTATCAACGTCGCGGGAACGCGCTCACGAGACTCCGACACAACACAAGAGGAAAACTGATTGTCCTGCGCACACGGTATTGCGCGTCACGGCGGGTGTTAATCGCATTTCAATTTGCATTTTGACGAGTTGTCGACAGTTTTCCATGAAGACAAAATGGCTTTAAAATGATATTTTCAGCTATGATTCCGAGGAAAAATCGCCGTGAAAGGACGACCTTCAGCCGACAGCAGCTCGACGTTCTGGAGGCTCTCTTCGCAGAAACTCATTATCCGGACGTATTCGCTCGGGAACGTGTCGCTGATCAGATTCAACTCCAAGAAAGCCGAATTCAGGTTGGTTTATTTCTAGGTTTGATAGAATGTACTTTATGAAACCATTGGCCGGCCTAAATTAACTAGAGCTAGTGGTGGTACTTTTTTTTGGACTCCTTGGATTTTTCCACTTCAATCATAATAACTAAATCCTTATCAAACCTAATTGAAGGATAATTACGACTTTACTAATTCGTTTTATGAACTGTAAAAAGAGTTATTCATTATACTAAATGTTCAGGTTTGGTTCAAAAATCGTCGTGCAAAGCATCGGCAACAGGAGAAACAGAAGCCGAAAACGGAAAAGAAAAGTAAGGATTTCCGAGGTAAACTAACCGAAATAACATTTTCAGCACTTGCGGCAGCCGTGAAAGGCAACGTTTCTCCGTTGTACCAGCCTCAGATGAACAGCGAACCAGAGAGGTAGCTCGTAACGTGTAAAAAAAAACACCTTTTTTCATGGAATTTTGAAGCGATTATCGATTGAATTTGGTCTGTTGATCAAGAAGATCAAGTATACCCTGCGCAAAAAGGTTACTGTAGAGCGGTGATATCGCGCTGATTGGCGAGCGCCACTTTGATTGACAGGTTGATAACAACACGCTTTCCCACAAACCACCGTTACAATCATAAGCCTTGCCTCTTCAATTCAAAATTTATCCTCCCCTATTCTGTCAATCTCATGTTTATCATTAGTACTGTAGGAAAAACTTCGATCTTTGTGTTGGTGGAGTACATTTTGAATATTCTTATCTTGATTTTTCAGTGAGTCGAAGCCGTCGTTGCTGGCGAACCGCAAAGAGCTTTCTCCAGTCAGGACGCCGGCCAGTGGCAACAGCAGCTCCGGCGCTGGAGACAACAGCTGGACCGGAAGCGACACAATCAACACGGTACTAACAATTGAAAAACTTTTAATGAAGATCCTCCGAACTGCTATTTTTATGATTTTTTGTTTTGGGTTCCTATTTTGAAATTCAAATTGAGAAGGAAAGCATTCGAGTTAGTAACAGTTTTAGTACCCTTATCAAAACGACCAATATTCAAAGATTCAAGTTCAAAAATTGACAACAGAGATTCGGTTTCAATTTTAGCTTGAGGCAAACATTCGGGAAAGATTTTTGAACAAAAATCCCCAGATTGAATCCGATTTTCTCCGGATTTTCCTGCGCCCATTAATCCTACTGTTTTCTAAACAAAAAAATCGCTATTTCTGCAGATTTTTTTCTGAAAAAAATTGTTATTTTACCGTTTTTTTGTCTTTTTTTGAACACTTGACAGAATTACATATCTGGAATTACTATGAGTCACAAAAAAAAAATTGAAAAACGACGACCAAAAAGCAAAATTTATCTATGGAGCACAAAGTAGTCTCACTAATTCTCCTAATTGATTCAGAGCGTCACTTCGTCTCCGGCGCCGACTTCGTTGCCCACGAGCGTTTCGACCTCCACGCAACCCGCGACGCTCACCGTCTCTCTGAGCAACCCGGTCGTGTACAACTCCTACCCGTTGTACCCCAGCTACTCCATGATCGACGGCAACAACCCTTACTACTACGCTCCGACCTACACTCCTGGAATGAATCCATACCAAAGCAATCCCTACTTCTTCCCCAGTGGATCCCTCTGAGCAAAAAAAAAAAGAAAAACGTGAGGAATTCTTGCATTGGCGGTCCGACCACGACTTAATTTTTTGTTGGCTGAAATATGTAAACGTTACCTATAATCTTCTAAAAGACAGAGCTGATTAGATAAAGTTGTTCTCAACCAAATGAATGTTTTCCACTGACCGTTAGTGTGAAATTTCGATTAGTTTTTATGTGCCTATTTTTCTATTTTTTTCAAAGTGCCAAATTAGTTGTAGCAATGATAACTTTTCATCTGAAGTCCTCTTGTCTTCTGTGGAAATGCATATACATTTCTTCTATTCTGTTTTTGCCACTTTGAACAACCATTCTTCATTTTTTTAACCGATTATGTCTAGCCTGTATTGTGTCTTCTTAAAACTGTACAGAAAACTGTTTCACGAATAATGTCATTGCAAAGTACCTTTGCCTGGATTTAAAACAATCTTACCTGTCTATACCTTATCTTTTCTTAATCTCTAGTGAAAAAAGGCAGGTCACAGTGTTTTATTCCTTAGCAAATTAGGTACGCTTTTTTATTATCTCTCTATTTCCGTGTGACATTTACGGCATCTTTTTGGTTGTATATCTACCATATACAATAATTTAATTTTTAATTTTGTATGTCAGTTTTGAGGTCAAACATTCTTTGGAAGTTTTGACCAAGTTCTTTCTTTCGTATTCTCTCAATTTTTTCCGGACTGATTATCATTTGTCTTGAAATTTCGCGTGACGATTTTCATCATTTATTTGTATTGTAGAGACCTTTAAATAAATATTGAACGTCAAAAACGAGACCGTTGAGAAAAACGGTCTCTCATGGGCTACAGTACCGTCAAAAAAGATACGGAAAATTGGAGTTTCGGTCAAGAATGTCTTGTAAGGAATTCGATCTTTCTGAACCTTTCTGTAGCTGTGATGACTGTTATTTTCAACACTCTGATGAAATTTCCAGTACACAGAAAAACGCAGCTTTAGAAGCTTTCAGGAAGATTGAATCTTTTACAAGAAAGTTGTGACTAAAGCCCTTTTTTTTCGTATCTTTTCTGACGGTATTGTATGTAATCGAAATTTTAGCTAAATGTAAAATTTGATGTTACCAAGTGTCCGGCTGGGGCTATCTTGGCGAGTCGGTTTCATTCGAAATATGAATAGTTAATGTTAGCGAAATTGGTTTGAAATCCTACAACGTCATTAGAAACGACTAATGTCTGTTTTTTTTTTTTTTGATTTCAATGGCCAAAATCGTTTCAGAACGGTTAGAGTAAGGTAAGAATGAACTTTTAGGAATAACTTAATTTAATCTTTAGTGAAATGAAAGTTAGAGCGCTCAATTCAAAAAAGCTTGCTGAAGTGATTAGAGGCGCATACATTTTGCCCGAGTATTCTACGACACAGCACACTGTCGGGAAATCAATCAACATTTGTCTGATTTTCTTTAATAACCGTTTCATTGGGAATGTTTGTTTGAAAAAATTTGCAGGTTGATTTTTTGCGCCTTGAGACCATGAAGAACTTTTTTTCAAGTTCTCTAAATTTTATTCCAAATACAGTCATGCTCAATAGTTTGATGAAAGATGAACCATTGAAAAAAATTCCATTTTATTGAGTTCAATTCCAGAGATTCAAAAGCCTTCGAGAACGCTTATTTTTTTAAAGGTGATGGGTCAAATTTGATATTAGTGTTTCTGCTCACATTTAAAGTTTGAAGAAAAATTTCTTTGAAAAAATAAAGAATTTAGAAAGCAGTGAATTTCAGACTTCTAACCCATGGAATAGAGTTCCTGATATCAAAAACTTCAAGTGGAAGAAAACCGCCCTTGAACGATTTCTTGAAGTAAAGCCTGATTTAAAAAGACCCAAGGTTAAAAAAGAAGATTTGACGGGAACACCTGGCCCTCCTCGTGGGATGCAACGCGTGGTCGAATAGAACGCTGAAATACTCAAAAAGGTTTCCGAGGGACTCGAGAGGGGCTCTTCAGCCGCGTTGCATGGCTAATACCGTACTCGCGTTCATATCAAACGTCGCCGCGCCTCTCTTTCCGTCGCAATCATTGTACGCCACGTGATTGCAGCTGCGTGGAGCGATTTCTCCTTAAAAAAGACAAGAATCTTTTTATCATCGTTCTAACGATCGTGAGTGAATAACACTTGAATAAATCTCAAAAAAAAGCTATATCTATCAAACACGCCCCTTTTACAAATCACAAGATGATTATCTGAGCAACAGACTATAAGACGGACTTGCGTGTTCAATGAACTTTTCTCCGGGATTAGTTTTTTTTTCACATGCTTCGTATGTAAGCTACGCCTCAGAAGCTGCTTATAAAGTTTTTTTTTCGGACAATTCAAAGATTGACATCTTGTATATTCCAATCAAAATAATGGACCGAGAGAAAAAATTTGAAAAAATTTTGGTTTAGTTTACAGTTTCATTTTTTTTAAGGTTTCACCTTATGTGAAAATTTTTTTTTGAAAGGCTGTGAAGTTCAGAAAGGTGCGCTATTGATAATTGAAAGAACTATATTTCATTCACGGGAGTTTTCTGCTGGGATTTTTGCTGATGGACGGAAATATTTTTGAATTTTTCGATGGATTCTCATCACAATTCAGTTCATTGGTTTATAATTACGGAAGTTTAAGCTTGTTTTCTGAAAGGAATATTCACAAAAATCTGATGACTATATTCAAATATCTCACCTCAAAGGGTCAGTTTTTTTAAATAAGACTGGATTTCAAAAAAATTTTTTTAAAACGGCAGAAGTGCTGATAAGTTTTCAGCGATATTTTTGATTGGACAAAATAACTTCGAACTAAAATCATGCAGAAGAGCGCAGGTCAAACGACGACGCGGAAACGGAAGCAAACATTACATGGACGACTGCCGGATGTTACATAAAAGCTATCGTTGCGCACTAACTCTCGCCGAGAGTTCGCAGATGCCCAGAAAAGGACGAGTGATTTGTGGAAAATTGGATAAATTTTGACTTTTTCATAAAAATGCAGATGAATTTTCTAAAAACTGTGTAAAGTTTTACTAAGAAAAATTAAAAAAGATGAACTCAGATCAAATTTTCTTCATCGAACGAAAAAAAGAAAATCATGGAAAAAGTTTCTTTTGTGTAGTTTTTCAGTGGATTTTTATGTAAAAATGCTACTTTTAGAATTTTTTCGGATCTTTCCTCCTGTTTGAAGATTTTCTGAAGAATTCTCATCAAAATTGGCAATTTATGATTTCAGTTTACTCGCCTGAAAAAAAAACTCCCATTAGCTAGCTTCCCATTATGTTGAAACCTTGAATCTAGTAAAATAAGAATGGCTCGAAAAGTCACAAAAATTCGATAAAAAGAAAGTTCATTACATTAACGCAAAAAATGAGTCGGAAATTAAAAAAAAGCAGACCCCATGAAGTTATTGACACAAAAACTGTTTGAGGTTCTGAACCCGAAAGTTCACAGCTGGAAGTTTTTCGTAAAGGATCCCGCTGCGCAACAATGGCGCCGCCAAGTTTGTCACGCTATTGAGTGCGGCCACTAGAAAGGCTCAATATCATGTCTAATTGCCCGCGCATTGTGCAGCCATAGTCGGTTCACACTGTCTTCAACTGTTCCGTGGGAGTCCATTGAAACTCCTTTTTTTGACGAGGTGGCAGCAACCAGCCGTAAAAAGGCGGCCGAGACGAGGTGCTGATGTACAACAAATTTGGGAAACCTGGCGGTGTCTTTGATTCTGAACATATGTTTTCATATATACTACACGATTAGGATGGGAAAAATATGAAAATTATGGAAATGCCTTAGCCTTGACTCTGAAAAATCAGTAAGAAATTGAAAAAATGAAAAAAATTTTTTTAAGAAGCTTTTGAAACTGTTTTTTTTTGTCGATTTTTTGAGCAGAAAAAGTTTCCATGCTTCCTTTTATTTATAAAAGTTCATTTGAAGCCAAATAAAACTTTGAGACTTTTTCACAGGTTGAAAAATTGCAATTTGAAGATGGTTTCGTACAATTTTTTTTCAATGAATCCTTCAATAGTCAAATTCTTTTGATAAATTCAAGCCTTTAACTTTGCAGAAGGACCCACCCAAAAAATGACTCCTCCTTCCTGAGGTCGGTTCATATTTCTAACTATCCGAGATGATGATCTACAAAATGGCGTGAAGAAAAGGTGCAGCAGACGCGTGGCGAGATCCCGAAACGATAGGGAGCAGCTCACCGGTGACAGGTGAAACGCGACAATTAACGCCGAAGCGCGTAGAAGGCCTCTTGGTGGATTAGACCCGTTTCGGTCCTTTCCAGATCACTATCGGCCGACCAAGGACTGTCGCTCATTTGTTCGATGGCTCTGGTTCCGATTCGAATTAGAGCTCCACGCTATACCCTTGTACCAACAGTAATCCTCGGCAGAGGTTAAGCTTTTAACCGACCAAAAACAATTTGCAGTACCGACGGGTTCACAGAAGCCGAAAAAAAACGAAGCAGCAAGCTCCAATTACGGCACGAAGGAAATTTAAGCCACATTACTTTTCTGGGACTGCGAATCTAAACTCATTCTATGACAGGAAAATGATCTCATACATGGGGAACGATTTTTGAGGCTGTTTTCCTGTGATTTTTGAGTTCACAACGGTTCCTCAATTTTTTTTTTGCAGCCTCGAGAATACTCAAAAAATAGTGGATTGTTTAAAAACAACTGATTGAACTGAAAATTTAGGCGCACCAAAAAAAAATCGTGGACTCGAAGATTTTATTTGCATCTTCCGTCGCATGCAGGATCAAGAAAAAATAATTTGAATATATCTATTGGTTCAATTTTTTTATTGTAAATTCCATGAACTTCTCAGAGACTTGATCATAAAGATCAAGTCTTTGCGGAAGCGAGAAAACCCCAAAAAATCGATTTCACTAAACTTTCTCCAAAAATTTCTCAAATTAAAATTTCAATACGCAGATTTCAAGAGTAACATCGTTTTATTTCGACTTTTTCCTCAAATATTCTGGAAAACTCTCCTGAGATATTTAAAGACCCCTATTCTGTACGCTCAGTTTTACTTGAGGTCAAATTTCTAACGCAGGCGAGGCAGGTGGTTTAAATCTGCATTAATATTTATAATTGCAATCTTCTTCCAGTTCTTTTTTGAAGATGCATATTAGTTAATTTTCTGATTAGTTAGAAAGAGAATAGGTTGATTAGACACATAAAAAAGGGAAAAGGAGCTGAATCTCGAGTTTTTTTCTCCAGAAAGATTTGATTAGTTTTCAAGTAAGGTAATATTGATGCTTCAAACTTTTTCTGTAGAATAAGAATAAAGTTGGAAGCTGAAAGTTATTATATCTTAAAAAAATCAAGAAAAAAATAAATTTGGATAAGATACTTTGGAAAGTTAAATTTGATTTTTTTAAAAATACTTTCAAAAAAAGCATTTTTTTGAAAAATTTCGAAAAATTTGGCATAGCTTTTTTTTATGGAATGAAGATCTTGAATCTGAAGTTGAACATTTTTGGAAGCTGAATACTCTGAATTTTCCAAATAATGCATCCTATACAGGCAGTCGAGGTTTGTGAAAAAATTTCGAAGTTTTTTTGTTTTGGCTTCTCACCGAAACAGTAACCTCACAAAGAAGGTCATTTTACTTTGCGATTCGGAGTTTTACGATAATTGGTGAAAACGCTCCTTGATGAACCACGTGAAGCTTCTGAAAGTCTGAACTTGCACAACATTCTAGTTTTTGAGAAAGAACACGTCTAACTTAGAGAAAACCAAAAAACTCGAATAATAGGCTGTTTTCGGGTTTTGAGCCCTTATTCCTCGGAAACTAGGAGGTTGTGCAGTTTAAAACTTATAGGATCTCATCGTAGTGCAAAAAAAGTGTACTTGCAGACTTCAAAGAATTTCCAACCGCAAAAAATGAAATGACTTTCCTTGTCATAAATGCAAGTAACTCGAAATTTGAATTAATCAAACAAAAAGCCTTTTCGCACCCACTAAAACAAGATTAACTGTATCTGAGGCATGTTCTCCGATAATTGTAGGATCGTGAAGCAACAGAGATGAGTGAACTGGCAAGTGATGCAACCAGTGGGCTTGAACAAACATTTTGTTGGTCGTGTCGTTGGGCCAGAATGGTGCAACTAATTCCGGGTTGCGGTCGGTCTACCGTAATCCAACGGCTGAGGTCGTCGCCGAAGGTTGGCGTGATTAACTCCGGATCAGGTGAAATCATATTCGGCCGCCTTGGATTATTGTCTCTGTGTGGGATGAGGAGCTCCTGACCATGTTATAATCCATCTTGATGACAGCCGCTGATATTCCTTACACTCAACATTATTTTTTCCAGAGAACGGCTGGAATTTCCGGCTTCTAAAAAATGCTTATTCTTCTCACTTTTGTGAAAATTTTTACCTGATTTTCCCTTTTCAAACGTGGCTGGTAATCGAAAATACTTGTGGTTCAAGGTGAGGTCACATATTAGTTTGCTTTATCAAGATATTCTATAAATTTTTGACCTCCTCTGGTTTTGCTAAGCTCCTGAGAATGAAAACCTTCAAGTTAACTTTTCATTTTCAAGAATTTTGGTCTAACCAATAGAAAAAAATATGCTATATCGTGATTTAAAAAAATCTCTGAAATATAATTTTAATTTTAATATCACTTAAAAATTGATATAATTTTTTTGTTAGAATTGATATAATTTTAATATGTTAAAATTGATATAATTTACTTTCTCTTAACTCGGAAAAAAAGATGAGAAAAAGATACTGACCTCAGATTTTTTTGCAATTTGTCGAAAACTTTCTCTTGAGGTTACTTTATAGGTTTGTAAACCTGACTTACATGAAAAATTATAACTGAAATCTCATTTTTCAATAAAAAGTTCTACTTACAACTAAATTGCAGATCCTGTGGAAAATTAGAAAACCCTTTCTTTATAAAATCCATAAAAATGTTTCTTCGAACGAAAGAATTGAAACGGTAACTAATTTTATCAAAAATTTTGTTTTTCCTTCAGAATGGTAACTCATTTTTCATGAAAGTTCAACTCATAAGGTGACACTAATACTTCAAAAAAGCTCGAACAGGAGGTGCGGTTTCTCAGAAGATTAACCTGAATTTGGGAGGCAGGACGCCTGAGGCACGCGATCCGTCAATCGAGCCCAAATCCTCGGCGGCGGCGCCGCAAGGCCGAGTAAAGTCCTCATGACAAAGACTTGTTTTTTTTTTTCGCTAAGACGACCATCCCTTATGCTCCAGAATTTGCAATATGTCGTTGTATGCATGTCATGTCAACTTGACAGCTAATACAGTTCATTGTCGGCAAGATGGAGACTCCAAAGAGAGGAGGTGGTACTCCACAGGCGCGAGGTTTGGGCGGAGAGAGCTCTACCATCAACTCCGCCCCCATTGCTACCTATTGTACCATTCGTCGATTTCGATTGTTTTCACAGCAATCTTGATCTTATTTATTCCTTTTTTGTTTTCTCCTCTAATTCCCAAGCTAATCCAATTGGTAGTTTCTAATCCCAGATTTTCTCAGTTTGATCTCGAGTTTTCTTACTGGTAGTTCTTTCGAACTTCTTTTATAATCCTTTACTAATCTAATTGGTGGTCTTTAATCCAGGATTTTTTTACAATGAATTATTCTAAAAGTTATCCACTCAGTTTGTAGTTTGAATTAAAAAAAGTGTGAGTCTAATTTTTTTGATTTTTAGACTTGACTAGATATCGATTTTATATTGTACCTAAGCTTGGGCACATTTTTCATCTTGATCAAATTTAAACGAATATTTTGTTAGTTTATCAATTCCTAATCATATAATAATTTCTCCATGTTAGCTTTCTTCCGATTTTCGAGGAGTCCAAATTTTTTTCTCAAAAAGTTTTCACATACTTTTTCAAACATCATTATAAGAACCAAATGTCATTTTCAGTATTTTATTCTGAAATTCCAGTTTTCTCAAAAAATTTTCCTTAGTCATGGAACCTGTAGGAAAATTTAAAAACTCATAATTCGAATTCATATCACTTAGATAGGAGCAATTTTCTCAAACTACTTCAGTAGCCATCCTTACCTGAAAAAGGAATAATTATTTGAGTTCTTTTTCTAAATATTCAACTCATATAATCATTTTATTCTTTGAGTGGGAATATTGGAAGTTAGTATTGATCCATAAATTTCTTTTTTCCATTATTTTTCCTTTCGTTCCTGATTCCAAAGTTTTTCTCCGAAACCTTCCCCCACTAATGTAATAAAACGTTGTGCTCATGCGACAGTGCCCCTTCTTTTGAAATTCCCTAATCCCGAGATGACATTCTGACTCAATTTGAAGCTAGAAGAAGCCGTACAAAAACAACGGGCGCTAGGAAGGGATTACGGTAGCGTTGCGTTGTTTCGCAAGTGCTTCTCGTGTGCGTTTCTGCTTGTTACGCGATTTTCCATGATAAAATGAATGAGATAGTTGAAAAAGAAGCTGAGATACATGTGGGAGTATCTTTCAAATTTCAAAGGTTTTAGTGGAATTTTGCGGTAATTAAATGGAGTAAGGTGTACTGGAAGCTACTTTGAAAGTATTTTATTCGAATATCCTTATACATAACAGAAGAGTTTCAAGAACGATTCCCACTACTTTTGACTTTATTTTTTTCTTGGAATTTTTTTGAAAAAAATCAGATTGGTTATCATTTTTTTGTAGTCTGAAATTCGATGATATTGATTATTTTTTTGCCAGAGGTCTTTTTGAAAAAAATTCTCTTCTAATCGAATTTGCCAATGTCTTTTGCCATGATAAAGTTCATCAAGTACTTTTCTTGAGCCATATTCGCAAAGTGCACGCATCGTAACCTTTCGGCGCACAATAATGAATGTCACTTAAAGCCTTTCAAGACAGTTGTCAACGTTTCCGCTTCTTCTTCTAATATATATTTTTTGTTCGTTTGGTCTGATAATCCGGCTTAGGGCCGGATTCGCGCACAAGAGCATAATAGCAAGTGATATGCATTATCAGGATTGTCGAGGCCCTGCAGCGACCGCCCTCGTCGTCCCAATGGTAAATCCTCCCTTCTACCCCAGCTTCTCGCCTTTTCCATCGGCGACGCTTCCTTACGCAGCTTTTCCAACTTATTTCCCGCCGCCGGCTCCGATCAACGCAGCCACGACGTCGTCTAACTCGACACCGCAGGCTTCCAACCCCGGGTTTGTCTTTTTTCTGCTCGTTGTTCCGATATCAAGATTAAGAAGTGTTAAGACGATTATGCTTAAGACGGTATTAGTAGGTCGCGGCGAGGCCTGACGGAAATCCGCTCTGAAGCTTAATTTTTCTCATTTAGTTGCGAAAACAGCTCGCGCCGGGGTGGTCGTCGCGAAAGGACATCCTTCAACAGGTTCCAGTTGGAACAGCTGGAGCTCGTCTTCCGAGAAACACAGTATCCCGACTTGTACAAAAGAGAAGCTTTGGCCAAAGCCATTCAGTTGCCTGAAGGACGGGTTCAGGTAATCACGGTATGTTACTTTTGAACTTGACTAATAATTTCAATTATCTTCCAGGTTTGGTTCAAAAATCGGAGAGCCAAAGATCGAGCGCAGAAAAAGCTGACAGATCGCTCACGTCAAAGGTGTACGCCGTAAGTTTTTTAAAACAACCTCTTGAGTTTTTTTTGTTGTTATTAATTAGCATTTCTGTTTCAGAAACTCGAGATCGTCTCCAGACTCGCCGCCTCTTGAGACAAAAACTGAAGTCCTCAAGCCAACGCCGGCTCCTTTGATTCCCTTACCAGGGACGGAAGAATTCAACGTACAGAATGAGACAAAATATCAGGTAAGAAAGTTGAAACCAACTTTTTCTCATAAAGATTTCAGACGACTCCGCTGCCTAGTATGGCAGTCAAAATGGAGAACGAGGATAGTAAATTCGAAGCTGGAGAGATAAAGTACGATTTGACTCCGCCACAGCCCCAAACTAGTGAGTTTCTATGTTCAGAATGTTTCATGCTGAGCTTCAATCAGAAAAATTGGTTGCATTTTTCTGCTATTCGTTTTATGCAAGAGTAGAAAGACTTGCTTTTATTAACTTCATCATGAAAAAATTTATCTCTCCTTTTCTAAAACTATCAAATATTCAGTTACAGATTGGACCTACGCTTCCGGTTACCCTTCCTACTTCAACAGCTACTTTCCTGGAGGATACTACTACGGCGGATATGGAAACGACTACACGCCAAACAACGCTGCCTATTTTGGCCATCTCTGAAACCGTTTCGAGTACATTCCAAGTTGGTGTGCAGTTCATGAGGCTAAAAATCAGTATCTCATTCTTACTGCCTTTTTTGATACTGACAGATATTTCCTCTAAGAGCTTCAACCAACTACCTTGGCTCTAAATTATGACTGGTAGACTTCGGTAGTTATATTTTATTTACGGCTTTTGAATTGAACCGCATTTTTATTTTTATATGGAATTCCTTGTTTTGAGCATGATAAATGGCTCACTGAGACTTCTAAACTTGTACAAGTTGTACAAATCTTCAAATCTTAACATTTTCTATTGCATCCGTTCTCATTTTCCCTACACACGGCTAACAACTGATCTCATCCGTGCCCGTCACAATCGCAATTTCTCGTAGTGTCATTGTATGACTTTGGTTAAACATTTTCGACAAAACGTCAAAAATAAAGGTATTTTTGTTTTTTGGTTTTTCGGCTCATAGCTTTGAAAAAGAATTGCGTGGTGCCGCCTTTTTTGCCGCAACACGTGGAGGACCACTCGTCTCCCAACGGGAAACCATTTCAGGTCGCGCCTGGTCTAACCGCGCCGGTATTTGCTCGGCGGCCTAAAAAAGGGAAGGATTGTGGCGTAAGCCACTTGAAACCTTGTCGAGAAACACCCTCTTTATTAACCTAGCACCTTTTGCGGTCTCCAATCTTTATTGCGTTCGAAAAAGAGAGCAATGGAAGCCATACTGAAGTTGGAAGTAAACAAATCCAAGATTTCTAAATATTATGAAGAAAGTGGGGGAAATTTTCAAGTCAATTTAGTTTTTCGTTAGTTGTGGCATATTACCATTCCTCCCGAAAAAGGTTCATATAATGAAAAACCACGTTTTAGGGAGGAAAATGTCTGTATTCAAGACATTTTGCTACTTTCGAAAAATAAAAATTTCGATTGTCAATTTTAAATTTTTCATGCAGCTCATTCATATAAAGTTTACGGTAACTGTCTCGTTTCTCTGAAGTTGTCATCAGTCCATCACTTCTTTCTCTATTCTTCGGATGGTGATAAAGGTCTTAGAGATGCCGAGAGTTGACGCCGGGACACTACGCTAATCCCATGAGTTGAGAAGACAATTGTGACAAAAGAATACCGCGATAAAAGCTTTTAGCGGTAACAATGGCAGTCTCATGATCAGAATTTATCAGCCTATTTGTCGGATGTTATGAAAAAAAAAGTGTAATGGATTTTCATCTTCATATAACTTGCGAATGAAAAAAGTGCATCATCTTACGTAGATTCTGCTTCTAATCTTTTTCTTGAAATAATCAAAACAAAGAAGTTACGAAACTCAAAATGAAGAAGTTCAAAGTAGAACTTAGAAATTATCATCTAATCACAAGAAAGTGAGATTTTCATTATTTTGGTAACGATGCGTAGAATTTTCGGTTGTGGTAGGTTTTATATTTCAAAAAACCAAATATTGGCGTCTCAAAATAGAAGATTTTGTGTTTCATTTTTCAATAATTTCGTTAAAACTTTACATTCTGACCTGAAATCGAAATTCGTCGAATAGTAAATAATGTTCATTTAGATTTGAGAGCTATTTGCCAAAAACTGTTAAAAACTCGGAAAAAAGACGTCTTAAGAAGGTGGTCGAACCGACCGACTTTTCCAGCATACGATTTCCCCGTCATTTGATTTTTCACGTGAAAAGGGAGCAGCGATTCAGAATTCATAAGAGTTTCAAAGTGTTCAGCTGCCATGAAGTCACTCAATCCATTTGTGAACGCAAGGAAACGGATCGTGCTCTCCACACGCAGTTGAACCCAATCAAAGTGTCGTGCGGCATTTGAGCAAACAGCGTGAGGATGTCGGACACCGACGCGGATATCATGACACACTCGTTGGTGTATCAAGCGGGTCGGCATCTCCTTCGACGCCCTCGTAAGCCATTTGACAAACTGCCGGCGGGTCAACAAAAGTTGCGCAACCTCCGAATTGCTCCGCCGTACATGGCATTTGAATTGATTTGCCTTTACCGCTATACTTGGCCTGTTTATTCTGTCGGAGCCAGGAAACCGTTCAGGTTCAGATTTCGCTTACTTACTCTTCTCTGCTTATTAAAATTACAGTACTCGCCATGAGGGCATTTCAAAGTGGATTTTTGAGTCTAACTTCGCTAAAAATGGTTAAAATTGTTTCAAATGGCTACAGTACCGTCAGGAAAGATTCGGGAAAACGCGAAATCGGTCACAAACTTCCTGTAAGAAATCCAATCTTCCTAATAGTTTTCAAAGCTGCGTTTCGGTGTTCCTTACAAGAAAGTTGTGACTGAAATCCGATTTTTTCGTATATTTTTTGACAATCCTTTATGTAGTAACTCATTCCCAGAAGCATTACGCATTTGCTTAGACTTGCAAAAAAAAAAAAACAAAAACAGGGAAAATGGAGACTTTTTCTGTTGAAAGTCGAAAAAAATATTTTTTCATATTGGACCTACTGAAGTTAGTGAGCTCTGAAGGGTGGATAAAATCGGAAAAACGGAAAAAAACCTTCTCAAATAGTTTTTTTGACGATATTTAAAGCTTTTAAACAGGAAAAGTAGAGCCATCAAATAAAATTGACCGGGTATAGTTCATTTGGATGATGAGGTCTCACAACGCAAAAGTTTTCTGAAGAAATAGTTGAACTATCAATTTATAAAAAAAAAGCGCTATTTCAAGCGTTTTGAACGTCCAAGCTCAAAAACCAGATCTACTGCAAGAAACTTCATTCGTGTTCTGGCATCAGGAGGTCCTAAAATACATTTCAGTAAAGTTTCATCCAAAGTTAAACCTAAAGCCAAAAAAAATATTTTTTAATTAACTCCGATCTGATGTTGAAGGAAATTTGAACCCAAGTTAAAGTTTGAATTCAACACAGCAATATGGAATCGAAAAGACTGAATAATCTCGAAACTCTCGATTTTGACCAAATTGGGAAGAATTTCGTCTTTGTCTGGGTTCTCTAATCTGCATTTCCGGGGTTAATCTCCTTTTTACGTACTTGCCATTCATTAAACATTGATAAAATAAAAAGTGGAGCCTTTTTTTCACAAGGACATTGCTCGAAAAGGAAACGATTATCAAAAAAACAAAAAAAAAATCGACATAGCTCATCGGATTTCTCAGGCAAGATGATTTCACTTGTTCTTCCATTTCCGCATTGTTTCCTGACCTGTAAGACATTTTTCTTCGTTGTCAGGATTTAATGATAAATACCCCAAATGAAATTGTTCTGCAATTTCGCAAATTGAGAAATGAGGAAGTATCCGACGACTGCTGCGAAATAAGCCACGAAAAAATGTTCGCGGGATAAGAAGGATAAGAGAGGATAAAGCCAGTAGCCATCCATGTATTTCACGTAGAAGATTCTGAAAAGCACTTATCATAATTGGCGTTAGTCATTTGGAGAATGAAGATATCAAAGAGATCGGGAAAAACCAATTCTTGAGGGGATCTGAAGTACAGAAATCTAACCGGCTCGACTAATGATGAAACTTTTGTGAATAGAAAAAACTAATAAATTTTATTCACCCAGCCTTAACTCAAAAGTAACGACATTCGAAAAAAGATATAGTGGCTCAGAAAGAAGATCAGTTTACTTTGGGGTTAGGATTTTCCGGAAGCTGGAAAGAACACTCCTAATGTACCAGAGAAACGCTCTGGAAGTCCTAATCTGTGCATCTTCTTAGTTTACAAGAAATTTTGGTTCAAAATCTGAGAAAACCCTCAAAATTTTTTTAAAATAGGCCATTTTCAGAATTTCAGCCATTATTTCTCGAAATCTACAAAGTTATGCAAGCTGAAATTTTCAGGAACTTCATTTGGCGCGTCCAGGAGTTTTCTGGCTAATTTTCAGGAGATTCTGAGCGGTGAAATAAAAATGACCTTTCTGGTCGAATGGGAAAAATTCAATCTTCGATTGGTCTTTCTTCATTTTTTTGATGAAAAAAAGTTTTGTCTAAATAATTTGGAAATACGATAAAAAAATAAAATTTTGCTACTACAGAAGTTTGAATGAAGGTTTCCAAAGCGAAATCATTCCGATTGGTTTTAAAAATTCAATATCGAATATTTTTTCACAGGCTTTTATGGCCATTGCCAAGATTCAAATTCAACGTTTCAATTTCTCAGAATTCCCTTTTTGAAAATCCAAACTTCGAATAAAAACCCACATCACAAAATAAATCAGGACGAGCATCGCTGACGCTGTCAGACTGCTTCCCAGGTTCGGAGATCTCCTTTCATGTAGAATATTGTCGAAAAGAACGAATACAACCGGATAAGTGTGAGTAACGTGATTCAGCCAGTTCGGAATCAGAGAGGCTATCCATTCAGGCATCACCAATCCTGGATCTAAGACATATAGACTCCAGAATAGAACGCAAGTTATCTGAAGCTCAAAAATAGAAAGGTAGATTGGAAACTTGATTACCACTGCAGTGGGGTACACGGAAGTGTGAAATATGAAGTCGACAATTTTCGGGAGTTTTCCTTCTTTTGGGCACAAGATTGACAGGACAACAAGAACCGAGTATACAGTGTCCAATATCTGAAACATTAAACAATGATAAACGATTTAAGAAATTTTTCTTACACTATTTTTTAGGAGTTTGATCCTTTTGATTGAAATGAAAGAAAAATATTATACTCATACAGAAGTTTATATACTTATTCTCTGACTCACGGTCTCGTGGAAAAATTGCTTTTTCAATATTTTCATGTTATCCGATAGTTATAATCCGCAAAAAAACCCTGAAAATTGAAGAGGTTTATTTTTTTACTATACTAAAACCGTGTATAATTCAGGAGGAGCGTAAACATTTTTAATCCATCAGAAATTCAAAATCCGTCTTCAGAATAATTTTCCACAATCATAACCTCAATTTTTACAATTTTCACTTCGTTTCCCAAAAAAAGTGAGTTATTTCGATTTTTTTGAAATTAATTCTTACCAAATTCAAGTTAGTGAGCATGACGAGTTTATAGATGTACCATTCATGACCCAAACGAGGCTGTGACGTCACATCGAAATAAACAGAGTATACCCAAACCGACGATAATATCAATGATGCCAAAAACTTGAACATTCGAATTTATGAAAGCCTGAAATTAAAAAAAAATTTTTTCATGAAAACGAAAGAAAAGATTGAAAATTGAAAAAAATCAATTATCAGGGAAAGTTGTTTACTAAATCATGAGAATGCTGAGTATTACAAAAAAAAACGCCTCATTCATAGGACAGAGCGCGTAGTTATATAGCGTTTAGAACACGTCAAACTTAAAAACCAAAACTCATACAATGGCCAGGTCAGAGGAACGTAAAATAGGTCCAAGGTCGAATTGGAGACCCGCGCTACAACTAGTACGCAGATCAGAAAAATCAATAATGTCAGCCGAAAAAGCTTGCACGATGCTTTGTAAACACGAAATACAATAGCGGGCTATTTTACCACCGTTCATATCACATGCATTTCGACCTGGAATGGTCTCAAAATCATCCAAAAAATGATGAAGAAAAATAGTTTTCGTTATAAATACGAAAAATTTTTTTCGAAATACCAAAATGGTCTCAAATGTGTTGGACATTGTGCTCATTTTTTTCCCGACCACTCCTCTGAGTTTCACACACATAAAAAAACTCTGAGAAAAAGAGCTAAAGAAAAATTCGCATTCAAATTGAAAAAGTCTCAAAAATTTAAAAAAAGTTCAAAATGAGAGACGTAAGTGCCCATATTGATAATTTTGTCATATTTGGTAAAAAAAAATGAAAAATCATTTTAATTGCAAGACACTAATTATTAAGGTTCAAACCCGGGCGAAGACGAAATGGTGGATAATGGACGCTGAAAGGGAGAGGCTCAAGAAAAGGCGCAGAAAGGCACAAAAAGAGTTCCTTTATTGAGCCTTTTTTTGTGGGATTTCAAAGGCTCAAAAATGGTGCAGAACGGAAGAGGCAGCAAAAAGGAGCCATTCTCACCGAAAAAGAACACTTCTGTGAAGCCTTTCCCCACCCTTTCCGACTTTGCCAATAAAAAAATATATTTGAAAAAAAGGCGTGCTTCTAAAAAAATAAAAAGCGAAAACTTTTTTTCAATACAGTCAGATGCAGTGATCCTATGGTGTTGTGAAATTTAAAATAATTGAGAAGAAATACAAGCGAAAAACCTCATCGAGGCGCATCTACATGGACGATCCGGAGAAGTACGATGCGAAGAACCGTGGGATCGCATTTTCAAACACGCTTAGACATCTAGTTCGCAGAAGACAGTTGTTAGATATAATTTTGAAAAATGTTGCTTGTCAACTTCATCTAACAAAGCTGAAAGATAAAATGAAATCTATTGGAAAAAGAGGCTAATTTTCTGGAACCTTTCACTCAAAAATCATCTCTAAGTTCATTAGATGCATTACCTCGACAAAAAGAAAATCTGCAAAATTGTCTAATAGAAGGCAGCCTGGTTCGGCAAATGTTCCAAACGTTTTTCAACCACTCTGTCAGATTCTTAGCTCTGACAATTGAAGCGGGTGTTCCAGACGCTTTTAAGAACGTTTCAGACGGCGCCCGAGTCTTCTTCCCGTCATCCCCCTCACCATCGCTTCGAGCTTGTTGAAGCTCACCGGGCACACGATTTCCCACTTTCTCTGATACAATCAGCCATGCTGACCGTTTTTTTCACTTTTTTTAGCTGGCCACTCTTCAAGCCGATACGATTAACACTCCCTTCAATGTTTGAAACTCTCCTAGAAGCTCTATTTTTCAAATGAAAAAGCGAAAAGATCAATTTGTTCTTACTCCAAACGAAAAAAGGCTACTACTAACCGCGATTTCTAATTTCTTACTTATTCTGTGCTTTTATTCAATTTTCAAAACACGATTTCGCTGTTATTTTCAAAATGCTCTCGAAACAATGGAGACAGAAGTTTTTTTGTGGTTTTGAAAAGCGTTATCAAATATCGTAAGGATTGCGGAAAAAATGTTTCCAGCCATTTCCCCAACGCGCTTGTCTAGGAATTGACAATTTTTTTCTTGACAAGTTGTTAATTTTTCCTAGCCATGTTGTGTATCCATCGATGAGTAAAATAAGTTCAGGATTTTTTTCTATAAATTCATTTTCGGGTTACTGTAGAGTTTTTTTAAGATTTGCTTTTTAATGTATACGATGTTGGTTTTTTGGTCACCCGCTCCCAACAGTATTTTTATGATGAAGTTACCTTTTTGATTTGAAGTGACCGGTAGAAAATTTTTTTTTGACCGGAGTAAAAGTTTTAGCAAAACTTCCAACGTCAACATGTGTTTTCGGTGACGATTCCTTTGATCAACTATGATTTTGATTTTTGACTTAATACTTCGAAAGTGGTAATTTTGAAAATAAATCTGTGAGAATATATGTTCGAAATTTGGTAAGTGGCTGAGACGCAGTTTTTCTTACAAGAATGATTCAGGTAAAAGTTGGCAAACTTCTGTTTTTGGTTCCTCGGAAGGGGTTAAGAAGGTTTCCGGCAAGTGAACAAACGCCTTCTATACAGCTTTCCACAACTTCTTTTGACTTTCCAGAAGCCTGTTGGCAGGAAACTTCATGTTTCTCACTTCAACGACCTTCCAACTACCACCTTAATACCTTACCAGGGCATTCTCAAGATTTGCTAGCTTCTATTCACTTTCCGACCACCTGTTGGTTACCTTCCCAACACCTCAGAATTTCCCTGAGAAGAAGCCACTTCAAGCGTCGACTGCGAAAAAATGACGACTCATTTCAAAAGTCTTAACACGCTGTTTCTGACTGAAATAATGACAACTTATCTAGCTTATTGAATCTTTACTGATCCAAAAGTTTAAGATGTGGTTTCAAAAACTGGAGCGGAAAATATGCGAAACGAAAGTTCCAAACTTAACGAATACGAATTCCATGCACCCAATGAAAACTTCAAGTTAACCACAATAGTAAGAATATCATGAACATAACGGTGGAAAATCGATAATCAAAATTCCGCTTTACAATCCGATAGCAGCTTCCGAGAAGGCACTCATTCTCAAAAACCACTTTTTTGTACCAAAAATACCTTTTTTTTTGCGGATTTTAAACTATAAGGAAAAAAATAAAACAAATCATATCAAAAATAAATTGATACACCAAAGGCAGAAAATCTACAATAAAATTGCTTTGTGAGAAAGAAAATATTTTTGATTAATTTTTCGCAAGGAAAGGCGCTATTGATGATACTTCCATCATGAGTTGGAAAATCCCTTCAAAACCACATACGAATTGAACGAAAAAATATTTTCATAGGAAAATGGACTGACAACGATACAGTAGACCCGAAGATTATTTTTGACCATATTTAGGCGGTCAACGCATGGTCGAAGACCGCGAACGACGGCAGCGCGCGAAAAAACGCGTATATAAGGAGCACCTCGGCCGATATCCACAGCTCCTCTCGAATGTGGGACCTCTCCTCTCTTCTTGCCGTCGCTTCCACTGCCTTCAGCCGCACGTCTTCTGTGAAACGATTTCCGCTAAACGCCTTCTGAAAGAGGACTACTGCTGGACGCTGTTCAAAGTAAGTTGAACAAATCTGTAAATTTATCTACTTTTTTTTTTCATTTTCAGGCGAATCAGCAGAAAACGGCCTGCACCTGAAGCCACTTCTTCAAAACAAAAAAAGATGCCTTTTTTACGTTGTCTAGGGTGAGTTGATGGAAGTTGTGGATTTATCTGTGTTCTTTTGTTTTTCAGGCAAACAGGAGCGGAAGGCATTCTTCTGGTGATAAAAGCCTCCCTGCAAAGAATCTAACTGACGCTTTCATTCACAGGTCACTCGTCAACGTCGCCCTCGTCTTCTCAAGCGATCGATCGAGAAAGGAGGAACAACCGGAGAGGGGATCTCGACACAGGTATCAAAAACCCTCAGAATTCAGAATAACGTGGTCCTTTCAGTTCTTCGGGACTTCGTCGATTCCTGGGGCGTTCGCTCGTAGGAGAAGCGGTGGTGCAGGTACTTTTGTCTTTTTTTAGTCAATTCTGTTTCTACAGGTGTCATAGGGTGGGCAGCGAACGGCCTGCACCAGAAGCCACTTCTCCGAAAAAGTCCTCCCACTTCACGTCGTCTAGGGTGAGTTGATGGAAGTTCTGGATTTATCTGTGTTTTTCTGTTTTTCAGGCAAACAGGAGCGGATGGCATTTTTCTGGTGATAAAAGCCGCCCTGCGAAGATTCTAACTGACGTTCCCATTCACAGGTCACTCGTCAACGTCGCCCTCGTCTTCTCAAGCGATCGATCGAGGAAGGAGGAACAACCGAAGAGGGGATCTCGGCACAGGTATCAAAAACCCTCAGAGTTCAGAATAACGTGGTCCTTTCAGTTCTTCGGGACTGCGTCGATTCCTGGGCGTTCGCTCGTAGGAGAAGCGGTGGTGCCGGTACTTTTGTCTTTTCTGAAGTCAATTCTAATTTTTTCCACAGGTGTCATAGGGTGGGCAGCGAACGGCCTGCACCAGAAGCCACTTCTCCGAAAATGAAGCCCACTACCCGTCGTCTAGGGCGAGTTGATGGAAGTTGTGGATTTATCTGTGTTCTTTTGTTTTTCAGGCAAACAGGAGCGGATGGCATTCTTCTGGTGATAAAAGCCTCCCTGCAAAGATTCTAACTGACGCTTTCATTCACAGGTCACTCGTCAACGTCGCCCTCGTCATCTCAAGCGATCGATCGAGAAAGGAGGAACAACCGAAGAGGGGATCTCGACACAGGTATCAAAAACCCTCAGAGTTCAGAATAACGTTGTCTTTCCAGTTCTTCGGGACTTCGTCGATTCCTGGGGCGTTCGCTCGTAGGAGAAGCGGTGGTGCAGGTACTTTTGTCTTTTCTGAAATCAATTCTAATTTTTTCCACAGGTGTCATAGGGTGGGCAGCGAACGGCCTGCACCAGAAGCCACTTCTCCGAAAAAGTCCTCCCACTTCACGTCGTCTATGGTGAGTTGATGGAAGTTCTAGATTTATCTGTGTTCTTTAGTTTTTCAGGCAAACAGGAGCGGATGGCATTCTTCTGGTGATAAAAATCGCCTTCTGAAGAATCTAACTGACGTTTCCATTCACAGGTCACTCGTCAACGTCGCCCTCGTCTTCTCCAGCGATCGATCGAGGAAGGAGGAACAACCGAAGAGGGGATCTCGACACAGGTATCAAAAACCCTCAGAGTTCAGAATAACGTGGTCCTTTCAGTTCTTCGGGACTTCGTCGATTCCTGGGGCGTTCGCTCGTAGGAGAAGCGGTGGTGCAGGTACTTTTGTCTTTTTTTAGTCAATTCTAACTGTTTCTACAGGTGTCATAGGGTGGGCAGCGAACGGCCTGCACCAGAAGCCACTTCTCCGAAAATGAAGCCCACTACCCGTCGTCTAGGGTGAGTTGATGGAAGTTCTGGATTTATCTGTGTTCTTTAGTATTCAGGCAAACAGGAGCGGATGGCATTCTTCTGGTGATAAAAATCGCCTTCTGAAGAATCTAACTGACGTTTCCATTCACAGGTCACTCGTCAACGTCGCCCTCGTCTTCTCCAGCGATCGATCGAGGAAGGAGGAACAACCGGAGAGGGGATCTCGACACAGGTATCAAAAACCCTCAGAGTTCAGAATAACGTGGTCCTTTCAGTTCTTCGGGACTTCGTCGATTCCTGGGGCGTTCGCTCGTAGGAGAAGCGGTGGTGCAGGTACTTTTGTCTTTTTTTAGTCAATTCTAACTGTTTCTACAGTTGTCATAGGGTGGGCAGCGAACGGCCTGCACCAGAAGCCACTTCTCCGAAAAAAAGTCCTCCCACTTCACGTCGTCTATGGTGAGTTGATGGAAGTTCTAGATTTATCTGTGTTCTTTAGTTTTTCAGGCAAACATGAGCGGATGGCATTCTTCTGGTGATAAAAATCGCCTTCTGAAGAATCTAACTGACGTTTCCATTCACAGGTCACTCGTCAACGTCGCCCTCGTCTTCTCCAGCGATCGATCGAGGAAGGAGGAACAACCGGAGAGGGGATCTCGACACAGGTATCAAAAACCCTCAGAGTTCAGAATAACGTGGTCCTTTCAGTTCATCGGGACTTCGTCGATTCCTGGGGCGTTCGCTCGTAGGAGAAGCGGTGGTGCAGGTACTTTTGTCTTTTTTTAGTCAATTCTAACTGTTTCTACAGGTGTCATAGGGTGGGCAGCGAACGGCCTGCACCAGAAGCCACTTCTCCGAAAATGAAGCCCACTACCCGTCGTCTAGGGTGAGTTGATGGAAGTTCTGGATTTATCTGTGTTCTTTAGTATTCAGGCAAACAGGAGCGGATGGCATTCTTCTGGTGATAAAAATCGCCTTCTGAAGAATCTAACTGACGTTTCCATTCACAGGTCACTCGTCAACGTCGCCCTCGTCTTCTCCAGCGATCGATCGAGGAAGGAGGAACAACAGGAGAGGGGATCTCGACACAGGTATCAAAAAAACCCTCAGAGTTCAGAATAACGTGGTTCTTTCAGTTCTTCGGGGACTTCGTCGATTCCTGGGGCGTTCGCTCGTAGGAGAAGCGGTGGTGCAGGTACTTTTTGTCTTTTTTTAGTCAATTCTAACTGTTTCTACAGTTGTCATAGGGTGGGCAGCGAACGGCCTGCACCAGAAGCCACTTCTCCGAAAAAAAGTCCTCCCACTTCACGTCGTCTATGGTGAGTTGATGGAAGTTCTAGATTTATCTGTGTTCTTTAGTTTTTCAGGCAAACATGAGCGGATGGCATTCTTCTGGTGATAAAAATCGCCTTCTGAAGAATCTAACTGACGTTTCCATTCACAGGTCACTCGTCAACGTCGCCCTCGTCTTCTCCAGCGATCGATCGAGGAAGGAGGAACAACAGGAGAGGGGATCTCGACACAGGTATCAAAAACCCTCAGAGTTCAGAATAACGTGGTTCTTTCAGTTCTTCGGGACTTCGTCGATTCCTGGGGCGTTCGCTCGTAGGAGAAGCGGTGGTGCAGGTACTTTTGTCTTTTTTTAGTCAATTCTAACTGTTTCTACAGGTGTCATAGGGTGGGCAGCGAACGGCCTGCACCAGAAGCCACTTCTCCGAAAAAGTCCTCCCACTTCACGTCGTCTATGGTGAGTTGATGGAAGTTCTAGATTTATCTGTGTTCTTCAGTTTTTCAGGCAAACATGAGCGGATGGCATTCTTCTGGTGATAAAAATCGCCTTCTGAAGAATCTAACTGACGTTTCCATTCACAGGTCACTCGTCAACGTCGCCCTCGTCTTCTCCAGCGATCGATCGAGGAAGGAGGAACAACCGGAGAGGGGATCTCGACACAGGTATCAAAAACCCTCAGAGTTCAGAATAACGTGGTCCTTTCAGTTCATCGGGACTTCGTCGATTCCTGGGGCGTTCGCTCGTAGGAGAAGCGGTGGTGCAGGTACTTTTGTCTTTTTTTAGTCAATTCTAACTGTTTCTACAGGTGTCATAGGGTGGGCAGCGAACGGCCTGCACCAGAAGCCACTTCTCCGAAAATGAAGCCCACTACCCGTCGTCTAGGGTGAGTTGATGGAAGTTCTGGATTTATCTGTGTTCTTTAGTATTCAGGCAAACAGGAGCGGATGGCATTCTTCTGGTGATAAAAATCGCCTTCTGAAGAATCTAACTGACGTTTCCATTCACAGGTCACTCGTCAACGTCGCCCTCGTCTTCTCCAGCGATCGATCGAGGAAGGAGGAACAACCGGAGAGGGGATCTCGACACAGGTATCAAAAAAACCCTCAGAGTTCAGAATAACGTGGTCCTTTCAGTTCTTCGGGACTTCGTCGATTCCTGGGGCGTTCGCTCGTAGGAGAAGCGGTGGTGCAGGTACTTTTTGTCTTTTTTTAGTCAATTCTGTTTCTACAGGTGTCATAGGGTGGGCAGCGAACGGCCTGCACCAGAAGCCACTTCTCCGAAAAAAAGTCCTCCCACTTCACGTCGTCTATGGTGAGTTGATGGAAGTTCTAGATTTATCTGTGTTCTTTAGTTTTTTTCAGGCAAACATGAGCGGATGGCATTCTTCTGGTGATAAAAAAATCGCCTTCTGAAGAATCTAACTGACGTTTCCATTCACAGGTCACTCGTCAACGTCGCCCTCGTCTTCTCCAGCGATCGATCGAGGAAGGAGGAACAACCGGAGAGGGGATCTCGACACAGGTATCAAAAAAACCCTCAGAGTTCAGAATAACGTGGTCCTTTCAGTTCTTCGGGGACTTCGTCGATTCCTGGGGCGTTCGCTCGTAGGAGAAGCGGTGGTGCAGGTACTTTTTGTCTTTTTTTAGTCAATTCTAACTGTTTCTACAGGTGTCATAGGATGGGCAGCGAACGGCCTGCACCAGAAGCCACTTCTCCGAAAAAAAGTCCTCCCACTTCACGTCGTCTATGGTGAGTTGATGGAAGTTCTAGATTTATCTGTGTTCTTTAGTTTTTTTCAGGCAAACATGAGCGGATGGCATTCTTCTGGTGATAAAAAAATCGCCTTCTGAAGAATCTAACTGACGTTTCCATTCACAGGTCACTCGTCAACGTCGCCCCTCGTCTTCTCCAGCGATCGATCGAGGAAGGAGGAACAACCGGAGAGGGGATCTCGACACAGGTATCAAAAACCCTCAGAGTTCAGAATAACGTGGTCCTTTCAGTTCTTCGGGACTGCGTCGATTCCTGTGGCGTTCGCTCGTAAGAGAAGCGGTGGTGCAGGTACTTTTGTCTTTTTTTAGTCAATTCTAACTGTTTCTACAGGTGTCATAGGGTGGGCAGCGAACGGCCTGCACCAGAAGCCACTTCTTCGAAAAAGTCCTCCCACTTCACGTCGTCTAGGGTGAGTTGATGGAAGTTCTGGATTTATCTGTGTTCTTCTGTGTTTCAGGCAAACAGGAGCGGATGGCATTCTTCTAGTGATAAAAACCGCCCTGCGAAGATACTAACTGACGCTTTCTTTCACAGGTCACTCGTCAACGTCGCCCTCGTCTTCTCAAGCGATCGATCGAGGAAGGAGGAACAACCGAAGAGGGGATCTCGACACAGGTATCAAAAACCCTCAGAGTTCAGAATAACGTGGTCCTTTCAGTTCTTCGGGACTTCGTCGATTCCTGGGGCGTTCGCTCGTAAGAGAAGCGGTGGTGCAGGTACTTTTGTCTTTTTTTAGTCAATTCTAACTGTTTCTACAGGTGTCATAGGGTGGGCAGCGAACGGCCTGCACCAGAAGCCACTTCTTCGAAAAAGTCCTCCCACTTCACGTCGTCTAGGGTGAGTTGATGGAAGTTCTGGATTTATCTGTGTTCTTCTGTGTTTCAGGCAAACAGGAGCGGATGGCATTCTTCTAGTGATAAAAAAACCGCCTTCTGAAGAATCTAACTGACGTTTCCATTCACAGGTCACTCGTCAACGTCGCCCTCGTCTTCTCCAGCGATCGATCGAGGAAGGAGGAACAACCGGAGAGGGGATCTCGACACAGGTATCGAAAAACCCTCAGAATTCAGAATAACGTGGTCCTTTCAGTTCTTCGGGACTGCGTCGATTCCTGGGGCGTTCGCTCGTAGGAGAAGCGGTGGTGCAGGTACTTTTGTCTTTTTTTAGTCAATTCTAACTGTTTCTACAGGTGTCATAGGGTGGGCAGCGAACGGCCTGCACCAGAAGCCACTTCTTCGAAAAAGTCCTCCCACTTCACGTCGTCTAGGGTGAGTTGATGGAAGTTCTGGATTCATCTGTGTTCTTTTGTTTTTCAGGCAAACAGGAGCGGATGGCATTCTTCTGGTGATAAAAGCCGCCCTGCGAAGATACTAACTGACGCTTTCTTTCACAGGTCACTCGTCAACGTCGCCCTCGTCTTCTCCAGCGATCGATCGAGGAAGGAGGAACAACCGAAGAGGGGATCTCGACACAGGTATCACAAACCCTCAGAGTTCAGAATAACGTGGTCCTTTCAGTTCTTCGGGACTTCGTCGATTCCTGGGGCGTTCGCTCGTAGGAGAAGCGGTGGTGCAGGTACTTTTGTCTTTTTTTTTAGTCAATTCTAACTGTTTCTACAGGTGTCATAGGGTGGGCAGCGAACGGCCTGCACCAGAAGCCGCTTCTTCGAAAAAGTCCTCCCACTTCACGTCGTCTAGGGTGAGTTGATGGAAGTTCTGGATTCATCTGTGTTCTTTTGTTTTTCAGGCAAACAGGAGCGGATGGCATTCTTCTGGTGATAAAAAGCCGCCCTGCGAAGATACTAACTGACGCTTTCTTTCACAGGTCACTCGTCAACGTCGCCCCTCGTCTTCTCAAGCGATCGATCGAGGAAGGAGGAACAACCGAAGAGGGGATCTCGACACAGGTATCAAAAACCCTCAGAGTTCAGAATAACGTGGTCCTTTCAGTTCTTCGGGACTTCGTCGATTCCTGGGGCGTTCGCTCGTAAGAGAAGCGGTGGTGCAGGTACTTTTGTCTTTTTTTAGTCAATTCTAACTGTTTCTACAGGTGTCATAGGGTGGGCAGCGAACGGCCTGCACCAGAAGCCACTTCTTCGAAAAAGTCCTCCCACTTCACGTCGTCTAGGGTGAGTTGATGGAAGTTCTGGATTTATCTGTGTTCTTCTGTGTTTCAGGCAAACAGGAGCGGATGGCATTCTTCTAGTGATAAAAACCGCCTTCTGAAGAATCTAACTGACGTTTCCATTCACAGGTCACTCGTCAACGTCGCCCTCGTCTTCTCCAGCGATCGATCGAGGAAGGAGGAACAACCGGAGAGGGGATCTCGACACAGGTATCGAAAACCCTCAGAATTCAGAATAACGTGGTCCTTTCAGTTCTTCGGGACTGCGTCGATTCCTGGGGCGTTCGCTCGTAGGAGAAGCGGTGGTGCAGGTACTTTTTGTCTTTTTTTTAGTCAATTCTAACTGTTTCTACAGGTGTCATAGGGTGGGCAGCGAACGGCCTGCACCAGAAGCCACTTCTCCGAAAAAAAGTCCTCCCACTTCACGTCGTCTATGGGTGAGTTGATGGAAGTTCTGGATTTATCTGTGTTCTTTTAGTATTCAGGCAAACAGGAGCGGATGGCATTCTTCTGGTGATAAAAAAATCGCCTTCTGAAGAATCTAACTGACGTTTCCATTCACAGGTCACTCGTCAACGTCGCCCTCGTCTTCTCCAGCGATCGATCGAGGAAGGAGGAACAACCGGAGAGGGGATCTCGACACAGGTATCGAAAAACCCTCAGAATTCAGAATAACGTGGTCCTTTCAGTTCTTCGGGACTGCGTCGATTCCTGGGGCGTTCGCTCGTAGGAGAAGCGGTGGTGCAGGTACTTTTTGTCTTTTTTTAGTCAATTCTAACTGTTTTCTACAGGTGTCATAGGGTGGGCAGCGAACGGCCTGCACCAGAAGCCACTTCTCCGAAAAAAAGTCCTCCCACTTCACGTCGTCTAGGGTGAGTTGATGGAAGTTCTGGATTTATCTGTGTTCTTTTAGTTTTTTTCAGGCAAACAGGAGCGGATGGCATTCTTCTGGTGATAAAAATCGCCTTCTGAAGAATCTAACTGACGTTTCCATTCACAGGTCACTCGTCAACGTCGCCCTCGTCTTCTCCAGCGATCGATCGAGGAAGGAGGAACAACCGGAGAGGGGATCTCGACACAGGTATCAAAAACCCTCAGAGTTCAGAATAACGTGGTCCTTTCAGTTCTTCGGGACTGCGTCGATTCCTGGGGCGTTCGCTCGTAGGAGAAGCGGTGGTGCAGGTACTTTTGTCTTTTTTTTTAGTCAATTCTAACTGTTTCTACAGGTGTCATAGGGTGGGCAGCGAACGGCCTGCACCAGAAGCCACTTCTCCGAAAAAGTCCTCCCACTTCACGTCGTCTAGGGTGAGTTGATGGAAGTTCTGGATTTATCTGTGTTCTTTAGTTTTTCAGGCAAACAGGAGCGGATGGCATTCTTCTGGTGATAAAAATCGCCTTCTGAAGAATCTAACTGACGTTTCCATTCACAGGTCACTCGTCAACGTCGCCCTCGTCTTCTCCAGCGATCGATCGAGGAAGGAGGAACAACCGGAGAGGGGATCTCGACACAGGTATCGAAAACCCTCAGAATTCAGATTAACGTGGTCCTTTCAGTTCTTCGGGACTGCGTCGATTCCTGGGGCGTTCGCTCGTAGGAGAAGCGGTGGTGCAGGTACTTTTGTCTTTTTTTTTAGGCAATTCTAACTGTTTCTACAGGTGTCATAGGGTGGGCAGCGAACGGCCTGCACCAGAAGCCACTTCTCCGAAAAAGTCCTCCCACTTCACGTCGTCTATGGTGAGTTGATGGAAGTTCTGGATTTATCTGTGTTCTTTAGTATTCAGGCAAACAGGAGCGGATGGCATTCTTCTGGTGATAAAAATCGCCTTCTGAAGAATCTAACTGACGTTTCCATTCACAGGTCACTCGTCAACGTCGCCCTCGTCTTCTCCAGCGATCGATCGAGGAAGGAGGAACAACCGGAGAGGGGATCTCGACACAGGTATCGAAAAACCCTCAGAATTCAGAATAACGTGGTCCTTTCAGTTCTTCGGGACTGCGTCGATTCCTGGGGCGTTCGCTCGTAGGAGAAGCGGTGGTGCAGGTACTTTTTGTCTTTTTTTAGTCAATTCTAACTGTTTCTACAGGTGTCATAGGGTGGGCAGCGAACGGCCTGCACCAGAAGCCACTTCTCCGAAAAAGTCCTCCCACTTCACGTCGTCTATGGTGAGTTGATGGAAGTTCTGGATTTATCTGTGTTCTTTAGTATTCAGGCAAACAGGAGCGGATGGCATTCTTCTGGTGATAAAAATCGCCTTCTGAAGAATCTAACTGACGTTTCCATTCACAGGTCACTCGTCAACGTCGCCCTCGTCTTCTCCAGCGATCGATCGAGGAAGGAGGAACAACCGGAGAGGGGATCTCGACACAGGTATCGAAAACCCTCAGAATTCAGAATAACGTGGTCCTTTCAGTTCTTCGGGACTGCGTCGATTCCTGGGGCGTTCGCTCGTAGGAGAAGCGGTGGTGCAGGTACTTTTTGTCTTTTTAGTCAATTCTAACTGTTTCTACAGGTGTCATAGGGTGGGCAGCGAACGGCCTGCACCAGAAGCCACTTCTCCGAAAAAAAGTCCTCCCACTTCACGTCGTCTAGGGTGAGTTGATGGAAGTTCTGGATTTATCTGTGTTCTTTTAGTTTTTTTCAGGCAAACAGGAGCGGATGGCATTCTTCTGGTGATAAAAAAATCGCCTTCTGAAGAATCTAACTGACGTTTCCATTCACAGGTCACTCGTCAACGTCGCCCTCGTCTTCTCCAGCGATCGATCGAGGAAGGAGGAACAACCGGAGAGGGGATCTCGACACAGGTATCGAAAAACCCTCAGAATTCAGAATAACGTGGTCCTTTCAGTTCTTCGGGACTGCGTCGATTCCTGGGGCGTTCGCTCGTAGGAGAAGCGGTGGTGCAGGTACTTTTTGTCTTTTTTTAGTCAATTCTAACTGTTTCTACAGGTGTCATAGGGTGGGCAGCGAACGGCCTGCACCAGAAGCCACTTCTCCGAAAAAAAGTCCTCCCACTTCACGTCGTCTAGGGTGAGTTGATGGAAGTTCTGGATTTATCTGTGTTCTTTTAGTTTTTTTCAGGCAAACAGGAGCGGATGGCATTCTTCTGGTGATAAAAAAATCGCCTTCTGAAGAATCTAACTGACGTTTCCATTCACAGGTCACTCGTCAACGTCGCCCTCGTCTTCTCCAGCGATCGATCGAGGAAGGAGGAACAACCGGAGAGGGGATCTCGACACAGGTATCGAAAAACCCTCAGAATTCAGATTAACGTGGTCCTTTCAGTTCTTCGGGACTGCGTCGATTCCTGGGGCGTTCGCTCGTAGGAGAAGCGGTGGTGCAGGTACTTTTTGTCTTTTTTTAGGCAATTCTAACTGTTTCTACAGGTGTCATAGGGTGGGCAGCGAACGGCCTGCACCAGAAGCCACTTCTCCGAAAAAAAGTCCTCCCACTTCACGTCGTCTATGGTGAGTTGATGGAAGTTCTGGATTTATCTGTGTTCTTTAGTATTCAGGCAAACAGGAGCGGATGGCATTCTTCTGGTGATAAAAATCGCCTTCTGAAGAATCTAACTGACGTTTCCATTCACAGGTCACTCGTCAACGTCGCCCTCGTCTTCTCCAGCGATCGATCGAGGAAGGAGGAACAACCGGAGAGGGGATCTCGACACAGGTATCAAAAACCCTCAGAGTTCAGAATAACGTGGTCCTTTCAGTTCTTCGGGACTTCGTCGATTCCCGGGGCGTTCGCTCGTAGGAGAAGCGGTGGTGCAGGTACTTTTGTCTTTTTTTAGTCAATTCTGTTTCTACAGGTGTCATAGGGTGGGCAGCGAACGGCCTGCACCAGAAGCCACTTCTCCGAAAAAGTCCTCCCACTTCACGTCGTCTATGGTGAGTTGATGGAAGTTCTAGATTTATCTGTGTTCTTTAGTTTTTCAGGCAAACATGAGCGGATGGCATTCTTCTGGTGATAAAAATCGCCTTCTGAAGAATCTAACTGACGTTTCCATTCACAGGTCACTCGTCAACGTCGCCCCTCGTCTTCTCCAGCGATCGATCGAGGAAGGAGGAACAACCGGAGAGGGGATCTCGACACAGGTATCGAAAAACCCTCAGAATTCAGAATAACGTGGTCCTTTCAGTTCTTCGGGACTGCGTCGATTCCTGGGGCGTTCGCTCGTAGGAGAAGCGGTGGTGCAGGTACTTTTGTCTTTTTTTAGTCAATTCTAACTGTTTCTACAGGTGTCATAGGGTGGGCAGCGAACGGCCTGCACCAGAAGCCACTTCTCCGAAAAAGTCCTCCCACTTCACGTCGTCTAGGGTGAGTTGATGGAAGTTCTGGATTTATCTGTGTTCTTTAGTTTTTCAGGCAAACAGGAGCGGATGGCATTCTTCTGGTGATAAAAATCGCCTTCTGAAGAATCTAACTGACGTTTCCATTCACAGGTCACTCGTCAACGTCGCCCTCGTCTTCTCCAGCGATCGATCGAGGAAGGAGGAACAACCGGAGAGGGGATCTCGACACAGGTATCGAAAACCCTCAGAATTCAGAATAACGTGGTCCTTTCAGTTCTTCGGGACTGCGTCGATTCCTGGGGCGTTCGCTCGTAGGAGAAGCGGTGGTGCAGGTACTTTTGTCTTTTTTTTTAGTCAATTCTAACTGTTTCTACAGGTGTCATAGGGTGGGCAGCGAACGGCCTGCACCAGAAGCCACTTCTCCGAAAAAGTCCTCCCACTTCACGTCGTCTAGGGTGAGTTGATGGAAGTTCTGGATTTATCTGTGTTCTTTTAGTTTTTCAGGCAAACAGGAGCGGATGGCATTCTTCTGGTGATAAAAAAATCGCCTTCTGAAGAATCTAACTGACGTTTCCATTCACAGGTCACTCGTCAACGTCGCCCCTCGTCTTCTCCAGCGATCGATCGAGGAAGGAGGAACAACCGGAGAGGGGATCTCGACACAGGTATCGAAAACCCTCAGAATTCAGAATAACGTGGTCCTTTCAGTTCTTCGGGACTGCGTCGATTCCTGTGGCGTTCGCTCGTAGGAGAAGCGGTGGTGCAGATACTTTTGTCTTTTTTTAGTCAATTCTAACTGTTTCTACAGGTGTCATAGGGTGGGCAGCGAACGGCCTGCACCAGAAGCCACTTCTTCGAAAAAGTCCTCCCACTTCACGTCGTCTAGGGTGAGTTGATGGAAGTTCTGGATTCATCTGTGTTCTTTTGTTTTTCAGGCAAACAGGAGCGGATGGCATTCTTCTGGTGATAAAAATCGCCTTCTGAAGAATCTAACTGACGTTTCCATTCACAGGTCACTCGTCAACGTCGCCCTCGTCTTCTCCAGCGATCGATCGAGGAAGGAGGAACAACCGGAGAGGGGATCTCGACACAGGTATCAAAAAAACCCTCAGAGTTCAGAATAACGTGGTCCTTTCAGTTCTTCGGGACTTCGTCGATTCCCGGGGCGTTCGCTCGTAGGAGAAGCGGTGGTGCAGGTACTTTTGTCTTTTTAGTCAATTCTGTTTCTACAGGTGTCATAGGGTGGGCAGCGAACGGCCTGCACCAGAAGCCACTTCTCCGAAAAAAAGTCCTCCCACTTCACGTCGGCTATGGTGAGTTGATGGAAGTTCTAGATTTATCTGTGTTCTTTAGTTTTTTTCAGGCAAACATGAGCGGATGGCATTCTTCTGGTGATAAAAAAATCGCCTTCTGAAGAATCTAACTGACGTTTCCATTCACAGGTCACTCGTCAACGTCGCCCTCGTCTTCTCCAGCGATCGATCGAGGAAGGAGGAACAACCGGAGAGGGGATCTCGACACAGGTATCGAAAACCCTCAGAATTCAGAATAACGTGGTCCTTTCAGTTCTTCGGGACTTCGTCGATTCCCGGGGCGTTCGCTCGTAGGAGAAGCGGTGGTGCAGGTACTTTTGTCTTTTTTTAGTCAATTCTGTTTCTACAGGTGTCATAGGGTGGGCAGCGAACGGCCTGCACCAGAAGCCACTTCTCCGAAAAAAAGTCCTCCCACTTCACGTCGTCTATGGTGAGTTGATGGAAGTTCTGGATTTATCTGTGTTCTTTAGTTTTTCAGGCAAACAGGAGCGGATGGCATTCTTCTGGTGATAAAAATCGCCTTCTGAAGAATCTAACTGACGTTTCCATTCACAGGTCACTCGTCAACGTCGCCCTCGTCTTCTCCAGCGATCGATCGAGGAAGGAGGAACAACCGAAGAGGGGATCTCGACACAGGTATCAAAAACCCTCAGAGTTCAGAATAACGTGGTCCTTTCAGTTCTTCGGGACTTCGTCGATTCCTGGGGCGTTCGCTCGTAAGAGAAGCGGTGGTGCAGGTACTTTTGTCTTTTTTTAGTCAATTCTAACTGTTTCTACAGGTGTCATAGGGTGGGCAGTGAACGGCCTGCACCAGAAGCCATTTCTTCGAAAAAGTCCTCCCACTTCACGTCGTCTAGGGTGAGTTGATGGAAGTTCTGGATTTATCTGTGTTCTTCTGTGTTTCAGGCAAACAGGAGCGGATGGCATTCTTCTAGTGATAAAAACCGCCTTCTGAAGAATCTAACTGACGTTTCCATTCACAGGTCACTCGTCAACGTCGCCCTCGTCTTCTCCAGCGATCGATCGAGGAAGGAGGAACAACCGGAGAGGGGATCTCGACACAGGTATCGAAAACCCTCAGAATTCAGAATAACGTGGTCCTTTCAGTTCTTCGGGACTGCGTCGATTCCTGGGGCGTTCGCTCGTAGGAGAAGCGGTGGTGCAGGTACTTTTGTCTTTTTTTAGTCAATTCTGTTTCTACAGGTGTCATAGGGTGGGCAGCGAACGGCCTGCACCAGAAGCCACTTCTCCGAAAAAGTCCTCCCACTTCACGTCGTCTATGGTGAGTTGATGGAAGTTCTGGATTTATCTGTGTTCTTCTGTGTTTCAGGCAAACAGGAGCGGATGGCATTCTTCTAGTGATAAAAAAACCGCCTTCTGAAGAATCTAACTGACGTTTCCATTCACAGGTCACTCGTCAACGTCGCCCTCGTCTTCTCCAGCGATCGATCGAGGAAGGAGGAACAACCGGAGAGGGGATCTCGACACAGGTATCGAAAAACCCTCAGAATTCAGAATAACGTGGTCTTTTTCAGTTCTTCGGGACTGCGTCGATTCCTGGGGCGTTCGCTCGTAGGAGAAGCGGTGGTGCAGGTACTTTTTGTCTTTTTTTAGTCAATTCTAACTGTTTCTACAGGTGTCATAGGGTGGGCAGCGAACGGCCTGCACCAGAAGCCACTTCTCCGAAAAAGTCCTCCCACTTCACGTCGTCTAGGGTGAGTTGATGGAAGTTCTGGATTTATCTGTGTTCTTTAGTTTTTTTCAGGCAAACAGGAGCGGATGGCATTCTTCTGGTGATAAAAAAATCGCCTTCTGAAGAATCTAACTGACGTTTCCATTCACAGGTCACTCGTCAACGTCGCCCTCGTCTTCTCCAGCGATCGATCGAGGAAGGAGGAACAACCGGAGAGGGATCTCGACACAGGTATCGAAAACCCTCAGAATTCAGAATAACGTGGTCCTTTCAGTTCTTCGGGACTGCGTCGATTCCTGGGGCGTTCGCTCGTAGGAGAAGCGGTGGTGCAGGTACTTTTGTCTTTTTTTAGTCAATTCTGTTTCTACAGGTGTCATAGGGTGGGCAGCGAACGGCCTGCACCAGAAGCCACTTCTCCGAAAAAGTCCTCCCACTTCACGTCGTCTATGGTGAGTTGATGGAAGTTCTGGATTTATCTGTGTTCTTTAGTATTCAGGCAAACAGGAGCGGATGGCATTCTTCTGGTGATAAAAATCGCCTTCTGAAGAATCTAACTGACGTTTCCATTCACAGGTCACTCGTCAACGTCGCCCTCGTCTTCTCCAGCGATCGATCGAGGAAGGAGGAACAACCGGAGAGGGATCTCGACACAGGTATCGAAAACCCTCAGAATTCAGAATAACGTGGTCCTTTCAGTTCTTCGGGACTGCGTCGATTCCTGGGGCGTTCGCTCGTAGGAGAAGCGGTGGTGCAGGTACTTTTGTCTTTTTTTTTAGTCAATTCTAACTGTTTCTACAGGTGTCATAGGGTGGGCAGCGAACGGCCTGCACCAGAAGCCACTTCTCCGAAAAAGTCCTCCCACTTCACGTCGTCTATGGTGAGTTGATGGAAGTTCTGGATTTATCTGTGTTCTTCTGTGTTTCAGGCAAACAGGAGCGGATGGCATTCTTCTAGTGATAAAAACCGCCTTCTGAAGAATCTAACTGACGTTTCCATTCACAGGTCACTCGTCAACGTCGCCCTCGTCTTCTCCAGCGATCGATCGAGGAAGGAGGAACAACCGGAGAGGGGATCTCGACACAGGTATCGAAAACCCTCAGAATTCAGAATAACGTGGTCCTTTCAGTTCTTCGGGACTGCGTCGATTCCTGGGGCGTTCGCTCGTAGGAGAAGCGGTGGTGCAGGTACTTTTGTCTTTTTTTAGTCAATTCTAACTGTTTCTACAGGTGTCATAGGGTGGGCAGCGAACGGCCTGCACCAGAAGCCACTTCTCCGAAAAAAAGTCCTCCCACTTCACGTCGTCTAGGGTGAGTTGATGGAAGTTCTGGATTTATCTGTGTTCTTTAGTTTTTTTCAGGCAAACAGGAGCGGATGGCATTCTTCTGGTGATAAAAAAATCGCCTTCTGAAGAATCTAACTGACGTTTCCATTCACAGGTCACTCGTCAACGTCGCCCCTCGTCTTCTCCAGCGATCGATCGAGGAAGGAGGAACAACCGGAGAGGGGATCTCGACACAGGTATCGAAAAACCCTCAGAATTCAGAATAACGTGGTCCTTTCAGTTCTTCGGGACTGCGTCGATTCCTGGGGCGTTCGCTCGTAGGAGAAGCGGTGGTGCAGGTACTTTTGTCTTTTTTTTTAGTCAATTCTAACTGTTTCTACAGGTGTCATAGGGTGGGCAGCGAACGGCCTGCACCAGAAGCCACTTCTCCGAAAAAGTCCTCCCACTTCACGTCGTCTATGGTGAGTTGATGGAAGTTCTGGATTTATCTGTGTTCTTTAGTATTCAGGCAAACAGGAGCGGATGGCATTCTTCTGGTGATAAAAATCGCCTTCTGAAGAATCTAACTGACGTTTCCATTCACAGGTCACTCGTCAACGTCGCCCTCGTCTTCTCAAGCGATCGATCGAGGAAGGAGGAACAACCGAAGAGGGGATCTCGACACAGGTATCAAAAACCCTCAGAGTTCAGAATAACGTGGTCCTTTCAGTTCTTCGGGACTTCGTCGATTCCTGGGGCGTTCGCTCGTAGGAGAAGCGGTGGTGCAGGTACTTTTGTCTTTTTTTAGTCAATTCTGTTTCTACAGGTGTCATAGGGTGGGCAGCGACCGGCCTGCACCAGAAGCCACTTCTCCGAAAAAGTCCTCCCACTTCACGTCGTCTATGGTGAGTTGATGGAAGTTCTAGATTTATCTGTGTTCTTTAGTTTTTCAGGCAAACATGAGCGGATGGCATTCTTCTGGTGATAAAAATCGCCTTCTGAAGAATCTAACTGACGTTTCCATTCACAGGTCACTCGTCAACGTCGCCCTCGTCTTCTCCAGCGATCGATCGAGGAAGGAGGAACAACCGGAGAGGGGATCTCGACACAGGTATCGAAAACCCTCAGAATTCAGAATAACGTGGTCCTTTCAGTTCTTCGGGACTGCGTCGATTCCTGTGGCGTTCGCTCGTAGGAGAAGCGGTGGTGCAGATACTTTTGTCTTTTTTTTTAGTCAATTCTAACTGTTTCTACAGGTGTCATAGGGTGGGCAGCGAACGGCCTGCACCAGAAGCCACTTCTCCGAAAAAGTCCTCCCACTTCACGTCGTCTATGGTGAGTTGATGGAAGTTCTAGATTTATCTGTGTTCTTTAGTTTTTCAGGCAAACATGAGCGGATGGCATTCTTCTGGTGATAAAAATCGCCTTCTGAAGAATCTAACTGACGTTTCCATTCACAGGTCACTCGTCAACGTCGCCCTCGTCTTCTCCAGCGATCGATCGAGGAAGGAGGAACAACCGGAGAGGGGATCTCGACACAGGTATCGAAAACCCTCAGAATTCAGAATAACGTGGTCCTTTCAGTTCTTCGGGACTTCGTCGATTCCTGGGGCGTTCGCTCGTAGGAGAAGCGGTGGTGCAGGTACTTTTGTCTTTTTTTTAGTCAATTCTAACTGTTTCTACAGGTGTCATAGGATGGGCAGCGAACGGCCTGCACCAGAAGCCACTTCTCCGAAAAAGTCCTCCCACTTCACGTCGTCTATGGTGAGTTGATGGAAGTTCTGGATTTATCTGTGTTCTTTAGTTTTTCAGGCAAACAGGAGCGGATGGCATTCTTCTGGTGATAAAAATCGCCTTCTGAAGAATCTAACTGACGCTTTCTTTCACAGGTCACTCGTCAACGTCGCCCTCGTCTTCTCAAGCGATCGATCGAGGAAGGAGGAACAACCGAAGAGGGGATCTCGACACAGGTATCAAAAACCCTCAGAGTTCAGAATAACGTGGTCCTTTCAGTTCTTCGGGACTTCGTCGATTCCTGGGGCGTTCGCTCGTAAGAGAAGCGGTGGTGCAGATACTTTTGTCTTTTTTTAGTCAATTCTAACTGTTTCTACAGGTGTCATAGGGTGGGCAGCGAACGGCCTGCACCAGAAGCCACTTCTTCGAAAAAGTCCTCCCACTTCACGTCGTCTAGGGTGAGTTGATGGAAGTTCTGGATTTATCTGTGTTCTTCTGTGTTTCAGGCAAACAGGAGCGGATGGCATTCTTCTAGTGATAAAAAAACCGCCTTCTGAAGAATCTAACTGACGTTTCCATTCACAGGTCACTCGTCAACGTCGCCCTCGTCTTCTCCAGCGATCGATCGAGGAAGGAGGAACAACCGAGAGGGGATCTCGACACAGGTATCGAAAAACCCTCAGAATTCAGAATAACGTGGTCCTTTCAGTTCTTCGGGACTGCGTCGATTCCTGGGGCGTTCGCTCGTAGGAGAAGCGGTGGTGCAGGTACTTTTTGTCTTTTTAGTCAATTCTAACTGTTTCTACAGGTGTCATAGGGGTGGGCAGCGAACGGCCTGCACCAGAAGCCACTTCTCCGAAAAAGTCCTCCCACTTCACGTCGTCTATGGTGAGTTGATGGAAGTTCTGGATTTATCTGTGTTCTTTAGTTTTTCAGGCAAACAGGAGCGGATGGCATTCTTCTGGTGATAAAAATCGCCTTCTGAAGAATCTAACTGACGTTTCCATTCACAGGTCACTCGTCAACGTCGCCCTCGTCATCTCCAGCGATCGATCGAGGAAGGAGGAACAACCGGAGAGGGGATCTCCACACAGGTATCAAAAACCCTCAGAGTTCAGAATAACGTGGTCCTTTCAGTTCTTCGGGACTTGGTCGATTCCTGGGGCGTTCGCTCGTAGAAGAAGCGGTGGTGCAGGTACTTTTGTCTTTTTTTAGTCAATTCTAACTGTTTCTACAGGTGTCATAGGGTGGGCAGCGAACGGCCTGCACCAGTAGCCACTTCTCCGAAAAAGTCCTCCCACTTCACGTCGTCTATGGTGAGTTGATGGAAGTTCTGGATTTATCTGTGTTCTTTAGTTTTTCAGGCAAACAGGAGCGGATGGCATTCTTCTGGTGATAAAAATCGCCTTCTGAAGAATCTAACTGACGTTTCCATTCACAGGTCACTCGTCAACGTCGCCCTCGTCTTCTCCAGCGATCGATCGAGGAAGGAGGAACAACCGAAGAGGGGATCTCGACACAGGTATCAAAAACCCTCAGAGTTCAGAATAACGTGGTTCTTTCAGTTCTTCGGGACTTCGTCGATTCCTGGGGCGTTCGCTCGTAGGAGAAGCGGTGGTGCAGGTACTTTTGTCTTTTTTTTGTCAATTCTAACTGTTTCTACAGGTGTCATAGGGTGGGCAGCGAACGGCCTGCACCAGAAGCCACTTCTTCGAAAAAGTCCTCCCACTTCACGTCGTCTATGGTGAGTTGATGGAAGTTCTGGATTTATCTGTGTTCTTTAGTTTTTTTCAGGCAAACAGGAGCGGATGGCATTCTTCTGGTGATAAAAATCGCCTTCTGAAGAATCTAACTGACGTTTCCATTCACAGGTCACTCGTCAACGTCGCCCTCGTCTTCTCCAGCGATCGATCGAGGAAGGAGGAACAACCGGAGAGGGGATCTCGACACAGGTATCGAAAAACCCTCAGAATTCAGAATAACGTGGTCCTTTCAGTTCTTCGGGACTGCGTCGATTCCTGGGGCGTTCGCTCGTAGGAGAAGCGGTGGTGCAGGTAATTTTATCTTTTCTGAAGTCAACTTTGAATGTTTCCACAGGTGCTAAAGGGTGGGCAGCGAACGGCCTGCACCAGAAGCCGCTTCTTCGAAAAAGTCCTCCCACTTCACGTCGTCTAGGGTGAGTTGATGGAAGTTCTGGATTTATCTGTGGTCTTTTTGTTTTTTTCAGGCAAACAGGAGCGGAAGGCATTCTTCTGGTGATAAAAAGCCGCCCTGCGAAGATTCTAACTGACGCTTTCTTTCACAGGTCACTCGTCAACGTCGCCCTCATCTTCTCAAGCGATCGATCGAGGAAGGAGGAACAACCGAAGAGGGGATCTCGACACAGGTATCAAAAAAACCCTCAGAGTTCAGAATAACGTGGTCCTCTCAGTTCTTCGGGGACTTCGTCGATTCCTGGGGCGTTCGCTCGTAGGAGAAGCGGTGGTGCAGGTACTTTTGTCTTTTTTTAGTCAATTCTGTTTCTACAGGTGTCATAGGGTGGGCAGCGAACGGCCTGGACCAGAAGCCACTTCTCCGAAAAAGTCCTCCCACTTCACGTCGTCTATGGTGAGTTGATGGAAGTTCTGGATTTATCTGTGGTCTTTAGTTTTTCAGGCAAACAGGAGCGGATGGCATTCTTCTGGTGATAAAAATCGCCTTCTGAAGAATCTAACTGACGTTTCCATTCACAGGTCACTCGTCAACGTCGCCCTCGTCTTCTCCAGCGATCGATCGAGGAAGGAGGAACAACCGAGAGGGGATCTCGACACAGGTATCGAAAAACCCTCAGAATTCAGAATAACGTGGTCCTTTCAGTTCTTCGGGACTGCGTCGATTCCTGTGGCGTTCGCTCGTAGGAGAAGCGGTGGTGCAGGTAATTTTATCTTTTCTGAAGTCAACTTTGAATGTTTCCACAGGTGCTAAAGGGTGGGCAGCGAACGGCCTGCACCAGAAGCCGCTTCTTCGAAAAAGTCCTCCCACTTCACGTCGTCTAGGGTGAGTTGATGGAAGTTCTGGATTTATCTGTGGTCTTTAGTTTTTCAGGCAAACAGGAGCGGATGGCATTCTTCTGGTGATAAAAATCGCCTTCTGAAGAATCTAACTGACGTTTCCATTCACAGGTCACTCGTCAACGTCGCCCTCGTCTTCTCCAGCGATCGATCGAGGAAGGAGGAACAACCGGAGAGGGGATCTCGACACAGGTATCGAAAACCCTCAGAATTCAGAATAACGTGGTCCTTTCAGTTCTTCGGGACTGCGTCGATTCCTGTGGCGTTCGCTCGTAGGAGAAGCGGTGGTGCAGGTAATTTTATCTTTTCTGAAGTCAACTTTGAATGTTTCCACAGGTGCTAAAGGGTGGGCAGCGAACGGCCTGCACCAGAAGCCGCTTCTTCGAAAAAGTCCTCCCACTTCACGTCGTCTAGGGTGAGTTGATGGAAGTTCTGGATTTATCTGTGGTCTTTTGTTTTTCAGGCAAACAGGAGCGAAAGGCATTCTTCTGGTGATAAAAGCCGCCCTGCGAAGATTCTAACTGACGCTTTCTTTCACAGGTCACTCGTCAACGTCGCCCTCATCTTCTCAAGCGATCGATCGAGGAAGGAGGAACAACCGAAGAGGGGATCTCGACACAGGTATCAAAAACCCTCAGAGTTCAGAATAACGTGGTCCTCTCAGTTCTTCGGGACTTCGTCGATTCCTGGGGCGTTCGCTCGTAGGAGAAGCGGTGGTGCAGGTACTTTTTGTCTTTTTTTAGTCAATTCTAACTGTTTCTACAGGTGTCATAGGGTGGGCAGCGAACGGCCTGCACCAGAAGCCACTTCTTCGAAAAAGTCCTCCCACTTCACGTCGTCTAGGGTGAGTTGATGGAAGTTCTGGATTCATCTGTGTTCTTTTTGTTCTTCAGGCAAACAGGAGCGGATGGCATTCTTCTGGTGATAAAAAGCCGCCCTGCGAAGATACTAACTGACGCTTCCATTTGCAGGTCACTCGTCAACGTCGCCCTCGTCTTCTCGAGCGATCGATCGAGGAAGGAGGAACAACCGAAGAGGGGATCTCGACACAGGTATCAAAAAAACCCTCAGAATTCAGAATAACGTGGTCCTTTCAGTTCATCGGGACTTCGTCGATTCCTGGGGCGTTCGCTCGTAGGAGAAGCGGTGGTGCAGGTACTTTTGTCTTTTTTTAGTCAATTCTAACTGTTTCTACAGGTGTCATAGGGTGGGCAGCGAACGGCCTGCACCAGAAGCCACTTCTTCGAAAAAGTCCTCCCACTTCACGTCGTCTAGGGTGAGTTGATGGAAGTTCTGGATTTATCTGTGTTCTTTTGTTTTTCAGGCAAACAGGAGCGGATGGCATTCTTCTGGTGATAAAAACCGCCTTCTGAAGAATCTAACTGACGTTTCCATTCACAGGTCACTCGTCAACGTCGCCCTCGTCTTCTCCAGCGATCGATCGAGGAAGGAGGAACAACCGGAGAGGGGATCTCGACACAGGTATCAAAAACCCTCAGAGTTCAGAATAACGTGGTCCTTTCAGTTCATCGGGACTTCGTCGATTCCTGGGGCGTTCGCTCGTAGGAGAAGCGGTGGTGCAGGTACTTTTGTCTTTTTTCAGTCAATTCTAACTGTTTCTACAGGTGTCATAGGGTGGGCAGCGAACGGCCTGCACCAGAAGCCACTTCTTCGAAAAAGTCCTCCCACTTCACGTCGTCTAGGGTGAGTTGATGGAAGTTCTGGATTTATCTGTGTTCTTTTTGTTCTTCAGGCAAACAGGAGCGGATGGCATTCTTCTGGTGATAAAAAAACCGCCTTCTGAAGAATCTAACTGACGTTTCCATTCACAGGTCACTCGTCAACGTCGCCCTCGTCTTCTCCAGCGATCGATCGAGGAAGGAGGAACAACCGAAGAGGGGATCTCGACACAGGTATCAAAAACCCTCAGAATTCAGAATAACGTGGTCCTTTCAGTTCATCGGGACTTCGTCGATTCCTGGGGCGTTCGCTCGTAGGAGAAGCGGTGGTGCAGGTACTTTTTGTCTTTTTTTAGTCAATTCTAACTGTTTCTACAGGTGTCATAGGGTGGGCAGCGAACGGCCTGCACCAGAAGCCACTTCTTCGAAAAAGTCCTCCCACTTCACGTCGTCTAGGGTGAGTTGATGGAAGTTCTGGATTCATCTGTGTTCTTTTGTTCTTCAGGCAAACAGGAGCGGATGGCATTCTTCTGGTGATAAAAGCCGCCCTGCGAAGATACTAACTGACGCTTCCATTTGCAGGTCACTCGTCAACGTCGCCCTCGTCTTCTCGAGCGATCGATCGAGGAAGGAGGAACAACCGAAGAGGGGATCTCGACACAGGTATCAAAAACCCTCAGAATTCAGAATAACGTGGTCCTTTCAGTTCATCGGGACTTCGTCGATTCCTGGGGCGTTCGCTCGTAGGAGAAGCGGTGGTGCAGGTACTTTTGTCTTTTTTTTAGTCAATTCTAACTGTTTCTACAGGTGTCATAGGGTGGGCAGCGAACGGCCTGCACCAGAAGCCACTTCTTCGAAAAAGTCCTCCCACTTCACGTCGTCTAGGGTGAGTTGATGGAAGTTCTGGATTTATCTGTGTTCTTTTGTTCTTCAGGCAAACAGGAGCGGATGGCATTCTTCTGGTGATAAAAACCGCCTTCTGAAGAATCTAACTGACGTTTCCATTCACAGGTCACTCGTCAACGTCGCCCTCGTCTTCTCCAGCGATCGATCGAGGAAGGAGGAACAACCGGAGAGGGGATCTCGACACAGGTATCAAAAACCCTCAGAGTTCAGAATAACGTGGTCCTTTCAGTTCATCGGGACTTCGTCGATTCCTGGGGCGTTCGCTCGTAGGAGAAGCGGTGGTGCAGGTACTTTTGTCTTTTTTTTAGTCAATTCTAACTGTTTCTACAGGTGTCATAGGGTGGGCAGCGAACGGCCTGCACCAGAAGCCACTTCTTCGAAAAAGTCCTCCCACTTCACGTCGTCTAGGGTGAGTTGATGGAAGTTCTGGATTTATCTGTGTTCTTTTGTTCTTCAGGCAAACAGGAGCGGATGGCATTCTTCTGGTGATAAAAACCGCCTTCTGAAGAATCTAACTGACGTTTCCATTCACAGGTCACTCGTCAACGTCGCCCTCGTCTTCTCCAGCGATCGATCGAGGAAGGAGGAACAACCGGAGAGGGGATCTCGACACAGGTATCGAAAACCCTCAGAATTCAGAATAACGTGGTCCTTTCAGTTCTTCGGGACTTCGTCGATTCCTGTGGCGTTCGCTCGTAGGAGAAGCGGTGGTGCCGGTACTTTTGTCTTTTTTTAGTCAATTCTAACTGTTTCTACAGGTGTCATAGGGTGGGTAGCGAACGGCCTGCACCAGTAGCCACTTCTCCGAAAAAGTCCTCCCACTTCACGTCGTCTAGGGTGAGTTGATGGAAGTTCTGGATTTATCTGTGTTCTTTTGTTCTTCAGGCAAACAGGAGCGGATGGCATTCTTCTGGTGATAAAAACCGCCTTCTGAAGAATCTAACTGACGTTTCCATTCACAGGTCACTCGTCAACGTCGCCCTCGTCTTCTCCAGCGATCGATCGAGGAAGGAGGAACAACCGGAGAGGGGATCTCGACACAGGTATCGAAAACCCTCAGAATTCAGAATAACGTGGTCCTTTCAGTTCTTCGGGACTGCGTCGATTCCTGTGGCGTTCGCTCGTAGGAGAAGCGGTGGTGCCGGTACTTTTGTCTTTTTTTAGTCAATTCTAACTGTTTCTACAGGTGTCATAGGGTGGGTAGCGAACGGCCTGCACCAGTAGCCACTTCTCCGAAAAAGTCCTCCCACTTCACGTCGTCTAGGGTGAGTTGATGGAAGTTCTGGATTTATCTGTGGTCTTTTGTTTTTCAGGCAAACAGGAGCGAAAGGCATTCTTCTGGTGATAAAAGCCGCCCTGCGAAGATTCTAACTGACGTTTTCTTTCACAGGTCACTCGTCAACGTCGCCCTCATCTTCTCAAGCGATCGATCGAGGAAGGAGGGACAACCGAAGAGGGGATCTCGACACAGGTATCAAAAACCCTCAGAGTTCAGAATAACGTGGTCCTCTCAGTTCTTCGGGACTTCGTCGATTCCTGGGGCGTTCGCTCGTAGAAGAAGCGGTGGTGCCGGTACTTTTGTCTTTTTTTAGTCAATTCTAACTGTTTCTACAGGTGTCATAGGGTGGGTAGCGAACGGCCTGCACCAGTAGCCACTTCTCCGAAAAAGTCCTCCCACTTCACGTCGTCTATGGTGAGTTGATGGAAGTTCTGGATTTATCTGTGTTCTTTAGTTTTTCAGGCAAACAGGAGCGGATGGCATTCTTCTGGTGATAAAAATCGCCTTCTGAAGAATCTAACTGACGTTTCCATTCACAGGTCACTCGTCAACGTCGCCCTCATCTTCTCAAGCGATCGATCGAGGAAGGAGGGACAACCGAAGAGGGGATCTCGACACAGGTATCGAAAACCCTCAGAATTCAGAATAACGTGGTCCTTTCAGTTCTTCGGGACTGCGTCGATTCCTGTGGCGTTCGCTCGTAGGAGAAGCGGTGGTGCAGGTAATTTTATCTTTTCTGAAGTCAACTTTGAATGTTTCCACAGGTGCTAAAGGGTGGGCAGCGAACGGCCTGCACCAGAAGCCGCTTCTTCGAAAAAGTCCTCCCACTTCACGTCGTCTAGGGTGAGTTGATGGAAGTTCTGGATTTATCTGTGGTCTTTTGTTTTTCAGGCAAACAGGAGCGAAAGGCATTCTTCTGGTGATAAAAGCGGCCCTGTGAAGAATCCAACAGACATTTTCATTCTCAGTTCATTCGTCAACGTCGCCCTCGTCTTCTCAATCGATTGGCTTATATCCACAGACGGTTGTTCGATCTTCCGAACGTTGTCGTGAGACTATCGACGGAAACTTTAACATACTCGAATCATTGTTTTTGTTTAGTAAAAGCTGATGAATTTTTCCTAGAAGATTTGTTTCTTTGTTCTGCTAAAATTTTTCTGTCGAACGGTTGTCATGGAATCATTCTTCCGGATAAAAATCATCTCCAAAAAATCTGTTGCAGTCGTAAAATCATCAAGCGTACATTGGGAAAAACCTGTAAGAATCTTTTTTCGAATGGCCTGTGGAAATCGAAAAAAAAAGATCATGGTTGATTCATCACAGGAAACAACCTTCTGCACTGTCAAGAAACTTCTTGAAAAACTGTTTGACGTTTAAAAGTGTCTACTTGTTTTTTTTTGTTACTTTTTTTACATTCTGAAATTTTCGCTCATCCGGTGATAGCTGGCGAATCTGAGGAGACTCTTGTCGGTTTGGGCATCTTTCTGTCACCTCCAAACAAGAACATCTTGAGCGTTCTATCGCCATTTACCTCGACGCAGAATCACAATTTTTGTTTTTTTCTGTCAAAGAATATTTTTCAATGCGAAATATGTTGAATCATCGTCGTATTTATTGCAGACTTAGCAAAAACGTTCACAAAAAAACTCAGGAAAGTCTGAAAAAAATTGGTTTAAGCTCAAGTTCATTGGCGCGAAAACAATTAAGCTGACTTTATAACTATTTTTTTCTCTTATTTTTTTCAATGAAATATGAAAAATTTTTTTTCCACTCAAAGATTTCTCGTTAAAATGAAAAATTCGTTTTCAGTCTGAAAGAAAGTATTTGAAAAAAAGCTGAGGAAACTTTTTTTATTCTACAAATTTTATTTTTAGAAAGCTCAAGTCGTTATATAGAAATTATGATTTAATTTCAGTTCCATAAAATTCTCATAAAATCTAGGGAAAAAAACACTATAAAAATATCCCTCGCATCCTTGGAAACTTGAAAAAGTGATTTATTCAAAAAAAATTGTTTTCTTCTATTTTCCTTCAAATCTATTGTTCCAGTAGTATCTTGCTTAGTGAAATTTAAAAAAATAAATTTCGTCGTTTATTTCAGTTGTAAAAAAACAAAAAAATTCCCAAGTCTAACAGCAGCGTTTGTAAAAAAATAATAATAATGAGGTTTTTTTATTATAAGTAAAAAAACTAAATTTTTTTCAGAACTACCGATCTGTAATTTTCTTGAAATTTATCGACAATTTCCTTCACTATGCTATTCTATCCTTTTTTTGTTTTTTTGAGCATTTGAATCGCCCAATTGGATTGTTCTGTTACGCTTTTCGCAAAAACATTCGGTTTTCTGGCTTACTCATAAATTTCCCCAAATTCAATTTCTACTACAATTAAATTGAGAGAGATATTTCTTTTTCCAATTCAATGAATTCGAAAAACCACTGAAATTCTTTTTCTGAGGAAAAAAAGACGAAATTAAACTAATCTTTCTGCTAAATTGGATTTTTAGAACCAAGAAACTATATTTTTTTCAAAAAAAGAAAGTCGACACATGGGAAGAATATATAAGGGCTAAATGGATTCTCAAAAAAATCAAAAAAACTTATTTTTTTAATTTTTTTAATGGCTGTAATAAAAAAATTAGTATCGTATGCCCGATTTAAATACAATTATAATTATAATTGGAGTTTTTTTCATTAAAAACTCTGTCAAAACATTAATTTGACTATTTTTTTTCAGTCGTGATTCGTTTTGAAAAATTATCTTCATTTTTTTAGTGGTGAAAAAAATGTTGGTAAAATCTTTTTTTCTAATTTACTTTCCTGTTACACTCATCTCAATAAAAAAAAGCAGTTGTCGAAATAACATTCTGTACCTATCCGAAAATAAACTTGACACGAGAAGGATGTACATCGACAGATCTTCAAAGCTCCAATTTTGGTTTTGCGGATAATTTATTTACAGAACCGTTAGGAAAGATTTTAAAAAACGCGACATTGGTCGCGACTTTCTTGTAAGGAATTCAGTCTTCCTTGACGTTTCTGAAGCTGCGGTTTTTTTTTGTATAGACTGAGATTTTATGATAGTGCTAAAATAACAGTCATCACAAATCTAGAAAGTTTCAGAAAGATTGAATTCCTCACAAGAAAGTTATGACCGAAATTCCGTTTTTTCGTATGTAGTATTTTTTGGTTTTTTGTCCGTACCTTTGTCAATCATTTTAACCTGAAATTTCAACCAATCAAATAGACTGATGTTGTAGAAAGTTTGAAAAATGGTTTGAACCGATCCAAAGAAAAAAACTTCAAAAAGACATTTTGTTTCTGAATGTTTATTCAAATCACAAAAAACATAATAAACAAACAAAAGTTTCCATTAAATTTTAATCTTCGACGTCGGTCGTTTTCTTCTTGCCTCCACGTCGCTTTTTTGTGAAGAGTGATTCTCCCGCATCTTCATATCGTTTTATAATGTTCCTTGCTCCACCGACGGTGATGCCAAATTGCTGCGATATATCCTTTATCGGTATGCCGTTCTGATATCGGCTCACAACACCTCGAAGCTCTTCCTCCATCAAATACCGACGGTTCGGCTTAGGCTTCATAGCTGAAAAATGTACCTTGTTACTCGCGTAAATGAAAAAAAAAATGAATTGAATCAAGAGGTTTCTAAGACAACAAAAACTGATTTTGAAACCGAAAACATATCAAATCTGAAGAAAGTTTTTGTTTAGTGAAAAGTAACGGCGTATGGTTTTTTTGGGTTTTCAAGCTGGAGTTGAAATGCTAAATTAAATTTCTAATGACACATCTTTAATTTATTATTAGGTACACAAAGTGAATGATTAAAAAGAGCCTTTGTCAAACAAAAAAATTCTGCTGAATCATGGATTATTTAAAGACAAAACAGAAAAAAAAAAAAAAGACGTTAATAAACTTGCCTCAGTTGGAGCTGCATGGGCTTTGACCACTGGAGATCAGCGGGAAATTCGAAAGACGCGCATCGATTTGTCGCGTCGTCTGTGAGGACGAGAGTGTGCGTGCACAACACACACCACTGTATTCGCAGTGCCCGCCCGTCGAGACTTGGCGCAACTCTCGTGATTATTATCCACCTTAGCTCGGCTTGTTGTTTTTCTGATAATCTTCGTTTTTCACAAGTAATCTTCAAGGTTCAAGTCAAAGTCTTAGCTCTTAAGGTCCGTTTTTGATTTCCGCTGGAACAACGTTTAATTTTTTTTCGTTCTTGTTCGGGTTTTTCCGTTACGCGTATAAATTTCTTGAAGTTTTCAAAACAGTTTTTGTAATCTTGTACATATTTATATTGTTTTTGCCATATGAATAGTTAAATGACGATGTTTTAATTCATTCAAATACTTATTATTATCCGAAAAATATGCTTAATTCATAGATTCAAGTTTAAAAATCCTTGAGCAAAAAAATGAAACAGTTCAGTATAAAATGGGGTGTTTACAATATATCAGAAAACTCTTTTCAAATTGAAAGAGGCTCAGGGACTGTTTCCACATGAACTTCAATGCAAAAAAATTTCAATAGTTTTATTTTATGTAGCGCATCCAAAAAGTGCTGCAAAAAAACTTCTTAATGAACCGAAAAAAATGTAAAAAAACTCTTTCTAAAAATTTGTCCATGGTTGTTGCCTTTTCATTAATTAAACGTTTTCTTTCAAAAAAATGTAACTAAGACTTTTTATGAGATTCTCATGTAATTGTTTTTGTTTGTCCTTTTATCTTATCTTTTGATTTTCTCGAGAATCTATGTTTTGTTTCTCAGCCGTTCCTGAAATTTGTTTTGAGATGCTTTCGCGAACGTGGTCTTCGATTGCGAGGGTCGGCCCGCAGGCTCTGGCCGGCAGCAACGTCGTTTCTGCCCGACAATACTCCATCACCGCTCCTCGCCCATTAGAAATCGCCCAGAAATTGAAGGTCTTGTTTCTGCTTGAATTATTTGTTCGAATTTCATTTGTAGGTAACAATTATTCCTGGAGATGGCGTCGGACCTGAGCTCATCTATTGCGTCCAAGACATCGTCAAACAGACGGGTATCCCGTTGGAATTTGAAGGTTTGGTTTTTCTTGATCCACAAGAATACGAGTTCAAATGATAAAAACTTTATCAGAAATAGAGTTAATTCCGTTTCAAGTAGGATACTTATTTATCAAACCTCACAGAATTTATTTATTACTAGGCTACTAGAAAAACTGCCTTTTTGGTCACTCTGGGCTTTGACAATTTTATTATTCGCAATGGCGCGCCTTTGTTATTTCTCATAATTTAGGAAGTAAGCGAAAAATGCAACTTTATTGTTGACCAGAATTGAAAATTAATAAAACGTGTTTCAGTAAAATTCCATCAAATTCTGGACAAAAAGAAGTCTCACCACTATCATCACAGATTCTTCGAAACTCCTTACATCTTTTTTCAGAAGTTTTCCTCTCTGAAGTTCACTACACGCGCTCTTCATCGATCGAAAATGCTGTTGAATCGATCGGACGGAACAACCACGTTGCCTTGAAAGGTATCGATCAACTGTTTTCTCTTTATTATTTTTTTAGGCGCCATCGAGGAATCGGCGGTTCTTCACACTGAAGGCGAGCTGCAAGGACTGAACATGAGACTGAGACGCTCTCTCGATCTTTTTGCTAATCTTGTTCACATTAAGGTGATTACACTGTTATCAGTAATGCGCTTCAGAAGAACTACCCAAAACATTTAAACACAATGAAATAATGAATTAAATAAAATCTTTTAAGACTATCGACGGAATCAAGACGCGACACGGCAAGAAACTGGACTTTGTCATCGTTCGAGAGCAAACCGAAGGAGAATATTCCAGTCTCGAGCACCAACTTGTGCCTGGTAATCTCACCTTTGAAACCGCAACCTCCATCATAAAACTGATTTTAGGAGTCATCGAGTGTCTCAAAATCTCGACCAAGCCAAAATGCGAACGAATTGCCAAGTACGCCTTCGATTACGCTACCAAGACCGGCAGGAAGAAGGTTTCCAGCTTTCGGCTGATTTTCAATAAATCTTACCTCAGGTTACCGCCGTCCACAAAGCCAACATCATGAAATTGGGAGACGGTCTTTTCTTGCGTACCTGTGAAGAAGTGGCCAAGCAGTACCCGAAGATCCAGTTCGAGTCGATGATCATCGACAACACCTGCATGCAGCTTGTCAGCAAGCCCGAGCAGTTCGACGTCATGGTCATGCCTAACCTCTACGGAAACATTATCGACAATCTGGCTGCCGGGTGAATAAGAATTCAGAAAAATTTTAATCAGACAAATCAGAATTTTAGGGTAATATTTGAAGTTTAAAATTTTTTTTTCACACAACGGAAAACAACAAAATCTCGAATAATCCTTTACCTTAATTTTGCAGTCTCGTCGGTGGCGCCGGAGTTGTTCCAGGACAATCGGTCGGCAGAGACTTTGTTATTTTTGAACCAGGAAGCCGACACTCGTTCCAGGAGGCCATGGGCAGGTATCAATCTGCTTTTATTTGATTATTACGAAGTGAAGAATTGACGAAGCTTCTTTGATTTGGATATGAGTGGTGGAAGGGTTTTTATTCGACTTCAGATCGATCGCCAACCCGACGGCCATGATTTTGTGCGCGGCCAACATGCTCAACCATCTGCATCTCGACGACTGGGGAAATGCTTTGAGAAAGTCTGTGAATGACGTCATCGAAGAGGGAAAAGTCCGCACGCGCGATTTGGGAGGGTATGTTTCTGGAAATTGATCGAGTCCTCACGCTGAGATACCCAAATGCTGAGAAACCGCTTTTTTTCAAATTTTTTTATTAAATAAGAAACGACTTTTCAACCTAAATCGGTCTTTTTCTGAACTTCTCAAAGATCACAAAAATCAAACCACGTGTCACAAAAAAGTCACGAAAAATTCAGCATCCTGAAAAATAATTACAACGAGCATTAAAAATTGCCAAATTCCACATTTCTCACCTACAAAATAATAAATATCCCATTAAAAAAAGCATTTTTAAAATTTTTTTTTACGAAAACCCAAACTTCACAAGAAAGCTCACTCTGTAATTTATCTTCCCAGTAACATTAATTTTTACTCAAAATACGTAATTTTTTTCACATTGAAATAAATTTCCAGTTACGCGACTACCATCCAGTTTGCTGACGCCGTCATCGACAAATTCCGAATCTAATCACCTCGTCGTCTAAATTCCCCACAATATTCGTGCTTCCTTAGAACCAAGTAGTATCCTGTGCATAGAAGTTGCCTTCAGTTTTTTTTTCCCGTGCCTTGTTCGTTTGCATAAGAGAAGCGGCCTTCCCTTACGTTTGCCTTCCATCTGTTCTTTTTCGGACAAAATATCATTTGCCATACGTGGCGCGTTTTGTATGTTCTGGTGACTCATTCATTTTAGTTTTTCTTTTTCCAACCCGTGCTTTATTCGGAAATGTTCCCAGAAACTATTTGATGTGTATTACAGCAGGAGATTGGCCAGATAGTCAACCATGTCAGAGATTTGCAGATAATTCTAAATATTGCTATAAATATATACTGTAAACGGATGAATCGTACTTTTATTTTTTCAAATAATGGTTTCAAACCGTTATAATATTTGATAATAGAGTTTTGGGTGAGAACCCATTTTTCGCGCCCACCTCCCTCTGCGTCTTTTCCCTTTCTCTGGACCAGAGTGCGAGCGGTTATCGGTCTTTGGTTTCCACACTTTTTCGAGTTCTCCACATTTTCATTTGATTCATTCGCTGCCAAAATGCTATTACAACCGATTCAAAACTGTATTTCTACTGAATTTTATTTGTTGAGCTATTTTTGGCGGTTCTCACCACCATAATGCGTTATGGCAACAATCGATGAAGACGACGAATTTGAGGATGCGTTTGAAGAAATTCCGCCAAAAGTCCTCAAACCTGTTACTCCTAAGGTAAAGACTTTTTTTAGGCAAAAAATAATTTGTAAATTTCAGCCTGAAAATACTCCCCGACGTCCGAAAGATCTCAATGTCGCCGATAGGAGCCGAAACACGCCGCTGGCTAAATCGACATCAAGCCAGTCACACTACTTTGCTTCTCCTAGCGTCAGCCACTCCACAGGCTCCGCTTTTGCTTCACCCGCGGTTAGTCAAGTTCCAGCAAGAAAATAAAAGAAAAGTTTAATAATTTTACTTTTCCGGTTTTTTTCATTTGTGAACTTATCACACACTTTAAATTTTTTGAAAAACGGTTAAGAATAAATCAAAAAAAATTTGGTGACATTTTCTTGAAACATTTTTTGATATGAGAGAATTCTAAGAATTAATTTAAAGCCATTTGGGATGCATATAGAAAACTGAAAAGGACTCACAGGTAACTGGGCGAGAAAGTGGAGCCCATCGAGATCGTTTGTTGGCGCTGAGAAGACGAATGAATGTGGAGTTCGGCGGTCGAGAAGCGAGTGGAGGGAGTAGTGTCCTTGGCAGCGAAGGCGACGACGCCTTGAGCACTTTGAGTGAAGCCACCAGTCTTCATTCCTGGCATCGTCACATGCTTTCCGGTCCGGAAACCATGGTTTTCTATCCAAATAATAAATAGCACTTTTCGTCTTCTAATTCAGGTCGTCCATGCTTCTGACAGCGTTAGTACGTGTGCGACATCTCATCCAGCCCGATTCACGCCACAACCCAACCGCATACCTTTCAGTCCTGACCCACCCTCCACAGAGTCCGAGGTGAGAAGGATGACTACTTTCGTAACATTTTCTTTTTTTTTCAGCAAAGACTAACTTCTCCTTGGGGTTCTACCGTCAAAAACAACGATATGAATATAACAAGAAACAGTCTGTCTCCCATTGATCGATCTCCTGCTCAGGCTCCACCTCCTTTGCCTAGTCGGAGAAATATTCCGGTTTTTTTTATAATTTTTCTCTTTGAATAATCAAGTTTTCACAGACGCCTAATCGTGTGCCTCCACCTTTGCCTCCGAGAAGCTCGAATATGCGCCTTCCTGATCCGGTGTCGCTCGAACTAGCTCACAGGATGAAAATTTTGGAAGACGAAAAGTGAGCTTTGAAAGTGAAGCAGAAACCATTGAAGTTTTTTTTAAGAGAAAACTCAACGTCCACTCCAATATCATCACCTCTGGAACTACCAGCTAGCGTTTCTCAATGCAACAGGTAAAATAAAAGTGAAAGAGCAATTTGAATAAAACCGAAATTTGAGGGTTTCAACGAAATCGAATGACTCTGTGGGAACTATTTGTGAAGCTCAAAACGGAGAGGAAAATCGCAAAAAAGGACATAGCAAATCAAACTCTTTAGACCGAGGATTGACCTTGGCTAAATCACTCAAGGTAACTAATCTTCGTATTACTTAATAACAATGTTTTTTATAGTCCGGTCCATTTCCTCCAACGGCTTCCAAATCGAATTCTTTGAAAAGACAAGAAGCGGAAGGCGAAGAAGAAAAAAGGAACAATGACGCCGAGGTCGTCATTCGAGAACTAACAACCACCCTTGCAGCCACTTCTCAAAATACCGATGTATGAATCTTTTTTTCCTGTTTAAAACATCAAAATATCGTTACAGCGGAAGTTGGAACCGATTTCATCATGCGCATCATCCTCGATCTCCTCTCCTTCGAACAATTCATCCGAGAAGCAACAATCAGCTCAATGTGAATCCTCAAGCAGACTACAAAAGTTTGAATCACCTCTGGATGACGCTTGGAAAACGAAAGCCCACGCAACTTTCCCAAGTACAACAAAAGATCATTCGGATTCCTTCTCTTCCATGCGATACAGTCTGATGAAACCAGCAAGAGAAACGGAGAAGGTGACTTTTTTATAAAACACAAACAAAAGTCGAGAACTTTCTTGCAGGAAGGTCGAAGTATGTCGGATAACAACCTCAACAAACACGTCCGCAACAAATTGTCGACGTCTTTCGATCCTATAGCTCAGGATGTTGAGCGAAGACTGAGCATGAAAAGAGAAGCAGCCGCGGCGGACGACAGGACCAGCATCAGCTTGAGGTAGAATCAATGAGAATGAAAATCAAGAAAAAAGAAATATTTCAGCGACGACGACGCTCATTCAAGGTATTCGATGGCTAGATCAAGCATTGACCACGCTAAGTCGCTTGCTCGGAACTCCGTTATGTACGCAAGCGGTTTCTTTCGAGGGGCTTTGAAAAAAGTACGCAACGTCACTCACACAGGGTACAGTCAAGAAAATAAAAACAAAACTAAGAAATTAATTTTAGTGGAAGTGCTCGAGAAGAAATTGGCGATGAGACGAGTGAAGGTGAGCAAAGTGAGGACGGGGTCGCTCCAGCGGTCGGAACAATTGTGAGACCTCGAAAAACCAAAAAAGGACCTTTTGACTTTGAGCAGCTCACAATTGAACAGGTATTAATAAAAGTTGACCAACCTTACTTGAAAGTTTCAGGAACTCGACAATGAACATACAGGAGCTGTGTGGTGTGTGCGCTTCAGCGTTTGCGGACGTCTTCTAGCAACAGCTGGACAAGATTCTATTCTTCGGATTTGGGTGATAAAAAGCCATCTGAAGTATTTCTCCGAAATGCGTGAAAAGTGATCGAAATCTTCTTGTCGCTAGACAATTTTCTCTTTAGATACCACGCCAACATGGAGTCTTCAGTAGATGATCCGATGAGTCCTCTGGACAATATCGATGCTTTCCGACCTCCAAGTTCTCTCGAGAGCGTTGTCAATAGTGAGCATGACAGATTTATTAGAACTCAAATTTTTTTCAGACGATTCTCCGACCGATAGCGACGACGCTTCAAAACTCTTCGTATCAAAACCATTTGCAGTCCTTAAAGTTTCATTTGCTTTCATTTTTTAATAAAAAAAAATTGAATTAAAGGGACATACTGCCGACATTCTGGACATGTCGTGGTCGAAAAACTACTTCATCTTATCGTCTGGAATGGATCGGACTGTGAAACTTTGGCACATATCTCGTAGCGAATGTTTATGCTGCTTCCAACATATTGATTTTGTTACCTGCGTGGCTTTTCTTCCCAAGGTATTTGAGAAATTACAACAGTGAAACGGATAGAATTAGGACGATCGATATTTCCTCTCCGGTTCTCTTGACGGAAAATTGAGGCTTTGGCACATTCCTGACAAGAAAGTTGCCGTTTGGAATGAAGTCCAGGTTTGAAGACATATTCTTTAGGAGGTCATCAAAAAAGTTCTCAGGTCAAGTTCATAACCGCCATAACTTTTGTGAAAAATGGCAAGTTTGCCGTAGTAGGCACTTACAATGGACGTTGTTATTTCTACACGACAGACGTAAGTTTTTTGGGAGTTATATGTTTAATGAAAGATGAACTTCAGCAATTGAAGTACCACACGGTCGTCGATGTCAGATCTTCTCGGGGACGAAATGCAAAAGGCCACAAAGTGACTGGCCTGGCTGTCCACGGGGACAAGCTTTTGGTGAGTAATTCAATTTCTAAATGCGCGATGTACTAGTTCAGAACCAAAAAAAAAAATCCTCGTCTTTCAATAAAATAAATTTTCACAAATTTTTCAGGTGACTTCAAACGATTCGCGTATCAGAATGTACGATGTTCGCGATAAGGCGCTTACATGCAAATTCCGAGGCGTGCAGAACGAACATTCCCAGATTCGCGCCGCATTTTCCCCCGACGGGCGTCACATCGTCTGTGGATCTGAAGACAAGTGAGCTTGTCTTCAGATATCTCTTCAAATAAACGAAAGTTCAGATTCGTCTACCTCTGGAGAACCAGCGACTTGCCGTCAACGATGAGTGTTCGGAAAGACAGAAACTCTTTGTGGGAGCGCGTGCGTGCTCACAACTCTCCCGTTTCTGTGGCTATTTTCGCGCCAAGGCCTCAAGTATGAATATAAAATAAAAATTGGGGAATTTCAAATTCTAGGTTTTCTTCGATATCATGGACCGTTTCGATAAGAAGTTTGGCCGTGAAGTCTCGGAAACCGAAAAGAACGATGGTTCTGTGCTAACGGGACAGGTTAGTTCATTTCAAAGGTGTTTTCTATGGGCGAAATTTTCAGGTGATCGTGAGTGCCGACCTCAACGGCTGCATAAAGGTGATGGTGAACCGACCACGACAGACCAAAACCGGCCAAAGCACTTTCTTCTCTTCTTCCTCTTCATAATAATCCATCTGCTATTGTCATGCAATTTATGTTACATTTTTTTTCTTTTGCTTTTTTTGTTCACTTCAAGTTGATCTGCCAAATCTATGCGCTGAGCTTTTATGGGTTTCATAGGTCTGATCTTTTGCACACTTTCCCCCTTCAAAACGGACAATCAAATATCAGATGTGATAAGAATGGGTAAACAGAAACAATCACTCGATTTACCGTTGGGTTCTTTGAAACAAGTAATTAAATCAATTAATTTATACAGTTCTACTGAACGGGCACCAAAGTCCGATTTCCACGCTTCTATCATAATTAATTTTTAAATAAAGCATCATTCGATGAACTTCCCTTTTTTTTTGTTCTTTCACCGATTTTTTCTCGGATTGATACCTTTTGAATTTGTGTCTTGCAGGTTTTTATGATTGTTTTCAGAGCAATGCGGGTTATTCTAGCTTTGGCAGCTCTTATCGCGACTTGCAGCGGGTCTTCGCTGGAGATCTTGTCTGCTCCAACGAACGTCGTCTTCCCGTCCTCAGCTTCTACCCTCAGGAGCACTCAGCTCTCTCCTCTGAATGCTTACCTTCTCGGCCTTTCCGCACGACCAGTCGAAGGTGAGATTTCTAGATTTCGCTTTCAGAAAAAGATACAAGTTTTGTTGTGCTCCTTGAAAACCTAATAAATATTGCAGGTTTCAACGTCCAAACCGATTTGTTCAGTCGCCCGCGCGCTTTGGCCATCGTTCGTGTCAACGGCGTCGATGCCCTTACCAACCCCGCAAAGTCTTATCAGATCGATGTGGTACTTGGTTATTCCCCTTATCAAATGTATGAATCACCTTCAGGACGGCTTCGACAACGTCGGACTCGAGCAGGACCTCTCCTTGGTGTTCGGAGCCGACCGTCAAGTCGTCCAGCTGAATGCTGGCGGAATCACCGGATCCGAGCTGGCTCAGAAAGCTCAGAGCGCTTCGGTTTGTCATTGAAATTGTTCTTCATTTCAAGAAGATATTCAGGTTGACACTTCGGCCATCAAGACGTCCCTGACCCAACTGAGATCTGAACTGGAAGCTGTTCTCCAACTCGCTTCAGCCATCAAGTCGCAGGGAGCCAAGCTTAGCAACTCTGCCGATGTCTACAGGTTGGTATTAGTTGATAGTTTGAAGATGATCAATTTTTGACAGAGTCACGATTGGAGGACTTGCCACAGCGACTGGAATCAGCAAGGAAGACCGTCAAGTTGCTCTCAAGGACATTCAAAGTGCTGTGGAAAAGGTGGAATTGGGAAATTACTCTTAGGATTTCAAGAAAAATAATTTGCAGTTGAACGAGGCTTTGGTCGAGGCCTACGGAGGTCAGGCTCTTGTGGAGGTTGTTGCCGTCTCAAGCTTCGTCGTGGAAACTGAAGGCCACCACATCGTGAAGCGCGCTATCGAGCCAGTCAGCGACTCCGACAAGCGACTGAAAACCTATCGCGAACGCTACATGGTCTACTCGGTCACTTATGCCGATTACCCTGCTATCTTCGCTATTTTCTTCGGTCTTGTCGTTATCCTCGTCGTTGTGAGTTTTTTTCGAATCATGTTGTAACTTGACACAATTTGCACTCATCCTCTTCGAATTGCAGGCTCTGGTCTACATTGTCGTTGGAATGATGACGATGGACCCCGGAAAGGATTCGATCATCTACCGCATGACGACCACCAGAATGAAGAGAGATTAAACTGTACCAGTTTTCTCCCCAGTAGAATTTGCCAACATTCCATCTCCGTCTTTGTTAGTGTCACGGTGCTTTTAACTTCTTGTTGAAAGCCAACTTCCTTTCCCAGATTTCACTTATTATATTTTATCAAGTTTATTCATCACTGCTGAATAAAAAGTTAGAGTCCAGAAATGTATCAAAGCAAATTGAGAAGAAATTATTTAGACCTATATACAATGATCACAGGTCCGCTTTGACGCTTCAAAGAGTACAAATAAAAACAATATAAACGAAAAATGAAATAAAAGCTATGTCATTATTGCTCAAAAAGTATAATAGAAGTCATGGTCTTCTTCCAAATTTTCCGATGACGAGTTCATCGCTTACTTCTTCTTGCTAGCGTTGCGAACTTGGCGGCGATGGAAGGTTGTGTGAACCTGAAGGATTTCATTTTTGAAAGTTTCTGATACTACAATAATGTCGGTACATATCTTTTGTATTTTTCGAAAAAGGATGTTTTTAAATTTTTTAATCGCCATATTTTTTATCCACTATGGGCCTAGATTAAAAATTCGTTGAAAAAATCCAACAAAAACCAGTTCTTTTTTACTTGATTTCATATCTCGATTGCTTTAGTAAACAACGTTAGACTTGGACAATTACTGTAAAAAAATGGTTAATTTTCTGAATAAAAAGAGTTTTTCTGCCTCAAATCTGCCTTTGTGCGGAATTTTCCGCTTTATAGAACAACTTTTCTTTGCCACAACTACCAATGAATCGTTAGCCGCTGGTTTGAAAAGGTCGAAACGTATTTTTATGCCTTAAGCTAGAAGAGAGTGGATCTCTATTTATGAAAAAGAGATCTTTAAAACTTTTCCTCTTCAAATTTCGGCTGTCTATCTTCCTCAAAAAAGATACAGATGTGCTGATTGATATTCTTACGTCATTATAATACATTGCAAAAATTTCTGACCGCGTTTCAAAAAGTTCCGTTCACAAGACCTAGTGTCCTTCAGAAGAAAATAACCATAAAGTCCGCCCGAAAGAAAATAAATACTAACCAAGCTCTGGAACAAATATGACAAATAGAAGACTCCAATGCAGACGGCAAAGAAGACGATACGGAGCGGCGGAGACAAATCGCCGATGATGGGGTAGGCCCAGAAGCCAGTGTAGTGATGCACAATGTGAATGCTGAAAAAGGCGAAATTTCCCTTTCTTTTTATCACCACGCCTTCTCCATGGCAACTCACTCGGCGAGGTAGAAAGCGCAGAACGTGGCGATACCCTGGAGGATCTGGCGCGTGTGGAAGCCTTTGTGATTCCAAACAATGTGGTCGAGAACGGAAGAAGCCAGTGGCAGAGTGTGCTGAAACCTTTTTGTTAATGGAAAATTGATTTCGTGAGAATTTTAGAATCGCCCAGCCCCCTACTTCGAAACAGCCCCCCCTCCCCCAAGGCAAATTTTTAACTGGGGGGCTGTATTTTATTCTAACCCCTCCCCCGCGCTAAAAAGGGAGACGAGTCTCAAAAAGCCTAGGAAGTCTTCAAGAATCGCCCCCACCCAACTTTGGAATGAGCATTGCAAGCCATGTCCGAATCAGTTCCCACATTCCAGAGTCGCCCTTCCCCTTTCCCTATTATTCTTTTATAGCCCCCCGCAACTCAAAAATTGCCCCCACAAATTAGTAGATCACCAGATTAACGAAAATTTGAAGAAATTACTGGAAATTTTACTTTTACGGGGCTGGGGGTGGGACTATTTCCTACACCAGTGGGGCCATTCTGGAATAGTCATTTTCTCCCGTTTCATTTTAATATTGATTGAAAGTTCTTTGACAGAACGAAACTGCATTGGGAACACATTTCAATTTCTGCGGGGCTTAGTTTAATCTCAAATTCAAAAGGACATGAAACCCTAAAAGCGAAACTTGAGAAAATCCAAAGTTTGGTCAGGAATCTATGCGATTTTTGCCATTGAATCAGATTATGAAAATTTGACGTATCATTTTGAAGCATTTCAGTTTGTGTTAGCCTGAAATCAGCCAGAAAGATTTGAGAGATAACCGGATATTCTAACAGAATGTGATTTGAATGGAAATATTTTCTTCGTATTTTTTTAAGTCCAATCACAAATATTCGTCAAAAAAAACTTACCAATCCATGATTGAACCATTGGATGGCAAGAATCTGTCTCCCTCGAATGTCGTCAGCAATGTTGGCAGGATCAGCCAAATACAACGCCCAGAAAAGTACAGTCACGGTCTCAAAAAAATTTTTATTCTTTTTTAATCTTGGACTTTGGAACTTACTACGCCAATAGGTCCAACAAAAGCGCGGGCGGCGTAATCAAAAGTTGTCGATTTGGACCCAGCAAGAGAGATGAATATTCCAAAAAAGTGGTAGAAGGTATGAAGGTACTGAAAACTTTTTTCTTATGGTTTGAATTTATCTTTTCAGTTACTAAGTTGATCATTGTCAGCCAGACGAACTTGGATAGAAATTGGCCTGGCATAGGTAGCAAATCTCCATAAACTATCAAGTAGTCCTTCCAGCACACGAAAACGAAGGCGAAGAACATGAAGACATGGAAGACTGTTGTCGGTTTCATCTGAATCTCTGAATACTAGTTTTCGAGCAAGCGTATAATTCAAAAAAATCGTTGTAGTGAGTTCTTATCATCATAAAATCACCAGAAGAATGTCAGACAAAATTTTTTCAAACACAATTTTCGTAAAAAGTCTGCTCTCTTCACTTTGAGGAATGTTTTTGCACGAAGTTGACAGGAGAAAATGCCTTTTTCATCCAATTTTTACGTCCGCCCAACTTTGACGAGAAAGGAAAACTTTCAAAATAAGCGTTTCGATAAAATTGACAAGCGTTTTTTTTATATTAATATAATATTTAATGCCGATAGATTCATGAATCATCTTCCCTCTTGATTGCACATCAGATGGATTTCAGGAAAAAATAAGCTCTTATACATTAGGAATTCACTTCTTTCGTTCAAATGCAATGAAAATATGTTGAAAAATGACATCTGCATAGAAAAAAAGCCTTTTCTAAAATCGTAAAAAACCCGCCAACAAGGAAAGGAAAAAAGCCATGACCCAGTTCAAATCGGGGCAACGTATTGGAAAGAGAACGAGAGAATTATAGGCTACGATGTAGCCTCTCTCCGGGTCAAAGGTCAAAGAAACCTGCGTGAGCATGTTATCAGTTTTTCAAAATGCCAATATCGACAGAAATTAAATTGAAGTCTCGAATCTTGGAGTTGAAGAATCTTCCTACAAGAAACCTTCAACTACACCTTTGGAAAAATTTTGAAAAAAACTTCCGTTTGTTAAATCTTTTGCAAATTTGAAAAAAGGAATTTCTCCAAATTAAATTGTGATCGAACTTTACCAAACTTGAACAATATACTGCGAAATGTGCTTGATGGATTTATTATCCAATAATGCTCGAATAATTATTTTCGCAAGTCAGATAGTGAATAAAATGTACTTTATTTTGTAACAATTGTTATTAAGCTTTCTTATTAACCAACTGTAAAGATTTGAATAAATGGGAACAATACCTTTCTCTCAATCTTTCATCATCTTTCTTTCTCCCTTTGAGCTTGCAAAATAAAATCTTTATGCATTTCCAAAAATCTACTTCAAAAAATTGCATACATGAAAAGAACAGCAACACCACGGAAGCAATTATAAATTGCGAGTGCAGTCAAAAATAGTGGGAAATGTATTAAACTCGTTTCAGCGAGTCAAAATTCCAAAATTTCCAAACATCGATGTCTATAAAGTCCAATAAAAAGCTTTGATAGAGTAACTAATGAAGTATTAGGGGGGAACCCAGCGAAAGTGATCACAAAAATAAACGGATGCGCACTAGCCGCAGCAAGGAAGATCTTAAGGAGGCTTTTCACGATGCAAGGGCCAACTACAACACTTCATGCGCAAAACGACCGGTACAAGGCTCAAAAATGCTAAAATACTACTGGCGTGCTGCAGAAACTAAACAAATTCAAATTTTTTTGATTTTTTCTTTGTATTTTTTGAGAGATCTCGAAAGAATTGATCTTTTCTCAGTTTTTTACAGATTGGAAATGTTTTCTTCGTCGTGGTCGTCGACGATCACACCGCTGGGAATGTTGGAAGCCACTGGATGGGCTTGTGGAGTGTAATCTTCGTGTGCGACGTTTCCATTAGGGGTGACTCTAAAAAGAATTTTTGATGATTTAAATGAATTTTGGAGCTCACGGTGCATTGTCGTGCTTGAGACTGAGGTCTTTGTCGTCGTCATCGTCATTGTTGTTTGTTTTATCTTCTATTCCGTTTCCGTATGTCACCTGCAGAGCAATTTATTGAAGCTTTTTTTAGGTCTTTGGTAGTAAAAATTGCTGAGAGCCGCTGATTTGCTACTACAATGGGTGAAAAATCGTCAAAGCTTATTTGATTTCAAATCTGGCGCTGGAAAATTCATCCCAATAATTAAGATTCACAACTGTTTCTTGTGGAATCACTGGTTAAAGTCTTTTAAAATTGATTAAGGTTTCCAGAGCGGTCAAAATTTAGAGTTGATTTCTGGAGGACGGTTCAAATCTCAGCCTTCATCAGCTTTTCCAGAATCTAAACTGCGAAATTTTTTTGTAAATCCAAGTTTTAAGTTACTTCAACCTACTTTCCGTCGCCCTACCAAATTTTCAATCTTCCATTATTGAATTGAACTGAACGAAAAACTCACGGTGGTCTCAGTGTGTTTGAATTGAGTGACAGTGCCGTCTTCAGTCTTCTCGCCGTAGGTGACCGTCTCGTGGATGTGCTTCCCATCGTTGTCCCACTCCCTTTCTTCCGTTGTGACGGGAATCTCAGACTGGAGAGCTTCAATTTGATCGTGCAGTATTTGCGACGCGGTTTCGGATTTATCGTCGCGCTCTTCATAAATAGATTTAGTCATTAAATCCGCATGCTCTTGGACTGAGACGTCGTCGTGGATTATCAGAGAATCAGTGGAGCCATTTTCATTCTGCTGATCGTCATGATGATGAGAAAAACGGTCGGATTGGGTGTCTTCTTCTTGGTTCGTCGAGAAAGACATCGGGCTGCCTTCGAAGCGATCTTGGACAGGAGAAGTGTGCTTCTGAGATTGTTCTTCTTCTTCGTAGTGAATGTGGTCAATTTTTTCTTCAGTTGGAGAGCTATTTTCTGCTCCGTAGCGAGTCTCGAAGGCAGTAGGAGAGTTTCGATCCAAAGTCTCATGCTCGTGGTTGAATTCATGATCTTTTTCTACAGAATCTTGTAGTTTTTCGTTTGAAAGATGAAGATTATCAGCTTGTTGAGATCCGTGGTCGCTTTCTTGGTAACGTTCCTCATGCTCAAGATGTTCGGTAGGAGAATGAGTTCCATTTTCGTTGAGAAACTCGTGTGCAGGCTCATTTTCTTGATCCTGCTGAACATAGCCGGCGTAAAGTTTGGGCTCATTCAAAGGTTTTTCCTCGAAAGTCTCACTGTTTTCAGGAACGTGATGTTCTTTCTCAACTGTATCAGCCTCTTCGGGGTTTTTGTCTTGAGAAAGATCCTCCTCTGAAACGGGCGCTTCTTCATGGTCCTGATAAACCTGACGCTCATTTTCCGGCTCTACAGTGATTTCTTCGTGCTCAACTTGTTTCTCTGGTTCAGATTCCAAATCATCACTGCGCTCATAGTTTTCTTCGTGGGTCACGTGGATTTTCACTTGCGATTCAGGTGTTTCAGGACGAGGGTGAGTATCTTCTTCGTGCACAGGCTCATGAGAAAAATCGTTCGTTAGCTCCGACTGTTTTTCTTCAATATTTTCAACATTGTGCAATTCTTCAGACTTCTCGGGTTCAGAAATGTGTTGTTCCCGTTCTTCTTGTTCATACGTATTCTCTGCATCTTTTTCGAAGTCATGGGCATCTTGGGCGCGACCTTCAGGTTCAGAAGAAAAAGTGTGCACATCGGCCTTCTCAGAACTGTCGTGCTCCTCTTCGTGATGGTTGTCAAATTGGGCAGAATTCTGGTCATAAGAATCGTTCACAGGAGAAGCAGCAGGACTTTTTTCATCTTCGTGAGGAACGTTGTGAATTTCTTCGTGATGATCTTCGGCATGCACTGAATGATGATTCTCTTCTTCTGTCAAATGAGAAATTTCGATATTTTCCTCATCGTGAGGAGCGTAGTGCTCAGGAGACTTGTGTTCTTGCATTTCTTCTTGGATAACATCAGCTGGCAAGTTATCGGGAACATGTCCAAGTTCGTCATGAAGCTGATGGACGTGTTCTTTATAGGCAATATCTCCTAGATGATCGACGTCGTGCTCCGACTCATCATGATGAGAATGACTGTCAGTTTCGTTCGATTCCTGCTCCGACTCATGAATTTTTTCTTCAGCGGCAATCGAAGAGTCCTGTGTTTCCTGTTTGTGATGATCTTGTTCTTCAGCTTGCTCAGGCTCCTCAATGGGGTTCTTCACGTCGTATTGTTCGATAGTTACTGCAGGATTGCCGTCTTGAGAAGGAGAGTGTTCAAGGAGAGTGATTTTGGATTCATCTTCAGATGATGGGGACTTCTGAGAGACTTCATCGTTGTGAGAAGCAGTGTTTGATATGTGAAGCTCATCTTCAGAAGCAACTACATCCTTAGAAGAAATTCCTTGATCTTCATTCGTTACTTCTTTGTCTTCTTCGGCATACTCGGGCTCCGAGTCGTCGGAGTCTGAGTGAGCAGGCGCTTGACCCAAGTTAGACGATACAATTGTGCGCTCCATTATTTCATCGTCTTCGTGCCTCTTGGCTTCCGCAGGTGGTTTATGGAAGTCGCTAATCGTTGAACGTTTTTCGAAATCTTCGGAATGATGACTAGGAGGTCGGACGTGCTGTTCATCGTCAGCGTGATAGTCGACAGCTTGTGCGTGTTGGGAACGCTCAGATCCAACATCTGAGACTGGCGAACGTTGTTCTTCATGATGGTGGTACTCGGAACTGATCTCCACGTTAGTTTGCATGTCAGTTTCAAGATCAGAAGCTTCTGAAAGCGCGACTGGACTTGCAGCCGGTGTTGCCTTTCGATTGTCCAAGGTAGGCTCCGGACTAAGAGGTTCCGAAGGAACGTCGTGCCGATATTCATCAGTTGGGGACTCCCGCGGAGATGGTTCTTTGTAGTCTTGCTCGTAAGCTTCTTGAGGTTCATGAGCGGTTTCTTCTTGTTCGTTCTCCAAGGATGGAATTTCATCTTCAGCGGGTGTTGGAGACGCCACTGGGGAAGCGATCTTAGCTGGAGGAGAGCTTGGTTGCGGAGACGAGGGTTTTTCTGCGTCATCAGTTAAAACAGAAGCTGCTACGGCGGTCGCTGCGGCTGCCGCAGCCGCTGCTCCAGCAACGATTGCTGTTCCTGGAAAAAAATTCTTACTTTGCTTTTAAGCGCAAGTTTTCGAACCTGTTACAGAAGGCAAAGGACTCTTGATTTCAGAGTTGGCGGTTGTCGAAGCAGTTGTTCTTTTGGTCACAGGTCGGCCGCGGCTTGGTGAAGGCCTGTTAACACATTTTTTTTTTTTAGGAATCTACATTTTCTATTTTACTTTTTATAAGCAGGTGGTAAGCGCATGGCTGCGTTGTTGCTATTAGGCGTTTTTGCAGGAGTTTTCGCTTTGTTGCCAGAAATGGGAGGAAGGCGAGGGTTGGATTCTGAAAAAAGGGGTTCTATCGGTTGGATTTTTCGGCTCTTGAACTGTATTATTATTCGTATTGAACAAATGATGATGATGATGATGATTTTAGATAAGAATCGAAATGATTTCGGAATACCTCGGCGTTTGCGAGTGGTTGGAGGACAGCTGGTTCGGCTGTCGTGGCTTGCGTTGAGTTTGGCGCCGGTGTGGGGCGACGTCTTGCGGCCACGCATGTTCAGAATGCTCCTGAAAATTATTTTCTTTTCGAGAAGAAAATGGCTGGTAATATGCACAAAGAGCTATGAAATCAAGAGAAGCGCTCATCATCGATAATAGCCGTTTCTGTTGCACTGAAATCACTAGCACCACAAAATCTCTAGTTTTTCTCACTTCAAAAAATAATAAGCGTTGCGGCAAACAGAAAATTTAAGAAGTAATTTTTCAAAGGCAAGCTGTTTACGGGAAAAAATCTACATTTTTGTTTAAAGAATAGTTTTAGACAGATGCACTGAAAGAACGCCTTGATAGCGCGCATTTGAAAATGAAGCGAAGCATCAAATAAAATGGGCTTTGATGAGATTGAAGAGGAAGCACAACACTGGATAGAGGTAGAGGAGCACGATTACACGATTAGGGTGGAGTGCTACAGGGCAGGAGCTGCGCGAAAGTTTTTTTGGGAAGTTATTAACTTACTTCTAAGATTTTTTTATTTTTTTATTTTTTTGAGTAAAGTCTCTTTTTCTACGTTAAGTCGCTCACTACAGGGATGAAGCAGTTTCCATCTTTCAAGTGAAATTACACGGGTTGATTAATATTCAAGAAATATACATCAAAGAACTTATTTTTCAAGTTAAGCAGAGGCAAAAAGTACCGGAAGAAGTTTATGGAAATCTCACTTTTTTTCCGATAATTCAAAGTATCTGTCTTATTCAATAATATGCTGCGCCACTTCCTGCCCAATTCAATCGAATTCTTCGAAGCTTGCATCATTCATGCAGAGAAACTTTTTTTAAATTTTAACTTCTGCTTTTAAATTTCCAATCAAAAAGTGTCCAGTCCATGAAACACAGTTCAGCGCAGCCCTGATTCTCCGGAACGCCTGTCAGAAGTCAGTCGTCCATCGGGGGACCGCAAGGAGTCCGACCGGTGAGACAACACGGACACATTGTGTGGATATGACGACGTGACTGATTTCTTGGTCAAAAGAACTTGTTATCGACAGAGCACCTTTACAAATTCAAAACTTCCAGAAAGTCAGCTCAAAAAAACCATATTTCTGTCCAGTAAAACCTTCGTTTCTCAGAAAGAACAGCTCGGAGTCATAAAAATATTTTTTCTTACTAATGCTCAACAGTTTTTTTTTTGATTTTCAGACGACCTTTTTTGAAAAAGAGGATATTCAGCTCCTATCAATGCCGTGATTTCATTTCCACTACTTTATCTCTAGTCAAAAACGAAAACTGAAGACCAAGAAAGTTTCCAACCGTCATACCCACAAAATCGTGCAGTTAGTACCTTAGCGGGTCCCTGAGAGTGTGTCCAGGCGCAGAAGCGGTCAGGCTAGGAAGAGACCTGAATGTTCAGCGGTGCCCCGATGGTACGATTATCAACAACAATCAGTTACTTTCAGTTGTTCCCAAGCTATATCACTCTTTATCTGATTACAAATACTTCAGTAAACAGCAATTTCCTTTTTTGTCCTTAGACAGGTGACAAAATTCACACGTGTCTCCCGAGAAACTCAATTTATAAGTACAACTTTTTCATTGCACTTTTTCCTCTGAACGGTTCCACGAACGTGAGAAATTCGATTTTATTACTTTTCGTCCAGTCAGAAATCCACTAATAATGAAAAAAAAAATGAAAAAAAATTTGTACGCTTCGATTGCGACCACGAAAACGAAAAATCTAAAAGAAAAAAAAAATTATTCTCACTTGATTGAAAACAGGATTTTTCCTTTTACAGTATGATTTCATTTTGATATCTTCCTTTACAAAGCTGATTCCTTCATCTTCCTATTTTTTTCAAAGGAAGAAAAATTTTTTTCTCGTAGGTTCTTTTCTTATAAAATATTCATTAAATTTTTCTGAGCAAGGAAGTCGCGTCAAAATTGAGAAAAAGTTCTCGCCTTTTTTTCTTGAGACTTCTAAAAAAACGTCTTTGACTCGATAAATCAAAATGATATCTATGGTAGAGGCATGCCTCGAGCATTCATACCAACCATCTCTGTGAGAGAACGACAATATTCACTCGAATGCAGTATTCTAATCGTCTAAAGAAAACAGGGTGTGTTGAGCGAGTTTTTCGGTAGGATCACACCAAAGAAAGTCGGTGAAAGATGAGGAGTATGTTTTCAATGTACCTGCGTCTGAAAAACCAAGAAGTGTGAGACGGGGCTGGCTGCCGAGCTACAGAATGCGGTCCGAACGAAATTTCGCGGAAACGCTCCAGCCTCTGGAGCTGCTTCTTCAGGTTGTCTTTGTATGCAATCAAGGTTGGGTCATCAAGCTGCAAGTGTAAGAATATGTGAAAAAGCTGAATTTTGATTCAGTTGTACCTTATGAAGATAATTGAAACGTTTTGCATTGGCAGACAATCGACTGTATGGATCTTTTGTGTTGTAATCAACTGGCTCCGCGTTGTCCTGTAAATCCTAGGTTAAAAAAAATTTCATCACAGTTCTCGTTCTATGTTTTTTTTTGTCTCAAATTTTCATAAATTTGGTCCAGAAAAGCCATATTTTCCTTTTTGACCGCATTGAAATAGCTCATACAAAAACGAATGGAAAAAGCTCCCAGCTAATTTGAAGATTGGTAAGACATTTCTAGAGCGAACTTTGCTGGATTCAGGTAAGAATTTAACATGTAGAACCGTTCAACATTTCAACAGGATCTACCAAAAAAAAAGTTTAGGATCCATCCACAGTCAAATACCAATTTTTCAGCTAACAACCTACCTTCTCGATCTTAACAACGAAGTCTTTGTCCTCGAAACTGTTCGAAAAACGACGTTGTCTCCCTCCTTTCTGCGCCCCACGTCCTAAACATGATTTTCAGAGTTCAAAATAGGACGAATCGCCGACCTCGGCTAAGGCTTCTGCTCGGTTTCCCACGTCGATATGATTCCGGACTTTGCCCACTGCGGATTCGACGACAGATCTCCACTTTTTCCGCCGCATCCAGCTTCTTTCGCAGTTCAGCCATTTTCATCAGTTGAGCTTCTCTGAATATATTCAAACCAACTTTGCCTTTTTTTCGTCTCGGAAACCTATTTTTCAGCATCATATCCATCATTGCGTGGTGTCGAGCATACACTTCATCCCCATTCAAGTTCAGCGAAGATTCCAGCTGGAAAAATTCTGATGAACCTTTCTTTTTTTTTCTTCCATTTTCATGCAGTGAAACTAAATATTCAGTTCCCACCACATTGCTTTCAACGCTCTTTTGTTCCTGAGAAAAAGGTTGGTTCCGAGGCAAGAGTAGATTAATGACGAGGCGGAAGCCAATTGAATTTTTGATTACAGACTCCCGATGCGAAAGTACATATTTCAAAAAAGCTTCAATTGCTGGTTCGCAAGATTATAATTTCCGTTTTTTTTTTGTGATCATACGCAGGTTTTCGCGCCGAAAATTGAAATATGAGATTAGCTCAGTTTTTTGGAATTGAAACCTGGATAACTAACAAACTAGTAGCAGATAAAAACTCAGAAAAAAGCAGTGTAAAGTTGAAAAAAATTTGGATTATAATCAATATAGAACTGATTTAGTAAATTCAAGGTTTGATATTTTTATTTGGTTTTTTTATCCTAACTGGTTTTCAAAAAAAGCAACTTTTTTTTTAAAAAATAATGAAATTCAAACTGGTTTTTCATAACTAATCGAAAACAAATGTTTTGTTTATTTTGCTTCAGAGTAGATTCATGTATATTTCGACCGAGTTTCAGAATATTTTGAGCTTGGAATTTACCGCAAACTTTCAGATGAAATTCCGTGTAAAATCTTCACTCGAAGTGGTCACTCTCATTCTGAGGCTTCCACCTAGAGCAGGGTCTCCGGGCTCCAGCTACACCATCCACTACATTTTGAGCTCGTCAAGGCGCAACTGGATGGACTACGCGCAGAAGGACGTGGCGAAGGACCGTAAGACCATTCCTTTAACTCTTTCAACTACACGTTTGGACTTCTAGCTCGCCAAAGGCGGTTGTTCGTTATAGCTTTCAAAGTTCTTGTTCACCGCCTAGTCGATAAATCTATGACTAAACCAACAAAATGAATGCTTTGAAATTGATTTGAATAAAAATCCAGAAAAGCTTTACAGCAAGTTTTCTCCCCTCTTTTCAATGAATTTTTTGAATTTTTTGACCTGCTCGGAACCCCACGACTGTTGCTCGACCAAATCAAACAATTAACAGACCAACGGCTGGTATAACTGTCCAATGTGTTTGCCAAATCCGGCCCGCGATTATCTCGCTGAAGGCTCTTTGATTTACAAGGCCACTCTTCACAGTACAAATGGTGGTCGCGGTAAATGAACGGAACCCACACAACAGTGCACAAACAGTTAATTGACGCAGGTGTTGCACCAATAAATAATCCGTCCTCTTCTGGGCGTTTTCGCCAGGTCTTCCCTGTTTGGGTCTGTCATTTGCCGCCAATAGGCGTGCCGAAAGCCTACATGAAGCTGTTTTGGATTTAATTTGATAAAATGAACAGGCAATCTTCTTTGGGGAGATATTGAAACGCTCTCCTATTTCCAATTTGACTGTAGTTATTTATATGATAAAAAGTGTTTTTTTAGCAATGCTTGAAAGAAAATTTGCAAGCCAAAACTCATTTTCATGAAAATAATTGATTTTTTGTGGTTTTACTATAAAAACTTGAATTTTTTCAATAATCTTACAAGGAGGTCAATTTTCTCAGCGGTTCTGGGAAAATACGCCTAAAAGACAGAGAAAACTCTCAAAACTCATAAAAAAAAGGTTTTTTTTGTGCTTTAAGCCCTTATTTCCAAAAAATTGCGAAGTTTTACAAAACGAGAATTTAAGGCTCTTCAATTGGTACATTAAGAAGCAATCTGGCCCACTTTCAAGAACTTCTCAACCGCAAAGTAAAATTTCCCGCGCCCCTCGGTCGACAAAAAATCATAGTCAGGCAGGTTTTCAAACTAAATTTTGAATTGTTGGAAAGTGAGGATAATTTTTTGATATTTGTCAAATTATTGTTCTATCCGCAGTCTCAAAGTTTTCCCTTCCAATGAGACTTTTGTGGATAAGGCCCTTAACAAAATCCCCAAGATTACTTGTTACAGTAACCTGAAGTAACTGAAATCGCGACACCCTTGCTATATTATTCATGCGCTCCGCAAGCTTCTCGAGCCGTTCTCTTCTTTCGGCAAAATGTCATTTTCAAGGACAGCCCCTGCGGCGGCAAAAAAGCCTCTCCCGTCGTTCAATTATGATGACAAACTCCCACGGGAGCTGAGAAAAAGAAACGGAGCCATGAATGTTCATTGTGTTCCTTTTCTAAAGTGTCGCCCGAATTTCGAAGCTTTCTAGCAGAAGCTTAACGATTCGCGTTCAATGACGTTCGGCTAAAAGTCGACTGCGATAAAATAAATAGTTGTGCCGTAATTCTAGGGGATTATGTGAAGTCTTTCAACTGCCCTTTCCGTACTTGTTGCTCCCCGACTAAAAACTCTCAAAATAAATCGACTCGAGCTCACCAATCCCATTTTTTGCAGATGTTTTTGCATGTGCGGCAGGGCGAAGTATTGCCGCAGATGGATATCATAGAGCGGATTGTAGTTGTCTAGAAGATTTTCCGCCATCTTGATCTACCTGGAAAACATGAATTTATAAGGAAACTACAAAAATGATGAAATCACCTGTATATTTGGAAACTCGGAGAGCAAACTGTTGAAACCCGAATAACCCGGTTACCTGTAAATTTTACATTAAAAAGAAAAAAATCTTTTAAATATCAATACGCGAAAACGAAGAAAAAGGGAATGTGATACAGAATGGAGGGAAGAAAATATTCAACTTGGGAGTCAGGAAGCGAAAGACGCAAGGAAAGACGTTTTTTGGTTGAGATTTATGCGCGGCGAAGGAAAGCAGAGGACGAACGCCTGAGCTAAAAGGGCGAGACTGATGCACACGTCCGGCTTCTCGCATACTTGTTCATTATCACCATGGGCAACCTGCTGCTTTCAACTTTTCGTGCTGCCCGGCGCCTCATATATGGGATTATGGGAAGGTGATTACGGAGGAAAAGTGCAAAAAAATGTTCAGAAGGTTTTTTACGCTCAAAATCCAATGTCCTTCGGATATAACGCCGAGGAAAAAGAAATAGTAAGTTTAGTAGGTGTCATAAATGTTGAATTTTGGGCGGGTTTTTGAAATAGTTGGAATGGGAATGCGTTCATCAAACTTTTGCAACACCTTGAGGCCCCAAAAATTGGTGCCACTTTCAATCCAGACTCGATGAAAGATAGTTATTTGGAAAATTGCGCATAAATCAAAGAAAAAGAAAAAAGATTAGGATGAAGAGGAAAAACTTTAGGAAAATGCTCGTGAATGTTGGAACGTGCTTTTAAAATTTTTCAGAAACATCAATATGCACTTTGATGTTTTAGTTCAATTCCCTTAATCATATTAGATAGAACGGAACGCTTTTCAATCTGTCATTTATGATTCAAAAAATGCTAAGAACTTTTAAAGAAATTGAAATTTCGAAACAGGAAAGCAATGTATTATTCTATCAACAGTCAACATACAATATTTCATAAGATCAGAAAATTCCGTATTTTTTCTAAGACCGCGAAATTTCTATTCATTAAAAGAAGGACAAAGAGCTGGCCGCGGGCAGCCGTGTTTGTTGGGTTCGCCCCGTAAATTCAGTTAGCCGAAGACACTAGTGAAAATCGAGATGATTCTCAGGATTTCCCTAACAATTCGCAACATCCTGTGCAAATTAAGTTAGTCACTTAAGCCTAAGGCAAAGAGGTTTTGTTTCGAACCTCCATCCTGTCCAATAAACAATCACATATCACATAAAACTGCGATGCATTATCTTTCTTTAGAGTGGTTGTTTGAGAACGTGTTTGCGGTTTAGTGACATCATAAACCTAAAAAAAGCACTGAAAGTGTACTAGCTGATAAACATAAAGCTATAGCGATCGATCAAAAATTGACTCGTTAGCTGGAGTAGGGATAAAAGATGAAGCCAAGCTATGAAAAATTGGAATTTTCGCTAAAAAAAAAATGAAGAAAGGGTTTAAAAAATGTCTAGCTCAATCGATAAATTTTCGGATAGAGAATGAAAATTTTTATGTTCTTCTAGAACAAAAACTTTGTTAAACCAAGAAGCAGTTGTTGTTTGGCGTATAGTTTGAGAGCAATAATCATTAAATTCGGTTCAAAATCGATTTCAGAGAGGGATGCAAAAGAAACGATTTGTTGAAAAATATGTTTTTCGCGAGCCAAATATGATGAGTCACTGTATTCTTGCATGTTCTCGAACATTTTCCGGATAATCGTGTCAGGACCATTTTCTTTCGAAATCGGAAAGTTCTTTGATTTGTCCGACGAGCTGGCAATCAAACATTGATTTTTTCTAACAACTGGTCTTCGTAAAACCTGAAAGCGGTAGTTGATCCTTCAATGAGGTAGCAACGTAAAGTCGCAGTAAGAATTGCGTAGATGCCAGCAAGCTGTAGGGAAATGACGATAATGACCAGAGCGAAGCCTAGTTTCCAGCCTAAGCTTCTGGCTTGGCGGACTGGCTGCACTCGTCGACGGGGCGTAACGAGCGCCAAACGTTCACGTTTAAGGATGAGGGGGAGGAGCAAACGCTGTTGTTGCAAAGGCCAAGCGTTAGGCCGGTGGATTGCTTTTTCCGTTAGGAGGAATAATTACAATGCAACTGATCTTCTTCAACGAGCAAAAAAAAATTCTTTTCAAAATATAAAGATAGTTAAATGTTTCATTCTCTCAAAGCAACTGATGAATCATTTATTTGTTTCTGGAAAAAAAGGTAATTAGTCTTTCACCTATTGAGAACGGAAGGCTATTAATTTTTTTCCATATTCTGGGAGATTTTGAAGTGTCTCTGGTCATTTTTTGATCAAGTGGTACTTTCGGTCAAAAAAACTGTTGAGACCTCCGAACGTCATTTTTTTGTTCACTGATTTTTTAGGGAAGTCTATAGCCAGCGGCAAATCAAATACATCAGAAAAAAATCGAGAAAAAAACAAAAAAATAATTTTTTTCATGATTTTTCAAATAGGAGCAAATAGCATGACTTTCTGGCGGCTTATAATCCGGAACGAAGAGCAAATTTTTCACAGCTTTTTATAGGATTAGTAGATATAAAATGAACAAAACTGAAATATTTTTGGCGTTAATCAGCTGAGGAAATGTACTGATAATATTAGTGGATTTTTATAGTGTAACAAAATTTCAAATTGCTAGTCGGAAAATTGAGTATCGCGTTACACGGAACTGCAAATAGAAAGTCTCATTTCCTCTGAACTCGGTGGAATCCAAAAAAGGATATTTTACTTTTTTTTTTTGGGAACCTGCAAGTGTAATGAAGATATCGTGATCGATAGTTGGAAGTTAGAAAAAAATGTTTTTTTTTTTTTGCTTATCGCAAAGTTTAATTATTTTTCAGAGTTACGTGGTGCGTCCTTGTGGAAAAATAATACTAAAAAAATGGCAAAAAAAGCTGAAAGAAAGAATCTGTTTCAAAAAAACAAATTAAAAAAATTTTTCTTATATAGGTGTTTCGAAAAAAAGTAAAGTTGATTAAAAATGTTGTTTTTTTGTTTGGAACACTTGTAAAAAAATTTAATGAAATTCTTCTCATATTGAGTTAGAAGCCTAGTTTGATTCAATTTTTTTGAAGATAGAATATGTGTCTTTTTGGTAACAAGGGTGAGTAAATACCTCCTGCAAATCGATAACTTAATTAAGCACATCGGAGGACTGCAAGTGCCGGTGACAACAATAAATGGTTGAGGAAAATTCTTCTTTGACGGCAGCCACTTTCCGCAGTATTTTTCAGAACGTCGGCTTAAGTAGGAAACGAGCAGGGGATGAGAAAACGAGCCGTGCCTTTAGAACCGCTTGGCGTCACGACTGCCCTTTTCCATTAGATCCATTCCTTTTTATTTATATTCGCATTCAAGGTTCGGATTCCATACAAAATGGGTCTCCATTCGTTCTGAACAAGACCGAAAACCTACCTGGGTCAACGGACGTCCATTTTTCAACACATTTTTATAGTCGTTCTGAAAAACAAATCAAATTATTCATTGTTTGGATCGGAACGCGCAATAAGACCAATTTCAAGGTTGAGTGGCCGGTTGAGAGAAGCATGTAACAGATGGCTGGAAATGGTTATCAAGCCTCACGAGGAAGCCAGATGCGCCAAGAATATTACCAATTTTCTGCATTTTTTTGTTATTATTTTACTATTATTTGTCACAAAAAAATTGCAATTTTTTTACAATTTTGAAATTTCTTTCAAATCTTGTTTGAATGATCGCTTTATTAGGTATAATTTTGTGAATCGTCAATTTTTTTCTGGATTCAGTTACACTAAGAGAAAGAAAAATATTAAAATTACCAAGATCTGAAAGTCCAAAGTTTGAACGAATTTCTACTGCTCGCTCCAGGGCAAACAAAGAAATTGCACCTGTGAGTGTGAGAATGACTCCGGCAACCAATAATCTGGACCAAACCGCTCATTTTGAACGTGTGAATGCACTCAAGCTGCTTTTGCAAATTTCGCGAGGACATGAGAAGGATGCAAAAGAAAGTATAGAAGCCAAAAAGCTTGCAACGAAGCCTTAGGACGTTTGGGCACCAGTACAGCGTTTTGTGGGAATTCCTGGAGGCGACGCAAGGAGGCAGGAAACGAAATTTAAATGAGGTTTCGACAGAGGGCGGGCTCGAGTCCGGGGCAGAAGGCGGCGGCTCGGAAAAGAGCATATGCGGGGTTTTTGACAAAAAAAGTGAAAAGGAAACCTCTGGATATTTATAAAGTATTGCGTGTGGAATACGAGGATAGAGGCTTTTCAATCGTAATTCTAAGCAGGAAGCAATGAAAGGAAATTAAAGATTGGAGACGGATGGATGTAGCGACCGTTTTCCAGTAAACAAATGTCTAATCTGAGCAAAATTCTTTGAGAAGCGAGTTTTTTCTGGATGAATGATCTGTACACTTTTGGAAAAAAAAACTTCATTGGTTAATTTTTTTTATCAGCAAAGGACACATTTTTCAGAACGATACTTAGAACTTTCAATGGCTTGAAATTTTTTCGTAAAACCCTCACGCCAAACAAACAAAAGACAAACTGAAGGCTCATGGCATGTAGGATCGTCAAAAGAACAGTGAAATCGGATATGTTTGAGTCTCGTTTTGCCTCAATTCTCTTTTTCTGAAACTCTCTCGAAAATAGCGAAAAATACGATCAGAAAAACAAAGCAGTTGAAAAAATCCTTCAAATCGGAAAAAGAAGAATTAAGTTTTATTGAGACTTCGGAGAAGTGACATCTCAGAAAGACTTTTTCTGCGTGTGACGAGGAAAAAGGCCAAGGTGTGCGCGGTGGCTATTTTAAGTGGTCGCCCACTTGGCCTATTCAAAGGCTCGAAAAGTGTTGTGAAACAAGTTCCATCGCGATGGTGAGCATAATGACTCAATACCGTTAGGTACGGTAATCAATTAACGGGAAAAGTAGGAGATTTAGGTTGGCCGGATATGTGAGGGAAGTTTCAGTGGATTTTATTCCGCATCACGGTCAAAAACTTGTGAAATCAAAATGCTCGATTGAAAATTCAGAAATCAGAGTTTTTGAAGGTTACGCTTTGAGGTTAATGAACAGATCTAAGGGCAAAAAGGTTTTGAAATCTTGAAAAAGAAGATTTGAGAAAATTCCTGTTCAAGTATGTGCCTTTTTGAGGCTAATAATTTCCCTCTCTTTGAACCCGGTTAAGATGGACTGTATTTTATGCTGCAAAAATCAACAATCTTTCAAATTCTTATATTTTTCTCTAATCGCTCAAGGAAATTCATTCTGAGTTCAGACGAATCTTGTTTTCATATAACCATTTCTCTTCCCATCTGCTCTAGAATCAAAAATACAGCTGTACTTGAGGAAATAAACTCTGGAAAAAATCCTCCCTTGATTCAAGAAAAAATTGAAAACCATTTGCCCTTTCTCGTCAAAATTCTTAGCAGCCAGTTCAATTATTCATTTCTCAATTTCAAGTTCAGACTCACGTTTCATATCGTTGCTCTCCAAGACACAACAGTTGGGAATTGAGCTCGAGAGCGAATTTGCCATCTCGTTCAGGCGTATATTGAGGGTTGTGATGATCTAATTAACCGTAGAAGCAGGCTTTCAAGAGGGTTTTCATCTGGAGTAAGGATGGAACGAGGCTAACGAGCAACCGCCCACATGGAATCTCATTTTCAACAGGTTTTTTGTTTGGTCTCTGTAGGAACAAAAAAGAACTTCGAAGTTTTGAAAGGAAAAAAGTGGATAATTTTTATCCCAGAGCGCTATTCTGTAGATTATTCATATCATAGTCTCGAAAACATTATATTTATGCTATCCCACTATAAGAAATCTTGAAAGTATAATTTTAAATCTCTTCAAGAAAGTTCAAATTTCGAAACAAAGTTCAACAAAACAAAAGTAGTTGGTCATTCCTATCCAAAAATCGAAGAACTATACATTAATCTGAAGAGCAGAGGGGTTTCCCAACAGAAAAAAAAAAGAAGAAGAGGCCATCGGATGCAGATTTCTCTTTGAAATAAGAGACAAATTGGAATGGGCTGAGCGAGTGGTGGGGAATATTGTTGAGGAAGGTCAAACAGTACGAGATTGAGTTACCGGATGTTCGTGTGGAGCGGCGCACGTCGTGCCGCCCATTTTGAGACCGCTAGTGTGTGAAATAACAGGCGAATGGGTTATAGATGTGAAAATAGTTAGATTCGAGTCACAAAGGCTCGGAGGGTGTTTGAAAGCTTCTAAACGAATTTCTTGAACTTTCCTTGAAAAAAAAATTCGGATTGAATATTACTTTAATATTCGAATTTCGAAGTGTTCTTGCTGTGCAGAAGTCTCAAAAAGCGTTTCGATGATCATAAAATTACCTTGTTAGGATTGAGACAGAAAAATTGCGACAAACGGTTGTAGTAACTGAATTTTCAATGCGAGAATTAGTGTACACAGAATCAAAAATGAAGGGTAGCCGAACAATGTCTAAACAGATGAGCACACTCACACACGGCCGAGCATCGATTTCCAAAAAAAGGATGGACGCGCAAATTAGACCGAGATTCCAGGAAACGGCGGCTTCGTGGCCATTATGCCCTCATTTTCGGCTTCTAATTGGTTCCCGAAGGGTTTGTTTGCAAGGAAAAAAAAATGAAAAGGATTCTTTGGAAGGAGCGCTGGAAAATAATATTATACTTTTTTTCCTACTTTCCTTTTTACAAAAATCGGTTATTTTTTTGAAGGCTCAGCTTTTTTTGCTGTGTGCACAAAGTGAAGTCTAACATGTTATATTGACTTCTTTATGATTTATTAATTAATTAGTTTAGGCAGGTTCGCGTTTGGTGAATTTGAAAAGTTACAATCACTGGAGAAAATACGTGGAAAGGTTTTTTGAAAAATAGAGAACATTCAACTGCAATTGTGTCGGAATTACTGGAGCAATAAAAAGCGGAAAATTTTTGATTCTTATATTTTCAAATTTCTTTAAGTCTATGGAACTAAAAGAGATAAAGCGAAAACTCAGATTCATTCAATCAGAGATTTAATAGTTGTTACAGCGTCTTGAAAAGATCGAAAAATAAAAAACCACAAAAAAAATAATGACCCGACTGAAATAGTAAAGTGAACAAAAAATTGCAAAAGGGAAAAAAACAGGTACTTCGAAGGTAACCTCAGCAAAGTTTCAGACTGCTATAAATTAATTTTTGTACTTCTTTTTTCGAGAATGAAATTTTGGAATTTGCTATAAGGATATTCCATTGAAGTTTCGTAATTTTCCAATGATATTGTGCTGACCTTCAAAATCTGCATATTTGAAAGAAAGACACGCGGAGGCTGATAGGATAGAGCTGGAACGAGGCTCGAAAAGGATTGTGTCTTCGGGGAAACAATATGGTTGACAAGAAGATGGGTCGGTGAGTGACCCTCATGGGATTCGATCCATTGCTCGTCTTCTTTTCTGGCAGCACAACTACAACACAAACCCAATTTTGTCCAATTGCAGCTTCAATTGAGAAGTGGCTAAAAAGGCAAGGATTAGTTCATTCATCGTTCATAGAGTTCCCATCATTTCATGTTGAAAATGTGGTATGAAAAACTTAAAAAAAAACTCAAATTTTTCAACTTCCAAACCCTTTTACCACTTATTTTCTTTTTGAATGCTAAAATATTTTTACCACTCAATTTGAAAGTTCAGAAAGACGGTGAAAAGGTAGTAAATGAAAAAGCGAAATGTGACAGGATTACTTTTTAATTTTTTTATTACGGAAGGAAAAAAAGACATAGAAACATAACCATGAGATAATTGTCAAAAAATTCTTGAAACACATAAAAAAACTTGAATGTTAGAACATCTAACAAAGGTTTCAAACTAGTTTTTTTCAGTGGCTTTTTTTCTATGAAAAAAATTATGAAAAAAAGATACCTGTATATTAGGATTAACTGGAAAAAATATGAGTGATTGCAATGGGGAAAGATGGAAGTTGAGAAAGACTTGGTTCATGGAAAATTTTCGAATGAGAAACACGGTTCTCAGAGCAGCTTCCGATTGCACGGATCAAATAAATTACGATAGCACAATAATAATAAAAAATCAGAAACTTTCAATAACTGAGAAAAAGTCTGAAAAAGAATAATTTTTGGCCTCAAGAAATCGACATTTGAAGGGTTTAATTTAAAGATATTTTGAGGGACAATAACTCAGCAAAAAAATAAAAATTGGAAAATTCAATCTGAAACCAGGAAATCTCAAAATTTATATCTCATGAGTTCTAAAGATTTTTCCCGTGAAAACATTCAAATAGAAGGTAGCTTCTTGCAACGTTATGATTGAAAATGTGGGTAGATTTTTCCTTAACAGAAAGCAGATTATCATGAAGATTCGAGAGTTGAGCACCGGCTGGGAATGTGAGCACTTTTCAGTTACATTGGAGAAGAAGAATCATGCCGTTTGTCGTCTGTTGTGAAGATTGAAGTTCTGGATAGTGGTGCCGAGGGCTGCAAACGGCGGGGGACGGTAGATGTGGCCAAGCTGTTGTTGTCGCGGAGACATCTCCGGATGGACTATTTCCGGCTGATCATCGTATCCCAGCAGTTGAGGATCTCTTTGAGGCGCCGGAATCATCACTCGATTCAACTGAAAAAAAGAACTTAATAGTCAGAGAAGAACCAACAATTAGTAATTTCGCAGCCTGGATTTTCGAGCTATAAATCTCAATGCCGTCAACAATGACCGCTATTAATCCGAGGTCATGCAAATTATTGAGCTGTCATTTTTTGACTGACGCCAGCCTGTTTATTTTTCGCCATTGGTTTACAGCCTATTGTGCGTCAAATCATAGACTAAAGGGTTTCTTTCAGATGAAGAGAAGAGGTTTTCCAAAAAACAGGGGGGAGGGATGGGGGGCTTTGTAATGTTTCATAGCCAGTCCTAGAAGAGTGTTCTGTTTAAATTTGGCTGAAAAACTAAAAAAAATCGAACAAAAACTTTAGTTCGGATACAAAATTTTGTACAAGCTTTTCATTCTAGGAGTTTGGAAATTAAGAAAAGCTACCTGTGGAAATTGCTGTTGAGCGAACGGATTGAAAGCGTTCTGGTAAGGTTGTTGCTGCGGTGGCGGCGCTAGGAAAAACTGCTGTTGCGGGAGCACGAACTGAGCGGGAGCAGGAGGAGAAGCAATAGTATTCTGGGGCTGGAGCATGAACGGACTGCCAGGATCGGTGAGCAAAGAGCGCGTATATCCATCAAGACCGTCGAGCTCAGCGTTGTTCTGGACGCCATAGTGACCGAACTGAGCCGGTGGCTGAGGGAAAAGTCCAAAGGGCGATGGTGGCGGCAGTGGCACGATCTGCGCTGACTGGCTCACACCAAAGGCCGGATGCTGTTGAGGTACGGGAACTGGTGGAGCTGGAGCTGCAGGCGGTGCGAAAGGAGCCATCAAAAACTGCGGAAGTGGAGGCAACGGAGCAAACGAGAAAGGATTGTGAGCATCGTGAGGCTGTACATGAACAGGTGCAATCGTTTCTGCTTCTATCTGAATTTAAAAAAAAGACTTCTTCATCAAAAAATCATTGAAACTGACCTGAACATGAGCTGGAGGTCTGACCGAGGGAGCCGGAGTCGTTTTGGGAATTCTCGGCTTTATAGTTAATATCCTACGAGTGTAGGGAATAGGATGTCTGCTTGTTGCTGTCGTCGGTGTTTCAGTGACCACTTCAGTGGTTTCCGTGATTTCAGTGGTCTCTGTTGCTTTTGATTCTTCTGGCACTTCTTCGATTTCGTTTGCTGTGGGGCTGAAAACTTTGAATATATTCTTTCTGTTCGGCTTTAGCAAATAATGTGTGTTCAAAGAGTGACGGATCGTTCTTTATTTCGCCTGAAACTAAAAAAAAAAGAAAGTTTTTTTTCAGTTTATCATCACTTCAGTTTATAAATTGGTGAAGAACCAATCGATCAAATCAATAAAATCATTGTGATCAACTCAATCTAAATTTAGGAACCCCAGAGGGGTCCATATAGGGGCAACCTTAGGGGCCCTTGGAGGGTCTGCTCTAGGGACCATTTATCAACCCCTATAGGGGCCACTAAAGCTTGCAAAAGTGGTCCCTATAGGAGGCAGGCTAGTTGATAATTTTTATGAGCTTTCTGCGACCCATTTTCATGCGAAAAACAAAAAAATTCACTTTTTTGAACAAAACTGAACGACCCTTACAGACCCTAAATCCCTATAGAAGCCACTTTATCGGCCCTTGAAGTGGCCTTTTCACCACCTGAACCCTCTAGGGACCACTCTAAAACTCCTAAGAATCTGTTCGACTAATTCAACGTTAATAAAATTCAGCACTCACTTATAGATTGGTGCTCCAAAACTTCCGATGAATGCTTCTTTTGGCTTTTTTTCTTGGTCTTCATGAACTGGCGAGATGACACTGAAAGCAAGGACCATTGGAATCCGGATACTAATTTTTACTTGTGCGTGGAAGAAGTTTTTGGCTTCCGCTTGAACGGAGTCCGGTTGTGGAACGGCTTCTTCTCTTTATCCATATGCGGGTGACCGTCGTGTCCGAACCTGAAGTTCTTTTTTTCTTATCTCAATCTTGGAAATTGAATGAGCTCAAAAATTTCGCAAGAGGTGAAGACAGGATCTTAAAAAGAACTCACTGCATGGCAGCGTTACTCGCGTTTGACAGTACTCGGATCACTTCGCTTTCTACCTCTTCGTCATCTGAAAGGAATTTTCAATCCTTTTTTCTGAAGCATTCTCCACTCACAGTGTACTTCAAGCTCTGGTGGATCTGGCAGGCAGTTCATTCGTCGAACTGTCACTTCGTAGTATGCCCTGAAGTTATTTGATTGCTTTCAGTAAGTTTAAACTTCTGTGCTCTTTCCCTTAATTTTTTTCCGTGACCTGTTCCAAATTATTTTCTCTGTGTCGAACTTTCCCGCATTTAGGCCAAACTTTAACTAGCAACTTGACAAGTTTATCGAAGAGATAACTATATTTGATTTTGAAGTTTCAGTTCCGGTTTTAGAAGAACGCTGTTATCTTTGAAAGTTTAGAAAACTTGAATGAATCAAATTATAGCTAAAAGCAATTTTTCTTTTTCAGATAATGCTGAAATTTCGTATGAGCCTATTTCATTGCATGTGAATCTGTATTTGACCAAGAAAATTTTGAAATTCGATGTAAGACTGACTCATGATCATTACCAGTGAAGAGTTGCTTGCAAACCTACTGTAGTGAACACAAAAAGAAAAAAATTATGTTTTTTTAGAGGTAATTTTTTTGCTTCAATTTGTAGAAGTCATGAAAAAAATATTCACCCAGAACGGGGGAGTCTTTCGGAAAAAATTCACAAAAAAATACAAAAAAATTTTTTTACTGAGGAAAAGACATGACAGACAAAAATCAGGATCTTCTTATTTTCACATCAAATAGGCCTATTTGTCATTAGGGCCTTTTGAATTTACTATAATTTGCAAGGGGACAAAAAAGTGAATTTTTTTCGACACTGTCTAATTTTTAACTGTGATCGATTCGAGGGCTAACAATTATTTTTTAAAAAAAAGAAGTAAACCAAAATTTTCTCTAAAAATACTTCATTTAAAAATTATTTCAAGGGATGTGCGATGATTCATGAGCTGGCTTTCTCATTTCCGGCAAAATAATATCAAGCTGACGACAGCTTGGCGATTTTCGTTCACGGTCGGGCGACGACAACCGAGGAATGCATGTCACGCAACTCGACCTGTCTTATCATCGTCTGCCCAAATCGGCGCAGGCGATATTGTTGCCGCCAACACCAACAAACGGCTTCCTGTTCTTGGCACCTTTGCTGTCTAAAAACGCGACGACGCTGGAATTTTTCGGAAAACGTTGCTTTTTCTTCCTATTACGAGCAAATGTTTTGGAATCGCGCTGTCGACTTTTTGAGATCTCATCGCCCAAGGATTGCAGATTAATATCGCCATGACCGAATTACAAAAACGCCCGCGTGCAATAACCCATTCTCTATGATCCCGCTTTTTTCAGTTTTCAAATGAAGCTGCTTCTGAATCCTTGCGATTTTTTAATTAAGCAGAATTAATTAAACTTTCCACACGACTGATAGAGGGGACGGCTTTGGTTCGAAAACAAGCGTAGCCGGTTTCTAAAATCTTAGAAAAGACTAAAAAGTTAATCAAAAGTTGGAAAAGTCCCTTCTTTTCATTTATTCATTTTTTTTTCACTGAACCGAATAAATAGTCCGGCAATATTCAACTTAGGACATTTTTTGAGAATTCATTGAAAAAAAGACCTACTCTTCGCATTTTTTTAGTAAATAAATGAACCTCTAAAATCACACCTTTAAGCAGGAAATGGCATGGAATAACGATCTTTGAACTAATATTTAAAAAAAGTTGATCTCACAAATATTCAACATTCGACGATATTATTTCAATATTGTTTCTCCAAAAACAGGTAGCTAAAAAAACGAATGAAACGGACCGCTTTGGGTCGTCTGGATCGATTAGATGTCGAACGTTTGCGATGACGTCAAACGATATCTGGCGTCCATCTCGGATCACTTCGCCTCCGGTTACCGCTTCACCTAAAGATGACACTTTTCAAGGACCTCATTTTTTTTCAATAGTTCAGAGACGTTGAGAAAGGATGAGTTCATCAAGAAATGAGCATTTTCGGAGGGAGATGTGATGATAAATTTACAACTTAAATCTTAATTAAACGTTATTATTACTTAGTATGATTTGAAAACTGTTATTTATGGAACCGTTAGTTTTTCAGAGAATGAAAAAGGCTCACAAACCAAAAAAAAAACTGTGACATAAAGAATCTTCCAGCTTTTGCCGACCCAAAAGAAAAAAGACACAAACCTGTAGAAATAGTCGTCACACCAACATCTTGAGAAAAACGGAGTCCTTCGAAAGAGCAGCACTTTAAGACCAACCTAAAGTATGATCACTGTTTCAGATTCTTAGATATCGAACAAACGGATCCCGAGGGTGGTCGACGAAATCGATACCACCGACCCATTGGTTCTTCTTAGTGCACGCCGACTCGGAAAACGTTCCCGGGCAGTCCTAAACTCCTTATCAGAATGAGTAAATTTATTTCCACAAGTGACTCGAACAATCGAATCAAAAATTAAGGTCGTTCATTTTTTGGCTGAAAATCGCTTGATTGATTTTTGTGACAGCTGATATGTTCCGATCTTCTTTGCTTGGAAAGCGAAAAACAACTGAAGATAACTTAGATGAAATCCAAAGATCATAATGAAGTGGGAAATCGGTAAGTCTTCCCTTCTGAAGTAAACCTTTTTTCTGATTATTTCATTATCACGTATCAATAATCTGTACTTTTTGAACTTTCCAAAAAAATCATGATGATTAGGAATCTTCAAGGTTTTTTTGAATAACGCTAAAAAAATAAAAAGTTGGTCGGGTCAATAAAAAAATCGGAGCTTTAACTTCAGTAGGAAAAAAATGGTCAAGTTTTTTTTGGTTTTTCGTTCATTTTCAGATCAAAGAGATTTTTAACTAAGTAACGGATGAAAAAAACTAAAAAAATACTCATCGATTTTCGTTACTGTACATTTGAATAATTTGAGAGGTCTGCCAAATAAATCCAGAACTTTTTGAACTTTTCCACGTTTTTCTTTACTATTGAAAAATCATTTTTTCCTTCGAAACTATGAGCTTTGAGTTTCCCGAATGTCGAAGACGCTTGAAAGAAAAAAAAACACATCATTCAAAATTGAGACCGTTTACGGAAGGAGTATGCCCTCAATACAAGAAATATGGTTGGGCAATTTTATGAAAATTCTTTCTAGGGACATTTTTTGTCCTTACACAATATGAGCCGTTCACCCCGACAGATATATTTGACAATTAGCCAACTAGTCGGTGCACCAAGGTAGTCGGCGAAGAGAAAATTGGTCGACGTATTAGGCGACCATTTGTACCCTTCAGCCGCCAACCGGACAATTCACTGTGCTGAGGAGATGCCGAAAAAACACATAAGCCTCACTTCTCAGAGAGCTTAGCGACATGGCAAAGCTGGGATTCGAAGAGATCGAAAAAAAATGGTCTTTCCAAAACAAAAAAGTCGATTTTTCGGAATTGTGAGCTGTTATGAAGTGAAAAAAATGCTAAATTTTAACCTTTTTTTCTGGTACATCATCATAAACAACCAAAGTTCAAAAATCAGGAAGCTGAAGCTGAAGATTTTGAGTAAATAATCCCTAAGGTTGACCTTTTTTTCGAAACAGTGAAGTGAATTAAATCATAATTTTGAAATACTCGGTGATATTGACTTTGTAAGCTGAGTAAGATTCCCAAGAATCCCAATTTTTAGTTATTTAATCAAAAGTTGAGTCAAATTGCTCATTTTCCTGTTACATAATGCGTCTGCCACAACTCGAAACCCAATGATAGGAATTTTTATCTGAGATCTTCAAGATTGAACTTATTCCGACTATTGAAATTATGAATGAAAATCTGAAAGGTGTCAAGGATTTCGTCAAAGTTGCAAAGTCCCTCAGGCAAAGTGAGATTTCCCTGAGTAATGTACACATTCCGAATCTTGACTATCCAGATATTCTATCTTCCAACTTTACTCACCGCTTTTGGCTTATTGGTGCGGAAAAAAGGCTTCCTTTGCCGGTCGCCTTCTCGAAAAAAGCCATCCTCCTGTCCGGCGGCGTTGGCAATGAACGAACTGTCTTCAACGTCTTCTGGCGCCTCGGCCATGCACGTCGGCTGAGCGCATCCCAGTACAGGTGAGCCTGAATGGAATTCTTTCTCTCAACTTCATTTAAGTATTTTGGAAGTCTTCCGTGGTCGTTTAGGCCAGCTAATGGGTTCTGACGGGCTATAACGTCTGCAAGGTCAACGCGCTGTCAAACGATCTTCGGAAATACCTCTCTTAGGAAAAAAAACACAAAAAATGAATCGATCAGTGTGTCATTCTTTCAAGTCTTCACTCACCATCGGATAGGATTTCTAAGCTGTAAGGAACGCCGTTAGTCCCGCAGAACGAGGCGCTCGTCCAAGGGATGAACAACGGAATAAATATACCGATCAATGCTTTCATTCGAAGCGCTCTGCTAGAAAAAAATAAAAAAATCAATAATGATAGCAGAATAGAGAATATGACAAAAACAGAGAGATAAAAAAATGGGGAGAAATACGGGAAAACATCCAAATCGAAACTTGAATGAATACACAAAAATATTCAGAGATGTAGGAGTTTCTGAAATTCCGTTCAACGAGCTGAAAGGATCTAAGTTTTTTGCGATGTTTGAAAAAGATGGTGGATGAAAATAAAGAGAGCCTCCGGAAAATACTAATGAGTTTGACTTTGAAAAGTGGTCTCACAAGATTCTTCGAGCTAAAATTTTGCATTAAACAAATTTTCAAGGATTATAAGATTATTTTTTTATTGAAGAGGTAACAAGATAATCGTTTTATTTTTTTAATAAGCTCGGTAATTTTTTTAAGACAAGAGAGATCAAGAAAAAAACCTCATGCTTTTTCGTTAAAAAAAGTTTAGGTAGGAAGCAAGAAGATTCAGGTAACAAATTAGGTTAAAAAAATATTATTAGAGTTGATGAAAGAATTTTTTTATTAGAAAAAAAGGTGGAATAAATGATAATCGTTTAGAACGTCCTCAGGTGAAGGTTTTGGGAAATTTCGGACTAGCTTTTTTTTTTTAAATTTGTCTATTCCTAACAGAAACAAGGATTTTATCGGAAACTGTTTAGAGGTGAGAAACTGATAATTCATGAAATTGAAAAATAAAGACAATAAAGAAAAGTTATAAGAGGGACAACCACTGTTTGGGGCTTTTGATACGGCGATGGAAGAAAAATCATCGACGTTTCAGGTAATAACGAGGTGACGTCGCAAAAGGAGAGCTAGAAATTGAGGACAGCGTATAAGATTAATCAATCTGTGTGGGGGTTTCGGTACGCGGGGAGGCGGCCGACCGCTTGTAAGACGCCGGTCGAAGAAGCAAAGACGACGCCCCTGGAGGCGGTAAGCGATCGGCCAGCGCCTCGGAATTGTTGCTTCACCCCACGTCTTCTCGCCAATTAACGCCATTTGCAACGGTTCCTGCTTATCTCTCGTTCGCATCTCGACCGCCTTCCACTGTCCACCTCACTCGGCCACGCTTCTGTCTTTTTTTTGCCTATCCGCCCACGGCTATTTGTGCAAACAATCGCTTTTTTGAAGGCGTTCGGCTTCGAAGTCACATCAAGATTAGACGCAATATCAGCTTCTGAATTCCACAGGAGCAAAAAATTGCGAGCGGTTCTGGGATCCAACATGTGTGACCGGATGGTGAAAAAAGAAACGTCTTTTGGAACTGAACTTCTTCAAAGCAAATTTTTAAGTTTTCGGAGACTTTTGTTGAGAAAATCTCAAAAAAACGACCAGCAAAAGAAAAAATTAACGGCTATTGAATCCTCTTTTTTTGACAGTTTTTTATTACACGATGGATCACTTAAAACCTGGGGTACCTGGATCATTCTGCTTTGATCTGCTCAAAAAAAAAACATACATAAAGAGATTTTTCCAGAGATGCATTCAAATGCAATGAAAAACCGCCTAAAGTAAAAAATCAGCCAAGTTTCCTCTATCATGAAAAATTATTTTCTTACTTCGGTTTGAAATATTGTTCCTTTTTCTGATCTGTAACATGCGAAATTTAAAAAAAAGGGTTGGTTTTTGCGACGATAAGTTTGACACCTTTTTCGAATTTTTCAGTCCCTTTTTTGAGATTTTGGGTAAGAAACACAAAATTTTTAGAATCGCAACCTATTTTTTTGCTTTTTCTTTCTCGAACTAAAAAAAACACGAAAAATCGTTTTATAAGATGAAGATCTACTAACCAACCAACTCTGAGAAGAAAAAAATTTCAGTTTAAAAAAATATTTTTAAATTGAGGATAAAACTTTATTCGAAATTACATAATAAACAACTTATGACACGTCTTTTCGGGGGTAAAAGAGAACGGACGGCAAACTTTGAAAATATTTGAAGTGAAGAAAGTTCGGTAATTGCAAAGGCAAAAGTTGCGCGGAATCTGACAGGAAGGCGGGTAAAGGCAAGGAAAAGAGAAGATCGAGGGATTTCCTTGCGCGCAAAATGATCTTGCTTGCTTTTTTTTCTTTCAACCGGTTATACAGAGCAAAACGAAGCTTCCGCAACTATTTCCAATCTTTTCTTGGCTTCGGAAAAAGAACAAAAAAAAGATTTAGAACAGCTCGTTCTAGATATACAAGTAATTGAGTAAGTTCAACGTTTACATTAAAATTGAAATTAATGAGAAAATAAACCCATAAAAAGGTCAACTGAACAATCGGAAGGAATCGGTTCAACAGAAATTACAAATTGAAGAAGCTATTAATGAAATCGGACACCAAACAATATTTTTCAGAAACATACAGTACCGTCAAAAAAGTTACGAAAAAAAAACGACTGTGGACAACTTTTTTGTAAGGAACCTTCCTGAAAGTTTCTGAAGTTGCGTTCTTTTTTTTGTGGACTGAAACTTCATTAGAGGGGTAAAAATAACAATCATCACGACTTCAGAAAAATCCAAAAAGATTGAAATCCTTACAAGAAAATGTGACCGAAACCCCGTTTTTTCGTATCTTTTCTGACGGTACTGTATACCAGTGAAACAGCAAGGCTAGGCACACATTGTAGGGGTTTTTTTTTGGAAAAAAATTTCCGACAGTTCCCATCATTTTCAATGAAAACTTATCCCAACAAAAACTTTCAAACAAAGCTTTTCACGGAAATTTTGGGCTTAAGTTTAGTTTCTATCTTCATTTTCTTTCTGATTTAAATTTTTTTATCGGAACCTAGCAACTGGCAGATTTTTTTCTAAAAGCTCTACAATGTGGACATAACATCTGAAACCACGATTTCACTGACTTTCAAAAAAGGGAGAAAGAAAACCGGAACGGAATAAATGGCAGGTTTGCGAGAGCGATATCGTCTTAGTACTCGTAAGACTTGGGTCTATCAGGTAACCTGAAAAAGTGTTTATAACCAACCATTAAACTTTAGAAAATCCCTTTTTTTGTTTCTCCTAGCAAGCTTTAAATTCAAAAAAAAAATTTTCCATGGTTTTTTAAGGAAGCCTAATCGGAAGAAGTTTTTGTCGTAATTCAATGCTCAGAAAAAAAGTTTCATAAAGGGTTATTTTAGTTTTTGCTTCAGTTTCAAAAAAATAAGTTCACGGACCTAAAAAAATTAAAAAGATTGATCAAAAACATTCTCTGACTTATAAAAAAATTACTATCGCTTGAAAAATAGCTTAACCGAAATATCGAAAACACTATAACTTTGAAACCTCTTGCAAACCTTTCAAACAAACGAAGAAATGATTTTTGTCACGAGAGCGTTGACGTCATCATCTGAAAAGTCGTTCGAAATAGAGACAGAGTTCGTGAGGTCGGGTATCGTTGTTGCTGTAAAATAAATATTTTTTTTCGTTTTTCTTTCAAATTCACAGTTCAACTGCGCTCCAACGACGTAAGAGAATCCGTTGTAATTGTTCTTCAAGTGAGTGATATCAGTCCAATCAGGCCTGAAAAAGCATTTGAATTCAATTTCTTTTCGTTGAAGACTCACGCGGCTGAGAAAAAGACGAGACAAGTTTCTCCCGGCGGGTTGGTGAATGCAAACGTTGGAAGTTGGTTAACAGCGCTGAAACAGATCGTGAAAGTAGTTTTTATTTTGATTTGGAAGGCATCACAAACTTTCTGAAACAGCAATGCCATTTATTGTCACAAATAAGTGTCTTTTCGATGAGTACAAAATTAAAACTGATTCACTAAAGGACTTTTATCAACTTAAAATAGCGCCTTTTCGTCATTTTGCGTATTTTGCAGACTTTGAAGTTCCATAGTTCGAAAGCCAGACCTAGAGCAAGAAATTTTTTTTGTGCTGCAATCAGCAGAATCTGTAGTACATTCCTACAAAGTTCCACCAAAAGTTCAACCGAGAGGTAAAAAACGTCCCCTAGCATACCATTGATTTTAAAACTGTTTTTTCTAGTTTCAGACGTCATGAAATTTTTGCTGTGAAGTCTTTTTTTATCAGATTTTCAATTTTAACAGAGAATCTCACTCTTGGGTTGTTGATTGGAAGGGCGCTGGGTCATCAACATTCAGATCGTCTTGAGCCATGGCTGCTTGGAAAACATCGTAACTCGGTATAATACTCGACCGATCTTTCAAGAAGAACGACGTCGGAGTAAACCCGTAAAAGTCTTCATTAGCACTGAAGGTTACACTTGTGCTGCTGTACAGTTTCTGAGCAACTTCAAGGATGAAATGGTATTCCTGAAGAAAAAAAGATTACTACACCACGCGTTACGAATTAAAAACATTTTCATAGAAAACGAGTGAACTTCCATCCGAATTTGGATCGCCGGAGTTGTAGTAATCGCCAAGGAACATACAAGTTAGAGCTTTTGCTGAAACAGGCCTTTCAGTTTGATATGTTTTCGTATTAGGTAACCTGGAGCCGATGTTGAGCTGCCGGCAGTAGTTTGAGTTACCGGAGTTCCTGTTGTTGCAGGAGATCCACTTGTTTGAGTTTGAGTGGGTCCTGGACTTCCAGTAGTTTGAGTTGACGTAGATCCTGGAGATCCCGTAGTTGAGGTTTGTACGGGTCCTGTAGTTCCTGGAGTCTGTGTCGCAGTAGTTTCTGACGTTCCAGGAGACCCAGTTGTTTGAGTTTGAGTAGATCCCTTGGTTCCTGTCGTTCCAGGAGACTCAGTTGTTTGAGTTTGAGTAGATCCCTTAGTTCCTGTCGTTCCAGGAGACCCAGTTGTTTGGGTTTGAGTAGATCCATTAGTTCCTGTCGTTCCAGGAGACCCAGTTGTTTGGGTTTGAGTAGATCCCTTAGTTCCTGTCGTTCCAGGAGACCCAGTTGTTTGAGTTTGAGTAGATCCCTTAGTTCCTGTCGTTCCAGGAGACCCAGTTGTTTGGGTTTGAGTAGATCCCTTAGTTCCTGTCGTTCCAGGAGACCCAGTTGTTTGAGTTTGAGTAGATCCCTTGGTTCCTGTCGTTCCAGGAGACTCAGTTGTTTGAGTTTGAGTAGATCCCTTAGTTCCTGTCGTTCCAGGAGACCCAGTTGTTTGGGTTTGAGTAGATCCATTAGTTCCTGTCGTTCCAGGAGACCCAGTTGTTTGGGTTTGAGTAGATCCATTAGTTCCTGTCGTTCCAGGAGACCCAGTTGTTTGGGTTTGAGTAGACCCTTTAGTTCCTGTCGTTCCAGGAGACCCAGTTGTTTGGGTTTGAGTAGATCCTTTAGTTCCTGTAGTCACAGTCACCGTACTTCCTGTCGTTCCAGTTGTTGGGCTGAAAGTCACCGGACTTCCTGAAAGAAGTTTTATAGATGTTTCGAAAGGAAAAGTCTGTCGTTTTCAATCTAATTTTAGAAAATGCACCAATTCGCTTTCGTTTCTGTTCACTTATTAAGATTTGAATGAACTCCACTTTCTCAAGATTCTTAGGTTTTCATCGAATTTTGAATTATTTATTACCGTCAAGCTCGTGTTTCAAAGAAAACAATAAAAACTGTTTCGATATTTTAACTGCTCAACCTGTTGAAGTCGGAGAAGATTTTGCCGTTGAAATGGAGCTTAGCGGTGTGGTCGGACTTCCAGTAGTTTGCGTAGATCCAGTTTGAGTTGAGCTTCCTGAAATTTCAATCAACAGGTTCCGAAGGAACCAAACTTTTTAAAAAAACTAAAGAAACTTAATCACTTTGGTTTTTCGTGATTTGAAATTTCGATTGTACCTAGAAATTTTTTTGATTTAATAATTGTCTGATGTGGTTGATCTTTCAGGAGAGAAATCGTAAAAAAATGCCTTTTTGAAGCAGTACTACTGAGCACGCTAGTGCTTCTACTCGATGCTGAGGTAGAAGAAGCTGATGTCGATGATATACTAGCTGAACTTGGAGTCGAGAAGGTGACTGTCGGAGATGGCTTCGTGGACGCGCTAGTCATTGGGGAAATGGAACTACCTGTCGAGAGAGTGCTAAATGTGACCGACGAAACTTGCGTAGTTGAAGTTTGAGGCATTGTAACTGATGTAGAGAGCAGGGTGGTGGTCCTACCGGTTGAGAGAGAGCTACTCATAGTTGAATGACTGGAATGACTTGAAAGAGTCGAAGTGACAGGCTGCATCGTCGAAGTGCTTCCGGAAGTTACAGGAGTACTAGAGATGGGAGTAGAACTACTCATGGAAGATTTACTGAAAGTAGAAGTACTCGGAATCGTAGTGCTTCCGGAAGTTACAGGAGTACTAGAGATGAGTGTGGAACTACTCATGGACGATTTACTGAAAGTAGAAGTACTCGGAATCGTAGTGCTTCCGGAAGTTACAGGAGTACTAGAGATGGGTGTGGAACTCTTCATGGAGGACTTACTGAAAGCAGAAGTACTCGGAATCGTAGTGCTTCCGGAGGTTACAGGAGTACTAGAGATGGGAGTAGGACTACTCGTGGAGGATTTACTAAAAGTAGAAGTACTCGGAATCGTGGTGCTTCCGGAGGTTACAGGAGTACTCGAGATGGGAGTAGAACTACTCATGGAGGATTTACTGAAAGTAGAAGTACTCGGAATCGTGGGGCTTCCGGAGGTTACAGGAGTACTAGAAATGGGAGTAAAACTACTCATGGAGGATTTACTGAAAGTAGAAGTACTCGGAATCGTGGGGCTTCCGGAGGTTACAGGAGTACTAGAAATGGGAGTAAAACTACTCATGGAGGATTTACTGAAAGTAGAAGTACTCGGAATCGTGGGGCTTCCGGAGGTTACAGGAGTACTAGAGATGGGAGTAGAACTACTCATGGAGGATTTACTGAAAGTAGAAGTACTCGGAATTATCGTTGTACTGCTACTGATTGGCACAGAACTGGACATAGGAGAAGAACTGCTGGATTGATCGACAGAAGTTGAGGTTTTTAGAATATTGGACGTAGTGGAACTACCTGCAAGCATCGTCGTTGTGCTGCCTGTTGGTACTGAGCTGCTAGATAGAGAGCTAGGTTTTGAAGACGTGGCCAGGCTAGAAAAGCCAGAAGTTGTTGGAAGGATTGTTGAAGATGGTCTTGATGCAGTGCTACTCATAGAAGACGAAATGGAAGTACTTTGAGTATTTTTCGATGATCCAGATGTTTGACTTGTCGGTACTGAAGCCGTGGTGTAAGTTTGCGAAGAGCTGGATGAAGTTGAGAGTGTTGCTCCCGTGGTAGCAGGGGATGAAGAAGAAGGCAGTCTAGAAGATTGTGAACTGGTGGCGTGAGGTGAAGTTGAGCTCTGGGAGAATATCGTTGACGAAACAGACGTTGACGCAGTTCTCGGACTGGATGACGGAGAGTTTGTAATGGGTGGAACAGAAGCTGATGTGGAATGAGAGCTTGGAATTGAAGTCGAAAAAGTTGAAGTAGTGTGAGTAGGGCTAGTAGGACCTGAAGAAGTGCTAGAAATAAACGTCGTTGTTGAACCTCCAGAGATTGACGTAGATGGAGAACTGGAAATCAGCGGAATACTAGTTGTGGGAGACTCTGAATGTGTGCTAGAAGTATTTATGATAATGGTTGTACTTATTGAGGGAGAGGTAGTGACAACATTGGCTGTAGAAGAAACGGATGACATACGAGAAGAGAGGGGCGTGGTTTGAATAGATGGTTTCGTTTGAGTAGATTGCGAAGAAGGAGAATTCGACGTGGGTGACGCTGATTGTTTAGTTATTGTTGTAGTCAAAACAGAAATTGTTTGAGTAGAACTCATTTGAGTCGATTGAGCCACAGTTTTTTGTGTTGATACTTGAGAAGTGAGTGTTGAACTCCTAGGAGGCATTGTGACAACTGTAGATGGCTTAGTGCCTGGCGAAATCGTTGATGTCACAGAAGAAGCTGAAGAGGTTTGAGGTTGCATGCTAGTACCTGTGGAGATCCTCGTTGCTGTCGTTTGGATGGTAGCAGTTGAAGACGTTTGCGGTTTACCTGATACAGTTGTAGAAGTGACCGGTTTCTCGGAGGTCTGAGCAGTTGAGGTCAACGGCGGAGCTTGAGTTGAAACCGAGGAAGAAGCTTTTGTCGTAATTGGTGCAGTGGTCACGGGCTTCTCCGAGGTCTGAGCAGTCGTCACGGGTGGAGCTTGAGTGGAAACCGAAGAAGGAGCCTTGGTCGTAATCGGTACTGTGGTAACGGGTTTCTCGGAGGTCTGAGCAGTGGTCACCGGCGGAGCTTGAGTTGAAACCGTAGACGGAGCCTTGGTCGTAATCGGTACTGTCGTAACGGGTTTCTCGGAGGTCTGAGCAGTGGTCACCGGCGGAGCTTGAGTTGAAACCGTAGACGGAGCCTTGGTCGTAATCGGTACTGTCGTAACGGGTTTCTCGGAGGTCTGAGCAGTGGTCACCGGCGGAGCTTGAGTTGAAACCGTAGACGGAGCCTTGGTCGTAATCGGTACTGTGGTAACGGGTTTCTCGGAGGTCTGAGCAGTTGTCACGGGTGGAGCTTGAGTTGAAAGCGTAGACGGAGCCTTGGTCGTAATCGGTACTGTCGTAACGGGTTTCTCGGAGGTCTGAGCAGTGGTCACCGGCGGAGCTTGAGTTGAAACCGTAGACGCAGCCTTGGTCGTAATCGGTACTGTCGTAACGGGTTTCTCGGAGGTCTGAGCAGTGGTCACCGGCGGAGCTTGAGTTGAAAACCGTAGACGGAGCCTTGGTCGTAATCGGTACTGTCGTAACGGGTTTCTCGGAGGTCTGAGCAGTGGTCACCGGCGGAGCTTGAGTTGAAACCGTAGACGGAGCCTTGGTCGTAATCGGTACTGTCGTAACGGGTTTCTCGGAGGTCTGAGCAGTGGTCACCGGCGGAGCTTGAGTTGAAACCGTAGACGGAGCCTTGGTCGTAATCGGTACTGTCGTAACGGGTTTCTCGGAGGTCTGAGCAGTGGTCACCGGCGGAGCTTGAGTTGAAACCGTAGACGGAGCCTTGGTCGTAATCGGTACTGTGGTAACGGGTTTCTCGGAGGTCTGAGCAGTTGTCACGGGTGGAGCTTGAGTTGAAAGCGTAGACGGAGCCTTGGTCGTAATCGGTACTGTCGTAACGGGTTTCTCGGAGGTCTGAGCAGTGGTCACCGGCGGAGCTTGAGTTGAAACCGTAGACGCAGCCTTGGTCGTAATCGGTACTGTCGTAACGGGTTTCTCGGAGGTCTGAGCAGTGGTCACCGGCGGAGCTTGAGTTGAAACCGTAGACGGAGCCTTGGTCGTAATCGGTACTGTGGTAACGGGTTTCTCGGAGGTCTGAGCAGTTGTCACGGGTGGAGCTTGAGTTGAAAGCGTAGACGGAGCCTTGGTCGTAATCGGTACTGTCGTAACGGGTTTCTCGGAGGTCTGAGCAGTGGTCACCGGCGGAGCTTGAGTTGAAACCGTAGACGCAGCCTTGGTCGTAATCGGTACTGTCGTAACGGGTTTCTCGGAGGTCTGAGCAGTTGTCACGGGTGGAGCTTGAGTTGAAACCGAAGCTTTCGAGGTATTATGAACCGTTGTGACGGGCTTTTTAGTTGTCGGAACAGTTGTCACAGGAGGAGCCTTGCTAGAAGTTGCAGAAGTGACTTTGGAAGTATTAGGAGCTGTAGTGACTGGTTTTTTGGAAGTCGCGGCAGTGGTGACAGGAGGAACTTTGCTAGTAACGGCAGGAGAAGAACGGGCCGTTGTCTTCGGAGGGTTTTGGCTAGTCGCAGAAGACCCCGTAACGCTTGTTGTCTCGGTGGGAGCGGTTACCGTTGAAGTGGAAGTAGGGTTCGCAGTGGTCGTAGGTGCTGGTTTGGTCGTCGAACTGTCTGGAAAAAGCCGTTAGATAGGTTGCATGAAGAGAAGAAGTCAAATATTGTGAATATTTGAGAAATTCTCACCTCCGAAAAAGTTAGTCAAGCTATCGGTTTTGTTCTGGACGTCTGCTCCAACGGTTTTGAGAGAGGGACTGTTGTTGAAACCGTACGCGTTGTTCAGGTCCGTGGTACTCAGAGAGAAAGAAATCACTGCTATTTTGTTTTTTTGTGAAATTGTTCGGACAGTGCTGGATACGGCAGCTTTGTCCGCATTGTAGTTTCTGTAAAAGAAATGAAATCTATAGTTATGCATAAGAACCAGCTAACGCATATGAAGTGCTGCATGGTGTGAAGTGAAGAAAGTCCGATTGTGCGTAAAGGCCGGGGTTATAATTGGACAAAGCACTGGAAAAATTATCATTGTGCAAGATAAAAAGGTACGTAGACTATCTGTTTTTTTCCAGGTAAAGCATGAATTTGAGCATCTGGTCGATATTTCGCCGAATTACTGAGTTGAAAAAAAAATCAATATCTGATTTTCTCTGAAATCAGTGAAACACGTGGAAAAAAGTCGAAAGAAAACACTAAAAAATTTAAACTAAGTTTTATTCTAGTCTTTCTTTTATTTCGAAATGAATTTATACTTTTCTATTAATAGGTCCTCAATGACAGAATTGAATATCTAAAGATTATCCAGTTCATGAAACTAACTCTAGCCATAAATATAGCTTTCAAAAAACTGCATAATCCAATTTTAGCTCACTTGGTTTGGTTGATTCCGCTACCACTTGTTTTGATATTACCGATGAATGTTTGCGCATCATTCGAAGACATCATGTCAGAAACCTTCAAAATCACAATAGAAGGTCGGAATATTATTCAAACTTACACTCGAGTCTTTGGCGTAGGAAACGATCACGAATTGAGCACCATTGTTACTTTGTACGAAACTCTGAGCTTCTTTTTGGTTCTAAAGGAATTTTACGATTAGCAAGTATTTTTACTAGTTATGGCAAGTGCAACTAACGTCGTTAAATGAGCAGCTTGGGCCATCTCTCTTAAACCGGAAAGTTGAAGATTTAATTGGTTCATCACTACTTGTGCAAATCGATATCGTTATCACTTTCAAGGGAGCTTCTGAAAGAAAAACTATTTTGCCAAATAGAGGAAAAATTTCTGAGTTTTTTTAAATTCTACAACATTATGAAAAAAATGATTTCTTAAGTGAACCGCATATTAAAAATAAAGGGAGACACAGATTTATCTGAATCATGTTTATTTTTCTCAATATTAATTTGGAAAAACTTCAAATAAAGATCTACTGCAAATTCTTTTTTTCTGTGTCAATGAAAAAAATAGTTTTATGAGAAAAATTCTAACAAAAATATCGTTTTTTTCCCTGTTTATGAAGCTTTAAAGTCTGTAAAATACACAATTTATGACCAAAAAGCGCTTTTTTTTCAAGTGTGTTAACTTGAAAAACGTGATTTATTGCGAGAAATTTGTTTCTTGCTCTGCAGTTAGGAAGTAATAAAGAACACTTCAGTGAAGTTTCATCAAAGTTTGAATCGGGGTGGTAAAAAAACGTTCCCTAGTAAACTTACAGAGGTGATTATCATTTCAGGACCAGAACTGGGTTAAAAATTAAAAAATCTGAATTTTTTTATAGTATTTTTGCATCAAACTGGTGAAGGATGAAATATAAAAACTGTTTGTATTTATTGAAAACATTTTGAATTTCTGTTCAAAGCAATCCATCAAGTTATGAGTTTTAATATTCAATTGATAAGAATAGTTTAAAAACTATTAGTTTTCCCAGGAGTTTTACAAAAAGAAATTTACCACTGTTTGCGGATCGAGTTGTAAAAACCACGGTCAACACGACGGCGAGAACGACGCCGACGACCAAGGCGGCGACGAACACGAGGGTCAGACCTCGCGGCCAGCGCATCCTCTGCGAAGAAATTTATTTTCATTGAGCTTTTCACGAGAAGATTGCCGTGAAATCGACCGATATAGAATGAGAAAAAGATTTAAAAAGTAAATAGAAGTTGCAAAAATAAAACCTTCGTTGACCAAATCAGCAGTAAGAGGATAAAAATTGATAAAGAATGGTGGGCGGTTGCAATATTAGTTTGAGCTTGACTCACTATTAACATACTCATTATCTTACTGATAAAATTATCCTTCTTTATCATAGGATATCGGCTGTAAGAAAGGAGTGATTTAGTAAGCTGAATATATCTAAAAAAAGTTTTCCAAAGTTAAAAACCAATTGAAAAAGGCAGTTCTCAAAAGGAAAGCTCTGAAATGAAAAAGAAAAATTTCAATTTTGAGAGTAACAAAGGAAGTAAGTTACCGTATTGAAATGAAAGTTCAAGACACTGAAATAACAATAAAAATCTCTGAGTTTGAAAGCTGAAAAATTCGAATCGTGTCACATTCAATTTTCCAGAAGGATAGTTTGGCAATTTCTTTACCAAGAGAGCATTTAACCACTCAATAATCATTAAATTTTCCCGTAGATGTATAAACGCAAAACCTTTGACTGATGCAAAAAAAGAGGAAAGGGGAAAGCTTAAAAAGACACTTGCAGTTTCCGATTTGCGTTGGCAACTTCAGGGTGGCGCCGCTCAGGTATTTCTTCTGATAACGCAAAGAGGGTGTGAACCTAGAACACTAGAAATCATTTCTGAATGCCGCAAGTCCAATGAAAACCTTCACTAAGGGGAAAATGTTCTCACTGAGAAGTCTCAGATCTACTAACTATTAAAATAAAATAATTTTGAAAAATCACGCTTTTTTGCCATTTTTTCTAAGAAAGTTAAAATTTTTTTGATTTGTCGTTTAGTACATAATCAGAGCTCAAAACCGAAGTTTCGCGGTCATTTATTGATATCGTCTAAGGTTGATAGAAAAAAATTTAATGAGGGCTTGGAAATTTCTATCTTGACGACTCAGAAATCGATCTCGTAAGCTTATAATCGAAATTTACCAAAACCCGCAACTTGCGAGGGAAGAACATAATATACAGAAAGGAATAAACGATATGAGAAAAAAAAAACTGTGAAATGTTTGACTTTTGGCATGAAGAGATAGGTCCGCCACACCTGAAATGTAAGTGCCTTATCGGTGCAATAATAAACGAAACATCGCAGTTATCTCCGTCGCCTTCAACCAAGCTTTCATTCCACTACATTATTACGATAGCAAAGAATGAGCAGATTTGTAAACGACAGAAAAGAAAACTGGGGTTGCAGAAGAGTCTTTGCGGTGTGACGCTTCTCTTATCTGCTTTTTTCGGAATGTTGAACTCGACAACTTTTCGTCTTGTTGGCAATGGCAAGCGTAATCGAGTCAAGAAATTTTTGAACCGTGAAAACAAGGAATTTTGGTAGATGCATAAGAGGTGATGTCCTTTCTGTCCTTGTTGTTCTTCAAAATCCTATGCATTATTTGATTAGACAGAGGAGGTCATTTAACTTTGCGGTTGGGAGTTTTCGGAAAAATGACCAGAACGCTCCTTGATTTACTAGGAGAAGATTATGAAAATCTCAACCTGCACAACTTCCTAGTTTTCAAGAATTAAAGGTCTAAAGCCCCAAAGCACACTTTTATGAGTTTTGAGGAATTTCTCTGATTTTCAGGCGTCTTTTCTCGAAAAGTAGAGAGTTGGGCACGTTGAACCTATTAGAATCTTCTTCTATTACATCAAGAAGCATTCTGGTCAATTTTCAAGAGAATCTCGAGCGCAAAGTGAAAAGACCTCCTTTGTCAAAATCTTGAACATTTTTTAACTTGTGACAGGAAAATTCGAAGATTCTCTTCTGAAAAATAATCAACACATTCACGCAACTGTATATGCACACAATTTGACTCTTGAGAAACCATTCCTTTTTGGTTACTGGCTGAAAATTGTTAAAGTCGAGTTTTAAAAAACCTTTAGATGTTTCAGATGTTGCGCCAGGGTATCAAGTTTAAAGAAGGAATCGCAAAAAATTAGATTAAATTTACTCTCAGATTTTATACACACTGTCGGCTTTCAAAAAAAGCTCCTAAGCTGCATTTTTTTGAAATTTTTTTCCTATGAAAGTTCACAATTTTTTTACTTCCTGAATATTTTAAAGCCTGATTAGACCTTTTCTGACTTTTTTGGGACCTACCTTTCCTCCTCGACAAGATTTCAGAAGTATATAAGCAAGTGAAACAAAAAAAGTAAGTAAATAATTTAAAAATTTTCGTTTTTTTTTGCAATTTTTCAATTTTTCTTGCAATTTTCAATTTTCTTGCAACCAAAAAAATCGAAAAACTTTACATGACTTCTGATGTTTTGTTTCCTTGAAAGGAATCCCGGAAGAACTAAAGTTATCAAGATCCTTTTGTGTCAACCATCAATACACGTTCCAATGAATGCGGAAAAGGCGTCTTCTTCGACATTTGCTCTGGGGCCGCCGCGCTATCAGTGCCAAAAGCCATCAACTAAAACTGTTCAAACTTTCTACGCAACTTTACTCGTCATTTTTTTTGTTGACTCTTGAGACTAAAGAATTTTCCAACTGAGAGTCAAATAATTTGCATGATGGTTTTTGATAACTATGAAAATGAATCGAATTCGGTTCAACTTTTTTGATTTTTAATTCTAACAAGGGAGGTCATTTAACTTTGCGGTTGGGAATACATTGAAAATGGGCCAGAACACTCCTTGTTGTATTAAATGAGGATTCTGGAAGTCCCAACCTGCACAGTTTTATAGAAATAAAAGCCTAAAGCCCCAAAATAGTCCATTTAAATCAACTTTGAGGTGTTTTTTTTCAAAAACTGAAAAGTTGGGCAGCTGGTGCCACTCTGAATCTTTTTCTGATGCTTCAAGAAGCGTTCTGGTCAACTCTCAACTGCAAAGTAAAATGACTTCCATTTTAAATACGTCAGCTATTTTTTTCTCAAAGACAGGCGTGTGTCTTGAAATAATTCTTCAGGTGCGATCGGCTTCTCCTATTTTCGTTTATTAAAGTCAAAACCAAAGGAGCTTGAAGTCTTCGACGTTTTTCACGACCACTAACCTTCGAAGGATGTTAAAAATGCCCATGATTTCAAAAATTAAGAACAAAAAAGTCAGACACCAAAAATCTTTCTTTTATGCTTATGATTCACCATCAAATGTACTTTATGGCCAGTGATAAGTGGAAAGAAGCAGTGTAACATGGATCGAAAAATGAGACGACACATTTATTTTTCAATTTTTAGGAAATTAAAAAAACTGTTCACCGTTTCATTTTCTCTATAAAAGCGGTCAAAAATCGAGTTTCTTTTTTTTTTTTAGCAAAAAACAAGGTTTTTGGATTTGAATTGAAAGGTAACTTTCTCGTTTCTTTGTGAATTTTCTGATCAATCAAAACTCAAATAAAATTTTGTTTTGGATTTCATCAAATCTTTTCCAGCCGATCACAACTTTACAAGAGATCAGGCTTTTTGTGTAGAGTGCTTCTGCAAACACTGATCTGCAGCCCGCGTTACACATTTCTCGATATTTTTCTTCTCTGAAAATCAATTCAGCCTCCTCAAATTGTTTTTTACCCTTTTGCTGCTCCAGTTTCGAATACAACACAATGATATCTTGGAACATTATGCTGCCGGAAATGCTCGGTAAAATCTTCAAAAATCTAGAAAGCAAGGTAAGTTGATGTTCTTGGCAAAATTTCTTTTTTTTAAATGTGTTTCAGGATTTGCAAAGCTGTGCACATGCATGTCAGAGCTGGCGATTGAGTGCTACTGCCAACGCTTTGTGGAAAGACATGTACTGTACATATTTCAAAACAAGAAGCCCTCAACTTTCGGCAAGTTTTTATGATTCAAGCTTTGGAAAAGCTCCTTTTCAGATCTTCGACTCGTACTTCCACGAGATGATGTTTTTCAGAACGGAAATCCCTTTGAAACCTCACCTTATCATTGATTATTTTGATAACCCGATTGAGAGATGTGTTTTCTCACATTCTGGCAACTATTTTGTCCTTTGGGGAGATCGTGCAGATTTTTACGTTTGTTTGATTGGAAAAAGTTTATTGATGAATGAAACACAGGTGTATGAGTCACGTTCGCTGGAACTAATTCATGAGCGATTTCTGAAACCTTCCCGCGGCTGGACATCGATTCAAGGAGCGTCATTTTCACAAGACGATTCAAAAGTGAGAGAAATTTGTAGCAAAAAACAGTTTAACTTAAGCTGATGATTTTCGGCAATAGCAAAAATCATCCACCATTCTCTTCGGAAGTAGCAATTTTTTCGATAAACGGTGAGATTAGATTTTCAAATTTCACGGAAACATTATACAGGAAATGCTATGGAGGTTCATTTTTTGAGCTTTGTTCGATTAGGGCCAAGCCGTTTCGTGCCGTGTTGGTATGATAACTCTAATATTCTCACTGCAGATGTTTACCCCATTCGAGAGTGAGTTTAAAAAAAAAACTTTTTTAATTGGCTTTTTTTCAGGTCTTTTCAGTCCATCAGTCAGCTTTCCATTTGTGCAGCCGATCCCTCTGCGAACGTGATTATCCGGCCTTTCCTTAGGTTTGTCCTCTGTGTCCATTTTCTTCATTGAAACTTCAGGTTGCTTAACAAATATGAATATGCCAGAAATGTGATTATTTCAAATCGGGTTTCTCCACGCTTCCGAAGAATCGTTCAACTGTCCGAACAAGCCAAAACAGAAGAAAAGGTAGCTCTAAAACTGTTCAAGCTTCTCAAGCAAAGCCAGAATGGTATGTAATGGCAGCAGAAAGGCAGCAAAATGAGTCCCTTTATTAAACCTCCGATTTTTTCTGGATTTTAAAGGCTCGAGAATTGATAAGAAAAGAAAAAAAAAACAGCAAAAATGGTGCGAAAATGTTGTCTACTTTTCAATTTATTCAGACATTGAACGAGAAAATAAACGAATTGAAAGCTAGTGCGGACATTGAGACCGACAACATAACCGCCTTGAAGAACATATTGGACAAGGACAGCGAATGTTTCCGTTGTTATTTGAACCACATTTCCTTTGATAAAAACGCATCGATGACAGGTTTTCTTCCTCTATTTTTCTCACCGATCATATTTTACAGATTGTGACTGTGTTTGCCATGATGAATCGCGGAAATTATTCATCTACGTTGCACCAGAAACTAAAGAAAAATGTTCTCTTTGCTTCAAAATCATCGACCACAAGAAGTACCTCGAAGATCAACCTGGAACTTCACAATCTGAGTATGCATGAGCAAAAAAGCAGAAGAAGAATCCGACTTCAGAGGGACTTCAGTGGCTGAACAGGAAGAAAGTCTTGACGATGTGCTGTCGGCTTTCGACAACCCGGACTATCAAATGAGCTTTGATAGCCCAATCTATAAACTGAACATCACGACAGATCACAAGTTGGTCAACGTTTTCAGAGCCATTTTCTGCATTTTCAATTTTCAGGTCACTGTATGTCCACTTGAGAACGACGCCTGCAAATGGAAGACATCGATTTAAGGTAGAAAAAATTTTGAAATAAAAATACTTTAATTCTAGGAGGAGTTCCGTGTCGTTGATTTGGAAACAATGACACTTCACCCTACAAGAGATTTCGGACTCCGCGAAGAGAATATCAAATCAATCACTTCTAATGAAAACCTTTGGTTGGTTTATTAGTGTTATTTTATTAGTGATCATTGCCCTTATTCGAAAAATTCCGTGTTTTTTTGAGATTTTTTTCGAAAAAAAGTTTTTTTCACAAAAAAAGACCTGAAGAATTCTGAAAAAAACAAAAAAATGCATATCTCTTCTTAGATTTTTCAGTCTACAAAAATCTAACAATTTTCGGAAATCTTGTGTATCATTTTTCACCCAAAAATGTGTTTTCACAGTGCCACCGCCACGAACGAAATCAAATTTTGGTCCAAAAAGTACCCTACAAAGCAGTTGGCAAAACTGAAGGCTGAAGCGCTTTTCGGGATGGAAATCAAGGATATTTCTTTGCACCCGACTCTCAGCAAGATGATCGTTGTGACAGACAAAGGCGCTTGTATTTTCCGTTCATAATTTTACATGTTAATTCGCAAATACGCCTGTGTTACATTGTTGTTTAATAAATCACGAATTTGTTCGTTTTCGTCTTCATCGTCGAGAAAGACAAAAAAATTGAAATTGGGAAGTCGATAATTCAGATCTCCCAGAGAAACTGGCAGAAAAACAAAAAAACCAGGATGATGCACCTTTATTATTCAACTAGCACGAAATTTTTACCTTTTTTCATTCAAAGTTATGGTAAAATTCTTGAAATCTCAAGATACGTATGGGTTTATGCTAGGGGAAAGCGTCGAGTGCCTAGTTTTGACCAGTCAGCGGTGATGAATTGCTCGGTCAAGCCCTAAGGGACTGAGAACCACCAAACGGCTGAATCCAGCTAAAGAATTACTTCGTAGATTTTTTTTTTCTTGATTTACAGTTTACTTAGAAACTTTCCTGTTTCCAAAAGTACTAAATACTTTTTTTAAAAAGGATATTTTGTTCATAGACTGTCGAGATTTGGCTCGCTGGCACAGTACTTTTTCATGTCGATTCATCTTTTTGAAATTTTTTGATCTAACAGATAAATAAAAAGTCAGAAATGCAGGACCTTTATAGGCCCATCGCTGCTCAAGATAATAAATCAACGCGGAAGGTGTTGTAGGAAGTTCTGCAGGTTGAGGATTTTCGAATCTTCTTCTATCATATCAAGGAGCGTTTTGGCCAATTCTCAGAAAACTCTCAACCAAAAAATGAAACGGCCTTCCTTGTTAAAAAAAGCGAGATAATCTCTCTTGAACGAAGACAGTTCCACAAATCGACAAGATGGTCAACTTTTCCCAAAAAATCGTCAAGGGTGCAGCGATGCGTGTGCGACGCGGCTTTTGACAAGCCAAAGGCAAAAACGAAGAAAAAAGGTGGCTCGACCTCGAGTTCCCCGCCTAAAACCGCGTCGCACACGCAGCGCTTGCCATTCAACCCAACTAGCCTTTGAAGTCGACAAGGATTGGCTATAACTTTTCAATTATTCAACATTTCAGCAGAGAAACCTCTCCAAAGACTGAATAAAAGTGTAATGTGTAATTTGCGAGAGACTACACAAAACCGTCGAGTATCAAGACAAACTCTCGGGAAATGTGTATTCGTGTTGAGAATTGTGGTCATGAAGAGAAACCCGAACTGCTTTGACCGACGTCCTCAAGTGGCCACCGACTGAGATACCAACCAAAGCCTCAGCGTGCACGCTCTCGCTCACGTTCGCTCACACCAGCCGTCTTCCAATCGATACTCGCCTCCTTTATTTTGCCTCCCAATGGTCGAGAACGACGACAAGTGCACCCAGAGGAGAATTGCTGGATGAGATCTATATATGGAGTGCGAGAAATGACCGCCACACTTCTTCCCCTCAAATTTCTTTTTTTTTGACTGAAATTCTCTAGGTTTGAAGTCAAGGTTTTTGATTATAATTGAAAAAAGATTTTTTGCTGGATGTTGAAAGTGAACAAATTAGAATCATGAGGATTTTCCCACCATATTTTCATAAGCAAAGTCGAAAAAGGCGGAAAAGGCTTCATAGAAACGTTCCTTTCAGGGTCGCAAAGGTTCCTTTTTGGTGCCTTTTTGGGCCATTTTATCGGCTTTTTTTCCGAGATTTTTGCTGCCTCTCCTTTTTCCCACTGTTTCTCAAGTCTTTAAAGTTCCAGAAAAGAAGGAAGGGTTGATAAAGGGACTTTTTTGCTCCCTTTCGGCGGCCTTTTTTGAGCTTTTCTCTTTCAGCGGCCATTATCCACCATACCGACTTTGCGTGAGTTTTGAAGTAAGCTCATAGTTTTGGTAAGTGAAACAGCTGAAGGGAAAACAAATATTTCAATAATATTCAATCACTTTATTCAAAATCAAAGTAAAAAATGAGTAAAAGGTTCTATTGCACCTATTCTGAAAGATTTCAAATTATTCTTGATATTTTAATTTTTATCTTGACCGGATCACTTTTTGTAAGTAATACATCTGAAAAGGAAACGAAATCCTCTCTTTTTTTGTAAAAAATCGCTCCCTGATACTGTTCACCTTTTCTCCTAGTTTTTTTTAATATGCGTAGAAGGATTTCACAAAAACCCTCAGTTCAAATGCTCAAAATCGAATATGATTGGGCTGAAACGTGTCGTACGCTGAGGAAAATGCGTGGTGAAACTTATTTTTGTTTGTTTTCTATTGTTGTTCGAACACGTGAGCAATTTCAATGTTTTCAGAAAAAATCACAGATTTGACTAGTTTTTTATCGAACTTGGATTGACTGCTGAAAAAATATTTTTTTGAAATCGCACTTGTTAGTATTCTTCACAGGCGATGTCCAAACTACCTCAAAAATGCCTTAAAAAGAAGAGTCCAAAGCTCTTTTTTGAGCTTCTAAAATGGTGTCGAAAGTTTCTTGGAACTTCCTTTTTTTCGCCTCCTTCTTTTTTACCTTCTAGAAAGGTCCTTCTCAGAAAAACGTCAAGAAAACAAAAACCTTTGAGGCATTTTAGAGGCTTTTTTTTCCAAAAATTCTTTTTTGAACCTTTTGGTCTTTGCTCGTGTTTCTCATTATCACTTTTTTATAAGTTCACGTTAAATCCAAGTCTCAAAACTCCCATTAGACATTAAACTCCATCAAAACCATTTACAAACTCTCAAAAAAGGCCTCGAGAATCCAAGTGAGTCATTCCTTCTGGGGCATATTGTGAAATATCCGTTCTTTTTTGGTGAGCGTTGTTTTTTCGCCCTCAAAAATCTACTTTCTGTCAAATTTATTTTATTCCTGACAGATTTTCTCCAGTCTTTTTTCCTGAATGCGCGCTAGAAAAAAAAATAGTCGCCTTATCTTTCGGTAGATTTTTAAAACTCTCCAATTAATAAATTTTCTTGTACGTTCGCGGGGTGATTAATCTTTTCGGGCCGAGAAATACAAGGAAAAGCTTTCTCTCAGCGTGACTCACTGTATTTTCCTTTCATAGCCGTGTTTTTCCATTCTCCTTCCCTCATTACGAGTTCTTTATGCGTCCTTTGCAGCTGTTCCGCCGGATATGAATTGAATAAATTTTTTTTTTTTTTTTTTGGGATTACTTTTCACATTTTTTCGACAGGTAGGTCGACATTCTCTGTCATTTTTTTATAGTCTCGTTTTACAGAGAAAGACATTCCAGTTTTTTGTACTTGTAGCGGCAGTTTATAGATACTGATAAATTGACAAACCTTGAATAAATTCGATTTTTTAGTTCCATTTGAAAGGGGAAAGTTTATTTTCAGTTTAAATCCCTTTCGCTCATTTTTCGAATTTTTCAATTCAGGAATACTTATCAGAGCAAACTTTATGGAAAAGTTGAACTGATAAATAATTTCAAAGCCGAATGAACGATATTTTTCAGATGCACTAAATTTTACGCCCTCAAATACTCTTCTTAATGGAAAAGGTCATTTTGTGGGCAAAGCTAGGGAAAAAAAAACTAGCTTTTGTGTGCAACCGACGTGTATTTGTTAGTAGTGGTTCGTGTGTGTGCTGCAGCTTGCCCGACCCGATCAGATGTGTACTTCGCGACATTCCGTTTCTTCTCTCTTATTTGGACCGCTACAATTTTTTTTTCTTCTAGAAAAGGTTTCCCATCCGATAATTCAGAGAAATTCGTGCTTTGGAAAAATTTCGAAAAAAAAATCTCGATTTTTTTCAATTTGTGACTTTTTTTAGGCACAGCCTTTCAATAATTTTTTCGCTCGTTTTTTTTCATTTAATTTTTTAAGAAATCTTTACTTATAGCTGCCATTTTTCTGTGTCAAATAAACCAACAAAAAGGACCTGGTGATCAATTTTTGAAAGAAAGTTCAGAAATTTTTGATTTTCGAGATTTTTGGAAGAGAACAAACAAGGAAAAAAATCTTGCGTCATCGTAAATCCTTTTCGACACCAATTATCTGATCCACATTCATGATTTTTCTCTAAACACACCCCTTTTTCAAAAAATAATTGAAAAAGGAGAACGGCGTGCTGCTGCGAATTCAGATTTGTCACAGCTACAAACAGCCTCGTTTCGAAGAGCGTTATTTGGTACCACCTGTTTAGGGGAAAACATGTGCCGTTCTTTTTTTTTGAGATCTTTTTCCGCCGCAATTCATATCAAATTTGCTCATGTTCGTTCGCTTGGTTTGTCCCTTCCAACTCAGAAAATATTTTTCCCATTTTTAGGGCAGGCTGGAGCATTTCGTCCTATACATTTTCATATTAAACTTCATTCCTCGCTTGAGTTACAAAATATTTTACAATCCGCAGATGTTGAAAAATTTCTGAGATTGAAATTTGGACAAAAAAATCGAATATTTTTTCCCATTTTCCTTTAAATCTCAGATAATTGCAGGTCGTATTTTGTTGTTTTCATACCACGTGTATGGACAGAAAAAAAGTTCTCTTTTTTTCACTCTTTAGCAATTTTGTTTCAGCTCATGTTTTGAAATATTTTTTTTTGTGGAAGGATCGATAGGAAAAACGATTTCCATATGCATTGTTGCTCCGATTCTCGTTTTTTTAACATTTTAAGAATTTTTTCGAAAGAAAACTTGTTCAAATAAAAAGATTTCGATTGCGGGAAGATTTTCCGCATTTTTAAATTTGCTTAACTTCTATTCCATTTTTGTGGTTTTTTGAATACTTTTCAAAGGCATTTTCAATAAACGCCACAAAAAGGTTTATTTCTGGCCAGGGTTAAGCTGATTCGTTCCAATTTTTTTGCACCAAAAGATGCGTCGCGTACGCAACGCTTCACCCATGCCTCTTTACCCCACTCGCCGTTAAAATTGGGAAGGGTTTGGCTTCAATTTTTTAGCCAATCCTTCCCGATTTGAAATACGAGAGACGCGTAGCGTGTGCGTACGCGGTTCTTAGCACAAGTTCAATCCACCGACTAATTCAAAAAGCTCGGTCTTTGTTCTTTTTGTATCTATTTCACTATTTTTTATTGCACGAACGAAAAAATTCGAGAACGAAGTAAAAAAGAAATAAAAAACGATGAATTAGTTCTCCAAAAAGTTGCTGGCGGTTGAATTGAACTTGCGCCAAGAACTGCGTACGCACACGCTACGCGTTTCGAGTCGAGACTTCATCAATTATTTGTTCCTAATAGTTTTTTTATAGTTGTTTCAATACAATGTGTATATACAAAAATTTTTTTCAGCACTGCGAAATTTTCGATCTTCAACAAGCTGCTTAAAAATTGGCTTCAATGTCAAAAAAAAATGATAATTTTTGAAGAAGGAACCTAAGGAAATCTCTGAAATGGGACGTTTAAAGATCGCCACAACTCTTTCTCTTGTTTTCTCGCAGACGAAATAGTGTGTGTCATAGAAATAGTTGTGGCGATCTTTAAGCGCCCCACGTCAGAGATAATGACCACACCTTCCGTTCTCGCAGGGCTTTTGCTAGTGGGCAAGGCGGCGAGAAACGAACCATCCGTATTCATTATTTGAACATCTGGCGAATTTGCGAGCTTGGTCCACGGCACACGTTTAGGAAGGCTGTCGTTCATTTCAAGGAGAGTGGGGTTAAAATTAACCCTGCGTCCTCGTTGCTCGCGCTTGTTCTGTTTCCCGCACGCCATTGTGTTCCCTGGTTACCAAATTTGCCCTTCCAGTGGTCCTTATCGCGAGAGCTTTTCTAAAAATTTTGGCCGGGTTTATGATTCGTTTACCCTTGAGTGTTCCCTTCTGCTTTCGTCCTAATTTTTTTTTGATCGCTTGGGTAATTTTTCGGATATTGCTTCTAACTATTGATCGTTAATACTGATTTTCTCTCATTTTTCATCATTTTGTTGCATTTTTATACTGTTCAAATGATCAATTTTGTCACTTTTTTTCTGAGAGGACGTTTCATAATTTAAAAAAATTGGAAGTTCAGGAGAGCCCCCTTGCAAGTTTGGCAAATTTGGCCAATAAAATCGACTCTCAAACTTTCCTATTTCTGCTCCTAATTTTTCTACATGACTGGTACGATACTTTAAAAAAAGGTAACAGGATATCTCTAATTTCAAAATATCCCTCTCTTCTTTTTCCGCCCTATGACTAGATAATTTCCGTAAAAAAAAAAATGAAAAAAAGTCTAGAATTTTCCCCCATTCGATACTGCTGAAAGTCATTGAGGGAATAGGCACCAAACCTACTGGGAAAATGTTTAGTGGCCACTATAGAGGCTCGCCAAGGACTACTTGGAGAAGACACTAAAGTGGCCACTAAGCCCATCGCTATAGTGGCCACTTCAGTAGTTTTTTACCCAGTATTACTTCTAGTAACTCTGATAATTTTAAAACAAACAGATTGCACCAGTTATTTTGATCCATTGACCCCTAAAGTGGCCACTAAAATTTTTAATGGCCTAGTAGTAGAACTTAGGCCTCTATAGTGATCACTCGTTTTTAACCCCTTAAATGGCCACTAAACATTTTCCCAGTGGTTTTGGAAATCAGAAACTTATTTTATATTTTTATTTGCAAGTTGGATAAGGAAAGTGTTACCGACGAATATATAAAGATTTCAGAAGCGGTTTGATTTTTTGTAAAAAACACAAGAAAATCCATTTTTTGCGCTTCGAATTTTATATATTTGATCACAGTCATTGCGCCTTCAATTATCCGCTCACCATGAATAATTACTCTAATTTCAATCTTGGGATAAAATAATAGTTCAGGAGCATGTGGTTTGCTCAACACATTTATTAAAGGCATATATGCCGTAATGAATGGTGTTTGAATGAAACGTACTATTTTTTAGAGTTTCCGCGTAATAAGTACAATTTCAAAACAGAAGGGATTAAACTATGAATAATATTTCAGCTTGAAAATTATTCGTCGTCATTTATGAAGCCAAAGACAATTTCAAAAAACTAAAATAATGATCTACCATTTTTTCGAAGCTGAATGTTACTACGTACAGTTGTTTGAGGCTCAACGACCTTCGCGGGTTTCTCGTCTTGGCGTCGTGCCCTAAACGTTTCGCTCATCCTCGCACGTCCTTTCCTCTCTTTTTTTCCGAGCGTTGCCCTTTCTTCTGGCCGTTCACACTCGCCAATTTATGTCACATTCTTCTTACCTGCCGATCTCATTACTATTCGCCCGATTTTTTTTCTCAATTTAATCCAACTTAAACTACTCAAAAAGATACTTGTAGGATGAGTTTTTTTCCATAATTCAATGTTTTTCGATTTTTCTGAAAGGATCTTTTTAGGTTTTTTTTCACCATATTAGCCCTGACTGCATTTTTTAACTACAACTACAAGCTTGAAGCATCATAGTGACATCTTTGGTTCTGATATAAATTTAAAGTTTTCAAAAAACATTTCTAAGTTTCCAAATTTTAGATCCAAAATAAAACATGATAAATCACAATTATTCCGATTCGTGTTGTTTTCATATGAATTGCATCATTTCCCAAACAACTGAGCAAACGTCAACACGATTCCCTATTGATCGGCCAGCTCTCAAACGATTGTAAAGAAAGCTGCAAATCTCGTCAAGTGGTCAGTTCATTTTGCATAAATTTTCGCCTTTCCTCCGGAGTCTTCAGAAAAATTTTTTCCTTCGAGACACTTCTTTCAAAATGGATTGATTTGGGAACCTATTTTAGTTTTGAAGTTTTAGACTGTTTTAAGAAATTTATTATATTTCGTCAAATCGTGGTTTTACCGCTACAAACATTAAGTTTCGAAATATCGTAGAAACCATTTTTTTTTTTGAAACGTGTTTTTGTGTTTTTTTACTTTTTTGAATAAATATTGACGTTAGAATATAATAGAAACTCACGAGAAAAATAGTATTTTTTGCAAGGAAAATCTTGTTACATCGCGCCGATTTATTCAAGATCGTTAACGGAGTTTTTAAAGGAGGTGTAGTTGTTTATTACTGTTGCTAGATGTCCTTTATACTTCTCCAATGACTTCAGAATATACAATTTCTTGGTTTTTGTGTTTTTTCTTTTTTTTCTAAGTGGCTAGAGAAATTATGAAAAAAAGCATACTTTATCAGGTTTTTAAATGTTTGAAGAGAAAAAGTGGGCCAAAAAAAATTTGTAAAAATCGACCATTTCAAATCAAAACACTCCTTTGTTTTGGATGGGTGCATTTTTTCTTTCAACATTGTTCAAAATTAAAATTAGCAATTACCTTCCCGGTCCCAAGCGTAAAAAATGGATTTTTTGTTCAGCTTCAAGGTTTTTTTTCCGAAAAAAAAGAACAGTGAAAGCGCTTGTTCGGGCCGTTTAATCTGTGAACACAGGACGCTCAGCGCCTTTCTACTTTTTACCCAAAAGCGTATGTGTGCTCAATGGCTCACCGAAACTTTTCTGTACACATTGCCACAGTCAGGTGAAGTCATTTGAAACGCCCGCTTGACATTTTCCTGCTTTTTCGTGTACTTTTTTATCAAAAGACGATGGGACTGGAAAATTTTTAATAAAAGATATCATTTAATTCTAATCAATCCCTTTGTTAAATATTGACAATTTCAAAATTTGTATCGATTACTTATTTTAGTTCTAATATTTTCAGAAAAATGTCCGGTCTGCATTCAAAAAACTCAAAAGAAAGGATCAAATTTTGAAAAAAAGACTTAGTATTTTGGATCGTCAAAGAACTTTTTACTATCAAAAAAACATATTTGTAAATGAAAAATGAACACCTAGACCCAAAAACTTATGCCGAAATTACTTATTTTTGGAACATTTCATAACCCCTTTTTTTTTCAAAAAAATTTAGCCAAAAAAATCCTGTTGAAAAAAATAAAGAATACAAAAAAATATTAAAAAAACGGCAACTGAACCATTGAACCCTGCACTTTGTGTCAACGTTGCTCCGCATATGACGCTGTAATATGCTCCATGGCGCATTTGCAACTTATCAGGTTTTTACGAACTCCGTTTTTTTATCTTTTTATCGCGATGAATCACCATTTTCACACTGCTTTTGATCATTTCGTGCAAAAAGTCATAATATTATTCGTCTTTTCACCGTTTTTGTTAATTCAGTTAAAAGACGCCCACGATCTGGCTCAGAAAAAATAAAATAATTCGATTTTTCACGCCTTTTGCTAATTCTTTTAAAAGGACGCCCACGTTTTGGACTAGACAAATAAAATAATTCGATTTTACATTGCTGTTGCAAATTTTTTTTAAAGAACGCCCACTTTCTGGCTCAGAAAAATCATTCTTGCATTTCCGACGCATTTCTTATGTTTATGGTGTCCCTTGCACGTGACTAAACATTTATTCTTGTTTATTTTCACAATACCAGTCATTTTGTTCATGAAAAAGCCTTCGTTTTCATTTTGCCAGTAGTTTTCTCTCAACCGACGGTTCTTATCAATTATTCAGAAGCTCCCAGATTCCTGTTCATACATTATCCTTACGCAAAAAAATAATTTTTTTGTCATTATATATTGTTCTGGTTTTTTTAAGGCCCATAGCATATGAGATTGCAATCCCTAATCTTTGTTTTTTCTCAGTTTTCCGCTCCGTTTGTTTGACATTTTTCGCGTCGCGCATTTTTTATCTATTAAGTTTCAGGAAACTCAAACGTTCCGTTGTGGGCAAACCTTAGAGTTGATGAATCGAAGCTGAGCAAGTATGAGCGTAACGATAAAGGTGTACAAGCCCGTGACACCCGGCAGTTGGGGCGATCTTTGGGTTAGTTCCTTATAGAAAGAGTATATTTAATAAATATAAAAGCTGTGATAAAAAAATTATAAATTTCAATTTGATGCAATTTTTTTAAGTTTTTAGTGAAAAATGGTCGGGATTTTTTTGAACAAGACTGGGTTTTTTTCAGTTTTTTTAAGATCTTCTTTTAACTTCGAGAACACCAAATTCACAAAAAAATGATCTGGATCACTGTGAGCCACTCAAGGGAAACTTTTTTTCTGATTTTATTTATTTTTTTAACCTTGTTTGAAACCGTAACCACGTCCACAAGCTTAATTTTTCAGTTCTAATAATTTTATATTACCAACTAACTGAAATTTCCATAGCTCAGTTTTTTGATACAAATGTATCATTTTTGAACACAACTAAAAAAATAGCAAGATTATTTTGAAGCTCTATTTTTTTGAGAGCTTTCTAAACGTTATTGCCTTGCTCAATTCAACTTGTTTAAAAAACACGCAAAACTTCACCTCAAAAATTCAGAAAGATTAAAATAAGCACTTTAAAATGGGTGCATCAAAATCAAGTGCCGAGGCAAATATGAGCGGCCAGGGCTGATATCAACACCAAGTGGTCAAAAAATATCACTGCCTTCTGTTTAAACAAGGAGAGAATCTTAAAACCTCTTCGTATTGTACATCGGTATGATTAAGATGGAAATGTTTCTAGAAAAAAAAAAATTTAATTTATTCAACATTTTTTTCAGTATTTTGTACATCAAAGTGCAGAATTTTCGTTTTTGAAGATTGGGAATTTTCAAAATTCAATCCACCTAAATTACAGAAATGCATAAGAATTCTTTTGTCCGCGTCATTTTCGAAAATCGATAATGCTCATTTGAATATTTGTTGCGTCATTTGCTGACTCATGGGAAAAACCACAGCATAAGCAATTTTTCGTAAAATTTGACAGGAAACTGAATGAAGCTGAAAGATATCAAGCCATTTTATGAGTTTTTTTCTAGCTGTTCCGAACTAACGTAAAAAAATTCCTCAGTATTTTTGAGTATTAAAAATTTATTTACTGATTTTTCTTCCACTGTTGAATAGAAAAAAAGATAAAAATGATATACTTTTTTTGGATCCAACTTTTGGAAGCTTATTTTTCAGCATTTAGTGGATTCCCATCAAAAATTCATTAGGTTTTTGAAAAAAGGAGATGTAGCTCAAGAAAGAATTTTCCACTTTCTAGGTTTAGCTTATTCTCACCCGCGCTTCTAACTTCTATCAAGACCGAAAGGTCCCTAAAAGAGTTTAATCATGATTCCTTAGAGGGATGAAGCTCAAGAAAGGATATCGGAGCCAATCGACCGAAGCGTTCGCGTTTTGTGGGTGTGGTTGTTTTGAGGGCGCATAGTGAGCGGCCTGTTCGGCCTGTGGGTGTCTGCCTGTTTGAAATCTCTCCTCGTCCTCTTTCCCCCGTCCCTCGCCTGGTCGGTCGCTTTTGATCTGAAGCCCATCGACTTTGTTTTTTTCTGCTTCTGACGCTTCCCCCAGTAATTCTGTCGGCCAAACGCCATTGTTGAATTGACAATGGTGTTCTCTGGCAACGTCCGAAGTTACGATCGGTGTGCTTCCCGCACTATCAGCGACTCTACATTCCGTTCCGGTGGAGATACCTATCGACTTTCCCGCTCTACTATGATTGACCTGTTCCAGTCAACTTTTTTCAACACATCATTTTCACAGGAGGACTACATATATAGTCCTACAATTTATGGCAAGGTGACTTGACTATTGGAAAAAGCATAAAATTCGAGCCTTAATAACTATATATCGTTTCATAGTAATACCTTAGACTCTGAAATTGTGTTTTGCACTATCCAATTCTTCCATCATGTTTTTCATCGAAACGGGTTGAAGCTATAAAACAAATTGACATCGAGAATAAGAAATTCATCTGATTTTGCGAGATCTTGAAACATAATTTTAGATCATCTAGTTCTCCCAATTTTTTATTATGTTAGATTTTTGAAGCTTCGAAGATTTATCAATTATTATATTTTGATAACTTTTATGTATGGTTAGCCAGAGTTAAGGAACAGATTTTGAAATGAACCAGTTCATCCAGATTTTTGATCAGAAGAAATGAATGTTAAAATCTTGGGATTAGCTTTGTATAAATACAACCAGAAATATTAAAAATTTTTTGTCAAAACAACTTGTTTTTTTATTATTTTTAAATTCAGTGAACTTGTTCTTATTTCAATGGGTGGAGCAGATTTTGATTGTCGATTTTTCCATTTCTTTAAATTTGAAAAATCCATTTTTTGCGAGAGAAATTTATTAGTGGAAAAAGTTTGATTCTGCTGATTCTAGTTTTCCAAGTTGGATATTCAAGAAAGTAGCAAAAAAATGAGTTGTAAAAGCTGAAGATTCAAGTTTCAACTGATTGAATCTTTTGTGAACGCTTCATATTTGGAGATAGTTTCTTCTCGATCCTTCGGCTGCAAGTACAGTGTAGGAGACAGAATTTTGTGTGCCTAGACTAGATTAGGAAGCTTCGAGCCTCGGAAACGTATAAACAAAAGTTAAGGTGCAAACAATTCTTGTTGAACATCGTTCTATTTTGAAAATTGCTTCCCATTTCATTCTCAAAACACTGGAACAACGCTCCTCTATCGTTTCTTCTGATAATTAACCTCATTGGACTGACGCTATGAGAACGAAAAGTGGCCAACTACTACCAGGGAGGCCGTCGGAAGGGGCCGTTTTTTTCTCCGAGTCGGCTAAGCAGCCAAAGTGTGCCTCAACTCGTATCTACACTTTCGTGTTTTGTGAAGCGATCCTTCTCTCCCAGCGGCTATTATTCGTTCTTTTGCCGCCGACCTTGATTTTGAGGCGCAGAAACCCACGTCGTCGCATATGCATACGCGGGTCCGCACAGATTTGTGTTTTGCATTACATGGGGCGGTCTATTGTGTTCGCAGAAGATTTGCACTGATTCTTTTTCCAAATAGTGACCGCCCGGAAATAATGTGTACAAACATAGATGTCTGGATTTTTTTTCGGCTCTTTTTCGATAGGATCGATAAAAGCAAACACTTAAAAGTATGGATTGAAAAAAATTCATGTCAGGAAAAATATTTCAAGGTTTAATGATAAGTTTTGAAAAAGACAAAAAAATCTCTTGGAAAGCAACTACGCTTCATTGATAAACTCATCTAAATGACAAATTTAAATGTAAAAAAATAATTTTTTTCAACAAACCCAACGTCGATGCTGAGAAATCGATGATTTTTTCTCGAAATATCAATCAAAATGAGCTGCAAAATTTTTATCTCAATAAAGCTGTCCCATTCAAAAAATTAAATTTCCAATTTTTCCCATTCACAAAATCAAAAACCAAGAAACCTATATTTTTTCAGGATCAAATGGAAAACATCTCGGCTCACACTCAAAAAGGAATCGAGTATCTGGAGAGAATCGCGACGTTCACCAAGGAAAGAGCCGTTGTCGAAGAGGAATATGCAGCTAGGCTTAGGTTGGATGAATATTAGACGATGATGAAAAAATAATTGATTTCAGAGGAGTCGCCAAAAAGTTTTTCAAGAAAAAAGAAGAGGAAGAGCTTTGGAGGACTGTTTCTTTTGCCAAAGGCTTCACTGGAATTGTGAAGGAACTCGAGTCGCTTGCTGGCCAACACGAGGTCTTTCTTTTCTTGTTTCGAATTTTTTCAATTCGAATGCAAACATAGATTGGTTTTTTTCGTAAAAAAAGAGTAGTTTTATGACAAAAATTATGTTATTTGAAAGTTATAGAAATTGAACTTATCTCATCCAGAACGAGAAAAAAAGGAAAAACGGAGTTTTAATTAGTTATTAAAAAAAGGTACATAACTTGCTTCAAAAATAGGCCAAATTATATTGATACAAATAAAAAAAAGTTTACAGGAAATTATTGAATCCTTATTTGTTTTTTTTTAACTTAACAGGAAACGTTACCAATATGTCTTAATTCGAAGAAACTTGAAAATAAAAAATTTACTTGAGTTGCTCTAAGATACTATGACCTTGTTTGCAAAGGCTAGACGCGTAATGGTTGCGACGCGGCTTTTTCAAAAAAATTAATTATTACGGTAGCATTGAAAAAAATCAGAGCACATAGCAAATTTTGATTTAGTCGCAAAAAAAGAAGAAGACTCATTTTTAACCGCATCGTGAAGCTTTTTCTTTATTTTGGAGAAAAAATGATTATTTGTATTTCTTGAAAAGCTCTTAAAATGGTTAGCTTCAGGTCATCTCCGAATCCTTGAAAAAAGAAGTCGTCAGCTACGCGATGGATAAGGCGGCCTTGCACAGAGGGACTCGCAAGCAGATTCTCAGCGAGATTCAGAGCGCCCACGCCGAAGTCAACAACGCCGTCAGCGACATGATGAAGGCCCACAAGCAGTACGGGTGAGTATTTTTCTATCAGAAGTCTTGAAAAAAATCCTCCGTGTAAAAATTGTCAATATAAAATTGCAGGAAGGCGTTCAAAGAAGCCGAGGCTGCTTTTCTGAAGTATACAAAAGCAGAGAAAAACATGGAAATTTCTCGTCTTGATCTCGAGAAAGCCAAGAACAACTCCCAGGTACGCGATCATTTCTTTTTCCTCCGAATATTTATATATCCAGATGCGAAATGGCATCTGCGAAGAAGCCAAGCAGCATTACGCCTACGCTGTGTCCAAGGCCAATGACCTGCAGAGATGGTATTTCGAGGAGGAACTTCCCCAAATTCTTGAGAAATACAAGGTGCGTAGGGAGAGATCTTTTTTTTTGTATTTCAAAAAACTGCAATTTCAGAACCTTGACCTTGATCGTATCAACGACGTCCGAGAAGTTCTCATGAAGTGCATCAGTGCCGAGGAGGACGTCCAGCCTATCATTGGTAAGATCCTTCCTTGCTTTTTTGAACTTGTCAATTTGGAAAAATTCACCGGCCTAACGTCGATTAGGAAATTGCTTACAGTAAAGCCATAAAAAGATAAGAAAAAACGCGACATTGGTCACGACTTTCTTGTGAGGAATTCATTCTTCCTGAACTTTTGTAAAATTGTTTTTTTTTCTGTGAACTGAAATTTCATTTTAGTGTTAAAAATAACAGTCATCACAGCTCTAGAAAGTTTCGGAAAGTTTGAATTGCTTACAAGAAAGTTGTGGTCAAAAATCTGTTTATTCGTGTATTTTTTGACGGTACTGGAACTCATATAAAATTTCTGACACCTTATCATTATTTCCAGAATGAAAAAGAAAAAAATAAATATTTGGAGCTTAGCGGTTCATGAGTCACAAATTTTTTTGATTGGAAGGTTCTTTTTTTCGATTTTTCCTTTTTTTATCAGTTAAAAAAACCCTTTGAAGCTCATACTAGCTTTGAATTGAGAAAAGAAAAAAATTCTGAAAGTTTAGAAGCGTCATAGTTTATATATAAACCAGAAAAATACAATCAAAAAACTTTAAGTCACACCTCCGCAATAATCCAAAAGCACTTACTTTTGTAGTTTGGATAAACTAAAAATCGTCTTTTCAGCTCGTTGCCATTCCGACATGCGAGTTGCTGCCAAATCGATTGACGCAGCCAACGATGTCATGTTGGTCGTCGAGAATTTCAAGTAAGAAAGAATACCATCCTTTCGAAAGCCATTTTTTGATTTCCAGGTCGGGAATCCCTCGTCCTTCTCCCTTTTCTTTTGAAGACCTTGGACGTCCGGACGCTCTTCTGAACGGCTCCGGTGAGATCAAAAAAATGTTATCTCTCTTGAAAAGCAATTTTTAACAGATAATGTCGATGCAACGATCAAAAAAGGAACTTTGTTGGGTCGCAAGGATGCCAAAAGCGGTGTTGTTCGTAAGCAATCGATGCATCAGAAGTTCTTCGGAGTCGGTGGAGGAAGCGATAAGAAGGTGACTTTAATTTTTGCAGTTCAAATAAGAGTATTTTTTTATACAAAAAAAGGCCACTTGACTTTTTTTGTGCCAGAGTACTGACATACTGAAAAAAAAATAAGAAGAAACTTCAAAAATGGAAAAACCCATTCTCAATTATTTTGATGATTATGATGATTAGGATAATTCGAGTCACATAAAAGTTCATTTTTCGCAGAGCTCAAAAAAAAACTAATCAAAAATTTCAGTCCGACAACGGCGAATACGGGAACCTTCCCCCTCAACAGCGAGCGCGGAAAATTGCCGGCAAGCTGGCTGAGATCGAAAAAGATCGCGAGCGGGCGATTCAAAGCCGTGAAGGAGTCAGCAAAATGCAGAACGCTTACCGTTCAAATCCGAAGCTTGGAAATCCTGCCGACTGCGACGCTCAACTTTCGCAATACGCCCAGGAAATCGACGCTCTCACAGTTCAAATCGGTCGTCTCCGCGGTCTTCTTGAAGAGACTAATGCTCAGCTAGGTTTGTGATCCGATCAACGTTTTATTCTCAGTTAAACTGTAATAGAAAACTGTCAACAAAAAAAAATGAAGCGCGCTTTTTTCAATCTATCCTTCCTGCCTTACATATTAATAAGGATCGACTATGAACAATTCAGAGGCAGTATATCAGTCTTATAACCCTTTAGAATTGTTCTCTTAAGTTTTCTATTACCATATTCATTCTTGAGTGGCGACAAGAAGAACGATAGCTATGGTTAAATAATTTCCTTCTCCCCAAAAAAAATAGTGAAGAAAATCGGAAATGATTGTAAAAATTGAGTATTGCCCCGTTTATCTTCTGATCAAATGAAATGCAAACTTTGTAGTTTCTCGTCTATTTCGCCAGAAAACGCTACAAAAAGAGAAAAAATAAAATTTTATCTTTCAGGAATCTCTGAGAGCGACACACCACCGTCGGTTCGGTCGTACTCCTCGGCCTCGAGTGCCGCTCCAAGATCGACAACTCCTGCTCCAGCCACCCTCGAGCCTGAACACCATCGCAACTCTTCGGACAACTGGAGTCGATTCAGCGAGCAGAGCGCCGAGAACACGTTGGCGCCCAATGGCACTGCTCCGATCGCCAACAGAGAAGAGGTTGGGGCTTTCAGAAATTTTGAAAAAGAGCTGTGCTCTGAGCCGACTGGGCTGGTCATCGTATTGTAACGCGGTTGCAAAGCCGATAAAATTAGCGACTTTTTGAATTTTCCTGTCACTAAAGTCAAACAGAGTGTGCAAATCAAAGACTGATTGATTGAAAATATTTTATTTATCAACACTAAGGGATGTGTATTTTAAAGTTGCAATTGTCGGTTCGGTTATTACGGCCCGCCCAAGCACATCCCTGTTTTCGAATATTCATATGCCTTTTTTTGTTTCTTCTGGCAGCTGATACTCAAACAGTTTTTTTTCAATTTTAGAACTAGTCTGACTTATAAGGTAAATCAATGGTACTCCTACATCACAGCGCAAATTGGTATCCAAAAGCTTCGATCGCGGGTTTAGCGAAAATTGGTTTTTCGAATCTTAGGACTTTGATAAAGTCTTATCAACTCTCTAAGTCTTAATTCTCTCAATTTTTAAAGGAGTCTCTGCCCAAGTCAGGCGATTGGAGAAAATTTCATAATATTTTTGAATTGGAAAAAAAGAAAAAAAAATGCAATAATGCGTCATTGATACGCCTTCAGCAAAACAAAGATAACTGAATTAAACAACGAGACTTTTTCGCACGCGAAATCGAATTTTGTTCCGATCTTTTTCGATTCACTATTAGAATCACTCATAAACGTTGTTGAAGAACAAGACATCGAAAATCGTCTACAATGAATTAAATATAGACAAAAAATTTTCAAAAAAAGAATACGTTATGAATACTTTATTGAAATGAGATATCAGGGCACCGATAATGATTAACCTCAGCAACTGAAACGAAATTCATTTTTACTGAAATATTTATTAATAACCAACACCAATACTGACAAAAAAATGCAAAAAGGATTGAAAAAAATAATTTTTAAAAAAAGCACTGAAAAAAAGTCAAAAAAAGATCCATCTCATTAAATTTTTGGAACGAATGTCTTTTTAGTATAGAGTTCATACCCGATCAAAAATTATTTATCAAAAAGTATTAAAAAAACTTTTTTTAAAAAAAGAGTGGACAAGTTTTCTAATTTTTTTCCTTTATCTAACCATAAAAAAATGAACCAAAAACAAACACAGCCCTAGAGAAAATTTTGAAGTTTCTTTCATAGTACTGACAAAAATTGATGATTTAAGCAATCAATCACTCTTTTAATACACATTGGAAACTGTAAACTGATAAATATCAAATTTATTTCATTATTATTTTTACAGGTTTACGAAGAATGCGCCCCACCGCCATCGTTGGGCAGAGCCACGGCTCTGTTTGCCTTTGAAGGACAAGCCGATGGAACGATTCGTATGAGGGAAGGAGAAGAGTTTTTCCTGGTGGAGAACGACGAAGGAGATGGCTGGACTCGTGTCCGTCGGTTGGTCTTTTTCTTCAAATTTTTTTCAATTTCAGAGAATTTCATTTACCAACTAGTCGTTGTTTTCAGAATCAATGAGAATCAAGAAGGCTTCGTTCCATCGTCATACTTGAGATGCGAGTACTTCTAATCTAAAAAAATTATCCGAAATTCTTCACCCGACTTTTTACTGTCAAATTATCCTGAATTTTAAATTTTCTGTTCCAATTTTTTTTTTGAATCATTTTCACAGCCAACTTTTGCCCGGGCGATTCTACAGCCTTATATCTATTTTATAGTCTTCAATTTCTAAGTCGAATAATTTTCAGTTATTCTCTAAAGAACTTTATCTGAATCTGCAATGTCTGATAACAGAATTTATTTTTATTTTGCTCGGAGTGTCATAGGAGAAAAGATACAAGAGCCTGAAAGGCTTGAATGATTTTCGGTTCGATACTCAAAAAGTTTGTGCAAAAAAATACGAGCCCGTTCAAGACTGCTCACTTTTTTTAGAATTTAATCCTGTATGTACAGCTTATGGAGTTTATTACAATCTAGTGGAAACTTTTTTTCCGCAGTTAGATTTTCGGGTCTGGCCTTCCGAATTTTTCAATTTCTGCTTTTTTTATAAATGGCGCTCTGTTTTTTTTTTAGATTGTATTTTTTATCGGTGAAATTTTCTGAAATTTAGAGCGCTTGTAACCTTTTGTGTCAAAAGAAACTTCTCTACTTTGTACCCGATTCTTTTCTATTTTTAATTTTTCACTTGTTGCCACACATGTTTCCGCAGCTTTTCTCAACCCCAAACGTGTTTCCTGTTTTCCGTTCGATAAAGCTTTGATTATAATTTATCTGAAGACAGGTTCATGGAGTTGCAAATGCTAAAGTGTGAAAAAAAGTTTATAAACATGGCTTCAAAATAACTTCTCCATGCTTAGCAAAAAAAGTCATCAGATCAATCAATCAGTCGTTGTTTTATTTCTTTATTTTTTTATTGCCAGGAAAAAGCATATAATTAAGGTACATATAGGTTTTTCAATCATAAATTTGATCGATTGTTTGGTGAACAAAAATTGTCGAAGCTACAACGAAAAAAACCGCGTCCGGCGAATGGGTAGTCAATCAAGTTGAACGCATGATATTTCGGTTCTTCGTCTTGTTCTGCTTCAGTGGTTCATTCAGTTGAGACTCGACAAGCTCACAATGTAGCGGATGTTGTAGCTGGAGCGGGTTTTAGTACTCTTCTTGAAGGATATTTTTGAATGGGCTTTTGTACTGACTTACTGAAGACCGATATTATTTTTATGTGCGAGGCCTGTTTCATCAGTAAAACAAAACTGTTTTATTCAAAATCGGGTTCAGTTAATATAGAAAGTTTTGAAAAATTTTGTATGAAGATATACCTATTTTTTTGCTGCACTCCCAACTCAACGCCAAAACTTTAAACCAGTTTTGAGGTTTTGAGGTTTTAATCATGCGTTAAGCACTGTAAAATTTTACATTTGTTGAATGGGATTATTATTGGAAAAAAAAAATTGGCTAAAATAGAAGCTCGGCATCAACCACAGCTGGTAAAGACTCATTTCTAACGTCCGCGAGGTCGTAGGTTCGAGTCCCCCCGAGGTCGACCAAACGATGCAGCGGAAAAACTCAATCTATGCCATCGGCCTTTGGAAAGCCGCCACCGTACTTTTTCCTACGACCTCTCTTGTACCTGATGTCCTACGAGCAAACTTCACAACTTCTTCGTTTAGGCCGCAATTCCTGCCGCCGTTTAAACACAGTTAAATCGATGGAAGTCGATTGAATATGTATTCTTACATTGAAGATGCAATAAACAAAAACAAAAGCTCGGCAACTTGGGTTCATTTTTTAGTTATATTTCTCCTGGGCGGTAAGAAACGTCCTGGTAACTGCAACTTTGCAAAAAACTTTTTGTTTAGGAAGATGTATATTTACTGGAAAAAAGGCCTCTCACCAAATAAATCTGTTTTAAAAATCTAATAACGGTTGAGCAGGTTCCTGCCACTACAGCTGATAAAACTTTTCATAACTATTGTGAATTTATCATTTCAAAACTTAAAAGCGACTTTGTACACTCATCAGATAAAGATTTCACGAAACGGTGAATAACATTACAGAAAAAAAAAAATCCAAACTGGATGAGTCATGCTCTGACCTTCATCGCGCGTTGCAAAAGCTGCAAAAAAAAAATGAAAATAAGAAAACAACGACGGATTTTTTTAGAACCAATTTTTGCTCATCAACCATTTTCCGAATTATTTAAATATTAAAAAAAAAGATTTGACGGTTTTAAGGTCTCCGCTGAAACAGGATTGCACATCATCGTATGAAAAATTTTTGTTTTTTTCCTTGTCAGACAATCTCTTGATTGTAAAGTTTTGTAATTTTTGGATCAGAATAATAAATTTCAAGCAAAGTCCGAAAAATCGCAGATTTTGTTTTTTGGTATCGTTTGTTGAATGATTTTTCTCGAATGACTCATAAAAACGGCATAATTGCGTTTCCTTTGTATACCACTCCGATCCATCGAAATGTGTATAATTGAGAAAGAAGGCTTTGAAGGGAAATTTCGTATTTTTTAAAAGTGATAAAATGGAAGCGTAATCTTTTTGATGGAAGATAGTGGGAAACAGCGAGAGAACAATTGAATTAATGCAAATCGTTGGTATAAAAGCATGGGACCGGACCGTTAGACACACAATATCGACTTGGTGGAGATGTGGAGCACCGGCGACGAGAAGCCTCCGATCGACGACAAGTTGGTTTTTTTTTTTTACTTCAGCATTGCCGTTCTTTTTTTCTGGAAGATATCTATAAAACCTACAGTGTTCACTTTTCATCATAAGGTTATTTCCGTGCAAACTCTGGATTTTCTTGAATTTCGCTCAAAAGTTGATGAAAATTTTCTTGATGACTTTATAGTCCAGCTCTCATTTCAGAATACATAAACTTTCAAGTTCAAAAGAATCCAAGCCTGAAACCATGTCTCAGCAACTTTGAAAAGTCATATTTTTAAAATTCAGCGGCTTCTGATGTACTTTAATTGTATACACTCGCTTTTTCCAGTTCACAAGCCAAAAATCTTCCCAAAAAGCAAAAAAAGTAATTTTTTCGATAATAAAAGCGTAGGCGTGTTTGTCACACGATGTCGCAAAATCAATACAGTCAAATGATATCCGGTAGCTGTAGAAACACTAACCATTTTAAAGCATCCATATTCCGATGAATGATTTCTCGTTTTTCAGGTCGTTCTCTATTCCCGAGGCTCGTTTTCCTACTCGCGAAGAGTACGAGAATAAACGTGACGAAAGGAAACGGAATGAGGTGAATACTTCTTTTTTTTTGGCGAAATATGTTTATGAGAAAATTTTCGAAAGACAACTCCAAGAACTGAAAGGATGTCCGAAAATATTGATCAAGTTTTGGAAAAAGTTCAAAACTTTACTGTTTCTTCCACCAAGTATATAAGCCTACAGCGTTTCAACGACATAACTTGAAAACTGTTTTTATTTAACTTTTCCGATACCTTTTCCAGGCGAAACTGTACCGCGAGTTTGCTCCAACTGCTCTCGGCTGCCGTCCGGATGTGGTAGAACGACCTGATGACAAACCTTTCCTCTACTTGCGCACGTCCAGCTGCCATGCTGGCATTTACCGTTTCACGAGTTTCACCACGTAAGTTAATCCGTTTTTGTGCAGCTTAAACTGTTCTCCTTAGAAAAAACGATTCGCAAGCCGTCTCGGCCTACCACACTCCGAACCTGAGCGGAAGCGTTTCTTCACCAAGCGCCTTGCCTGAAGCAGCCAAGGACAACTCGGACACGAAAAATCAGTCGAACTCACCCGGCGGTGTTGCCAAGTTCTTGTCCCGTGTTTTGGGAAAAAAATAATTGACTTTTGAATAAAGTACTTGTGATCGCTGTTTCGAAAGTTCACAAAAAATACACGAGATTGAAGAGAAGCTGCGCAATAGGTTGTGTGCCTGTCTGTGGTCCAAAAGGTTATAAGCCAAACTAGAGGTTTAAGAAATTTTGGTAGTGGGAAAACGATTTCATAATACTCCGTCTCATCGATTTGGAGCGCCAACACGACTTGAGCGGTATAAAAATGTAAAAAGAAGGAGGAAGTATGATCACTGAGCTCTGACTCACTCCTGAGAAGAAGCTTTATAAAAATCTTCCACAAACCCGAGCACGAGCGTTAACGTCCCAAGAGGACGTCCGGCCTTCGCGGTTATCCGATGGCGAAAACCGCTGCCAGTCGGGTGAAGAACAACAGGGGGGTATAAAAAGAATGACGCTTGTTAGGTCAGCGGGGCTCTGCCCCAGATTGTCAAATGAAGAGTGCGGTCCGGATCCGGCATTCCAGGTTTAAATCGAGGTTTGGCCTGGAGTGTTGAGGCTAACATGACCGCGACTTTTTGAAATTTTTTTCAAAGTTTTTTTCGGATTATCTTTTTGTATTTTTTTTCAAACATACTTGAGGAAGAAACCGGGCAAGAAAAAAAGAAAAAGTTTTTTTATAATACAGCTTCCATTTAGTCGTTTTCAAAGCACACATTGTCTATTTAAATAAAATTTTTTTTAGTAATGCAAGTATTTTTTCCGAATATGTTTTCGATCTTTGCTTGAAATTTGATTGAAAAGATTTTTTATTTTATTAACTTCCATTTCAATTTTTTTATAAGCCGTGATATGCTCAAATCAATCTTTTTGTGAGCTTCTCCTCGTTTTTTCTTTGCTTCTATTTTTTTCTAATGAAATATCATCAGAAACGAGAATAATTAAGATTTGCTCAAGTCTACTCAAAAAAAGATTATTTCGATCTTCAAGAAATTGAAAAATAAAGATCATTCTTAATTTATTATTTTTTTCATTTCTATTTATTCAAAAAAATTTCTCTTCCAATACGTTGTATGAGCTTTCGGGTAAAAAATTAGGGGATTTTTTAATTTTTTTTTTTGGAATTTCTGTCTTTGCTTTTTTAGAAAGTGTTATTTCATTTGTAATTTGTTCTCGCAGTTGAATTATTTTTCTTAATTTGTTCTCTAATATATTAAATAGTTCCCATATAACGTTCTCATTATCCAGAAAAGGAATATTTTTTTTCCTAAATGTTTACCCAGATCTTGCAACTCGCCAAAGCTGAAAAAAAAAGTCTCAAAAAGAAATACTGGAAAAATGTTTTTCTGCCGACCAAAATAACATGAAAATTGCAGGAAACAGGGTGAATGGCACTATCGGAAACACTTATTTCTACGCATTGCTTCCGGCAATTCATCTCGGTAGTATAAAAGCGAAGACGTCGGTTTCTGGGATCCCGCGATCTCCGAGAGCCGCTGTCATTTGCACATGAGTGGTGAGTCTGAAGTGAAAAGCGGTGAGTTTGAAATGACAAGTGGCGAATATCTTCTTCGAAAAACCTCGTCATTTCTTCCTGCCTTTCTCGGTCGGGTCTCAAAGTTTCACGTATGAACTATTTTCGTCATATTCCACTCATCAACTCGCAATTGAGCAGCGTCAATAACGGTAAAACTGAAATTTTCAGAAGATATAGCCAAGCCTAATGTTATTTGTGTTAAATTGAAAAATCTCTTTTAAGTACCGTTCAAAAAAATGATCTTTTTGTTTCAAATAAAAAAACCTTGAAACTTCAAATAATTGACTAAAAATCGTTTTGAAAAAAACGAAAAATTTGTAGTGACCATATAATTTTTCAGGTTTCGAATAAAACAGTTCATTTATTTTCAGCCAAAAGGAAGGAACACAAAATCAAAAATTCCTTATACAATAGAATTTTCTCCATGCATTTGAACAGCAGGAAAGGCTTTGTCCATATGTCAAGTTTTCTGAAGTGTAAAAAAATTTCATTTTTGAAAGAAAATTTTAGTCTATTAAGTGCAATACAACCTAAAAGCTTTTTTACGATTTGAGAAACTTTTTCACTTTTCCTGGCCCTATTTGAAATGAACTTCTGTCGTACCCTGTAATCATCTAGATACTTTTAGGCTTAAATAAAAGCCATGGAAAATAATGGCCCCCAAAAGCTTAGAGTCAGTTCTCTCAGTTTTATCCACACGCAGCTTCAAATGAACTTTTTTGCCAACTTACAGCTGTCTGAAAAACTTTTGTCTCAATTGAACATCAGTAAGTTTTTTGCTGACTTATCCACTTTTATCGGCAAATCACTACTTTTTTGCAGCCCTATTCCAAGAAATCAAAGGTCGTCAGCAAGACTTCATGAAGGCGTTCAACGCTGGAGATGCCGCTGGGGCCGCTGCCGTCTACGATCCGGACGGTTATTTCATGCCCAATGGTCGTAATCCTGTCAAAGGGCGGGCTGGTGAGCTTTTTTGATTCGGGTTTTATTCGGAAGTTCTTCAGGAATCGAGAACTATTTCAAAGAAGATATGGCGGAAGGCGTGCAGACCGCGCAGGTTTGCAGATTTTTACGAACAAAAAAAGGATCTTAAAAAAAAATTACATTTTTCAAATTCTCATCTTAATCGGTAGATCAATCCATTTTTTTGCAATATGAGTTTTCTGTGAAACGAAAAAAACACTTATTTATATAAAAAAACATTTCTTACGTTGTCAATTCTAAACCATCATTGAATTTGCTCAAAAAGCATGCTAAAAAAATCCCAAGATAGTCCGATTCAGTTTTTACATAAGAAAAAAAGAACCTTCGATTGTTCAAACTTTCCAGGAGTTATCAAAAAAATATCAAAGATCTTAATTTACAAAAATCATAATAGTTTATTTTTTTCATTCAAATGTAGAGGTTTCTGGAAAATCTCCTTCTTGTCAGATAATAACGGAAGAAGTCAACGGTAGCGGAGATTGGGCCTTCGAACGGGGAAGCTATCATCTGGACGGAACTAAAGGTCGCGAAAGTGGGGCTTACCTTCAAGTCTGGAAAAAGGTTTTCAGAAGTTTCGTGATAAAACTCAGGCTAAATATCTCATTTCAGGTCGACGGCGTCTGGCTCATCCACAACGACTGTTTCAATATCATTAAGAAAGCCTGCTAAACTTCTTTTCTCCTGATTTCTAGTTGCTGATATGCTGCTTTGATGTGTTACCATTTATCGTAACTTTCCGCTTTTTGCGTCCAGAATAAAAAAAACTTTGGATTTCTTGTTTTTTTTTCAATTCTACATGTTTAAAGTTCAAGAATAGGTCATTGGCGTTTTGAAAAAGTGAGCCTAAAAATGGGAAACGCCTGCGTTACTTTAAACATCTTGAATATGCAAGGGCTATGCAAGGGGATCCAAGATTTGGATAGCCCGCAAAACCTCTTTTACTACACCAACTGTGAAATCGGATTGAGGGAAAGGTTCAGCTCGCGTCACTGGGTTGAAGAGACTTTTTCGGAATAAAAAAACCAGGGCGACCGCTTGACAGATGAAAACTCCCAATTCTATAGCATAACACGAGTGAATCAAATAAAGTTTATTTCTTTAAAAGTTGACATTAGTTTGAAAGAAGTATTATATATAGAAAAAAATTGGAAATGACGAGTTGCAGTTATTTTTTTCAGGTTGTTGATATTTCCATTTCATTGGGACGGTGTTGACCTCCCGACCGCGTCTGTTGGATCGATGAGCTGACTGATGATGAAGAGGCTCGGTCTTCTGGAGAAGTGGCATTTGGTGCGGGCCGTTCGCTACCCACCCAGATTGCCTGTAAAATGAACGGATCATTGGAATGCGCAGAAAAATATTCTTACCCGCACCGCCACTTCTCAATTTCAGCGAACGCCCAGACATCGCTGCAGACAGAAGGCTCTGAAAGATCCCTTTTCGTTTTGAATTCTGCAATTTCTGTGTACCTGCTGCGATGTTCCCTACTTCGCGTTGTTTCTTCTTCTAGTATCGGCCAGTTCAAGCCTTTGATAATAACGGGCCTTTGGTCGCCTTCGGCAGGATCGGGCTTTTGGTCCAGTCAACACACTTTTTGAAGACAGTTTCTGCTCTGCTGCCTCTGAGAAGTGGCGTTCGGTGCGGGCCGTTCGCTACCCACCCAGATTGCCTGTAAAAGGAACTGATTAATAAAGGAAGAATGAGAATATTCTTACCCGCACCACCACTTCTCAATTTTAGCGAACTCCCAGACATCGCCGCAGACAGAAGGCTCTGAAAGATCACTCTTCGGTTTGAACTATGCGGAGTCTGAGTACCTGCAGTGATGTCCCCTTCTCTGTGTATTTTCTTCTTTTGGATTTGGCAGGATCAAGCGGGCTTCTGATCGTATTGGCCTTTTGGTCGGCTCCGGGAGGATAGGGCTTTTGGTCCAGTCATTACACTTGTTGAAGACAGTTTCTGCTTTCCAGCCTCTGAGAAGTGGCGTTCGGTGCGGGCCGTTCGCTACCCACCCAGTTTGCCTGTAAAATGAACCGATTATTGGAAGATGCAGGAAAATATTCTTACCCGCACCACCACTTCTCGATTCCAGCGAACGCCCAGACATCGCCGCAGACAGAAGGCACTGAAATATCAATTCTAATGTGAAATTCCAAAGTCTCGAAAACTCACGGCGATGTCCCCTTCAAAGTGAAATTTTCTTGATGAGTTGTCGTGTTGCAAGCGAATTCGTGCATGGCCCAGAAACCTTGTGGCGGCTGGAGTGTGGCTGGCATTCCATGCTGCAGAGCTCGTCCACAAGAAGTCGTCTATCGGAGGTCGTTCATCAGAAGACGTGCAGCTGAAGGCAGCATTGGCGACACCAAAACGAGAGGAGAGGTCTCTCATACGACTGTGCGTATCGGCCGAGCGGCCCCCCTTATATACGCGTTTTTCGCGCGCTCCCATCGTTCGCGCTCTCAGGCTGACCGCTGACCGCAAAAAAATTTCACTGGTCAAAAACTCTGCGAGTCCAATATTTTCTCTGTAATTTTAATTTTTGTTTAGGTACTGCATCCAATTTACTTATAGTTGGTTTCAGAGTGAAAGCACTTTTTTTCTTCACAAGCATATATTTTTTTAAAATATATATTTTTGTACCTTATGGATTTGTTTCTCTCAATTAAAACAAATTTCCTTTCTTTTTCCAATCAAGATAAATTTTTCAGGGCAGGCTACTGTTATTCTGAACTTTTTTTTTTTCTCGAATTTGAAACTTTTCTCATTTAGAATGCAAGTTTTTCTTTTTTTTCCAGGGTAGTTTGTATGTGGAACCCAGAGGAGTGGTCGAAAAAGTAATGAACACGATTTCCGATATTGTTTGGATGTACAGCTAATCCAGATGTTCGATATTGTATGTCGCGCCACGTGGAAGCTTTCCCAGGGTGTCTGGCTTGTAAACCATCTTTTTTGTTGCGCAATCCCATTGCAGCACATGTCGTGGAAAACCTAGAGGGAGCGTTTATTTATTCGAAGAGACCCCAGACCTTTATATTTTTTTGAATTTGTTTTTAGTTGATGCATTTTTCGGAAGAGAAAGAAAACTTGAAATAAAAATCCAATTGCTTTTTCACTAATTTATGTAAAGAAGGTCCCTCAAAAAATGCTGCCAATGCGAATGCAACGCCGCTCGCGGTTTTTTCAACTTCCCATCGTTTGGCTCGCGACGGGTTTTTCAGAAAAGACAAAACTCATTGTTCCACGTTCATTGGCTGCTCAGAAGGAAATCGGGGTCGTTTTTGAAAATATTGAAGCCGAGCCTATTCATGAAAAATTCCAATATCAAACAGCCAGAAAATCCCGCATTATAATTCTGTTGAGCGAAAATAGAAAGGTTTCGGACGTTCTGTGTAAAAATGATTCTCTGTGCTGTTTGCCCACGGCCCACAGAAGAGCAGTGGAAGATTAATTAACGGATCTCCGTTGCACTCAAAGTACAAAAAGAAGCGACATCGATCTTTTTAGAAGCCGAGAAAAAAACCCGAGAGCGGCTGTTCCCAGGAAGTAGTCGCCCGAAAGTCTTACACTGAAGAAAAATGTGTCTAGCATCATTGAAATGAAATTATTTCCACATATTCAGGTTTCAAATATTTTTAAAGTTTAATGGGATCATGGAAAAGGCTTGCAATTTTCGAACGTCAGTGAAATTCGAGTGGAAGAGAAAGAGAAGGCTCCAAAAATTTTTTTTTTTGAGAGACTTGCCGTACCTGTCATAGATAAATTGAGCATGGATTTAAGATGACATGAGACTTCTTTCATACTGAAAGAATCATTGACAAGAGTGATTACCAATTATCCGAACAATCATAAATCGTCATAGTTTTCGAATTTTCTTTTTGAAAAAAAAGTGAAAATACTTCGAAAAATTTCCTTTTTTGAAAAACAGCAATGTTTCTAGAATCATCGTTTCGCCGTCTTTCGAATTGCGATGTCGCTTTTTTCTAACAACGCGGCGAATTCGCGTCAACCCGATTACTCATAGAAAAAGCACTTTTGTGGAAGCCGTCGTTAAAAATTTTTTTTATGCTGTATTTGAAAGATGATATTTTTTCTTAAATCTCATTTTCTCTCAGAGAGTTGCAGCGTACCTAATATTTATTGAGCTTATAATCAAACCGTTCAAATCTCGAGAAAATGTATCATAACGCAATTATCAAATCAACTGGTAACTTTATTACGTGCACAAGTTTATAATATTTTGTTCAAAGATTTCCATTTTTCGTTTACAGAAAGCTAGCCTATCGGAAACAAAACTCGGTCTTCACAAAAAAAAAGTCAGAATTTGTAGGAAGGGGCTTTCGAAGTCGCACATCTGGTCTTCGAACCTTTCAGCCTTTTGTATTCGGTGTTTACGTCGTTCGCGACAGCTTTTTTCATTTTCTGCACCTGCAGTACAGTAGCCTAGCGAACGCGGTCACTTGCGCTTTACACATCCCCCATTTTTTCAAATCGCGAAATGTTATTCTGAAAGGGCAAGACATGTCCATTCGCGACGTTCGTTTGCTTAGTCATGTGAAAAAGTGTCTTTTTATTGGACTCGTCATCTGAGAATTTTTTTGGGAAAGAAGAACATTTGGTGTATGGTAGCGGGTTCACCTAGTTTTATTGCAGTGAGTCAAAAAACTAGAAAAAATACTTGAGAATAGTCGTACTTGTAAACTTAATGTTTCAAAAATTTTGATTTTTGAACTTTTTGATCGCCAAAATTTGGACTGAAACCGAAAAGAGGTCCACCATTTTTTATAAAAGGCATGCCGAAAATGTCGGCGACTTCTTTCAAAATTCCGTCGTCCACATGAGGTTTTCAAGTGGAGCCTTCTGGGGAACCTTTCTTATTCGGAGTCTGTGCCGCTCGCGGCAACTTCTTTCATCTTTTGCACGTGCAGAACAGCCGTCCCTGTCGCTTGTTTGAAAAGAAAAAAGAAACCAGAAGAAGAAAGAAAATGCTGTCCTATGCCATTTTCAGGCACGTCCTGTTCAACTTCTACTCCAAGTTGCCGGGAGTAAGACTCAATAAAAAAAAACTTTCGTGTTTTTCATTTTTCACTCTCCCGATTTTGAATGTGCTGTTTCATATAGTAGATATTTCTGATGACTTTTTCGGCTTTGTAGATTTTGAACAGTTTTAAGCAAGCCTAGCAATCAATACAGATGAAGCTACCAACTAAAAACATGGATAAGTTCTACTTTTTGATAAAAAAGATAGGAATAGCGGGTTTCGAGTAGCGTATAGACCGACAAGTTGTAAGGTTCAAACGTGAGTCTAAAATTTTTTATTTTCGTGTTTTCCTCACTTTGTTTTGTTTAAAAAAAGGCTAGCCTTGTTAGATTTAATTTATGGACTACTTGAATCCCCCAAAGGACGCGAAATTTGAAAATAACTTCTTTTTTTTGAATCAAATTTTTTTCCGAATTAGTTTCGACATTGCAGTGGAATTCCGGAAGGAAGTCCCGTCGTTAAAAAAATCTTTCGCGGAAATTCAGTTGTTTCTTTTTCTTCACAGTAAAGGGATCTTCTTTTTTCTTGCAGTCACGTGATTGGATTCACAAAAGAACGTCACGTTTCTTTTTTAACTTTTGTCACCATCCACTTTTCTAATGTCCACGTTTACCGTTTTAAACCACCGCAGACATCTCGAAAGAAAAAAAATAGCTCAAAAACTTCTACGGGGTAGCCAATCAAGGGAACTGTTGAACGTTGATTCCTGACGAGGTCTTCGACAGGGTGGCGCGTAATATAATTGCGATAGACATTCAAATCAAGAATTTCGTTTTTCACTATCATTTGAAAAATTTCTTGAAACAGTTTCACGGAAAATAGAAAAAAAAATGCTATTTTTGGATTTTTACGAGCAACGGTAAGTTAATCGAAATACATTGTTCAGTTTTTAACCTACTGAATATTCCCACATTCATTATTATCCTTTTTTTCTATTAGATAAAAACTTGTAACCTCCAAGAATCGCTATCCAAGATCTCTTCAGCAAACCATTTTCTTGCAACCTGGCCCTTACTAAGAGTTTTTGTACGAACTTTGAACCCACTTTAAAAAAGACTTTCCGATATTTTGAGAAGTTAAAAGGGAGAAGACCTTTTGAGAACAATGTACTCTATTTTCGACAATGTTTCGATGCAACTACGTGATAAATCATAAAAAATCCATTTTCTTTTCATCATTGAGTGTCCGCGGACAGAGAAATTCGGTCTCAAACAAAAAAATGTGTCGTTGAAAAAAAATTTCTGAGAAAAGTCTGGTTCCTCAAATCTGAAGAATTTTTTTCGAAATTCTGAGAACTTCAGATTCCTTATACATTTGATTTGAAACAGCGGTTTCGCGTCGGAAAAAGCGACTGGTACCCCCCCCCCTCCTTTTCGCCTCGAGCACGCCTCGCTTTCGAAACGCTTCGGCGTCTTCCGTTCAAGACCTTTTGTCATCATTTGCTTCGACCAATAGGAAGACGGCAGAGGGAAGAGGGGCGTGGCGACTGCAGCCTTCTCGCTCATTCTAGCCGCCAGCAGCCGTCCGGGCACTCCGCTTCCTCCCGTCTCTGCCCCTTTTTTAGGATTCTCCAGATATTTTAGGATTTTGCTTCTTTTATTTTCACAATTCCGTCTCCGGCCTTAAATATTTATTATTCATCCTCCTTTCCTACTTGAGAACAAGTCTGAAATTTCTTTTTTTATTTTTTTCTTGCTTTTTTTAGGATCTTTTTAGATGTTTTTTTTCCATAACTAATTTCGAAATTCTCCCATCCACTTCCTTGCAAAACAATTCTTTCATTTACGAGGATTCTTTATGAGCCATTTATCATCAGAGTTTCTATGAATCTGAGAAGAACATCTTTTCCTGTTCTAAACCATTTATTTCATATTCAAAAAACAGAAAAGTTCTTTTGCGTTTCTCAAAATTTTCGGATTGCGTTTGTTTTTTCCTCGTGGAGTTGTGGGAAGTCTATGGTGGCAACAAAGAATTCGTGACCTAATATTCCAATTCTATTCATTTTTTCGAATTCGAAGTGCATTTCCAAGGATCGATTCTTATCATTATGGGGAGGGAAAAAGTGAAAAACCGGCAAGAATTTCTCCAGTGTCGAGCCATTTCTTGCCAAGTGAACCATTGATCGAACTGCGCCAGCAGGTTTCTTCAAGCCACTTTGGTTTTTTCCTTTGGCTTGTCCGGAGAAGTTCTTGGTTTTCAGAGGCTTTGCTTTTCAAATTGGGGGCTTCATATTGAATGCACGAATTTATATTTTTGTGGGATTGGAGTACAGGAATACAAATTCCCCGTTGCATCGAAGATATCCCCAGCTTTTTCGCTAAGATTAAGTTTTGCATCCGGAACGCTAAAAGGTTTAATCTTCCTTATCTCAAACATAAGAAAATAAATCATTATGCTCGAGAACTTTTCTTGGAATCGGAATACAGAAAGAAAAGTTTGATATTCCTGTTGAGTTAAAAAAATGGCAAATGAACAAGAATTGTGTGTTTTTTCTCTCATTCATTTCTACTCTGGGCTTTTTGGTCAATCTTTTTCAGCCTTTTTTCAGAAAGTTCTGTCGAACTTTTGGGTTTTATCCTCATTTTTTTTTTTCAAACTGAGTGATTATACACTATTTCAATGAATCACTTAGAGTATTTGATTTTATTCCATTTTCTGTCCGTCCCTTTTTTTTATTTATTTGAACCCCCAACGCATAGATTGTTGTTAGAGAAATTTCTTTTCATCGAAGTTTTCTCTTCTTTTACACCTCGGCTGAGTTTCGCACTTTTGCGTAACCACGAGGCCTCCGAAATTTTTTTTTTTCTGACTCTCATAATGAGCATAATCGGTTTGAAAAAACCGCTCGGTAAGTTTTTTTTGAACTTTTTCACCTCGGAGCGGAGAAGACTCTCTCAAGAAATTGGAGAGGCGATTTCTGCACGAGGGATCAAACTGCTTCAATTCAAAGATTTTCATTTAGTGTATTACACAACCAAATCTCATTTCAGGCCAAAGTTTTGTCTTTTTCTGCTTTTTTTGTCTCGGTAAGCCGGAAACAACATTTTTGTTGTTTTTAGGTTGATTCTTCTGCAAGGAAGAATGCTCTCAGGAGCCCGAGAATCGAAATTTATCAAGTGATCTTAGTAACTTTTGGAATGATACGTTCGACAGAGACTACTCTTCTTTCGTTTGTGAAAACTTGAAAAAACGTAGAAAAAGAAGGCTGCTTCAGCACGAAACCAACGGAGCTTTCTATTACTTCCAAGAACACCGAAAATACACTCACCTCTTTTCATTTATTCAGACATCAGAGAAATCAAAAAAGGGGAAATTATAATAAATCAGAAGAGCTCCTTTTTGTTGCGCGCAACGGTGGACCCGAAATCGTCGGAGCATTGACGTCAATACAATAACATACTCCAGAGTTTTCGAAATTTATGAAGTTTTTAAGTAACTACTTTTTACAAAATCATTTCCCGCCTTTTCTCTTGTTTTTTCGCATGCGCCCCATGGAGAACAGAAATAGATTAAAATGAGGCTGATTTCGATGAATCCAGTGAATCAGAAGACACGGATTTTTAAATTTGTAGATAACACGACAAAGTTAAGTTAAGATTATACATTTTTTTCCATTTTTTTCAAGTTTTGGCAAAAAAATCCTAATAGAAAAAAAGCAGTTACTCCGCAGCGAAGCTCAAAAAAATTATAAAAAAGAAAAAGATTTTTTTGTTCATAAATACAGGTGAAGATGGCGACGTCCGTTTCTCCATGAAGGTGCTGGAGATTGTCTGCAAAGGCCGAGCTGATCACGGAAAAAAGTCTCCGAGTTTGTCCATTTTCATCTAGCCTTTCCACTCCCAAGTTCCGATCGTAGAAAAAAAATGTTTTTTCCATCATTTTGCTTTTTTTCGGATTTCCTGTCGTTTTTTATTCAGATCTCAAACTTTTCAAATTTTCAAGCGCTCTTTATAAACAAAAAAAAAACACTAAAATTTTCAGATCTAAATGTTCTTTTTTTCATGATTCTGTTTACTTAAACGGCTTTCATAAGAAAATTCAAAAATTCAAAATTTTAGTATGGAAGAACTTCTTATTTCGCAAGAGCTAACTCCCGACCGACAGAAGATAAGGAGTTGAAGATTAATCAACGAATCGGCCTCGCATTCCAAGAGGAAACGACGTCGTCTCTTGGTTATTCAGATTCGAAAGCGGCTAAAAAAATAATCTTTTTAGATTTTTCCGGTTAATTTTGAACATGAAAAATTCCCGGAACTTTGTGCAAAAAAAGGCTTTTTTTACTGAGATCAATTAAAAAATGCCCATTATAAGCGAAAAAAGACATTCTTTCGTTTGAAAAACAAGAAATTTTGTGATCGGAAAAATCTATTTTTTTACTTTTTTTAAAATGAATTATTTGAATTAAAAAAATGGGACGCTTCAAAAATTTATTTCAGTAACAAATCACTCCAAAAATTATGAAAGATTTTTTTCGATCTCTGACCTTCCCTTTTTTTGAGCAGCAAAAACTCCGGATTCATCAATTCTTTCTCAACAAAACTGCACACGATTTCTCGAAAAGGGCGACTGTCACCTCCCCCTTTCGCCTCGAGCACGCCTCGCTTTCGAAACGCGTCGGCGTCTTCCGTTCAAGACCGTTTGTCATCATTCGCTCCGACCAATAGGAAGACGGCGGAGGGAAGAGGGGCGTGGCGACTGCAGCCATCTCGCTCATTCTAGCCGCCAGCAGCCGTCCGGGCACCCCGCTCGCTTCCGTCTCTGCCCTTTTTTTAGGATTCTCCAGATATTTTAGGATTTCTCATCTTTTTTTTTACAACTTCGTCTCTGGCCTCAGATATTTATTACTCATCCTCCTTTCCTACTTGAGAACAAGTCTGACATTTCTTTTTTATTTTTCTTGCTTTTTTTAGGATTTTTTTAGATGTTTTTTTATATAACTAATTTTGAAGTTCTCCCATCTACTTTCTCGCTAAACAATTCTTTCATTTACGAGGATTCTTTTTGAGCCATTTATCATCAGAGTTTTCTATGGATTTGAGAAGAACATCTTTTTCCTGTTCTGAGCCATTTATTTCTCATTTAAAAAAACAGAAAAAGTTCTTTTTGCATTTCTCCAAAATTTTTCGGATTGCGTTTGTTTTTTTCCTCGTGGAGTTGTGGGAAGTCTATGGTGGCAACAAAGAATTTGTGACCTAATATTCCAATTCTATTCCTTTTTTTCGAATTTCACGTGCATTTCCGAAAAATGATTCTTATCATTATGGGGAGGGAAAAAGTGAAAAACCGCCGAGAATTTCTCCAATGTCGAGCCATTTCTTGCCAAGTGAACCACTGATCGAACTGCGCCAGCAGGTTTCTTCAAGCCACTTTGGTTTTTCTTTTTGGCTCGTCCGGAGAAGTTCTTGGTTTTCAGAGGTTTTGCTTTTCGAATTGGGGGTTTCATATTGGATGCACGACTTGATATTTTTGTGGGATTGGAATACAGGAATACAAATTCCCCGTTCCATTGAAGATATTCCCAAATTCTTCTCTTAGATTAGCAGTTTTGCATCCGGAACGCTAAAACGATAAGTTTTCATTATGTCAAACATACAAAAGTTCATATCGATGTTTGAAAACTTTTCTTAGAATCGGAATACAGAAAGAAAAGTTTGATATTTGTGTTGAGTCAAAAAAAATGGCAAATGAACAAAAAATGTGTGTTTTTCCTCTCATTCATTTCTACTCTGGGCTTTTCGGCCAGTCTTTCAGCTTTTTTTAAAAAAAGTTCTCTCGAACTTTTTGGGTTTTTATCCTCTTTTTTTCAAACTGAGCGAATATAAACTATTTTGATGAATCACCTAGAGTATTTGGTTTCATTCCATTTTCTGTTGTGTTTCCCTTTTTTTTATTTATTTGAACCCCCAACGCATAGATTGTTGTTAGAGAATCTTCTTTTCTTCGAAGTTTTCTCTTCTTTTTCCCCTCGGCTGAGTTTCGCTTTTTTTGCGAAACCACGAGGCCTCCGAAAATTTTTTCTTACACTCATAATGAGCATATTCGGTTTGTAAAAACCACTCGGTAAGTTTTGAACTTTTTTACCTCGGAGCGGAGAAGACTCTCTCAAGAAATTGGAGAGGCGATTTCTGCACGAGGGATCAAACCGCTTCAATTCAAAGATTTTCATTTAGTGTATTACACAACCAAATCTCATTTCAGGCCAAAGTTTTGTCTTTTTCTGCTTTTTTTGTCTCGGTAAGCCGGAAACAACATTTTTGTTGTTTTTAGGTTGATTCTTCCAAGGAAGAATGCTTTGACGAGCCCGAGAATCAAAATTTTTCAAGCTAAGTTACTAATTTTAGGAATATCAACTTCGACAGAGAGACTTTTTTTTTGGGTTTGTGAAGGTTTGGATTATATTTTCCATCGAAAAAAACGCATAGATAAGAGATAGTTTCAGAAACTAAAAGGAAATTTACTGTCGAGCATAATTAATGTTTCTCCGTAGCTATTAATTAAAGCCTGCTGAACTTTTTTCCTTTTTTCTCACAGGCGAGTTCATGAAAAAATATGATAATGGAAACTTAGATAATACTGCAAAAATTATTTATTTCACAACTGTTTTGAATACAAAATATCAATAGAAAAACGTTTCAAAGGCCTATAATTCGCGAAAAAAACAAAAATAGAATAACGAAACTGTTTCAGTAGCACAAATGCAAAAGAGCTTTTTTTATTATTTCCACAATAACCACAGATTTAATTGAATTACGTAGATAGCCAAGCAGAAGTTCGACGAAAGCAACCGTTCTGAAACATTTAGCTTTGATTTAATTCTTTTTCATTTCTTTTCTTTTCTCAATTTTGGATGTGTTTCGTCTCTGCTATATCACCAAGAAAAAAACGGTCATTTTTTTGTAGAAGTTGCCTTTTTTTCTTCTTCTTTTTTTATTTACTCACTAAAACAATTCAGACTTTTCGCCAAAAATAACAATAAGTAGAAACAAAAAAAATTTCTTTTAACACGTTTGATAAATTATGCTAAATTTAAGCAGCACATAGACTGTAGTATTTTTTTGTTACTTCTAACCCTCGGATAGCTCAATCCATTGGATTGCACGAGGTCCAAAAACAGAACCAATCCTATTTTGAATGAATTCTAATTTCATTTTTTTGAATTTCAAGTTTGGGTAATTAGATACACGATTTCCGATTTTCCACGAGGTCTCTAACTAAGTCGTGTTCTATCAATTTCACAACAATTCTACTTTTCGTAGCACCGGAATTCTACATTTTCTTTATTTTACATATCTCGGTATGCCGGAAACAACATTTTTTTGTTGTTTTTAGGTTGATTCTTCCGCAGGAAGAATGCTCTCAGGAGCCCGAGAATCAAAAATTTTTTTCGATTCAAGTTACTAACTTTTGGAATATTATATACAAAAAGAGAATTTTTTTCTTTTTGCTTGTGAATTTTGGCATTTTTTTGTCTTATATTTTGAGATTTCTCATAGATAAAAGATCAAAAAAATATTTATTTTTATTTTCTTTGCACCAAAAAAGAATCAAAAAACGCGCCTCAGAATAATTCAAGTGCACAAAACTGCTATCGCAATAAGGATAATGATCATGGCCGCGTAAAAACAAAAATAAAAAAATTGAACTCGCGTCAGAATAATTTGAGGTGTACCAAAACTGTTTTTGCGAAAACCACTTTCTCAGAGGTTAATGAAAAAAATTGTCTCCATTCTAAAGCTCGGAGAGTTCGAGACTTGTGCTCGGTACCCCGAAGTTCCCAATTACATGAACAAAAATTTGGCTGTTTTTTATTACAGGAAGTAGTTCAAATCGTCATAAAGAAGTCGGAAAATGATATTGTGATTTATTTCTTCGCCTAGATTTTCATTCATGAAAAATAATTCAGTTCTTGAAAGAAAATAGCGCCGGCCTCTTATAAGGTCATGACGAGAACTCGACGAAAAGAGACGAAGTTCCAGAAGTGAATTTGAAGCCAAACTATCGTGTACCTGGGATGTGGAACTAAAAATTTTTTTAACTTCGAGAAAAATCCTTCAAATCAAACAAACAATTGGCATTACCCTCAATACCATCAGCACTTTCATCATTCCGGAAGGTGAACTAAAAGTACTATACATTAATTACAATAAAACGCAAGAACCTACACACCAATTAAAGACATAATTATTTTTCGAATGAAACAGGAATCAAATCTCGCTACGCATATCTTGTGGATCAAAGTCTTCTTCGAAGCTTTTTTTCTTTTTTAACCTCGGCTAGTTGAAAACTTCAAAGTTTTCCCACGAGGCATTCATTTCTGTTTTCAATTTATTTTTCTCTCCTTTCTCAACCTCGGATGCGTTTCACATTTTTTGCGTTACCACGAGGATCCTCATGATTTTTTCGCAATTATTAGCTTATTTTTTATTTTTTACCTCGGAGCAGAAAAGACTCTTTCAAGTAGTTGGAGAGCGATTTCTTCACGAGGCATCAAACTGCGTGATTTTATTGTTGATGAGTTTCTCACAAGGAATATTGTGAATAACTGAAAAGCCGAGAATTTTTTTTCGTAAAGTTTTCAACAAAGCTTTTTCAAATGTTCTCGATTTTTTTTTATTCAAACCTTTGAGAGCTAGAGCTGATTTTTCAGCGTGGCGCGAAGTCGAAAACTTATTCATATATTCTTCTAATGTGTTGGAAAAGTTCATGCGTGAACGAGAAAAAAACAGAGGCAAACTGTTCAATTTTGAATACCTTTTTTTATTATTTTCAAAGATGACTAAACTAATTAACTTTTTTTCATATGTTCTAATAATCAAATTCTAAGACAGTGATTCATCCAGACACATAATTTTCAGCTATTATAGGTTGCTTTAATCTTTCAGAAAAAAACAAGTTCCGAAAAAACGACGACTTCTTTTTCATAAAACTAACTGAAAACAGAAAAACTGAATATTTTATTTAGCAGCCCGCTCTAGTTCTCCACAATCTTGTATCTATCGAACAGTAAAAATTAGCCATTCATTATTCTAAAAATCATATACCTAATTGAACTATCAAAACTAGTTTTTTTTTTTACTCAAATCACTTTGGACTTTCCTACCCCTACGAGCAGAAAAAAAAATCAAATCTCGCTACGCATATATTGTGGATCAAAGTCTTCTTCGAAGCTTTTTTTCCTTTTTAACCTCGGCTAGTTGAAAACTTCAAAGTTTTCCCACGAGGCATTCATTTCTGTTTCCAATTTTTTTTTCCGATATTTCAAGCCTTGGTGAGAACTGAGTTTTCAGTCCCACGAGGTCCAAATCTTCTTCGAAAACCGGATAAATAGATTAAAGTAACTTTTCTTCGATTTTTTGAGCCAGACAAGCTGTAGGCTAAATATTATTAACCTTTACTTTTTTTAAATGAATATATGAAAAAAATACGGCTTTTTAGTGTTCCACAAAGTTTCTGATCCTTTTTCAATGAATCATTCGAAAGTAACTCATTTACCACCAATTCTACATTGCTTTTTTTGATAAGTTTTTCAACATGGTCACTCCCAAGTTACGATGAAAGAAGGGGATTATCGATACATGAAGCCTGCCCAATAACGACCAAAATGATTCACCTTGAAAAATCAACCAAAAACCTTTAATTTTGTCGTCCGAAGCAATATTTAATTCTTTCACTTTTGAACTTCAATCCTCTTGTCCTTAGAGAAAAAATGTATATAAAGCGAAAAAGAAGCCCAGAAATGAGACTGAAAAATCAGACGTCCAAGCAAAAAAATGACTCAATAAACCTCTTTCTTAGGTCTTTTATCAATTTTCTTCTCTTTTTCTGAAGCTCGGCGAGTGCGAATTTAGTGTTCGTAACCCCGAAGTTCCTAATTACATGAGCAAAAAAATTGAATAATTTGATTTACTACAGCGAGTGCAATGGAAAAACTTGCGAAGTTTTTAGTCAAAAATATATTATGAGATAAACAAAAATAAAAAAACGCGGAGAGTGATTGAAGTTAGAGAAAAAAACGTTATTAGGGTCTATAATTTTCGAAAATTTTTTTTCATCTAATAATGAAAGTTCACCTAGATATTTATTCATGAGAAATGATCCAGTAAAAAAAACGCAGGTCTCTCATAAAGTCATTTCAATTTAGTACAATCATGAGAATTTTAAAAAGGATCTCCAACTTCCAGAACAAAGTCCCGAGTGGACAACTAGATTTTTATTCCGCACAGAGAAATGATGCATTCGAACAGTACATGCACGAAAATCAGCCTTTCGACTACTCCGCCATAGCATCTGGTCCAGCTCAAACTTCTGCCGATCCTCCAGCAGAAAAATCCTTCCTACAGTGCCAGTGATTGCCCCGATCCGCAATACTATCAAAACTTTAATCATATGAAAGGTTTTTTTTTTTTGAATAAAACAAGAATCAAATCTCGCTACGCATATATTGTGGATCAAAGTCTTCTTCGAAGCTTTTTTTCTTTTTTAACCTCGGCTAGTTGAAAACTTCAAAGTTTTCCCACGAGGCATTCATTTCTGTTTCCAATTTTTTTTTCCGATATTTCAAGCCTTGGTGAGAACTGAGTTTTCAGTCCCACGAGGTCCAAATCTTCTTCGAACACCCGGATAAATAGATTATATCAATTTTCTTCAATTTTTGAGCCAGATAAGCTGTAAGCTAAATATTAATAACCTTTACTTTTTTTAATATGAATATATGAAAAACATGGCTTTTTAGTGTGTTTCACAAAGTTTCTGATTCTTTTTTTTTAATGAATAATTCGAAAGTAACTCATTCAGCAATTTACATTGCTTTTTTTTTTTAACATGGTCACTCCTGAGTTACGATGAAAGAAGGAGATTATCGATACATGAAGCCTGCCCAATAACGACCAAAATGCTTCATCTTGAAAAATCAACCAAAAACCTTTAATTTTGTCGTCCGAAGCAATATTAAATTTTTTCACTTTTGAACTTCAATCCTCTTGTCCTTAAAGAAAAAATGTATATAAAGCGAGAAAGAAGCCTTTTTTCAGCAAGTGCGATGTAAATGGTGTGAGCCATAGGTCGTAAGATATTATGAGATAAACAAAATTAAAACGCGGAAAGTGGTTTGTAGAGAAAAAAACTTTTATTTAGCAGCCCGCCCTAGTTCTTTTCGATGTCTTTAATGTTTTGTTTTTCGTTCTTTCTTTTCCCTCTAGATTCTTCCACTATAGCCGATTTGTGGTGGTCTGCACTCTCCCCTAACCAGGCATTGTCTCTTTTTTATTGTGTCAGGACCCATTTTTCGATGGCTCGAGCCAGCCGTGATTTAGCTAAAAATTAATTTTTTAATTTTTTTTGTAAACCGTTTCGAATTGACCAGACAAATATTTTTCAGCTGTTACAGGTTACTTTCAGTTCTCAGAAGAATGAGAAATCACAAAATCCTCACAATTTTCCTTTTCAACCGCCTGAAAAGTAGAAGAAAAAAAAATATTAATTTAGCAGCTCGCCCTAGTTTTTTTCAATATGATGTCTCTTGAGCAGTTGAATTCAGTCCTATATAATAATCTCTCTTATAATTTCAAACCTTGCGACCTATTGAGAACAGTTTTTTTATTACACTCGAATCTATCTGAATAACTTGACACCAAAGCGAAAAAAATGACCCTTCTCACTGAACCGAAGAAATAATCCAAAAAAGGAAAAATAAAAATTCCACACAAAACGAAAAAAAGAAAAAAATATACATAATTGAATTAGGCGACGCATATTTCGTTGAGGTAGAGTTTCCCCCTACCAAAAAGCTTTTTTTCATCCTCAACCCTTGAGATTTTTGAACTTTTGTTTTTTTATCACGAGGTCCAAGTTTTCCCTTTGTTACAAGTTCAACCTTCACGAAAAAAAGAAAATTGTTCAATATCAATGAACTTCTTTCTCAGGTCTTTTATCAATTTTCTTCTCTTTTTCTAAAGCTCGGCGAGTGCGAATTTAGTGTTCGTAACCCCGAAGTTCCTAATTACATGAGCAAAAAGTTGAATAATTTTTTTAATACTACAGCGAGTGCAATGGAAACCTTGCGAAGTTTTAGTCAAAATATATTATGAGATAAACAAAATAAAAACGCGGAGAGTGATTGAAGTTAGAGAAAAAAACGTTATTAGGGTCTATAATTTTTCGAAAAATCATCTAATAATGAAAGTTCACCTAGATATTTATTCATGAGAAATGATCCAGTAAAAAAACGCAGGTCTCTCATAAAGTCATTTCAATTTAGTACAATCATGAGAATTTTAAAAAGGATCTCCAACTTCCAGAACAAAGTCCCGAGTGGACAACTAGATTTTTATTCCGCACAGAGAAATGATGCATTCGAACAGTACATGCACGAAAATCAGCCTTTCGACTACTCCGCCATAGCATCTGGTCCAGCTCAAACTTCTGCCGATCCTCCAGCAGAAAAATCCTTCCTACAGTGCCAGTGATTGCCCCTGATCCGCAATACTATCAAAACTTTAATCATATGAAAGGTTTGAATAAAAACAAGAATCAAATCTCGCTACGCATATATTGTGGATCAAAGTCTTCTTTCGAAGCTTTTTTTCTTTTTTAACCTCGGCTAGTTGAAAAACTTCAAAGTTTTTCCCACGAGGCATTCATCTCTGTTTCCAATGTTTTTTTTTCCGATATTTTCAAGCCTTGGTGAGAACTGAGTTTTTCAGTCCCACGAGGTCCAAATCTTCTTCGAACACCCGGATAAATAGATTATATCAATTTTCTTCAATTTTTTTGAGCCAGATAAGCTGTAAGCTAAATATTAATAACCTTTACTTTTTTTAATATGAATATATGAAAAAATACGGCTTTTTAGTGTTCCACAAAGTTTCTGATTCTTTTTTAATGAATAATTCGAAAGTAACTCATTCAGCAATTTACATTGCTTTTAACATGGTCACTCCTGAGTTACGATGAAAGAAGGAGATTATCGATACATGAAGCCTGCCCAATAACGACCAAAATGCTTCATCTTGAAAAATCAACCAAAAAAACCTTTAATTTTGTCGTCCGAAGCAATATTAAATTTTTTTCACTTTTTGAACTTCAATCCTCTTGTCCTTAAAGAAAAAAATGTATATAAAGCGAGAAAGAAGCCTTTTTTTCAGCAAGTGCGATGTAAATGGTGTGAGCCATAGGTCGTAAGATATTATGAGATAAACAAAAATTAAAAACGCGGAAAGTGGTTTGTAGAGAAAAAAACTTTTATTTAGCAGCCCGCCCTAGTTCTTTTCGATGTCTTTAATGTTTTGTTTTCGTTCTTTCTTTCCCTCTAGATTCTTCCACTATAGCCGATTTGTGGTGGTCTGCACTCTCCCCTAACCAGGCATTGTCTCTTTTTTATTGTGTCAGGACCCATTTTTCGATGGCTCGAGCCAGCCGTGATTTAGCTAAAAATTAATTTTTTAATTTTTTTTGTAAACCGTTTCGAATTGACCAGACAAATATTTTTCAGCTGTTACAGGTTACTTTCAGTTTTCAGAAGAACGAGAAATCACAAAATCCTCACAATTTTCCTTTTCAACCGCCTGAAAAGTAGAAGAAAGAATAACTTTTTATTTAGCAGCTCGCTCTAGGTTTTCTCGATATTGTGTCTCTTGAGCAGTTGAATTCAGTCCTATATAATAATCTCTCTTATAATTTCAAACCTTGCGACCTATTGAGAACAGTTTTTATTACACTCGAATCTATCTGAATAACTTGACACCAAAGCGAAAAAAATGACCCTTTCACTGGACCGAAGAAATAATCCAAAAAGGAAAAAAATAAAAAAAATTCCACACAAAACGAAAAAGAAAAAATATACATAATTGAATTAGGCGACGCATATTTCGTTGAGGTAGAGTTTCCCCCTACCAAAAGCTTTTTTCATCCTTTTTTTTTCAACCCTTGGAGATTTTGAACTTTTGTTTTTTATCACGAGGTCCAAGTTTTCCCTTTGTTACAAGTTCAACCTTCACGAAAAAAAGAAAATTGTTCAATATCAATGAACTTATTTCTCAGGTCTTTTATCAATTTTCTTCTCTTTTTCTAAAGCTCGGCGAGTGCGAATTTAGTGTTCGTAACCCCGAAGTTCCTAATTACATGAGCAAAAAAAGTTGAATAATTTTTAATACTACAGCGAGTGCAATGGAAACCTTGCGAAGTTTTAGTCAAAATATATTATGAGATAAACAAAAATAAAAAAACGCGGAGAGTGATTGAAGTTAGAGAAAAAAACGTTATTAGGGTCTATAATTTTTCGAAAAATTTTTCATCTAATAATGAAAGTTCACCTAGATATTTATTCATGAGAAATGATTCAGTAAAAAAACGCAGGTCTCTCATAAAGTCATTTCAATTTAGTACAATCATGAGAATTTTTAAAAAGGATCTCCAACTTCCAGAACAAAGTCCCGAGTGGACAACTAGATTTTTTTATTCCGCACAGAGAAATGATGCATTCGAACAGTACATGCACGAAAAATCAGCCTTTCGACTACTCCGCCATAGCATCTGGTCCAGCTCAAACTTCTGCCGATCCTCCAGCAGAAAAAAATCCTTCCTACAGTGCCAGTGATTGCCCCTGATCCGCAATACTATCAAAAACTTTAATCATATGAAAGGTTTTTTTTTTGAATAAAACAAGAATCAAATCTCGCTACGCATATATTGTGGATCAAAGTCTTCTTCGAAGCTTTTTTTCTTTTTTAACCTCGGCTAGTTGAAATAACCAAAGTTTTCCCACGAGGCATTCATCTCTGTTACCAATTTTTTTTTCCGATATTTCAAGCCTTGGTGAGAACTGAGTTTTCAGTCCCACGAGGTCCAAATCTTCTTTGAACACCCGGATGAATAGATTAAAATAACTTTTCTTCGATTTTTTGAGCCAGACAAGCTGTAAGCTAGATATTAATAATCTTTACTTTTTTTGATATGAATATATGAAAAAAACATGGCTTTTTTGTGTGTTCCAGAATGTTTTCTGATTCTTTTTTTTCTTCAAGTTTGATAATGTCGGTTTACTTTCTCACTAATAGTTTTTGATTGTTTTTTTTATTCTTTTTCATAAATGATCACTCTTGTATTGGATGAAAGAAGGACAAGTGCAAACAAGAAGGGTTTCCCATTACAATCAATCTCATCAGAATTCCGAAAGTCAACTCAAATAAAAAAAAGTAATTTCTCATAGAACAAAAAAAAAATCTCAATTAAATCAGGCGACGCATATTTCGTTGAGGTAGAGCTTCCCCTACCAAAATCTTTTTTCATCCTTTTTTTACAACCCTCGGAGATTTTGAACTTTTGTTTATTATCACGAGGTCCAAGTTTTCCCTTCGTATCAATTTCAACCTTCACAAAAAGAGAAAAAGTTGTTCTACATGTTTTAAAGCTTTATGATATTCCTATTTTTTTTTATCGATCTTCGATATTTCAACACAAGTTTTAAATTTCACCGAGCATTAGTGTGCAATTAATGTGTCCCGATCGAAAATCACCTCGGTTGATTTCTATGTAGTTTTTTTCTACCTTTTTCATTTCATATATATTTTTTTTAAAATAGTTTTTTTGACGCGTTTCTTCCTTGTATTTTATTTTTAGGTGATGATTGCTCTCATTTAAAGAAAAGTTCTTCATTAGGCGCGTCTCCTAGCTCACTCATAATGTTGAAACTTTATTTTTTTGTTTTCGTTATTGAATTAACTCAACGCATAGATTGTTGCGAGGAAAGCTTCTTTCCTCTATTTTTTTCCCTTTTCTCACCTCGGACGCGTTTCACATTTTCGTGTTAACACGAGGCCCCTCATGATTTTTTCGCAATTATTACATTCTTAACCTCGGAGCGGAGAAGACTTTTCAAGTAATTGGAGAGCGATTTCTGCACGAGGCATCAAACTGCATGAATGCTTCGTTAAGGAATGTTTCACATTCATAAAAACGAATATTTTGTGAAACTGAAAAGCCCAAATTCTCTTTTTCGGAGAACACCAACATTTTCCAAAAGGTTTTTTCATATGTTACCTTTTTTTCCAAGCCTCGGTAAGTTAGAGCTCATTTTTCAGTTTGCCACGTCTTACACTATATCGCTCTCTGAAAATTTTTCCTTAAAAACGCATTCTTTTTTTAAAATTTGATTTAGTAGTCAATTGGTTCAGTAGATTCAGTAGTGCATGGGAGCCAAAAATATAGCAATCTAATTTATTTTAAATTTCAAGATTCTGAGAGAGAGCGGTATGGCAACTGCACAATCTCTTCCTACGCAGTTATTTCGAACGTTGTAACTGTAAAGCTTTCCGACGTCGCTGTCCATCGCCTATAAAACCAAGCCAGGACGAAGTCAGCGACAAGGTCATATCTGGCGGCTGCCTCCTTTTCTCTCTCTACTGTCATTTTAACTATGTCACTTTTAAAGTTTTCAAATGAATCTGTTTGGCTCTTTGGACTTCGTTCTGCGTTTTGCACCAAAAGAAGAGGTCTTCAGGAAAGGATCAGACACACAAGAGTTAAAAATCTTTTATTATATATCCAGCGCAAGAGAGAGGAAGAAGTTCTCGCACATTTCCGGACCGTTTCTCGTGTCGTTTTTCTCAGTTTCGCTACATAGAACGTTTCACGAATCGGAGAGAAATGATCCAATCCTTCCAAACGGTTTTTCTCGACGCCAATGAAGCTGAAAATTACTGTCAGAACCTTAGATTCTGACCATGAAGCCAAACATTTCAGAAGAGTTTTTAAAAAAATTTCAGACGTTTCATCCTTTTGAGGTACAAGAAAAGTCCGCGTGGCTCTCCTATCAAGGAGAACGGCGAGCAAACTTCCAAGGACCTAGTCAGTTTAATTACGGCCTTGGACAAACGCCAGAACTCTGAGCCTGCCAATATTCATGATTTGAATTCTCTTAGCAGTCGTAAAAGACCTTTTGATCACTCACAACGTGTTTCAAAAAAAATGAAAAACTCCGAACGAACGACTGGACGCGCTGGAAGAAAACGCGTTATGCGTGGGTAATTCAACAGATTTTTTCCGCGGAATATTTATTATAAAGGTATAATTATCCAAGTTTGAGGATGAAAGAGACGTGCTAAAAAAAAGACCCGCGTGACAGGCAAGGACACCGCTCACAATAACTAAGATCTTTCGAACAATTGAACATATTGAACAAAGAAAAATTTTATATAATGTCAGTAAGCAAAAAAATTATATTACATAAAAATCAAACAAAGAAACTGGGAACACAGATTTCTCAAAAAATTCAAAGTTTATAACATATCAGGGATGCACGAAACGAGGTTTTTTTCATCTAGTGACGAGTTCAAGACAATTTGAAATGAAAAAAATTCGGATATTTGTTTGGAAATAACACTTACAAACGACCAAAACTCTAAAGATAAGCGAAAAAAATTATCTTTATTGAGAGATATTACGCAAAATCTGAAACAGCGCTGGGTTTTGATCGCTTTCGGTATGTTTCGTTACGACCGGAACGTCATAAATGACGGCTTATTTTTAACATTCAGCTCAAAAAAGACTTTTTTTTCATCTCGAAATATCTCGAAACGAGATCGTGTCCGTGCACATCTGTAACATATGATTTGTAACTTTTATTGTAAATTTCCATGTATGAGAAGCCGCAAGTTCGTTTAGAAATGAAATATTGAACAAATGTAGAAAAATTGTACTTTATTATGGAACATTTCCAAGAAAATCATACTCACAAAACTATCCATGCCTCTTGCAGATATTTCGTGATATTATTTCATTGATTGATTGACAATAACTTTTTTTTTAGATCAAAATTTTGACAATTTGATTCATAATGACATTTTGAAAGATCAAAATGTGACATTTCATTTCAAATGATCTCTCATTATAAATGACATGTTGATTTGTCAAAAAAAACGACAGGGCGCATTATTTAGACATGTTCTTTTTTCATTGAGCCAAAATGTAGACATTTCAAATTTCAAGGGACACGGCTTTTTCGTTGCATCTTATGGCTTTCTTCCACGCAGCTTGGTTTTTCTCGACTTCCGATTGGCCCATGTCCCTTTGAATGATGCCGGCTTTTATGGCGCGGACTTTCTACTTGATTTTTGTTGATTTTAACTTGTGATTTTTTTTCTTTTTAATGTACTGGTGGAGAAGGATACAAATGTGAACATTTTCTCAAGCGAAACATATGCACATTTCTTTGACGATTTGTTCATATTTTTTATCATTGGTCAAGTTTTGGATGACGAAAGAGCTTTCATGAAAGGGGAACGGACTGGTCTCCCTCGGTCGCGACAAGAATGTCTTTACGTAGTGCATCAGCATATGAAAAAGTTGTCTTATGATATACACGTCAAAACATTTTGAGTACATTGATATTTACTTTGATTTTCGATTCATCATTTTCTCGGTTGGCTGTTTTTAGAAACTGAACAAATGGTTTGACGAATCTAGAATGATAGGGATGGTCAAAGTCAAAAATAAAGCCCTACTGAATTTTTTTGATTTTCGAGAGAAGTGTAGATTCTAAATGATGCCGTTTCCAATTCGGTGACTTCTTTCTGACTGCCACGCGGGTCTTTAGTAGTTACGATAACGAACCGAATCGAATAAACAGTTTGAAGTGAAATGAAAAAAGTTAAAGAAAGAGAGATGATTTGGAGGCGGACGAGGTGGCTGGCTGGATAAGTAAATGGAATGGTTCCTATTGGAACTTTCCTCCTGGCAAGCCAGCCACGTCATCCTCTGAGTGGCTTGGAGGCGACTACCTTTTTTTCTTTTCATGTAGTTGAAGTCCTTTTCATATTAATGATTTTATCATACAATAAATCAGACAAAAGATGGTGAAAGAAGGGGAAGGAAGGATGGTGGACTGGAGGCGAGGGAGCGTCACGGCGTCCGCGGCGTCCGCTCCGGCTCGAATGGCGTTGTTGCTGCGTGGCTCGTCCGCAATCCGCAGGCTCCGTTTTTTCTGTCAACACCAAAGTTGTTCTTGTCTTTGGATTGTGAAGGCATCAGGCGAGGGACTGTGCTGGGTTGCGCGTTGCAGGCTTCATAAATCCGCTCACGCTATCGCCTCGATTGCCAGACGCCTGTTTTGGCTGCTCTAATGGTTCTTAAGAGCGTCTGGAGGATGGCGCTCTATTGCGTCGTTGCCTTTTGGCCTCAGCATCTTCTGATCTCTTACTGTTTTCTTTTCATATGTGTCGCGCGATTTTATTATGCTACGAATACTATAAAATTTTAGTGACGTTCATACAAAAATAAAAATAAAAACTCACCGAATCCTTCTCCGTTCTAGCGTAATGCAACTTTCAAAAACAATGGGGAAAATTTTGTTCTAGATTTCACAACTAATATGGCCCGGATCATGGCTGTAATTTTTGGATTACTGTGGCGCGAAATTCGGTTTGAAACAAGAATTTCATATTTAAAACTTTTGTGTAAAACTATTCGAGCCGATTTGAATTGGTCTCGTTTTTTTTTCTTTTTTTTTGCCGAAGTCCAAGGATTGTGGCCATGTAGGTAATAATGAAAGACAAAGAAAATGTATAGTTTAGGCGCCACGGAATTCGAAATTTATGTGAACTTTATAAAACATGATTTGCAGTTTGAGACCTCGTGAGAACTCGAAGCTGGTGTTTTTCAATTCCGAGGGTCGAAATTGGAAAAAAAATTAGAAGTTATTTTCAATGGGATTTGATCTGTTTTGAAAAATAAGAAATAATCCAAAATTTCACAAGCAAAAGAAAAAATTAGTGTCTCTGTCGTATATGATATTTCAAAAGTTACTAAGATAACTCGAAAAATTTTGATTCTCGGGCTCCTGAGAGCATTCTTCCTTGCGGAAGAATCAACCAAAAAACAACAAAAACGTTGCTTCCGGCATACCGAGAAAAAAAAAGCAAAACAAGGAAAAAGGTTTGATAATCAAGTGGAACTTGGACCTGTTAAAAACTAAAAGAAAGTTGATGAGCTCGACAGTCTCCAAAGGCACCAACAGAAAGAAACGGACGTCATTTTCACCTGTATTTATGAACAAGCATCTTTTTCTTTTTTTTTTCAATTTTTCTATTTAAATCTCGATCTTCGGCGTGTGTCGTTTTCTTTTTAGGTCCAGGTCGCTTTTTAATATACATAAAGTCTCCCGCTGCTTCATATCGTTTTATCATTTCTCTTACTCCATGGACGGTGATTTCAAACTGCTGTGAAAGAAAATTACCTTTCTTGGGTTCTCGTTCTGATAGCCGGACACAACAACTTTGGACGCTTCCTCCGTCAAGTACCGACTTTTCAGTTTAGACTTCCCACCTGGAGCATAATTGGTGTGTACCTCGTAGAAACTCGGATAATTAATTCAAAATAAAAAGTTGAAATCTTTTTTTTTTCTTAATTTGTTGTCTTAATTTGGTTCTAGCGCGAATTATAAGCCCTTAGGTCATTTTCTATGTATATTTTGTATTCAAAAAATTGGGTAATGTATAATTTTTAACTTAAATTTGCCTTTTGGCTTCTTCTAGCAGAGTTGAAGCAGCCTTGTTTCATCTTCTTAATCTAGTAAATCTTTCAACTAGATATGGAAACGTGGAAACTCGAGAATTATGTTTCTAATTAATCAAGGCTTGAACTCAGTTTAGATATGAGTGAAGAAAAAAAAATAAAACTCGGGTGTCGTCTTTGATAAAATTCAGAAGAAGGAGCACGTAAAGAATAATTAACTGTCTGTTTTCCGTTGAAGCCTGAAGTGATAATAACCTGTATAATCTGAAATCTTGGGCATCGTAATGCATTCTTCCTTTCGGAAAAATCAGCCTAAAAACAACAAAAAAATTGTTTCCGGCATACCAAGAAATAAAAGATTTTCAAATACATCCATCTTTGTTATGGATATATTTGAAAAATAATCAATCTATGTGATTTGATTAAATTTTTGATTTTTTTGGAAGAAGTGAAAGGCTCGGTTGCTTAACGATTCGAGTTGGACAGTAAATATCTTTTAGTTTCGAACGCAACTATATTTTATCTATGTTTCGAAATGGATTCCAAAATAAGTTAGTAACTTAACTCGATAAGTTTTCATTCTTGGGCTCCTGAGAGCATTTTTCATTTCGGAAGAATCAACTTAAAAACAAAGTTGGAGGCGTGCGCAAAGTCCTCTTATAATGAATATTTATCGTGCAATAAATCAGACATAGATGGTGGGAGTTTAAAAGGGGAAGGATGGGTTGAAAGCGAGGGAGCAGCACGGCGTCTGTTCCGGCTCGACTGGCGATGGTGCTGGCTGGATCGTCGGCGGTCGGTCGGCTCCGATTCTTCCGTAAGAACAAAGTTATTCTTGCCTTCAGAAAGTGGAAGCGTCTGGCGAGGGACTGTGCGAGGCTACGGAGGCGCAGGCTTTATCAATCCGCCTGCGCGGTTGCCTCGCGCCAGACGCCTATGATTTGGCTTCTCTAATGGCCTTTGGAGGCGTCTGGAGGATGACGGTCCGTTGCGTCATCGGCTTACGGCCTCAGCAAAAGAGCCAAGAGATCTTCTGATATCTTACTACGACACAAATGCTGTTTCCGGCATACCGAGATATGACGAATGATGAAAATGTAAGATTTCGATGCTTCAAAGAGTAGAAATAATAAAAATTTGAAAAAAATGATTTAATTTTTCTGATTTTCAAATAATTTTAATACGTAAAATGAATTCAAAGTTTTCAAAATGTTTGAATTGAAGCAATTTGATTCCTCGTGCAGAAATCGCCTCTCAATTTCTTAAGAGAGTCTTTCTCCGCTCCGAGGTAAAAAATTTTAAGAAAAAAACTTACCGAGAGGTTTTTACAAACCGATTATGCTCATTATAAGTGTAAGAAAAATTTTTCGTAGGCCTCGTGGTAACGCAAAAAAAAGCGAAACTCAACCGAGGTGAAAAAAAAAGAGAAAACTTCGAAGAAAAGAAGTTTCTCTAACAACAATCTATGCGTTGGGGGTTCAAATAAATAAAAAAAGGGAAAAACAACAGGAAATGGAATAGAATCGATTACTCTCCGTGAATGATCTAATCGAGTAGCAATTTCTAATTTTTCCCGAATGAGACCAAAAAATTGATTGAAAAATTAAAATAACGAACAATTGGGGAAAACTCTAGAAACGAAAAGAAATAGGCAAGGTCAAATTATAAAAAAACAAAAAAAGAAAAACTTTTTGTCAGGGCACATTAATTAGACATGTTCTTTTCATTGAGCCTTTGACATTTCAAATTTCAAGGGACACGGCTTTTTTTCGTTGCATCTTATGGCTTTCTTCCACGCAGCTTGGTTTTTTTCTCGACTTCCGATTGGCCCATGTCCCTTTGAATGATGCCGGCTTTTATGGCGCGGACTTTCTACTTGATTTTTTTTTTGTTGATTTTAACTTGTGATTTTTTTCTTTTTAATGGCCCCGTGAAGAAGAAGACAAAGGTGAACATTTTCTCAAGCGAAACATCTGCACATTTCTTTGACGATTTGTTCATATTTTTTATCATTGGTCAAGTTTTGGATGACGAAAGAGCTTTCATGAAAGGGGAACGGACTGGTCTCCCTCGGTCGCGACAAGAATGTCTTTACGTAGTGACATCAGCATATGAAAAAAAGTTGTCTTATGATATACACGTCAGAATAATTTAAGAACTTCGATATTTTTTTGGTCGGCGAAATTCGGTTCGAAACGAGAATTTCATATTGAAACCTGTTGTGAAAAAAACTAATCGACTCGATTTGAATTGGTCTCGTGCTGAAGTCCAAGGATTGTGGCCATGTAGGTAAATATTAGAGACGAATAAAAAAATAAGAAGCCTAGATTCCATGAAGATCCTAACTTTGTGAACTTGATAAAACATGATTTTCAGTTTGGGACTTCGTGAGAACCCAAAGCTGGTATTTTTTGACTTCGAGGCTTGGAATTTTGAAAAAAAAACAAGAAGAGAATTATTTACTGTGTGATTTTGATCTGTTTCTGAAGAATTAAAAAGTATCCAAACTTTCACGAGCGAAAGAGAAAATTAGTGTCTCTATCGAATATAATATTCCAAAACTTGGTAATTTAACTGGGAAAACTTCGTTTCTCGGGCTCTTGAGAGCACTCTTCCTTGCAGAAGAATCCACCTAAAAACAACAAAAATGTTGTTTCCAGCGTACCGAGATATGAAAAATAAAGGAAATGTAAGATTCCGGTGCTACAAAGAGTAAAATGATGTCAATTCAAACTAAAATAGGACCTCGCGTAATCCAAAGGATTAAGCTTCGTGGTAACGCAAGAAAAGCGAAACTCAGCCGAGGTGAAAAAGAAGAGAAAACTTCGAAGAAAAGAAGATTCTCTAACAACAATCTATGCGTTGGGGGTTCAAATGATTTAAAAAAAGAAAAAAACTATTTACAAAAGGTTCGATCTCGTGCTACAGCTTCTGTTTTTTTCTTTGAGTTCAGTTTTCAAATTTTTTTCTAAAAAATTACCAAGAAAGTGTTTAGTAATACTTTTTAGCCTTTATTGGAATCTCTTTTTTTCCGAAATTTTTGATTTGCTTGAACTTCTAAGCCTAATTATTTGCTTGTTTGTTTCTCAACTGATCTACATAGTATTCCAAAGGTGTTAAATTGGATGGAGATCAGAAAAGAGCATTTAGAGATTAATTAATTGACTCATTATTGTAAGAGAAAAAATATTGATAACCTGTAAATTCTGAAATCTTGGGCATCGAAATGCATTTATCCTTTCGGAAAAATCAGCCTATTAACAACGTAAAAGTTGTCTCCGGCCTTCCAAGAAATAAGAAAGAAAACGTTTGAACAGACTCGTACTTGAAAATAAACTCAAAGTGATTTTTGATAAATGACCGAGGTCGAAAAAATGAGGAAAAACTTCAGCCAAACTTAAATTTACAAATGAAAGACTGATGAAACTTTTAGAAAAAAACCGCAAAACTTATTTACGAAAGATTTGACCTCGTGCTTCACTGACTTTTTCAGTAAATGATCCCCTAGGGGATAGAAAAAAAGGTTTTTTTGTCAACAAAATATATGTCGCGCGATTTTATTATACTATGAATACTATAAAATATTATTTACTGTTCATACAGAAATAAAAAAATAAAAAAACTCACCGAATCCTTTTTCCGTTCTAGCGTAATGCACACTTTTTCAAAAACCAATGGGGAAATTTTGTCCTAGATTTGACAACTAATAGGACTGGGGCGCAGCTGGTGTTACCAAAATAATGCGACGCGAAATTCGGTTTGAAACAACAATTTCACATTTGAAACTTCTGTGTAAAACTATTTGAGCCGATTTGAATCGATCTCGTTTCTTTTTTTTTTTTACTTTTCTGAAGTTCAAGGAATGTGGCCACGGAGGTGATAATGAGAGACGAATAAAAATAAGAAGCTTAGGTTATATGAAGATCCTAGTTTTTGGAGATCCTTAAAATTAGTGTCTCTATCGGATATAATATTCTGAAACTTGGTAACTTCACCAAAAAATTTTGATTCTCGGGCTGCTCAGAGCATTCTTCCTTGCAGAAAAATCAACCTAAAAACAACAAAAATGTTGTTTCCGGCTTACCGAGACAAAAAAAGCAGAAAAAGACAAAACTTTGGCCTGAAATGAGATTTGGTTGTGTAATACACTAAATGAAAATCTTTCAATTGAAGCAGTTTGATTCCTCGTGCAGAAATCGCCTCTCCAAGTTCTTGAGAGAGTTTTCTCCGCTCCGAGGTGAAAAAGTTCAAAAAAACTTACCGAATATGCTCATTATGAGAGTCAGAAAAAAATTTCGGAGACCTCGTGGTTACGCAAAAGTGCGAAACTCAGCCGAGGTGAAAAAGAAGAGAAAACTTCGAAGAAAAGAAGATTCTCTAACAACAATCTATGCGTCGGGGGTTCAAATAAATGAAAAAAAGGGAAAAACAACAGAAAATGGAATGAAATGAAATGCTCTCAGTGATTCATTGGAAAAAAAAGAAGCCCAGAGCAGAAGGAATATCAAACTTTTCTTTCTGTATCTCGATATGAAGAAAAGTTCTCGAGCGTAATGATTTATTTTCTTATGTTTGAGATGAGGAAGATTTATCCTTTTAGCGTTCCGTATGCAAAACTGTTAATCTTAGCGAAGAAGTTGGGAATATCTTCAATGGAACGGGAAATTTGTATTCCTGTATTCCAATCATACAAAAATATAAAGTCGTGCATCCAATATGAAATTCCCGATTTGAAAAGCAAAACCTCTGAAAACCAAGAACTTCTCCGGACAAGCCAAAGGAAAAAACCAAAGTGACTTGAAGAAACCTGCTGGCGCAGTTCGATCAATGGTTCACTTGGCAAGAAATGGCTCGACATTGGAAAAATTCTTGGCGGTTTTTCACTTTTTCCCTCCCCATAATGATAAGAATCGATCCTTGGAAATGCACTTCGAATTCGAAAAAATGAATAGAATTGGAATATTAGGTCACAAATTCTTTGTTGCCACCATAGACTTCCCACAACTCCACGAGGAAAAAACAAACGCAATCCGAAAATTTTGAGAAACGCAAAAGAACTTTTCTGTTTTTTAAATAAGAAATAAATGGCTTAGAACAGGAAAAGATGTTCTTCTCAGATCCATAGAAACTCTGATGAGAAATGGCTCAAAAAGAATCCTCGTAAATGAAAGAATTGTTTTGCAAGGAAGTGGATGGGAGAGTTTCGAAATTAGTTATTTGAAAAAAATCTCCGATAATCCTAAAAAAAAAAGAAAAATAAAAAAGAAATGTCAGACTTGTTCTCCAAGTAGGATAAGGATGATAAATAAATAAAATATCTAAGGCCGGAGACGGAATTGTAAAATAAAAAGAAGAAAAAAATCCTAAAAATATCTGGAGAATCCTAAAAAAGGGGCAGAGACGGGAGGAAGCGGAGTGCCCGGACGGCTGCTGGCGGCTAGAATGAGCGAGAAGGCCGCAGTCGCCACGCCCCTCTTGTCTCCGCCGTCTTCCTATTGGTCGGAGCTAATGATGACAAACGGTCTTGAACGGAAGACGCCGACGCGTTTCGAACGCGAGGCGTGCTCGAGGCGAAAGGAGGGGGGATGGGGGGTTGCAAACTGTCGCTTTTTTAACGCTAAATCGCTGTAAGTGCGTTTCGCGATTCTTTTCCGTGTAACCACGTGAAGAACCTCGTCACATCGGTTTGTTTTGCTGTAGAAGTTTTGAGACCTTGTTTTTCCACATGCTCGCGGTGGCTTAAAACGTTAAAGGTAGACATGAAAAGGGTATATGGTGACAAAAGCTTCGAATAGAAACGTGACGTGCTTAGATCCAATCACGTGATTGCAAGAGAAAACGGAAGTCCCTCTATTGCGAGAAAAAAGAAAAACTCAACTGCGAGATAGTTTTTTTCAATCAAAAGATTTTATTTCTGGTCTCAGAACTGCATTACAGAATTTCAACAAGCGCCGGTGACGGCTGTTCTGCACGTGCAAAAGATGAAAGAAGTTGCCGCGAGCGGCACAGACTCCAAATAAGAAAGGTTCCCCAGAAGGCCACCACTCAAGAACCACATGTGGACGACGGAAATTTGAAAGAAGCCGCCGAAAGATTCGGCATGCCTTTTATAAGCAATGATCTCTCAACGAAAATTTTCTTTTTCTGACTCGAGCCTGTTTATAGAGAAAACCTTCTCCTGAAGAGGAACTCTTTACGGTTTCAGTCCAAATTTAAAGGAGCGAAAATTCAAAAACCAAAAATTTCCTGTAATATTTTTTAGTACGAACATGCTCAAAAGTACTTTTTTCTACTTTCGTGACTAACTTTAATAAAAGTTGGTAGACTTGATACCTCACACCAAATGTTCTTCTTTCACAAAGAATTCTCAGATGACGTGTTCAATGAAAAGACACTTTTTCAAATGATTAAGCAAACGAACGACGCGAATGGACATGTCTTGCCCTTTCCAAATAACATTTTCGCGATTCGAAAAATGGGGGTTGTGTAAAGCGCAAGTGACGCAAGACTACTGTACTGCATGTGCAGAAGGTGAAAGAAACTGACGCGAACGACGTAAACATTGAATAAAAAGGCTGAAAGGTTCGAAGACCAGATGGGCAACTTCGAAAGTCCCTTTCTACAAAGTTCGATGTTGTTACAAGCGCAAGGGAAAGAAAATAAAAGTCTTTCTGTGGAAATTGATAATCCAAATTGATAATATTGGTAACTGAACTCAGAAAACTTGAATTCTCGGGCTCCTGAGAGCATTCTTCCTTGCGGAAGAATCAACCAAAAAACAACAAAAACGTTGCTTCCGGCATACCGAGAAAAAAAAAAGCAAAACAAGGAAAAAGGTTTGATAATCAAGTGGAACTTGGACCTGTTAAAAACTAAAAGAAAGTTGATGAGCTCGACAGTCTCCAAAGGCACCAACAGAAAGAAACGGACGTCATTTTCACCTGTATTTATGAACAAGCATCTTTTCTTTTTTTTTTTCAATTTTTCTTTTTAAATCTCGATCTTTGGCGTGTGTCGTTTTCTTTTTTTCAGGTCCAGGTCGCTTTTTAAGATACATAAAGTCTCCCGCTGCTTCATATCGTTTTATCATTTCTCTTACTCCATGGACGGTGATTTCAAACTGCTGTGAAAGAAAATTACCTTTCTTGGGTTCTCGTTCTGATAGCCGGACACAACAACTTTGGACGCTTCCTCCGTCAAGTACCGACTTTTCAGTTTAGACTTTACAGCTGGAACAAAATTGATGTGTACCTCGTAGAAACTCGGAATATTCAATTCAAAATAAAAAGTTGAAATCTTTTTTTTTTCTTAATTTGTTGTCTTAATTTGGTTCTATCGCGAATTATAAGCCCTTAGGTCATTTTCTATGTATATTTCGTCTTCAAAAAAATTGGGTAATGTATAATTTTAACTTAAATTTGCCTTTTGGCTTCTTCTAGCAGAGTTGAAGCAGCCTTGTTTCATCTTCTTAATCTAGTAAATCTTTCAACTAGATATGGAAACGTGGAAACTCGAGAATTGTGTTTCTAATTAATCAAGGCTTGAACTCAGTTTAGATATGAGTTAAGATAAAAACTCGGGATGTCGTCTTTGATAAAATTCAGAAGAAGGAGCACGTAGAGAATAATTAACTGTCGGTTTTCCGTTGGAGCCTGAATTGATAATAACCTGTATAATCTGAAATCTTGGGCATCGGAATGCATTCTTCCTTTCGGAAAAATCAGCCTAGAAACAACAAAAATAGTTGTTTCCGGCCTACCAAGAAATAAAAGATTTTCAAATACATCCATCGTTGTTATGGATGTGTTTGAAAAAAATAATCAATTTATGTGATTTAATTAAATTTTTTTGGTGATTTTTGGAAGAAGTGAAAGGAACCGTTTTTTTTCTAAGGTGCATGATGCCTTGTAGTCTTATTCAATCTACTATTATCATGTTGCTTCAAGATGTCACCTGTGAAAAAAAGAGAAAAATTCATCAGGTTTTAATTATTAGCTAATGGAAAATAATAATTCCAGCTGTAGAAGAAATATCTTATGGTTTTGACCGCTTCTATCTTTTATCTATGTGAAATTTTGAAATGAATGGATAAAAAAGTCTCTCCGTCGAATATGATAATATAAAACTAAGAAAAGTAACTCGAAAAATTCTGATTCTCGGGCTCCCGAGAGCATTCTTTCTTGCGGAAAAATCAACCTAAAAACAACATAAATGCTGTTTCCGGCATACCGAGAAAAAAAAAAAGCAAAATAAGAGAAAAGGTTCGATCTCCAACCTGAACTCGAACATGTAAAAGATTGAACGAAAGTCGAGAAGCTCCAAAAAAGTTGCAGAATGATTCGAGTACTTTCACCGTGATCGGCTCATCCTTTGCAGACAGTCTCCAGTACCACTAACGAAAAGAAACGGACGTCGCCTATATCTGTATTTATGAACAAGAATCTTCTCTTTTTTTTATTTGTTATGTCATATCGGTTAAGTCGCGAATTGTAAGCCCTCAGGTCGTTCTCCATTGAGATTTTGTTTTCAAAAACAGTCGTGAAATGTTTAGTTTTAACTCAAATCGGCCTTTTCAGCTCGAAAGGAATTTGAAACAGCCTTACTTCTCTACGCCTTGTGGTGCCTCGTAGTCTTATTCGATATTCCATTATCATATTTCACGAAATCGTCGGTAAGGAAAAAAATAATAAAAAAAGTTCAGGTTATTATAATTAGTAGCTGTTGGGGTACAAATAATGATAATTTCTTCGTTCTCAAGTTTGAGTATCTTGCAGTAATCTTCCATTTTCTTTTGAAAAAATCTTCTTTATCTATTAAAATTTTGAACTACTTGTGGAAACACAAGAATTTTGTTTTTTAAACCCCAAGGCTTGAACTCAGTTTAGATGTTAGTTAAGAAAAAAATAAAACTAAGGCTTCGTGGTTGATAAAATTTAGAAGAAGGAGCACGTAGAAAATAATTAACTGTCTGTTTTCCGTTGAATCCTGACGCAATAATAAACTGTAAAATCTGAAATCTTGGGCATCGTAATGCATTCTTCCTTTCGGAGAAAATCAGCCTAGAAACAACAAAAAAAGTTGTTTCCGGCCCACCAAGAAATAAAAGATTTTCAAATACATCCATCTTTGTTCTGGATGTGTCTTATTTAATTTACTATTATCATGTATTTTCATGACTTCACCTGTGAGGAAAAAAAGGAGAATGTGTTCAGCAGGGCTCAATTAATAACTCTTGGATATATTAATTCTAGCTGTAGAGAAAAATGTCTTATGGTTTACAAAAATTTTTCAAAAAAAGAATGGATAAAGAAAAAAAGTCTCTCCGTCGAATTTGATAATATAAAAAAATAAGAAAGGTAACTTGAAAAATTTTGATTCTCGGGCTCCTGAGAGCATTCTTACTTGAAGAAGATTTAACCTAAAAAAACAACAAAAAAAGTTGTTTCCGGCCTACCAAGAAATAAAAGATTTCCAAATACATCCATCTTTGTTATGGATGTGTTTGAAAAAAATAATCAATTTATGTGATTTAATTGAATTTTTTTGATGTTTTTTTGGAAGAAGTAAAAAGACCTTTATCCGGATACCGTTCTGATCACAAAAGACAACGGCTTCGGTTTTTTTCTTTGAGACCCATTTTCAAATTTTTTTCTAAAGAAAAATTACCAAGAATTCTATATTTAAATTTGTTTTTTTCAAAATTTTTTTAGCCTTTATTGGGATTTTTTTCCAAATTTTTTTGATTTGCTTGAACTTCTTGGCCTAATCATTTTTCTTTTTTTGTTTCTCATTTGACCTACGTAGTATTCCAAAAGTGTTAAATTGGATGGAGATCAGAAAAGACCATTTGGAGATTAATTAATTGACTCATTTTTGTAAGAGCCAAAAAATGTTAATAACCTGTGAAATCTGAAATCTTGGGCATTGTAATGCATTCATCCTTTCGGAGAAATCAGCCTAGAAACAACAAAAAGATGTTTCCGGCCTACCAAGAAATAAAAGATTTTCAAATACATCCATTTCTGTTATGGATATATTTGAAAAAAATAATCAATTTATGTGATTTGATTAAATTTTTTTGGTGTTTTTTTGGAAGAAGTGAAAGGCACGGTTTTTGTTGTTCCGTTGAAGAAGTCTATTTTTATGTTCAATTTATGTTCTGAAAAGGTATTTTGATTTGAAAAATGATAAATTTTCGATGGAGAGCACAAATTAACGTTGGAAGGAAATGATGAATTTGATGAAAACTAAGAAAACTTGCTTTGAGCCTCCTTTTGGACTTCAAACTCTGTCCGGCTATCGCTTTCATCAAACAGGATCTATGCATGATCATATCACATGCTGGGCGACCTTTGCAAAGCACCTCCATATATATTTTTCAATTTCTGACATGTTTCCGCGCGTTTTCCTCTATGGCATTATGTCTGGATTATCAGATTCTTGAACTGTTCGCCGAGACCGGTGAAGAAGCGGTCTTTTTTTCTGAATGAAAAATCACGGAACGCATTTTTCTTAGATGTATTCCCAATGGGCCTTGTCTCTCTTCCAAAAGTTGAAATAGTACTGGAAGATTGAGAAAAATGGTTGAGAATTTTTTTGAAAAAAATCCACATGTATAATTTTTCTAATTTAACATAATTTCAATAGGTAAAATGAATTTAAAATTAATTTTTTTATATTTTTGAAATAGAGACAGTTTGATCCCTCGTGCAGAAATTGCCTCTCCAAGTTCTTGAGAGAGTCTTCTCCGCTCCGAGGTGAAAAATTCAAAAAAAAAACTTACCGGGAGGTTTTTCGGACCGAATATGCTCATTATGAGAGTCAGAAAAAAAGATCGGAGGCCTCGTGGTTTCGCAAAAAAAGCGAAACTCAGCCGAGGTGAAAAAGAAGAGAAAACTTCGAAGAAAAGAAGATTCTCTAACAACAATCTATGCGTTGGGGGGTTCAAATGATTTTAAAAAAGAAAAAAACTATTTACAAAAGGTTCGATCTCGTGCTTCAGCTTCTGTTTTTTTGAGTTCAGTTTTTCAAATTTTTTTCTGAAAAATTACCAAAAAAATTTGTTTAGTACAACTTTTTTTGAAAAAAATGATTAATTTTCGATGGAGCGCACAAATTAACGTTGGAAGGAAATAATGATTTTGAAGAAAAGCTAAGAAAAATTTACTTTTGGCTCCCTCCCTTTTGGACTTCAAATTCTGCCCGGCCATCGCTTTCATCAAACAGGATCTATGCATGATCATATCACATGCTGGGCGGCCTTTGCAAAGCACCTCCATATATATTTTTCAATTTCTGACATGTTTCCGCGCGTTTTCCTCTATGGCATTATGTCTGGATTATCAGATTCTTGAACTGTTCGCCGAGACCGGTGAAGAAGCGGTCTTTTTTCTGAATGAAAATCACGGAACGCATTTTCTTAGATGTATTCCCAATGGGCCTTGTCTCTCTTCCAAAAGTTGAAATAGTACTGGAAGATTGAGAAAAAAATGGTTGAGAATTTTTGAAAAAAATCCACATGTATAATTTTTCTAATTTAACATAATTTTCAATAGGTAAAATGAATTTAAAAATTGTTTTTATATTTTTTGAATAGAGACAGTTTGATCCCTCGTGCAGAAATTGCCTCTCCAATTTCTTGAGAGAGTCTTCTCCGCTCCGAGGTGAAAAATTCGAAAAAAAAACTTACCGAGAGGTTTTTTTCAAACCGAATATGCTCATTATGAGAGTCAGAAAAAAAGATCGGAGGCCTCGTGGTTTCGCAAAAAAAGCGAAACTCAGCCGAGGTGAAAAAGAAGAGAAAACTTCGAAGAAAAGAAGATTCTCTAACAACAATCTATGCGTTGGGGGTTCAAATGATTTAAAAAAAGAAAAAAACTATTTACAAAAGGTTCGATCTCGTGCTTCAGCTTCTGTTTTTTTTTGAGTTCAGTTTTTCAAATTTTTTTCTGAAAAAAATTACCAAAAATTTGTTTAGTACAACTTTTTTTGAAAAAAATGATTAATTTTCGATGGAGCGCACAAAAAAGTTGGAAGGAAATAATGATTTTGAAGAAAAGCTAAGAAAATTTACTTTTGGCTCCCTCCCTTTTTGGACTTCAAATTCTGCCCGGCCATCGCTTTCATCAAACAGGATCTATGCATGATCATATCACATGCTGGGCGGCCTTTGCAAAGCATATCCATATATATTTCAACTTCTGACATGTTCCCTTATTCAAGTCCCTTTTAAAACTCAGCTCCCAAGTTGTCGACAACCGAACAATTGTACTTGTTTTTTGTGAAATGTCCGAAAAATCCACATCTATAATTTTTTGATTTTGAATAATTTTAATACGTAAAATGAATTTAAAGTTTTCAAAATGTTTGAATTGAAGCAGTTTGATTCCTCGTGCAGAAATCGCCTCTCCAATTTCTTGAGAGAGTCTTCTCCGCTCCGAGGTGAAAAAGTTCAAAAAAAAACTTACCGAATATGCTCATTATGAGAGTCAGAAAAAAATTTCGGAGGCCTCGTGGTTACGCAAAAAAGCGAAACTCAGCCGAGGTGAAAAAGAAGAGAAAACTTCGAAGAAAAGAAGATTCTCTAACAACAATCTATGCGTTGGGGGTTCAAATGATTTAAAAAAAGAAAAAAACTATTTACAAAAGGTTCGATCTCGTGCTACAGCTTCTGTTTTTCTTTGAGTTCAGTTTTCAAATTTTTCTAAAAAAAAATTACCAAGAATGTGTTTAGTAATACTTTTAAGCCTTTATTGGAATCTCTTTTTTTCTGAAATTTTTGATTTGCTTGAACTTCTAGGCCTAATTATTTGCTTGTTTGTTTCTCAACTGACCTACATAGTATTCCAAAGGTGTTAAATTGGATGGAGATCAGAAAAGAGCATTTGGAGATTAATTAATTGACTCATTATTGTAAAAGTCAAAAAATATCGATAACCTGTGAAATCTGAAATCTTGGGCATCGAAATGCATTCTTCCTTTCAGAAAAATCAGCCTAAAAACAACAAAAAAGTTGTTTCCGACCTTCCAAGAAATAAAAGATTTTCAAATACATCCAACATTGTTGTTTATATGTTACTTCGATAAAGTTTTAGAATCACGTTTAAAAAAATCTCGTACTTGAAAATAAACTCAAAGTAGTTTTTGATACGAGACCGAGGTCGAAAAAATGAGGAAAAATTTCAGCCGAACTTAAATTTACAAATGAAAGATTGATGAAAATTTCAGAAGAAAAAAACCGCAAAACTTATTTACGAAAGATTTGACCTCGTGCTTCACTGACTTTTCAGTAAAGATCCCCGAGGGTAAAAAGAAAAAAAGGTTTTTGTCAACAAAATATATGTCGCGCGATTTTATCATACTACGAATACTATAAAATATTATTTACTGTTCATACAAAATAAAAAATAAAAACTCACTGAATCCTTCTCCGTTCTAGCGTAATGCAACTTTCAAAACCAATGGGGAAAATTTTGTTCTAGATTTCACAACTAATATGGCCCGGATCATGGCTGTAATTTTTGGATTACTGTGGCGCGAAATTCGGTTTGAAACAAGAATTTCATATTTAAAACTTTCGTGTAAAACTATTCGAGCTGATTTGAATCGGTCTCGTTTTTTTTTTCTTTTCTTTGCTGAAGTTTAAGGATTGTGGCCATGTAGGAAATAATGAAAGACAAAGAAAATGTATAGGTTGGGTGCCACGAAATTCGGAATTTATGTAAACTTTATAAAACATGATTTGCAGTTTGGGACCTCGTGAGAACTCGAAGCTGGTGTTTTTTTCAACTCGGAGGCTTGGAAATAAAAACAAGAAGAGAATTAATTTACTGTGTGATTTGATCTTATTTGAAAAAAATGAAAAAAATCCAAACTTTCACGAGCGAAAGAAAAAAATTAGTGTCTCTATCGAATATGATATTTCAAAAAGTCACTAAGATAACTTGATAAATTTTGATTCTCGGGCTGCTCAGAGCATTTCTTTCCTTGAGGAAAAAAATCAACCTAAAAAAACAACAAAAAAATGTTGTTTCCGGCTTACCGAGAAAAAAGCAGAAAAAAAGACAAAAACTTTGGCCTGAAATGAGATTTGGTTGTGTAATACACTGAATGAAAATCTTTGAATTAAAGCAGTTTGATCCCTCGTGCAGAAATCGCCTCTTCAAGTTCTTGAGAGCGTTTTCTCCGCTCCGAGGTGAAAAAGTTCAAAAAAAAAAACCTTACCGAGAGGTTTTTCGGACCAAATATGCTCATTATGAGAGTAAAAAAAAAATTTCGGAGGCCTCGTGGTTACGCAAAAAATGCGAAACTCAGCCGAGGTGAAAAAGAAGAGAAAACTTCAAAGAAAAGAAGATTCTCTAACAACAATCTATGCGTTGGGGGTTCACATAAATGAAAAAAAGGGAAAACAACAGAAAATGGAATAAAAATCAAATAATCTAAGTGATTCACTGAAATAGTGTATAATAACTCAGATTGAAAAAAAAGAGGATAAAACCCAAAAGTTCGAGAGAACTTTCTGAAAAAAGGCTGAAAAAGATTGACCAAAAAGCCCAGAGTAGAAATGAATGAGAGAAAAAACACACAATTCTTGTTCATTTGCCATTTTTTTAACTCAACAGGAATATCAAACTTTTCTTTCTGTATTCCGATTCCAAAAAAAGTTCTCGAGCATAATGATTTATTTTCTTCTGTTTGAGATAAGGAAGATTTATCCTTTTAGCGTTCCGTATGCAAAACTGTTAATCTTAGCAAAGAATCTGGGAATATCTTCAATGGAACGGGGAGTTTGTATTCCTGTATTCCAATCCCACAAAAATATCAAGTCGTGCATCCAATATGAAGCCCCCAATTTGAAAAGCAAAACCTCTGAAAACCAAGAACTTCTCCGGACAAGCCAAAGGAAAAAACCAAAGTGGCTTGAAGAAACCTGCTGGTGCAGTTCGATCAATGGTTCACTTGGCAAGAAATGGCTCGACATTGGAGAAATTCTTGCGGTTTTTCTTTTTTTCCCTCCCCATAATGATAAGAATCGATCCTTGGAAATGCACGTGAAATTCGAAAAAATGAATAGAATTGGAATATAAGGTCACAAATTCTTTGTTGCCACCATAGACTTCCCACAACTCCACGAGGAAAAAACAAACGCAATCCGAAAATTTGGAGAAATGCAAAAGAACTTTTCTGTTTTTCAAATAAGAAATAAATGGCTTAGAACAGAAATAGATGTTCTTCTCAGATCCATAGAAACTCTGATGATAAACGGCTCAAAAAGAATCCTCGTAAATGAAAGAATTGTTTTGCAAGGAAGTGGATGGGAGAGTTTCGAAATTAGTTATTTGAAAAAAATCTCCGATAATCCTAAAAAAAAAAAAAGAAATGTCAGACTTGTACTCAAGTAGGAAAGGAGGATGAATAATAAATATCTGAGGCCAGAGACGAAGTTGTGAAATAAAAGATGAGAAATCCTAAAATATCTGGAGAATCCTAAAAAAGGGGCAGAGACGGAAGCGAGCGGGGTGCCCGGACGGCTGTTGGCGGCTAGAATGAGCGAGAAGGCTGCAGTCGCCACGCCCCTCTTCCCTCCGCCGTCTTCCTATTGGTCGGAGCGAATGATGACAAACGGTCTTGAACGGAAGACGCCGACGCGTTTCGGAAGCGAGGCGTGCTCGAGGCGAAAAGAGGGGGATACCAGTCGTTTTCGACGCGAAACCGCTGTTTCAAATCAAATGTATAACTAATCTGAAGTTGTCACAATTTCAAAAATTTCTTCAGACTTGAGGAACCTGACAGTTCAAAAAAACCTCTCAACATATGTGAAACGATTTTTGATGGGTAATGGAACATTGAGAAAAAATACCAGACTTTTCTCAGAAAGTTTTTAACGGAAAATTTTTTTTGAGACTACGTGCTCCGCTGAATGATGTGAAGGGAAATGGATTTTCTATGTTTTATCACGCAGTTGCATCGAAACATTTTCAAAAAACTTGATTTTCTCGAAGGTCTTCTGCCTTTTAACTTCTCAATAAATCGGAAAGTCTTTTTTGAAGTGGGTTCAAAGTTTATACAAAAACCCTTAGTAAGGGCCAGGTTGCAAGAAAATGGTTTGCTGAAGAGATCTTGGATAGCAATTCTTGGAGGTTACAAGTTTTATCTAATAGAAAAAAGGATAATAACGAATGTGGGAATATTCAGTAGGTTAAAACTGAACAATGTATTTTGATTAACTTACCGTTGCTCATAAAAATCCAAAAATAGCATTTTTTTTTTCTATTACCCGTGAAACTGTTTGAAGAAATTTTTCAAATGATAGTGAAAAACGAAATTCTTGATTTAAATGTCTATCGCAATTATATTACGCGCCACCCTGTCGAAGACCTCGTCAGGAATCAACTTTCTGCCGTTCCCTTGATTGGCTACCCCGTAGAAGTTTTTGAGCTATTTTTTTTCTTTCGAGATGTCTGCGGTGGTTTAAAACGGTAAACGTGGACATTAGAAAAGTGGATGGTGACAAAAGTTAAAAAAGAAACGTGACGTACTTTTGTGAATCCAATCACGTGATTGCAAGAAAAACGAAGATCCCTATACTGTGAAGAAAAAGAAACAGCTGAATTTCTGCGAGAGAGTTTATCAACCAAGGGACTTCAACTTCTGGAATTGCATTGCAATGTCGAGAAAAAAATTCGGAAAAAAAGTTTAATTCAAAAAAAGTTATTTTCAAATTTCCCGCTCTTGGGAATCCAAGTAGCCGATGAATAAAACAAGGCTAGCTCTTTTTTTTAAACAAAAGTAAGAGAAAAAAAAAAAAAAATGAAAAATTTTAGACTCACGTTTGAACCTTATAACTTGTCGGTCTATACGCTACTCGAAACCCGGTATTTCTGCCATTTTATCAAAAAGTAGAACTTGTCTATATTCTCAGTTGGTAGCTTCATCCGTAATGATCATAAGGCTTGCGTGAAACTGTTCAAAATCGACAAAGCCGAAAAAATCATTGGAAATATCTACTATATGAAACAACACATTCAAAATCGGGAGAGTGAAAAATAAAAAACACCAAAGTTTCTTTATCGAGTCTTATTCCTGTCAACGTGGAGTAGAAGTTGAACAGGACGTGCCTGAAAGTTGCACAGGACAGCATTTTCTTTCTTCTTCTGGTTTTCAAACAAGCGCCAGGGACGGCTGTTCTGCACGTGCAAAAGATGAAAGAAGTTGCCGCGAGCGGCACAGAAACCGAATAAGAAAGGTTCCCCAGAAGGCCCCACTCAAGAACCACATGTGGACGACGGAATTTTGAAAGAAGCCGCCGAAAGATTCGGCATGCCTTTTATAAGCAATGGTGGAACTCTTTTCGGTTTCAGTCCAAATTTTGGCGATCAAAATTTTCAAACAACAAAAATTTTGAACCATCAAGTTTATAAGTACGAATCTTCTCATAAGTATTTTTGCCTACTTCATTGACTCACATCAATAAAAGTAGGTGAACCCGCTACCATACACCAAATGCTCTTCTTTCACAAAGAATTCTCAGATGACGAGTCTAATGAAAAGACACTTTTTCTGATGATTAAGAAAACGAACGACGCGAATGGACATGTCTTGCCCTTTCAGAATAACATTTTCGCGATTCAAAAAACGGGGGATGAGTATAGGGCAAATGACGCTATGTTTTCAGCGGCCACAGTTTTTGAGGGTCTCTCCATTTCTCTCCAACATTTGGAAGAAATATAGTAGGGTCCGAAATTTGAATAACTTCAACATAAATTGGAGCTATTTAACAGTCATGAAACTTTTTTCTATAGATAAACTATATTGTAGAGGTAATATTCAATATAAATTATCTGAAATGTGAAACACACCGATAATTCATTAAAAATGGTTAGGCAAGAAAAAAAGGCATCGATTTCAAAAAAAAAGCCGACAGTTTTGTCAATTTCTATGAAAAAGTGTTGGAGCAAATCTTTTAATTTTTTTTTTCAAGTTCTCCGGAACCTAGTCAAAAACTCAATCGACCAACGGCCATAATTTTTTTTTACTAAAAAGAAAAAGTGAATAATTCAAGATAGAAGACGATAAAACTGGCAATTTTGAGATTTTTTTGAAGATTTTTCAATACAATGTTGCACTCGTAAAAAAAATTTTTGACGCTTTCATCTTTTTTTCAGATTGACTGGTAAATTTTTTCATTTTTGTCGTTCTAATTAGCTTCGAAAAGTCATAATCTTTAAAACATATTGATAAGAGTCTGAACACAAAAAGGTTGTGAATTGTCATAACTCTGGGAATCAATTGGGACGTTCCAACTCAATGAGGTTCTGATCAAAGTTTCGAGTAGCGTCCGCCAGACCACTGTAGTGCATGTGCAGAAGATGAAAGAAGTTGCCGCAAGCGGCACAGAAACCGAATAAGAAAGGTTCCCCAGAAGGCCCCACTTGAAAAATACATGTGGGCGACTGAAATTTGAAAGGAGCCGCCGACAGGTTCGGCATGCCTTTTCTGAACAGTGATCTTTCAAATAAGTTTATGTTTTTGTTAAAAAAGTTGAAAATGTAATTTCATTCAGACATCAACAACTTGAGATGATCCTGATGAAAAGAACTGAAAATAAAATTGTCTGATTCAAGACTGTTCATCGAGTAAATCTTGTCCTAAATAGTAATCTTTTCGGTTTCAGTTCAAAGTTTTGGTGACCGAAAAATTCAAAAATCAAGAACTTTCTGAATTATCAATCTTCCAAGTACGAATATGCTCAGAAGCATTTTTTTCTACTTTCTTGACTTCCTTCAATAAAACTAGGTGAACCCGCTACCATACACCAAATTTTCTTCTTTTCCAAAAAAATTCTCAGATGACGAGTCCAATGAAAAGACACTTTTTTCTCATGACTAAGCAAACGAACGACGCGAATGGATGTGTCTTGCCCTTTCAGAATAACATTTTCGCGATTCGAAAAATGGGGGATGTGTAAAGCGCAAGTGACAGCGTTTGCTAGGCTACTGTACTGCAGGTGCAGAAAATGAAAAAAAGCTGTCGCGAACGACGTAAACACCGAATACAAAAGGCTGAAAGGTTCGAAGACCAGATGTGCAATTTCGAAAGCCCCTTCCTACAAATTCTGACTTTTTTTTGTGAAAACCGAGTTTTGTTTCCGATAAGCTAGCTTTCTGAAAACGAAAACCTTTGAACAAGTTATTATAAACTTGCGCACGTAATTAAGTAACGAGTCGATTAGATAATTGCGTTATGATACACTTTTTCGGTATTTGAACACCGATTTCTTATGATCTCAACGAGTCAGTTACATTGTAACATTCTGAGAAAAAAAAAATGAGGTTTCGAAAGAAATTTCATTTTTCAAAAACAGCCTTTAAAAAAATTTTTTACCGACAGTTTCCACAAAAGTGCACTTTCTATGAGTAATCGGGTTGACTAAAGTTTGCCGCGTTGTTAAAAAAAGACATCGCAATTCAAAAAACAGCGAAATGATATTTCTAGAAATATTGCTGTTTTCAAAAAAATGAAATTTTTTTCGAGGGATCTTCACTTTTTTTCAAAAAAACATTAAAAAAACAATGACGATTTATGATCGACCTGATAATTGGTAATCACTCTTGTCAATGATTCTTTCAGTATGAAAGAAGTCTCATGTCATCTTAAATCCATGCCCGATTTATCTATGAAATGTTCGGCAAGTCTCTCAAAAAAAACTTTTTGGAGCCTTCTCTTTCTCTCAAAAACTTCACAAATTCCCCTAGCGTTTAAACCCTGCATTTTTTTTTAGATCCCACTAAATTTTAAGAATATTTGAAACCCGAATATGTGAAAATAATATCGTTTCAATGATGCTAGACACATTTTTCTTCAGTAATAGACTTCGACTCGACTACTTCTTGAGAACAGCCGCTCTCGGGTTTTTTCTCGGCTTCCCAAAAGATTGATGTTGCTTTATATTGCACTTTGAGTGCAACGGCGATCCGTTAATTAATCTTCCATTGCTTTTCTGTGGTCCGTGGGCGAACAGCACCGAGCAGCATTTTTACACAGTTCGTCCGAAACCTTTCTATTTTTGCTTAACAGGATTGTAATGAGTGATTTTGTGGCTGTTTGATATTGGAATTTTTCATAAATAGGCTCGGATTCAATATTAAAAACGATCCCGATTTCCTTCTGAGCAGCCAATGAACGTGGAACAATGAGTTTTGTCTTTTCTGAAAAACCCGTCGCGAGCCAAACGATGGGAAGTTGAAAAAACCGCGAGCGGCGTTGCATTTGCATTGGCAGCATTTTTTGAGGGACCTTCTTCACATAAATTAGTAAAAAAGCAATTGGATTTTTATTTCAAGTTTTCTTTCACTTCCGAAAAATGCATCAACGGAAACAAATTTGAAAAAATATAAAGGTCTGGGGTCTCTTCAAAAAAATAAACTCTTCTTTTGGGTTTTCCACGACATGTGCTGCAATGGGATTGCGCAACAGAGAAGATGGTTTACAAGCCAGACACCCTGGGAAAGCTTCCACGTGGCGCGACATACAACATCGAACATCTGGATTAGCTGTACCTCCAAACAATATCTCTAGTGTTTGAGCGAAAAGTTTGAATTGTTTTCGATTACCCTTCTCAGCCCAAGTTTTCGTTTTTTTTTTCTCTCTAGATTCTTGTCCTATAGAAGAAAAGCCTAATTTTGAGTTTGTATGAATAAAGTTCGACAGAAATGCACTGCATAATGTCCCTTCGAAAGGTTGAAAAGCGTCGTTTCATAAGTTAAGAATATCTTCACTCTACAGCCATTTCAAAAACCTCAAGCCTTCACTTCGAAAAGAAAGGCAGTTGCCAGCGTCATGTTGTTTGGTCAACACAAAAAAGTTCGGTCGCATTCTCCTGTCGATGTTCTGTTGTTCAAATATGGTAAGATTCGAAATCTTCATGAAAACCTTTTGTTTTTGGTATTCTTTTCATTTGAAGCGCGCTTGTGTCTGAATTTAGTTATGATGGAAGTTCATTGTAATCTTTGAAAGGTTAGCAAAACGAAGATTTCTTTCCAACTGTATGAACGAGAAAAAGAGGGGTTCGTCATGTGATAGAAAACAAAATGAACTCAAAAAATTCCTCTCCAAATTAAGAAGATGACAAATCAAGAACAGTTTTGACCGAATTGCATGGTTACCGTTGAAGCACTTTTAAGAAGCCGAATTTCTTGTTGTTTGGTATAGTCTGTGTGCCACGACTTGAAATTTCACCGAACGATATTCCGATCTTCCGTTGCGTCACGAAGCGTCTTTGCGAACCTCGTTCTCACTTTGAATTGGTTCTCATTTCTGGCAGAGGGACTGTTTCACTAGGAACACTTTGTAGTTGGTCGAGTTCTTAAATAAAAGGAAAAGTTAAAGGCGCGCAAAGGCACGCAGCGAGACAGCGGAATGTTGTTCGGTGAAATTCCAAGTCGTGGTACCCAGGCCAACTTTTTGTATCCTACTAAGGAAAATTACTTTTGCAGAAAGTTCTGATTTTTTATGAATTTATTCTCAGGCTGGAAAGGTGTTGGGAGAGTAACCAGAAGGAGGTTAGAAGGTGTATGGAAGCTGGAACATCTTAAGAAAGCCTTTGAAAGGTGTTCGGAAGGGGGTTTGAAGTTCCTTGGAAGGTGAAATGGAAGGTTTTGCCAGAAGCCGAAAGAATTTTACAGAGCCTTCCTGTATATTTAAAATTTTGAGTTTGAGATCGTAAAGTTCGGACCAGGTTTTGTTTCATAGATACTTTTCCCAAGTTGAAACACGGATTTTCTGCTCTCGGCGAAAATTTTTCGAACTATGAAGAATAAAAAATGAAAAAAACTTGAAAGAATGGCAGCTTTGACTTTAATTCCCCAGCAAAAACCGCGTCTCGTACCCTCGTAGTCACTTTTTTCATTTCCTCCATATCGCCTATCAAGCTGGAAAAGACTGACTTGGAAATTTTAAAATACTGAAACATCGAGAATTTTTTTTTCATGCTTCAAGAGAGTAATATCAAAAGGAAGTACACTAAAGAATGATCTGCCTTAAAAATTAAAGTTCAAAAAATGTTGTGAATCTAGCTTTTTTCGTGTCTAAATCAAACTATCAAAAAAAGCATTTGACGAGTCCCAGTCCAAATACCAGAACCAACAGGCAAATGTTGACGCGACGGCAGAAAGGGACACCGTCTCTCAAGCGGGGCGGCTCTTTTTATCACTTTAATCAAGTGGCCCTCGAACTCCTCCAGCCGAGAAAGTCAGTTGTTTGTCGACGGACGCGACCCAAACGGGGCGCCGTTCCCAATTCGCCTGAAAGGCAAGGCGTACCAATAGCCTCCCTCGGCTGACCGGAGCAAACACAGGTAAAGGTATATGTATACGCTCTTACTGGCCCCTTGACTCACACTCACTCAATATTGCCACCTGCGCTTTATCTGATCCTAAAGTGTTCGGTATCCGATTTTGACTGTCCAGCTGGTCATTTTTCCGTCATTTTGGCGAAAAATGCACTCCGCAACTCGTCTTACTGTATTTTTCACTCTGGTCGTTGTTGCATTCTCCATAAAAATGTTATAGTGGTAAGCTTTTTCTGAAAATGTCTCTTATACTTTTTAATATGGGAGGAAGTCGAATTTTTTTCGGATGTATTTTTCAATTTCTCTATATATTCTTGCTACATGGTTTATACGGCCTTTGGAGTTATTTTCCTAGTTTCCTCCTGTTTGGTCCAGAACGCTGTGAACGCCCTAGAAATCTTAAAAAAACTCCTCAATAAATCAGTTTTTTTCTGACAAAAACTCTTTTTTTCAGGAAATGTTAACCTAAAATGTCTCAATCCATATACTGTTTCAAAAGTATTGTCGCTAATTGAAGGAAAAATCGTTGATAAATGTATATCGTAAGCCGTATATTCCTCACAAAAGCCGTCACAAACTACAGTTTGAAAAAAACCGTATTATTCAATAGTCACTAAAAAGCCGCTCTTAAAATGATATCGAATCAATTCTGATTCCTTTTGATACGCACTTGATCCGAGTTGGAACCTTTTTTCTAGGTTTAGAATTTTCCTTTTCATTTTCAATATTTTTTCATATGAATACGAGATCATACTTTAAACTTGACCCCTTATAAAATGGGCCAAGAATTTGCAGGTAATAAACTACTCTTTCTTGAAGGATCTTTCTCAAAGATTTATTCGAACAGTTGTCAATTTTCGAATGATTTTTTTTACCACAAGGAGAGTTACTGTATAATTATAAACGTGTTCAGTTCAAACTAAACCGGAATTTAACCTCATAAAAGCTTTAGGTTCGTTATTTCGCTCTAACCGTTTCATACAGTTTTTTCACCATCAGGTATTTACTACGGCAATTAATAAATTGTAATATTTTTGTCGTTCAAAGTTTTTTTATGAAGGTTTCTTCATTTATCAAATCATTTATCAAATCGTTATCTGAATGGAAAAAAATTTCAAGCTCTCTCTGACCATTCAACAGGTTTTTATTAATGGAATATAGCTGATGATTTTTTTAAGAACCTAAAAACCATTGCAAAAATTGACTGGATCCAAGAAAAAGAAATATAACTCTTGATTAAACTTCAGTTCTCAAATTTTTAATTAATGACAGTCATTGAATCTTCGTGAGTTTGTTCCTTGGACTTCAACTTTTTACAGGTATGCAAGGAGCTGTGAACGGCGACAGCATTGGCCAACTCGAGATTCTCGACTGCAACGCGACCGAATTCTGTGTAAAGTAGGTTTTCGTCGTGTTTCCATAGGAGATAAGCGGTTTGCTATTGTGCGGACATGGTCGGTACGCACCGTCTATTATCTGAGGCTGAGTACCTCGCGCTGTTCCTCTGATTTGCTCAATGCCTTAGGCTCACCACTAGAAAAGAAAACAGAAACGATTACGGTCGGTGTTAAAGATTTTATTTTACGAGGAAGCAAAGTTTGGAAAAAAATGATGGGTTTTTTTTTCAAACTTTTTTTCAGGAGGAGACCAAGTTTGTTTTCTAAAACTGCTTTTCTTTCGGTTTTTCAAATTTTAAAACGTCTACTGTTATTCACTATATTATAAGAAACATGACGAAAAAAGTTTTCCACAAAAAAATTCAAAGAGAATTCGTTTTTGTACCTTTCCGACAAGCTATTTCACACCAGATAGGTCATTTTACTTTGCAGTTTGGACTTTGCTGAAATTTTTCATAACGCTCCTTGAAGTACTAGAAGAAGATTATAAGATTCTCAATCTGCTTTTCGAGAAATGAAGGCATAAGGCCTCAAAATAGTCTGTTTTTTTGGATTTTGAGGGCTTTCTGACTTTGAAGTTTTCCTTCTCGAAAACTGGAAAGCTGTGCAAGTTCCGACTATCACGATTTTTATTTTGTACTTCAAAAATTGTTCTGGCCAATTTTTAGGAATTTTCAAACCGCAAAGTAAAATGACCTTCCCTGTCTGTACCCCATGGCGTTTAGAAGATAATTATTTTTTTTTTGATTTCTCATACTTGGGACTACTTATCATAAAAATTTGAATCATATTTGCGATGCACAGAAGGTTCATGTTCATTTAATTCAAAGGTATTCAAAGTTTATATAAAAATTTCAAAAAAACGTTTGTACAGCGAAAATGGATTTTTTTAAGTTCCCAAGAATTTATTTTCTTGTATTCTTTTTTTGTTCTTTTTTTCAAAGTACCACATTTATAGGGTACTTTGAACTTCTACAAAAAAGAGCCTTTTATGTTGATAAGCCGTTGAAACGCAATTCGACATCACTTTGACGCAAAAAAAAGCTGAGATGCGTGCTATTCGATTGTTAACAAAACTTTTTCAGACTTCCGTCAACAGGCCACGTCGGAAGGAAGCTTTACGAGGGAGCTCAATACTCTTGCTCTTATGGAGAATGCTCAGTGAGTGGTGAGATAAAAGAACAAAAATAGATCAGAGCGCGTCATTCGCTTCTTCTCTGTTGCCCTTTTCGCGGCATTCGAGAAGAAAAATAGCCGGCTACTGTAGGACCAAATAGTTCGGGATTAGAAGATTAGGCGATGGTTGGAAAATGTTTACTCAAGGCAGATTAGAAACAATGTTAATCTTGTACAAATGCAGGTAGTCTCTATCGCCCTGCTTTTAGAACAAATGTCGTTTCCCTGACTTCTTTTTAGTTATACTCTTTGCGCCGAATCTCGAATACAAAGGATGATGATGAGCGTCCTATTGACTACAGTTGACTTGAAAAAGCCGGAATAATCGCGTCATTTATTTTTCCCGCTGAAGCAAAATTTTGGAAAAAAGTGCGTTTTAAATATTGCTTTTCCAAGATTTCGTATTAACGGCAAGCTACAGTATCTCGAAACGGCAAGAGCTTCTTTCAAAAATCAAAAAAGGCTTCTCAAATTTCACTGAAAAGCAAAATAAGAAAAAAAAATTTTGATCTGGAAGGGCTTCTAAAACTTTCCAGCTTTCAACTTATTTTTTGAGAACGTTTTAGAATGGATTTTTTTTTTGCTGTGAAACCGGCAAAACTGATGTCCTGAGCGTAAAAAGTCAAATTTTACAGGCTGAGGCCTTCCCAGTTTGACTCTATCGTCAAAAAGTGATTCAGGAAAATTTGTAAAGTTCTCTAAAGCTTGAAAAAAGTCATTTCATTCAATTATGAAAAGGTTTTCTTAAAATGAAAAGACAATCACAGTTAAAAAAAATATATCCGGTAAAAATATCAAAAACTCATGACAAAGGTTCAAATTGTCAAGTTAACCCCAACTTCATGGTTTTCAAAAATAGGGTAACGATTCTGATTCAGCCAGTCTACTGATGAAAACACAACTCTAAGAACTGAAATTTAGAAAAATAAGCATTTTGCAGTCTAAAAATAGCTCATTTGTTTATTGCACAGGTATCAATGTACTTCTCGTTTTTCAGAAAGATGGCTGCTTCAATAGCGGAATCGGCGAGATTTGCTGTTGTTCAGAAGATGAATGCAATTTCACACAGACGAAAAATTTCCTCGCCTTTTATGTCATTCTTTTCTTGTTTTTAGCTATTTTTGGGTACTGATTCCATTTTTTTTTTCCTCTCTGTCTCTCTTATTTTTCCTGTTGTACATGCAAATCACCTCGTTTACGGTTTATCAGATTCCATTTTTTACAGATCATTTCATGTTGATAATGTCAATTTTTTTCATTGCTTTTTTTATTTTTAAATAACATATTATGTTTTTTTGGTTCATTTCTTCTTTTTATATAAGATAATTATTTTATTTATTCGTCCGTTCAAATTGGTCAAAGAGTGAAAAATTCATTAATAAAAATTTTTCCTTGAAAAAAATTACAGAAAACAAAATATTCAGAATGGATCACTAAAAAAATCATTTTCGGGTTCTGAAGAAATTCATCATTTCGCCTTTTTTTTCCCAAAAAAAGAAACAGAACTGTTCCCCTGAAGATCCAAAGGTCCAAAAGCCGTTAAACGTATGGAATGTTTCCAAAAATGGCTTTTTCGGAGCTTTTTTTGGGATTTGAAGTTAACTTTCACATTGTCCCAACGGTCCGAAAAATGAGCAAGTTGACCCTACAGAAAAAATGCCACTTTGCGCAAGTATTTTTCCGTCGGTTGCGCTGGAACGCGTCGGTTGAAGTTGGTTTGCAACATCAAAACTTTTCAAATAATCCAGAATCCAAAAACATCGACTGCGTGTATTTTAAAGTTCAAATTCCTATTTTTCGATTTTCCTATGAAGTTTCATTCACCGAGAACTTTGACGGTACAGATTTTTTTGAGAAGGATCTGGCCGTGTATTCTTTTCACCGTCAGCTATCAGCGTATAAAATTTTTTTCTCGAAACTTAAAAATTTTAAATTTTTTTCTTTCACTTCCCTGCAATAAAAGTTGATCATGGTGTTTCCAGTTTTGCAAGTTATCTTTAATGTTTTTTTTCAAACGAAGTTACTTCGAATTTGGGTAATTCGGTTATCGAATAATGCGGAGTCGAGCTCACCGGCGTCAATGAATGAACCAGTTTCCACACACCCCCACAATCAAATAAGCCGGCAAAAGGGCGTTCAATTTGCGCGGACACGTTAAAAACTCCGGCAGCCTTCTCCTCTGTTCCGTTATTCCTTGTTATGTGCAGGAAGTGAAACAAGCTTGAGGGATTCGGTACAAAATAGGTTGGCGCCGGTTGCTAGGGGCGGCTCCGTCGGCCTACCTATACCCGAAAGAGGTTGAGCTGAGCTCTCAGTCGTCTTGCTCAGCTGGCTCGGAGCACGGTCATTCCGGCAGTCATGACCAACTTCGATATCATGGAGCACAAGGTATGTATTTCTTTTCCTTTAATTGCGGGTTACTCATCCCAAGGGAGCTTCGCGAGAGAGCCTAGCAATTAATCAAAAATTGCTCGACGTTCCAATGGAATTCATATCATTTTTTGAGACTGAAAAGTACAGTATGATCCCTTCGAAGTCTTCCATTCTGAAAAAAAATAATTAGATACTTTTCCTCTTTTCTCATTCTCATTAGTTACTCGGGTAACAAAAATAAAAACAGATCTTTACATTTTCCAAATTTTTTTAAATTTTCCAAGTACCTTCTATTCAACCTTCAGAAAGAAAAAAACCAAGTTGATTTGGCCAAATTATTCTCATTATGGATGGAAGGATTTTTTTCAGGATTTTTGAATTTTTGAGTTTTTTTCAAATTTTTCCCCCTAACAGTTTCCACCGATATCAAAAAATGATAATACCGTTTCAGACAGGAGATAACTTGATAAAGGCGTCGGAAGAAGATTTTAGACTTGTCTACGATAGCTGGCCAGAAAACTTTGGATGGTTAGTGTTTGTTTTTTGAAGAGGAAAACTTCATTTTTGTCTTGCGTTAATAAAAATCCTCTCTTTTTCATCCAAAACGGCTCTCGCAATTTTCTATTCACCACAATAATTTTTTCAAACCGTTTTTGCTTGAAAGACACGATATTTGCTATAACCTGAAACTGTAACGAGATTTAGAATTTTTCGAAACATCGCTATTGCATTGAAATTGGTTCAGAGAAAATCGGCTACTACAATTTTTTGCGTTTTTTTCCTTGAATTTAATGAAACGGCTTTGATAGCTTTTCAGACGGAGAGAATTTACAAAATAAAAAGTTAGAAAAAACTGCTTCTTCTGATGAAAAAATTTTCAGCCTTTTCGACATGGGTTTACGAGCCTTTGAGCGTTTATTCAGCTACCGTCCTGCCTTGAAGAAATATTTCAGCGAAACAGACGATGATGCGTGGAAAAAAGAAGACAGCATCAAAAAAATAGTTCTCTCTCTAGAGCAGGTGATAACTGCAGAAAGAACTACATTAACCGAAGTTTGCAAAGACTCTGGCGCAAGCTGTAGGAACATATGCGGATCCGAAACCGGAGGAAAGCAATACTCCGGTCGCGTTTTGTGAAGTTCTACAGGAGATCGGGGGACTACATCGAGCCATCGTTCAGCATATTCGACCAGACAACTACGAATTGCTCTTCAAACTTCTGCCTGAGGCAATAATTAAGACTGTCCTTATTTTATTCCAGTCTTCTTTTCTTTTTGCCAAGTTAAATGTCGTAACGTGACATCTTGGTAAGCCAGAGTTCTACAATCGCAAAAAAAAAAATCCAAATAGACTTGTAATTTTCCCACGTTTTATTCTCGTTCTGGCTTCCTTCTTTTGCAGTCAATGTCTGTGAAGTTACTTTTCCTCATTAGTAACTTCTCACGGTTTTATTCCCACAAGGCTACGGTGGTTATTAAGGAAAACCAAAAAACCGAATTCGTGAGGTTCTCACGACTTTTTACAAAGTTTATAAGCTCAAAAGTTTGGTAAAGTACGGCCAATGTCCTCGGATTTGTCTTCAGAATTTTTTTCTTGGACGTGTGCTGAGACTTTTGATTTGAAAAACAGACCAACTAGAAAAAAGTATGCTTAAAAAAATCCAATGGTTCGTGTTTTGGGCTTTCAGAAACACAGCCGATTTTGGTGCTAAAAAATCTTCAACATAAATTATTTATTCATCAAAAGTCGAAAAATCAAAACTAAAGATGATTTGGAATGAGCGGATCCAGAGGCAAACAGTTATAGCCGATTCACGGCTAACTTGAAACGCTAGGGAGCGTGGTATGTCTGCGCTCTCCACCAACCAGGCACTATCTCTTTTATTATCGTATCAGGACCCTTTTTTGGTGGCTCAAAATGACCCTGAATCAGTTATAAGACATCTAGAAAACATAATTCTTGAAAAATAACTAATGTTACAGGTTATTGCCGACGTAGTGTCAGCCAAAAGACCTTGCGGTCCATTTCAAGGCGAGGAAAGACAAAGATTTTTATCCGTCTGGACCTCAATGTGCAACTTAATGTCGCGACAGTTTATTATTGGTTGGGAGAGACGTGTTGTGCCCAAATCCGGAAAACTCAGCAAAGTATACAGGTTTGAACAAGTGCGTACCTTTCACTTTCTTCCGGTGGTGTTGAAGCCTTTTCTTTTCTTTATTTAATAAGAAGGCCCAAGAGAAATGTGTTGATTTAAGCAAAAAGTTAGAGAAAGAGCAGTCGACGGTCCCAAATCCGCCGGCAAGGTCGCCAAGCCCTGTAGTTTTGCCTCCGGTTCGTTAGATAAGAATAATTCGGACGAATGATTTACTTTTTGAGGAGAGACACGAAGAGCGCACAGTACGACGGACTCCTCTGCACGCATGCGTGATCGCCCCAATTTCAGGTTTCTTTCGGAGCATTCTTCACTAATGATGTCAAAAATTGCAGCCGTACGCAAAATGAAATGAAACAATGGCAGCTGGAGCGCGGACATTCGGCTCCTCTGCAAGTGACCGAAATCGAAGTCGCCCTCGATATGATCTCTATCCAAACTACTCCTCCATAGAAATTATCTACTCTAAAAATATTTTGTCATTCTATTTTCCGGCCACGCCGTATGCCGTTTTCTGTTACGGATCACCTACATTTCCCTGTTGACAATCGTATTTTTATTTGAAACGAAGAAACGTCGTTTATTTATTCAACAAGTTTGTATTCAATATGATTTTCGAAATAAAAGCTCCTAGAAAGCACACTGAACAATTCTTTCAACCAGTACACACACGAAAGAAGATGTAATCTCACTCTGAAACAGGAAAAACAGATAAAAAAGTTCTAGCACATAAAGACTGATAATAAAAAAATAGATATATTTAAGAAAAAAAGCTCTCATTTTAAAAAAATGATAGAGAAAAACGTTTTTTTATTCGAATAAAAAAAGTTAATTTTATAATATTCCAGAAAAAAATGAAACTTTGAGAATATTCTAAAAAAATCTAGTGAAATCATTGAAAAAAACACTGATCAAACTAAAAATATATCAAATTAAGAAAAAGCTAGCTCTGAAAAAAATTCAGAAAAAAATCGAAACCCGCGAAACAAAAAAATCAATTTTTACTGAAATTAACTTGAAAAAAACTAAATAATAGAAAAACTGATTTACATGTGCAAGCCACCAGTGATTTCCAAAGTGATCCCAGTTACGTAGGATGAAAGATCAGAAGCGAGGTAAACGACACCGTCTGCGACTTCTTTCGTTTCCCCCATCCTGCCCATCGGAATCCCGGAGCAAATGTTCGTCAAAACCTGTAAAAGCAAGGAAATCCCCTTTCGTAACAGATTTTTTCGGTATTGCGGCAAAATCACGTTTTCCTAGTGTTATTTAACATTAAAAACAAAAAGAAACCAACGAAATTTGAGTATGACAACCCTTACAGGGAGAGGATTGCGGTTGGGAATTTTCTGAAAATCGGTCAGAACACTCCTTGATGTACCAGATGAAAATCCTGAAAGTCTTAACCTGCACAACTTTCTACTTTACGAGAAATGAAGGCTTAAAGCCTCAAAACAGCTCATATTAATGGTTTTGAGGTGTCTTCATTGACTTTGAGGCATTTGTTCCAAAAAATGAGGAAGTTGTGCAGTTTGAACCTTTCAGAATGTTCTTCTATCACATCAAAAAATCTTCTGGCCAACTTTCGGAAAAGTCCCAAAGTAAACTGACCTTTTTTGTCAAACTACTCGAGCCGTAACTCAGTATTCAACCAAGCGCTACGGAAATTTTGTTATAAACTTTTTAATCATTGACGAATTAAAACTGAATTTTAATTCACCTGTTCAGGCATCGCTGCAGTCATCGGAGTTTTGATAAATCCTGGTAGGATGGCGTTTACTCGGACGTTCTGAAAACCATCAATTCCACTTTTTTTTCAAACAAAAACGCTGAAGTTCATGTTTCAGTTGGATTACGGGTCATTTATTGGATCGTACTTATGATTTAAAGATTTTCATTCAAATAACCTTGGCACATCGCTCCAAAGTCTCATTTCCTTTTTGCATTTCCCAATTTTTACTCACTTTCAGAGCAAGTTCCTTGGCTGCTGATTTCGTGAAACCAATGACGCCAGCCTTGGTTGCAGCGTAATTCGTCTGTCCGAAGTTTCCGACCTTAGAGTGCTTTTTTTCAAGAAAAAAGAGAATGTGGGAACGTACCTTTCCCACGATAGAGGAGACGTTAATGACGCTCAGAGGCTTTTTCTCGGCCGCCACCGACGCTTTCGCAAACGCTTGAGTAACCTTCAAATTGGTATATTATCGGATGATCGGAAAAATGAACAACTACCAAAAAAGTGCCGGTCAAGTTGACTCTAGACACCGCGTCCCATTTGGCCCTTGACATTTTGAGAAGAGTTGAATCCTAGAAGCATTTTTCGAAATTCATTTAGGGTTCAAAAAAAAGTTACCTGTGTGATTCCGGCACAATTTACGAGAACGGATGGGGTTCCCTTGGCATGTTTCAGAGCGAATTCTTTCAAGGCGTTCACGTTTTCTTCCTGAAATTTTTTTCATATATTTTTGACAGCTGTAAGTGTTAAGAAAGAAAAAAATTAGGATCAACGGCTGAAAGGAAATTTTCAAAGTGCAGTGGACAAAAAAACGCTTGGAAGGTTTTTTGAGTGCAACGAAGTATCCACTTTAGTGGTGAAATTTTCCAAGCACCCATAAAAATATTTTTTTCCGCAGATTTAGAGGAACCTTTAAAAAAAGCGTTTTTTTGAACAACATTACAAAAATTTTTTTCATAATATTATTCCATATTGATCCAGGTTTCACTAGAGATCCTAATTGACAAAAAAACAATAATTTTTTTAACTACAGTTCACCCGCCAAATTTCACGAAAAAAATTATTAATTTTGATAACGAAAGTCAAGTTTTTAGCATGAGTGAAGGATTCAGTTCATAAATAACCGTTTCTTGTTTGCATTTCCAAAAATTTATTCAAAATGGAAGATTTTTTTGGAAAAATAAAATTACAAACAATAACTCACTTTTTGAGACATCGCAGGCAAAAAGCGGCATGTTCGCCTTTCCCCAGTTCATGAACAGTTTCTTCGGCCGAAAATTGCTTCAAGTCAACAACGATAACCTTGGCTCCATGGGAAGCCAAAGTTTGGCAGATGGCTTTTCCAATACCGGATCCTCCGCCTGTAATAGAAAAATTTATCGAATTTTTGAATCAATGCAGTTCGTCTTTGATTTCATATAATTTGGGAATTTAACGTGAATCACGTTTTTTGATTTGGTTGAAAAATGTAATCGCTTCGAAAAAAAAATTAAATCTTTAATTTCCTGCGTGCAAAAGGAACATTAAAAGTCTCTGAAACGGTTATACGCGAATATGAAATTGAGTGGTGAATCTAAAAATAAAAAGAAAAAAATAGTAAAGTGTATGAATGTTTAATTTAATTAGGATATCTTTGTTTTACTCGCAGATTTATCGGGTAAAATGCCATTTTTTTCTTGTAAATGATTTAAAAAAATCAATTTAAAAAAACAACATTTCTCCGTACGAAAAAATGCGAATGGCTTTCATATAAAAAATGAAAAACCTGTTACAACCGCGAATTTTGAAGCAAGAAGAGACGACATTGCAGGGCGACAACCTTCAGGTACAAGTGAAACTGCGCCCAACAGTTGCGAGAAACCTTCTCGTCAGCGAGCACGTGCAAACATTGCGATAAAATCCATTGAACGAGCATCCGGGCACACTGATCGGCCAATTATTACAATAGATTTCTTTTTCAAAACACCTTATATTAAGGTTTTTTTCTATCAGGAAGCTCGAATGGATATTTCAAATTTTAAGGACTTTAATGAAAATTTTAAAAACTCATACGGTTATTCAATACCTTTTTCAAAAAAAGCCTCGCTCACCGCCAATTTGAAGAGTCAAAAAGATAATTATTTATTGAAAAAAACCATTTGAATGTTTTTTTGAACATGGCATTCTGTTAACGGTAAAAAAATTATAAAAATGGATGCCTCCATATTTGCAAAAAAATTAATTTTTCGATGAAGTCTTAGGTAAGAAAAAAATCAAAAAAAAACCTCAATTTTCAAACTATTTCGCCGTCAAATTCAAACAAATTCCATTATTCATTATGACCAAAAATTATAATTTCCAAAAACTTCTGCAAAATGTTCTTTGATCTTTTTTTTATAAAAGGACAGGTTAATTCAACTTTTTTCTTCAAGATCTTTGATAAGTATCTTTCAACTGTATGTATTCCATAAATAAAACCCAGACATTTTCTCAAGAGATGGTGAGAAAATACAATTTTTGAGGATTTTTTGGCCGACGGCATGTGAAAAGTGCTGGGTTCTGAAATTAGGAGTACGACCGTTAAACGATCAGTTTTGAAGTAAACTAAGAAACATTTGGTACATGAATCAACGCATAATCGTGTTCTGGATTTTAATAAATTAGCGGTTTCAAAGTATTCCGACTGAAAAAGATGCGATTTACAAAGCATTTTTCACATCAAATGAAAATTCTCAAGTTTCAAGCTTCAGAGGTTCACAAGAAGAAACCTTTGGCAGGTTTTTACAACGATCGAACAAACTTTTCAAGAAATCCGATTCAGAATAGAAATATTTTCAAAGCGAACCAGTTTTATTAAACTTTTGATTCATACGGGAGAAGTTTAAAAAATGTATTACGAAAAAAGATGGAAAATTCATCGATTAAAGCGTCATAAATTTATTTAACGAGTTCTCAATCGAAAATTATTGATAAAGTCATTGATAAAATCTGCTGATCATCAACTCCTCGCCCGTTTTAACTGATGAACATTATTGGGAAAAATATTATTCACTGTTTCCACTTTTTATATATCCATTAATTACTGTCTGGCGTTACAATGTGACAGTTTCTACGACTACCAAAAAGATGGCAACCTCGTAAAAGGCGACAGAGTAAATTTTTTTCAAATTTTTCTGAAAAAAATCAAAGAAGTATTTTTGAAATATTTTCAGAGCGTTGTTGATTGCGTGGACTATTGCGTCTCTTTGAAACTAGAAGGTGATTCTACGAATGAACTGTTCGCATCGTGTGCCAACAGTACAATTCCTCTTCTTTCGTGTGACGTATGTTCAAATCTTTCAATGGGAAAAATTTTTTTTGAGTGGACTTGATCAATATTTTAAAAAAATTGAGTAAAAGTCATTTTTTGGTGGATTCAAAGGTGAATTTATTCTTAAATTCGGGTGTTCAAAAATTGATATGTATTCCCCTAAAAATTTCATTTGGACTTTTGAGAGGAACGTTTTTGTTGTACCACGAATAAATCACAATGTTTCAGCCTTCCATTTTTTTTTTGCAAATGCGAGTGAGAAGACGTTCTTTGTGACTAATTTAGAGTATTTCAAAAAACTCAAAATTGAGAAGTCACCTTGAAACTGCTTGCCATACATGCGCCTTTGAAATCTCTCTTCTGCTTCTAAAAAACAGACTATATTTCTAAAAAAAGACTTTAGATTTTAATTGGATGTTTTTTAGTTTTCCCAAATATTCTCATCAATTTTATTTGATCTTATAAGTCTCATGTCACAGTCATTTTTAGCTCTGAGCTGATAGATGTCACTAAAAAATCATAGATTATCCAACGGATGAATAAATATATACCTTGCTAGAGTTCATTCAATAAGTTTTCCAGTCGTAGATAGCTTCACAAAAGTGATTAAATGTTTGCAGGACATCGGATGCAGAAAAGGACAAGCCGATCTGAAGCACTCGACGACCTGTTGCTGCAACACACCCTTGTGCAACAACTTCGCCGCAGCTATCTTTTCCATCTTCGGAATTTCAATCCCTTTTTTGCTGTATTCACTTCGAGTTGGAATCTGATAAAACTTTATTTCTCTCATTTAACATCTAGACATCGGTGCGGTTAAAGCTTTGATAAAACATGTGGGTAAATAAATAGTTAGTAAAACAGAGATAACAAATAATTTACTACCCTAGGACCAATCTAACACGTATATTATATTAGTATTCACCGTTCATCTCAATAAATATAATAAATAAATATTTGACAGTTTGGACAAAAATCACTTGGCCATGATTTTTGGTCTTAAGAAGATTGATTTGCTTCTGAGAAGGGTAGAGGATGGCGTTGGTGGGACACGCTCACTGAAATATAGTGTTTTTTGCTCAGTTTGCAACTTTTGAAGAACTCACGAAGTTGCTCTCTGGCATGATGTAGGAGATATCGTCCCAAGGATGGCGGTAGAGTCCTTGCTTCAGTCTGGATTGATCCAAGTAGTGGCCTGAAAGTGAAAATTTACCTCTCCATCATCTTCATGTCCTCCATATTATAGAATATTATTCACCAATGAATCCAATGCTGCGACCGAGAACGAAAAGACCGTTCAAAGTGCCAATCTCGATGGTTTCCTGTGCTTCAGCGGCAGTGAACATGCCACTTTGGCGCAGGATATCCACAAAAATGACGCCGATAGCTCCATCCACGTTCAGGATCAAGTTCGGCTTCTGTAAATAAATCTTTAAAGTCTTGAAAAGATTCTAATCGTACCTTAGCAGTCGTGATTTTCTCAACTTCGAGAGCAAACTGAAGAAGTGGAGTTTCTTGTTTGAAGATTTCCTTGTCCTGGGCCAGTTTTTTCAAGATCTCGACGCGCTTGTCTGGGTTGTTGATCTGAATAGAAAAAAAATTGGGAATGGAGAAGTATTTTTGAAATCACACGCTTTTGACGCGATGGCCGATTCCCATGATGTGTTTGCCCTGCTTGCGCATCTCGTTGACGAACTGCATCGGGGACCATCCTTTGTCGACGGCTTCGGAGAACTGACGAGCGGCACCATCCAGGGCTCCTCCGAAACGATCGCCCTGGAGTTTTGAATTTCATGAAGATGAGAGATAGTTGCAAATTTTTCATCAAAAGCGGTTAATTTTTACTAAAAACTCCATGATTACTTCAATCGGTTTGCTTCAATAAGTTGCTTCCGTACGAAAATCCTCACAATGGTAAGAAGTCCAGAGGTGAGAGAAGAGATCAGATCTTTTCCGGCTCGAGCGCAAACGATAGTGTTGTGTGCACCAGAGACAGCTGGACCGTGGTCGGCAGTGATCATCAGGCAGACTTCGATGAACTTGTTGGCGTAGGATGGCAAACGCTTCTGAAAATTCGTTTCTTCTATCTTTTCAAAATTCGAGTGTCTACCTGGAACCACAAAAGACCGAGGACACCACCGATCCCCATCTCCGACTCCAGAACGCGAGTGATAGGAACACCAGCGTAGTTCAGCTCCTCCCCACGTTCGTCACAGATGGATGTCATGAAAGAGGCCGGCTTGCGGATAAGTCCCAGTTCCTGGAAAAGACCAAATGTCCATATTTTCGCTTTGGCCTGATTACCCTGGCCCAAGCAAAGTCCATGGGTACGGCTGGAGGTGGAACTTCTGGTTCCGGAACAATTATTCCTTTGAAGACCAGCTCCTCGTAAGTGGCTTTGATTTGGTTGCCCAAATCGTCGAAAGAGGCTGGAACAATGGCTCCGGCTTCACGCAGGGCAGTGTTTTTCGCAGAAGCGGTTTCACCGCAACCGTTAGCTGAAGCACCGGCGTGGCCGAATTGAACCTATAAGCGTATTTTTTTATTTCTCAGGTTTGATAGTTTGATAATTTCCTAGAAATTTATAACTGCTTTTTTTCACATTTTTTGTACGATAACTCACTTCGGAGGTGATGTAGTCGGCACAAGTTCCGATACACCACGCGACGAGAGGCTTGGTGATCTTCTTTTGCTTGAGAAGATCGACGATCTTGTACTCCTCGACGCCGCCAACTTCGCCAAGCAGCAAGATCATCTTCACTCTGAAAGTTCGCATTTAAATCTTTTTTCAAATGATTTCAAACCGGTCATCTTCTTGGTAGCGCATGATATGATCCACGTAGGTGCTTCCAGGATAGCGATCACCTCCAATGGCAATACCTTCGTAGACACCATTCGTGTTGTGTGAAATGATATTATTCAGTTCATTCGACATTCCACCACTGCGGGAAACGTAGGCGACGCTGAAAATAAGAAGCATAATTGAGATTCAATAAAAATGGAAGTTTTTTTTTCAATTTTTAAATTTTCCTCACCTGCCAGGACGATAAAGCTTAGAAGCCAAAATGTTGTCCATCATGCCTCCCGTGTTGCCAATCTTGAAACAGCCAGGCTTGATCCCTCCCACAGTGGCTGGACCAATCAGCACGACTCCTTTCTCTTGGGCAACCTGAACAACTTGTCTCTTTGGTTTGAAGAATATTGAGAGATGAACCTTCAAAAGCTTCCGGGTTTGGTTCTCAGGCACTCCTTCGGCAATGATGGCAATGACTTTGAGTTGTGGGATTTCGAGCGCTTCCATGACCGTCTCGTAAACCGATCTCAGCGAGGCAAAGGTGATCATGACGCTAGCGTCTGGGTGCGAAGCAAAAGCTTTCATCATTGACTTGTAAGCTGGGATCAGGATCTCCTTAAAAAAGTTTTTTTTTTAATTTATGACTTTTAATCAAATTTTCCATCTTTTTTTCAAATTACCTTTTGTCCGAAGTAGTATTTCTGCTTGTTATCTCCGGTGAAGGGATAAGTTGATGCTACGACAGATGGTTGATCCCGACGGCAGACATAGTCGAAGTCAAGCATCCCTTGAATAGCTTTTTGTTGCTGGCCCCAAATTACAGCCTTGGTATCGTTCTCAAAGAGTCCACGAATGACGTCGTTTTCCTAGAAAATAAATTGAGCGAATGATGAAAACTGAAAAATACCTTATCTTGACCCGCCGGATTTTTTGTTGAAAGAAAATTTTTCAATGTTTCAAACGTTGTTGTTTTTGGAGCCGGCGATGTTGGAACTCTTTCCGTTCCGGCAGTCTGCAAATCAGAGATAAGATTGGAATTCGCATCAAAGAATCTCACATTTCGTTCAGGACTGAGCAAGAACTGTCCGGTTGTCTTTGGAGCAGTGGGAACGCTTGGGACCGGTCGAACCCCTAGAGCAGCTCCGACAATAGCTGTCATGTGCGTTTCAGGGCCGAACACGTGGATTGGGAGCTCGAGCTTGGTCGCTAAAAAGATTTACTTAACATTTTTCGATTTCATTTTCAAACTGAGAAAGAAAAACCAACCAGCATCTTTGATCTTTCGGAGTCCCTCTTGGTAGTTGGGACCGCCACGACGGACATAAATGGTGACCTTGTGCTCTTTGAGCTTGTCGATAAAAAGTTCGAAAGCAGTGACGATTCCCTGAAAGAAGTATATGAAAAACAGCTATCCAAAATTGTAAACCCCGAAAGTCTTGGCAACGTTTGTGAAGTTGGCGATTGATCCACCGATGATGAGGACTTTTCCATCTGGACGAGGCTCGCCTTGCGTCATGACTGTCAGAAGGGTTTTGGCGTATTCGAAAGTTTGCCCTTCGGACGGATCGCCAGAGTACTCGCCGTAGTTTGCAAGTTCTGCAGCTCCTCCCAAGTCACAGACAGTGTCACTGAAAATTGTTTTATTTATGTTTTTTGAGCTTGGAAAAATCCTACGTGAAGACAACTGAAGCCCCGCCACCAGCGACCATAGTCCAAATACGGCCTTTTCTGTTGAGGATTGTCAGTTTTAATGACGCTCCAGTCTTAGCGTCCAATTCGGCGATATATTTTTCCTTCAAATACGAATAATATTATCAATTTCCTTTTTGTATACGAACTTCCGAGGTCAAGTCACGTCCGAACGGAGCCGGCATCTCGACAGGCCTTCCAGTACGGCCTTTCCATTTGTCACCGCACAGGAAGTTGGCTGTCTCGTCAATTTTGGCGGCAAGGTCGAGAATGTGGACTTTGTCACCCTCGACGACTACAAAAAAAAAATGTTGGAGTTTTTTGGAAAAATAACAACTGACCAAACGGGTTAATTTCCAGGTACGTAAAATGAAGAGCCTTGTAGGCCTCGTAGAGACAGTTGATGAACTGTCTTATGACGGTCGCCTTCTGGATATTGTCCGTTATCATCGAACCAAGTGCATGAGTGAGATCCATTTGATCGATTTTCATCGAATCGCTCTTTACCGGAATGAAAATCTTCTTTGCCTGAATTTCTTTCTTGAATTATCAGCAAAAAAATCACTATAACGTACCTTTGACTCGACGTCGCCAATGTCGACGCCGCCATTTGGGTGATACAGGATGACATCTCCATCTCGCTGACTGTAGATGGCCACATAAACTTCGTCATCCGCTTTGAATCGGACGAGGGGCTCCATGATGAACGTATGCAAACGCCCTTCAGTTTTTCCGACCTAAAAAAAAGCTTTGATATGAAAATAAAGTAGCAAAATACCTGGAAAAGCTTCCCGCAGAACTCGTGGAGCCAGCTTTTGAGCTCATTGGGACTGCCAATTTTCACTAGCCCCATCTTTCCTCGGCGTTTGATAAGCTGATCCGGCTTCAGAACTCCAACCTGCGGAACCTTTGTGTTCTTTTGATTACTTTTCAATCTACCTGATCATGACGAAGCCAATCGCATTGATCCGCAGCCGCGTTAAAATCGTCCATGGAGGTTATACGAACCATTGGCTTGGGAATAACAAGTCCCGGAAAGCCCATCGGGTTCTCTTCGAAGAAGCGATAGAGCATCTGCAAATAAATCAATGTTTTCATTTGTCTCTTTCTATTACGAACTTCCTTTCCAGACAGTTCGCTGATAGCTTTCGCCGACATTTTCCCTTGTATTTGGATATAGACCCTGCAAAATAAAAAATAAAATGTTAGCTATTGCGAAGGAGCACGATGTGTAAGCACGAGCACGGAAAGAAGGAAACGTAAGAAATGTTGTTTTCTCAAAGAAAATTTCGAAATTTGATTTTGCATCACGAGAAAAGAAGTTCCTTTTCTTTAGTTTGAAAGTTTTCATAACTTAGGAAGAGGAGAAGTAAGAAACTTTTCACTTTTTTGTTTAAAGTTTCAAAACGCGAAAAAAATATGCCCAAAGCAAGTTGTGAAAAATGCATGACTGAGACGAAGACTCAAACTTCTTCCTATATAGACGAGTCAATGAACGCAATTAGGAAAAAAAGAGGAAGGAACGTTTTTTTGCGTTTTAAAGTGCAAAAGACACGTCGCGAGGATCCGTTTATTGTTTTCGATTGTTGGAACACGCGCACATCATGGAATTCGAACCCGAAGGCAAACAGATTCTTTGGCGATAAAAGCTGCGAAAATCCAAGCCGGCCCACACTGAAATCACAGGGGAAAAAGAGAAGAAAAAGTCTGGCGTGCATAATTTTGGCCTGCGAGACGTCAATACGAGGAAGAAAAACGAAAAGAATAAAAAAGAAGCTTCGGAGGAAAAAAGTCGTTGGGGAGAAGTTGCGCTGAAAAAACTTCTTTCTTTGAAAAAGTGAGAATCGACAGATCAAAAAAAAAAAATCTGTTTTTTTGGTTATAAGAGGTTTGTAATTTATCTAAAGTGTGTCTCAAATTAAAAGAACTCCACAAAATTGCTTTTGAGTTTAGAAAACAACTTCAAGTGCGCTAAATTTTCCTATTTCTCATTGAACGTAACTTCAATCTCAAAGTAAACGAAAAAAAATCTCTAATAGGCTCATTCTCTCACTTTGCATCTAGTCTCATATTGAACACTTATAGCTGCAGCTTATCGTTTTTCAAAACATTCCTAGGCAATAGCAATCTTTAAAGAAGGTGCCATTTCTCACGCCATAAGCTTTATACCTACTCGTAACGACGGAAATCTTGGAAAAATATGTGAAATTCACGTGAGACCTAGGTGGTACCATCGGTCAATGCGATAGTCCATTTGCAGAAAAGAAAAGGGCCAGACACACATCTCAACACGCGATATTATCGTGGCTCGTTCGATTCTTTCTCATCCAACTGAAAACATGCCCCAACGCTTATCTTGGCCTCTCAACCGAATGCTAAGAAAACATCAAAATAAACTCTACACTACTCCTGAGTGTAGTTTCGTCGCCTCACTTGCAAGTGGGATGATACTTAGGTGCAAAAATGTGTGATTGGAGCGTGAAAAAAACAGACAACTAGATATGTAGACTCTACAGAGAACATCTCTGGGTAATGAATCAATAATATGCCTATCAAAAATACTTTTCGCCTTTTTTGTGTAGAAAAGGTGGAATTCAGCGATGACAATCAATGGATCGCGAGTTACGTACGCACCAATTTATATGGGTCATGGGCATTCTAAGCGCACCGAACTCATGTAATTTTTCAACTTTGTGACATCTTCTAAAAAAATCAAATAATATCTTGGTTCAACGAAAAAAATTCCAAGATACGCTATCTCGTTCAAAGTTGTTTATAGTTATTTGGCTATAACTCTGGTTTTTTTCAAAAAAAATTTTAGAGCGAAAAAGTATGAAAAAAAGTGAGAAAAAGTCATCAAACAGAATATTTTTTTCTTGAAAAAATTTCTTGCATGTTCTCGTAACTATTTTTTTGAGAGAGTCGAAACTGAAAAATGAAGATCGAAACATTTTTTTCAAAAACTCAAATTTGATCTGATTAAGAAATAAGAAAGTTGTTAAGACTACCTCCATTTCAAAAATTACTTTAAAATCTTAGGGAGAGCAGAAACTAGTTCTACGGATACCAGAAAGACGGCAACAGCGCGAGAATCGAGCATCTGATGCACGAAAAAAGTCCAGCTCTCGTTTCGTTGTACAGGGCTCGGCCTCAGAAACTGCTTCTGCTTCAACTCCGACGGCTCCAGCTCCGACGGCTCCAGCTCCCTCATCTCTCAGCCTCTACAGTCCCATTGCCAACAGCTTCACCAGCTCGAGAACCAAACGAAGAGAAGACTCGACCAAGGAAGGACGGAGCGGATGCACGAGAGAGCTCTGAAAAATATCAAAATGAAATTTTTTCTCAGTGTTTGGCACTGTACACAGTTGTTTGAAATGGAATTGATAAAAACTTTTTTTGTAAAACAAATTTTGTCTTACAAAAGCATACCACGAAGACAGAAGCAGCAACCGGCTCCATCTCAGAGTATTGAGAAGAGCATCAAAAGCTGGACCCCAAGCAGAACTGCGAGCTGGACCGAGAGCAGAAGGAAGAGGAAGAGGAAGAGAGGAGTCGACCATCCAACGAAGGAGCGAACGAAAGAATGATTGGGATTGGCGACCGTCTGAGCCGAGCCAGTGCCACGTTGTCTCCCGCGCGATTTCCGTGCCGCAGGGACTTTTGACCCCGCCGCCTGATGGATCAAAACATTTTCGCCGTTAGACTCGCCAACGTCATCATTTTCGGCAAAAAAAGTAGAATTGAAGTCTCGAGAGAATGAATAAATGTATCGTTAGATAAATTTGAACCCTAACAAGTTCCAATTGATCTAAAGCTTCTGAAAGAAAAATAATAATAGGAGTGACTTTTTTTCTTGGTACATGAAGACTTTTTAAAGTGTTTTTATGTTTTTGAAAGCTGAATGGGTTTTATGAAATGTCCTACAATTTTTTTATGTTTCCTCCGTTATTTGAAAAAAATATAAAAAAATTTTTTTTCCACTGAACCTCAGGCTTTTTTTCAGTTTACTTTCAAGTTTTCGAAAAAAAGATAACAATGCTTTTTTTGGAAAAACTTCTTGTTGTGGTTTTTTTCTTTCAATACCTAAAAAAAGATATTTTTCCAGGTGATCTAAAAAAATTAATAGAAAGCTTCATTCATAAATAAAAAAATCTATTTGTGAAGAATAAATATTTTGAGTTTTTTTGTAGATTTTCGAATGAATCTTAATGTAAAAATTTGTAGATGTAATCACAAAATTGAATAAGTTTTAAACCAAAAACCGATTTTTTTGTGGCTTATAACTTTCATTGCTTTTTTTGTTCATTTTTTTCGTTGATTTTTCTTGAAACTGTCCTTTATCGATTTTCGCCGTAAACCCACACCACTTTTTAAGTTGTGCGCTCTGCCGCAATTTTTGCAACTCTCTTTGATTTGACCAGTGATTTTTTTGAATTTTTGAAGGTTTTTAGTATTTTACAAAAAAATTTTTTTAGCCTTGAAAATGGATAAAAAAATGCAGGTTGAATATAGAATATAAAAAAACGGTTTTTTTCTCGATTTTTTTGAAAAAAACCTGATGAAAAAGAAACAGGATGAACTTTTTTTCAGTTGGTACTTTCGCATACGTGGAACAGAAAAAAATGAAAAATTTATACTTTTTGATGGATTCAATGGAAAAATTCGTCAGACTCTTTTTTTGTGTTAGATTGAGGAAAAGCCTGTAGTTTTCATGAATTTGACATAGCGAAAATTTTCTAAAGTTAGAGCTTTATGAAGTTACTGTTTTACTTGTCCAAGGAACTCTTGTCAAAAGAATAAAACTTCAGAAAAAAAATAATATCCGAAAAGAACTTCAGAAATTCTCATTTTTTCTTTTTTGTTTTCACACTTTTCAAGAGAGAATAAGACCCTCAGCGCAGTCTTAAGGAAAGGAAACAACATTTTCAGAAACTTCCCCGGGGTGAATTTTGCGACGGCGTGTGCTAGCAGGTCGGAATCGAATAACTCTTGAATCCAATCACCGTCCCGTTCATTCTGCCGTTTCCCAATCAACTAAACCGCGGAGGATTCGACGAGCCGCTCACTACTTTTCATTTCTCACATCCAACGTGTTAACTACCTTTTCTGCTTTGAATCTATTTTTTTCCTTCAAAATAGAGGATTTTTAATTTTTGTTTTTTCGATTTTTTTGTCATAAAATTTTGTTTTTTCGGTCAGTTCAATCACCCAAGATTTGTATGAACTAAAAAGGAAGGTCATTTCACTTTGCGGTGAGGAGTTTTCTGAAAATTGATCAAACAACTTCCTAATGTGCCATATGAAAATCCTGAAAGTTTTTAACCGGAAAAAAAGCAACTTAAAGCCAAAAAAAAACACTGAAAATCTGTTAAAATCGGCCGTTTTGACGCTTCAAGCTTTTGTTTCTCAACAACTATAGAGTTTTGCAAGTTTAAACTTTCAAATTCTTTTTCTGGTACATCAAAGAGGACTCTGGATCAACAGGAATTTCCCGACCCCAAAGCAAAATGACCTCCTTTTTGAGGTTTATGACTTCTCTGTTTCAGGAGCGGAAGAGTTTGAACAATTTTTTTTCTCATGATCCCGGATTCAATCTCTTTTTTCACCAAGATTTCAAATTCTTCTAAAACTTGTCCGAAAAAAAATAAAGAAAAATTGTGTTTTCTTTCTGAAATTTTTGAACTTGTTCCAAGAAGAGTCCGTCGTGTAAATGCTTCTTGTTGATAGATTGCATTTCATCTTGAATAAACACGCAGTCCAACACTCGTTTATAATTTCAAGCCTTTTGAGCAACAGGGGATGACCAAAAATGGCTGTGTTTGTCTTGATCATTTGCTGAACAAAGAACGTTTCCGGAGGCCAGGGCTCGTCTGAATCCGCTTCTGGTTCAGTGATGTTTCAACCTTTTGGTTTTTTTTTTTTCAAGTGGAGCGTTCGAGGGCGCTCTCTTTGTATTTTTTTTTCAAAGTTTATGGCTGAAATGTGGAAAATACGTTGGGAACGTCTTCCAGATTGCTTTGTGTCTTTGATGGAAGCCCATGTTTTTTTTATCTTCTGATTTTTTTTCAGGTCAAAAGAGTTTATTCGAAACTTCTTCTCGGCAAAGTTTTCCTAATTTATATCGATTCTTTCATCTACGTATTTGAACTAAGAAGAACTCACTACAGTGAAAAGTAAAGATATTTCAGATTCATCCGATTTCAAGTGGAAAAATTCACAGAAAAACCAATTTAACTATCTCTTTGCTCTAAAAAGTTCAAAAAAGTGTTCAAAAAGTTTCAAATCCAGCATTCCATCTGACTAAAACAACCAATAAATAATGATATTGTTTGATTGATTGATATGAGCTCACTGTGCTGCTGAGCAAACTTTTTTTGTAAAAAAATATAAAAATATATCAATAAAAAAATAATTTTTTTGCCAGGTTCCAGCATAAACTCAAACTCCTAGCTTCAATATTTTTTTACTTCTCTGACGATACAGACTAAAGTAAAAAAATGAAATAACGCGTAAAGCTTTATTTACAACTATTTTGAATGTAGTCATCTGGTTTTCTTAAATAGCAACTTGACACGAACAAAAGTGGATTTTTGTTTTTCTCTCAAACAAAAACTTGTTTCACGTCATCCGAAACTAGAATAGCCCAGGCGAATTTTCAGTTTAAAACGAGAAAACCACTTTCGAGCCATGTTCAATTACATTTGCCGAACTCGGAAAGAAAATTGGTATGATGTTCAAGTTGAAGTGTTTTTGCTTCCAAGGTTTTTAAGTTTGCTTTTATATCTATGGCCCGCTTGAACACTCTTCTAATCATTTCGAGATGACAGAAAAAAGAGAAAAAAATTTTTTTTTAAGTTTTTCTTTTTACGACTAGTAGAGATGACTCTCAATTTGAAAAAGTTTTTTCGAAACATTTCCTTATTGTTAGAAACGTCAGAGATCTTTTGAATAGGAGAGCGGCCATTCAGCTTGAGCACGAATTCTGCGGGTCCGCCTCCAACTTCCCATCCATAACCTCTTTTTTCCAATTTTCGAGACCTTCGGCTCAATTTCGTACCCCTGAAAACCCTCGTTTCAGTCTTTCATGAGTTGCTCTCAAGATATTAGATAACCTTTTGACTAAAAAAATAATAGTTTTGAGACTTTTGAAGTATACATAATTTTTTTATATTTCTTAAAGTGTTTCTCAATGAGAAAAAAATTATACTTACACGGTAATCCACTTTCCGGTTTCTAAATTTTCTGAAATTTTGCTTTCAAGACACTCTCTGAATGCCCAGAGAAAGATTCTTCATAATTGCTACTTGCGTAAAATTCCAGTATTTGTCATATATTCTTATAACTTTCGACTTGAAATTTTCTACAACTTTGCTCAAAAAATCTCTGAAATTCATATGAAAACCAATGAAAGTTGCAACACGCGCCAGCTCCTAGTTTTTGAAAAGATTAATTTCGAAAGTCGTGAGGCTTAAAACCGATTTTTCGCAACGTAGAAAAAATCAGCACTTTTTATTCAAAATCCCAGTGTCTTTGTGCTTTTCTTCTTGTTTTCTTTTGTTTGAGAATTTCGAAAAAGAATTACTCCAGGCCAAACCTCGATTTAAACCTGGAATGCCGGATCCGGACCGCAGACTCTTCGATGACCTAACAAGCGCCATTCTTTTTATACCCCTCTGTTGTTCTTCACCCGACTGGCAGCGGTTTTCGCCATCGGATAACCGCGCAGGCCGGACGCCCTTTTCCTCGCCGAAAGTTAATCTTTTTCTTGGCATTTTCTGTACAAACGCAGTACTGTTCAAATAGTAAAAGTAATCAAACATTATTTTTTTTAAGAAATTCGAACAATTTTTTTCTTTCGAAAAAAAGAAGTGAAATAAATAAATAAATAAATAAAATAAGAAAGGAAAAAGGAAACATAGAGACTTCAAACTTGCGCCTTTTTTTCGAAAAAAACGGCCAGATTTTTTTCGAAGTTTTTTTCCTAAGGTTTTAACGGCCGTGCGTAGGTTTTTTTCAAAGGTTTGTATACATTTGTAAACTAAAAATTATTCAATCGAAAGAGTAAAATGAAAATAAAACTCACTTTTTGCGAATTTCGTAGCCATGTATCGAAAACAAGATTTATCGCAAGAAATTTCATCTTAGTTCTGGAATCAGAAGGTCCTAAAGTACATTTCAGCAAATTTTCGTCAAAAGTTCAACCTAGGAAAGAAGAAATTATCCTATGAAGAAGGTCATTTTACTTTGCGGTCGGGAAGTTGATAAAAAATTAGCCAGAACACTCCTTGATGTACCAAAAGAAGATTCTGGAAGTTTCAAGCTGCACAACCCTTTAGTTATCAAGAAGTAAGGGTCAGAAAAAGCCTCGAAGCAGCTCATTTTAATGGAGTTTGAGGGTTTTCTTCAAATTTCCAGCTTCTTTTCTCTAAAAGTAAAAATTTGAGCAGGTTGAGGCTTTCAGAACCTTTTTCTGGTACATCAAGGAGTGTTCTAGCTAACTTTACAGGGAAGTATGATGACCTCCCTCGATATTTTTCCGTTTTGAGTGATCTCACGACAACTAAAATTTTAGAAATTTTCTAAATTTTTTTTCGATGGAACCGCTTACGCTCTGCTTTTACACATGAATCTCAGTGAACAATGGGAAAATAACACGATTTCGGACGTGTTCAAAGGAAGCTGCAGGGAATTTGAGACGAACATCAAAACAAACTGTTCCGCTTGTTCGAATTTCTTACTGCTCTACTAACAATAGCTGAACTTATTCATGAAGAAGAAATTCGAAATAAGTTGGATTTTCTTTTTGTTTTAAGTGTGGTGCAGCATGAAAATGGAAATTCAGCAAAAATTAAGTATATTTCTTTCTGAAAGTTTCTTTCCCATACTCGTCATTACCTACAATTTCTTAACTCTTTTTGCTTTTTTTCCTCAGACGACTTCTCTGTTTTCATCGATGAAGAAATACTTCAATTTTCATCCCCTCTTATTAAAAATCTGAATAATTATACGTTTCAGAAGATTTGGCCATAAATTCTCGATCATGGTATAAATGGGTTGTTGTGTATCTGCTGAACGGGAGCTTCCGTCGCATCGCGACTACGAGGAACAGAGGAAACGTCGGCAATCGTTCGTTACTACTAATTTTGTGCAGCTGAACTAATTCGAATTTTGATAAAACACCGATTTTTGTCGATTTTTTAATTATTCTGACTCCAATCTACTGCATGGAAAACGGAAACTCCCAAATTTTTCAACATTTTCTTCTCAGACAATAAGTTCCTCGAAGATAACTCCAATTGGAAACGTGCAAAGATTCGAAATTTTGAGATTCTTGAAAAAATCGCCGCTGAAAAAGAAGCATTTTTGACCTATTTAAGGTCGATGGGAGTTGGAATGGGCGTCGCAATGATGATGCAACAAGCTGGAGCTCTGGTCGGAGCTCCCACACCAGCCGTCGACCTTTCCGCCATTCAAAATCAAATTCGTCGGGCCAAGGTTTCTATTTTCCCGGATAAAAAAACGCTGTTTATGAAGACCACATTCCTGTTTTGTTTTTCCTGATGATTGCACTCTCAGAAAGGATGTAATTGACCAGAAGAAAATCCTACTTTTTTTGTTTATACACAGCAGTCTGAGCAGTTTTCTCGTTGTTATTTAGGAAGTTTTTGAGGATAAAAATCGGCGAGAGTGAGGTGAATTTTTCTTCTGACCAACCAAATGCGTAAAACGGATTTTTACTAGAAAAATCATCCAAATGACGATTATCGATTTTTATGTTCGCAGTTTTTATTTTCTTATTCAATATACTAGAATGATCCGATCCGAGGGTTTTCCACACCAGAAAACAAAATTTTTTTGCTGACTAGGAGCTTTCAAGCTTTTGAAGCGTTCTAACTTAAAAACCAGATGACCTGCAAGAAATTTTTTGCTTGTTTTGCAATCAGAAATCTTGAAGTACAGTACCGCCGGGGTTGAGGGGGGCAGAAGAAGACGAAAAAAACGTTCTCTAGTGAGTTATGTAATAAGTCGAGTCATTCTCCATGCGGCCCAAAGTTTCAAGATACTTACTTATGAAAAAAAAAATCAAAATTTGGTTGATTTCAGGCTGAAGGACGTACCGTAACCCTAGTGAACGGCGCATTGTATTTCGACTATCAAATGGTGGCCCACATCCCTCCTAATCATGATATCCGTGTCTGACCTTTCTCAAATGTTTTTGGCTCTCTAATAGTTCATAATATATCCACTACTTTCTGCAGAAATCTTCTTTAGCATGCTTTAATTGACCTCCTCATTCTCATAAGCATCAGCTGTGATTTACACCCGATCGAAATAATTTTATATACTCCATTTTCTGATCGTCGACTTGTACTTAGTTTGAGTTTATTTGTTCACGTGAATCGGAAATAAATAGAAAGAATTGAATTAGTTTCATTCTAGATTCCTTTTTTCGTTGTCCAATACAGCTCCGGCCGGAATTATTTCTTGTTTTTCTTTCTTATTAATAATCGATACATCTCCCTGAAAATGATTGAAATTTCTTTGGAATATTTTTTTGCACTTACTTTGATAGTCACATCGCCTTCGAAAGCAACGTCGCCTTCTATCACAAATGATGAAGCGTTGGAAAATTTCGGGACTTTTGGCATCCGTTTGTCTTTGTTGGCGACCTCAAAAAGTTGGGACTTGGATTAAAGTTCAAAAAAAAGTGAAATAAAGAAAGGACTCGGCAGAAATGTTAGCCTTGTTTTAAGCAAAAACTCTCGATTACCTTTTGATAAAACTTCCCCAAATCGATAGTGGGAACTTGTGGAGCGACAAGGCAAAATGTGAAATCTGGAGTGATTTCAAATAAGTTCGAAGACATGCAGACAAGATCTTCGACTCTTTTTACAGGTCTGAAACGACTGCGATCGACGTGCACGCCTGCAAAATGTTCGCATGCTTTTTTAAAGTTTGAAAGACTGAAATGAAAAAATTTAGTTTGAGAGATATGAAAAAAGCCGAGTTTTCTTGAATGAATGATGTTGAAAAAAAATCTTTAAGCGTTCTAAATTAAAATTTGAGAAATTAAACAAAAAGTTAAAAAGTTATTTTATTTGTAGGAGAGTGAATCTGAAGCTTGGGACATAATTTTTCACATACAGTACGCCTTTTCGAAGTTCCGGATGCATCCTCCGATCGATGTTTCCAACTGGATGACCTGTCTTCCACGAACAGTCTGAATTACCATCTTTGAAAAATACTGTGTCTCGAATAAACCTTGTGATTGACGATGATTTCACTTTTGATATCAGAAAGATTTGCTTTCACAGCTTTCAAATTCACCCAAATATTATTTGTATTGAAAATTCTGAAAAACCATGTTAAAACCACTCACAAGACAAAAATTACTTGAAAACTTTAGTGGAGCAGAAGTCGTCAAGGTGTTCCGGAGGCACTTGAGGGATCTCCAGATGCATCAACCGGTTACTGATTTCGATCAAAGTTCCTCCCTGCAGAAGACACCGATTGACTTCCTCCTGTTATCTTTTCTGTACTTTGATGTCGTTCTGCGTTTTGTTCGTGCACTCCATCACGTACTCAAGGCTACTGTCAGCCATAAACTGAGCAATCGAAAGATCCAATGTGGCGCCAGTGTTGTCGATGTTCGAAACGAAGAGAATGTCACGTCCTTAATCAAACCTTTTAGTCATAACTTCCTGTTTCTTTGTAAAGACACACGACACTAGCTGTAACCAAAGCAGTTTCTTAAACTTGCACCCGACTTAAAACGACTTTCGCGCACTTTTTTTTGTACGACCACGCATTTGGGAAAATTCCTCCAACAAAAAAAGAAATGGCTTATTTGTCTCTCAAATGAGAATACCAGAAAAAATGGGAGCTCAAAAGGAACTTTTAACAAGACCATTTTTTTCCCACCTTCCCAAACAGATTATATGTAGTTTTTTTTAATTTTCGTTTTAAACTGAGTTTGAAAAATATATTTGCTTTCCAGTGACAGGGAAAAAAATTTTAAAAACTTCCTTTCTAATCTGAAAAGTGAAACCTCCCTAAAAAGTACACAGAAAGGATGACGAACTTCCTCATGTTAACAACAAAAGGCGGAACATGATGTGTTTCAATTTTTAATCGTTTTACAGACAATCAAAACGAAAAAAAATGCTATAAACTTCAGCCGAACTTGAATATACCTTCATCAAGTAGTTTTTGTAGTGTTCCCGTGTTTGATAATGCTTCGAATATATTTCCGTGTCCTGGTGGGCACCACCTGGAAATAATTTTGATCTGATAGTATGAAGTACAAAATTACAAAATGACGTTAGGATGACATAAGTTGTAGTTTTTTGGCTACGGTCTAGTTTTGAACTCACGCATCATCGCCCCATTCGGCATCACCAACTGGGAGCAGCGAGTCTTTGAAGATTCTTGGACACTTTGACTGTTCAAAGCACTGAACGTCGTCCTCAACGCCCATTTCTCGAAGCTTCTCTTGGGTGGATCGGTTTGTATAAAAAGAGTTCATCAAGTACAACGGCACGGACGAGTTGTACTTTTCGTTGCATTTCTGAATTCACATGTTATTGTTTAGAGCAGTATGAAGAGAGTTGAATATTTTTCTTGTTTTGAAGGAAAGCAAGGGGTGAGTGCACTATTGAGACCAGATGTGAATTTTGAATTTTATTGCCCACAAACTTTTTCTAACGAACCTCAAAAGAAAACCTTTTTTATTCAATTCTAGTTTAATATGTTACCTAGCAAAGGAAAAAAAAGAATACTTTTGAGAGTTTTTGACCAGAATAACTTCAAAGACACCTGATGTTGCTTGATGGCGATCTCTAGAAAAGAAAGTCCGTCACGTAGAACGATAAAAGATTTTGGTTCATCGCATCCCATCGTTGTCCCAAGCCCTCCGTTCAGTTTCACCACAGCCAGTCTTTTCAAAACATCGTTCCTGTGTTCAAAAAATAGTTCCTGAAAAACTTTCCCACGAACCTCGACCCATCAAACGGAGGTAAATTTTTTGCGTCTTTTTGAACGTCTTCACTTATGTGTTTCCATGAGTTCCAATCGATGTGAGCATTTTCCATCAGAAACTTCCGGTAAAGATCCGTGAATACTTTTTGATCCTTTTTGCTGGTCTGAAATTTTTTGGAACTAAACTGATGAACACATTTTTCAGGAAGATCTTCAGTTACTCACATAAAAAAACAAAGAAAAAAAGTAGCTGTCAGAATCTGGCGTTTTTTTTTAGATTTTTTTAGGACTTGAATGGATTAGAATCACATACAACAAAAATCAATGATAAATGGCCGCACGGAAAATTTTGGAGTATCCTTGAACGCCTTCCTTTAGGCTTTAAAAAATTCGAACGTAGTTTCAAGTAAGTTTACCTCATATTTCGCAAAGAAATCCTTCACTTGTTCGAGAAGCTTTGATTCATCGCCATGAGGAGGAGCCATCAAAGAAGAAAATAAAAAGAACAATGAATTGAATCCTTCAATACAAGTGATCGTGCAGCGAACGCAATTTGGCACATGTCAAGGCCGATCACTATCAGACTCGCTAACAAAACCCTTTCTCTTTTCACGAATTTTCAATCTGTTTTCTTTTGCCTTGATCCTTTTTTCCTTTTGTCCTTTTGTCACTTCTCTTTGTTTTTTTTTTATGTAATTCTGTCAAATTCTTTAAAAACAGCTCTTTCGCTGGATTATGTGTGATCCGTTTTTTCAAGTCCACTCTGATGTTTCGAATCTTTCTTTTCTCATCTTCATTTTTTTTTCGTTTTTTAGGTCTATTCCAAAGCGTGTAGTCACATTGTGCAACGTTGCATCACTATAAATAGTCATTTTCGGCTATAAAATGACATCACAACGCTTAAAATAGTCTGAAAAGACATTTTGAGGCGTGTAGAAAATTATTCGGTTTGTGTTCTCTCGAGGTGGCTGATTGTTGCAATCTCGGCTGTAAAACCCTTCTTTTTTTGGGTTGGTGACCGAGGGTGCGGAGACGCAGTTGGCGTGACACCGTGAGAAACGCGGGAAAAAAAGAGAGAACGACAAGAAAAAGCCTCGGGCGCGCGGCGTGAAAGGCTCATTTCGCTGTTGTGTCTGTCGAGTATGAGTCATCGGCGACGTTGCGTTGTGCCGAATTTCGCAATAGCCTCAGTCCATCACCTGGGAGTTGAGGATAGACACGCCAGCCTTCCGAGGCACCACCCCACTGGGTTCAGTGACTTTTTCAGCTTCCTTCCCCTACTTTTCGGTTTCTAATCATTGGTTGCCTCGAGGTTTATAAAGGTTTATGAAACTATTTCATCCCTTCAAGTCTCAATCATAATCCGTATTTCTTAGCTAGAAAAATACATCTTTGAAATAAAAAAACAGCGATATTTTTTTCGTTAAATTTTTCTACTTCTTGTTTTAATTTATCCTACTCCAGGAAAGTGAATACCAGTGAAAATCTTAAAACGAATTTTTCAATCTACAACATCAATTTGTTACTTGACAAAAAACCAGTAAAAACCCCCGTTTTTCCGAGTTCTTCCAAAGCGCGAAGCCAACATTTTATTCAATTTACTTCTTCCCACGGAGCCAATCAAAACAATTTTCATTCAAAAAATAACACTTGACACCATTCACATTTCACCTATAAATCTATGAAGTCTTAACTTTTTTTTCTTCTAAAGCCTTTTTAATTTTTTTCTTTTTCAACGGCAAGTTTTTCAAAACTCTCGATAGACTTATAAACCTGTTGGATCCAAAAAAATCTTAATTTTTATGCAAACAATGAAAAAAATGCTTTTCTTTACTTTTTAATATGTTCAACCGTCTCAATATTTTTTTATATTTTTTTAAATGAAATAAGTATATATTTTTCTTTTGAATTTGGCGCATTTATTTGAAGATCGGAAAAACCATTGCACATCTCAAAAAGGCTGCGTTGTTATTTTAAGAACTGCATTGCTCATACTATCATCATCTTCTCATGTATAAAAGCGAAGTTGCCGTTTTAGCGAGTTTTCTTTTTTGTTTTGAGTTTGAAAATTCAAAAAACGAGAAAACGCTTTTTCCTGTTTGTTGAGATTTTTTAATAGCTTGACATAAAAAAGATTTTAAAAAACATTTCTTTTTTTCTATCCCTTGCTAGTTGAAAGGTCAAAAAGACTTTGAACTTTTTTGAGCTTCATTTTGTTAATCGTCTTATAATTGTCTTAAGACTGAAACAGATAAACGAGAAGTGATGGAAAAACTGAAAATCGATGTGAAGTTTTCGCTTTCTCACGACATTTTCCGAAACTTGATCATCTACATCTTCATTCTTTGAAAAGTTCGCAACAAAGAAAATAAACCCAATATGTTTACAAAAAATGACAGCGTATTTTTTGAACCTTTGCCAAACCAAACCAATCACCCCACAATTGGCATGATGAGGTCTCTCGTCATTTTTTTTTCTTTTTATCGAATTTGTCTGCTTTAAATACTCTCATTGTTCATTTTTTATCTTAACTCGCTTTCTGTTTTTACATTTTTTTTTTGAAGAATAAGTTGGTTAAACCTTTTTTCAATTCATTGTTAGTTAAAGTATATAAAAAAGGAGGTTTAACGTTTCCTCCTCCATTTTCCTGCGGCAAACTTTTGCATCATGCTCCACTCTAACCTTGTCATGTGGTTGGTTTTGGGTGTGTAGTTTCTTGTTCTTTCAAAAATAGGAAGGTTATCTCACTTTTTCTCTAAAGAAATTCCCTCCAATTCCCATTTAACCGGATGTCAAACATGAAGAAAATCATGCGAGATAAAGTAGTCGTTGATGCTTAAACTCGGCCTTCTCGCATTTATTTTCTTATTTAGCTGTTGTTTGTGACCGGCTCTCGCACCCCGCCCCCAATGAGCTTACATTTTTCTGGAAAACGCTAGAAACTTCCTGCGCGTTGGCATTGTCCCGTGTGTCACGTTATCTCACTCTTTATTTGCTCGCCGCTCGACCTAGACCGATTCAATGCTTTCAGTTTTTTGTGTTCAGACAATGTACAACGTTCCGGAGAGCAATTTCCGAATGAGCAACGCCACCAACGGCCCAGGCGACGTGCCTAGAGGCAAAGACCGTTTTACGGAGTACGATGTATTTCGAAGAAATCCCACGAGTCCTGACTCCATGCCATTCCAGCGTCAGGTGAGATTTATTAATCCTTGGAAAAAGACGGATACTTTTCATTTGCATCATTGGAATTTCAAAAAAATCAGATGATTCAAAAAATGCATTTTTGAGTTATTTCTTTGTTGAAAACGCATAATCCCGACTTGTGCCGCAAACGAAAATTTACAAACTGGTTAGGTTATGGAAATTTTCCTTTTTAGTTGTTCGTATTCAAAGCTTATAAAATCAATGCGCCCTAGTTTTTTATTGTGAGAAGATTTGAAGCAAATTAATTTTGATCATAATTTTTGGCGAAAAATTCCAATTTTCTTGAAAAAAAAAAGCAGTGAAATTTTTAGAAACCTTTTTTGAGCAAAATCCCTCAATCCGAAAATTGAATATTGTTCCCAGTCTTCGATCTTTTCTCTTACAACCGGAAATAGATTCCTTCCAAAAATAATCAATCGAAAGGTGATGAGTCACCAAACGCGCGTTTTCGAAAAGGATGACGTGTAGCAACTCGTCAGCTGCGCGCATTGTCCCCTCCGTCGTGTGTCACATGACGTCACTCGGAAAGAGAGGGAGAAAGGCCCAAAAACAATTCGATCGCACCACCACGCGGCAAACTGACCTCGAGTAAATATATAAGTACTTTCAGGACTCACTTGCGATTTGCGCCGACTTGCAAGAAAAAGACAGAAGTCGCAGCGAAATGCTCGATTTTATGGAAACCTCGCTGGATCTCAGCAACTACCTCAACTGCTTCAATGTAAGTCGTCACATCATATCGTGACTCACAGAAAATGTATCTCAAAGGTCCAAAATGGAAGAAAAGGAGCTAATTCAATTTTTTTTGTTTACGAAAACGTTTTTCGTTTTTTGTTCTTTATTCGTCATAGTCACGTGATATTGCTTTTAAAATCATTTAGAATGTTTGGAGTTTTCGAAAGCCTCTGAGGTCATTTCATTCCTCCTGTTCGCGGCCAAGCACTTCGCTCCGCATTTTCTTCTTTTTTCAAAGTTTTTGTTAACAAAAAACGTTGAATTTTGCTTTTAGTTTTCTTCTAACTTGAAGTATTCTTCTAGAGAAATTAAAGCGACTATTTCCCTGTAGATCTTTGGAATTTGGCCAAATCGCGTCCTGCCAATATCTTGGTTGTAGAAAGACGCAAAGCTTTGTTTTTTATCCTCCTTCTGCCAGACCTTTCCAAAGCATATTCTTCATCTCCGCTTTCAACAATCTCATATGCGTTTTTCAGGAGTTGAACGTCCCTGCGGATCAGATTGACCTGGACGACAACGAACTCCAGAAAGCACACATCCTCTACGAAGACCCTGCCAACGGAGAACACTCAGTCTACGGAGGGAACAGTCAGTACGAGCCCGAACAAGCCCAACCGACGTCGGACTTTGAATATTACCAAGCTGAAATACCTGACGACGAAGAAGCTTACGTGATGCAGTGCGACGTGCCCCAGAAAGAAGCTGGTGAGTGGTAGTTTAAGAAAGAAAATTTGAATCAGTAGGCATCAAAATTGTATTTTTTCGGCTGAACTTCTCACAAAAAAATTCTTTTTTTAGATCCTACTTCACAGCTTTTTGTTTTTCAAAAAAAACCATCTTTATAGGCAAAAATTTTTCCCGGTGCTTTAAAACTTGAAATTTCAAAGTTTTTGTCCGAAAATCTACACTGTCTTAATGTTTTACATCAAAAAAGCCACCATGAATTTTTTGAAATATCAGAATTTGGAGCACCAGCCCACTCTCATGAGCTTGATTATGCATTAGTGATTATGTCACCCGTTAATCAGGGAAGGCATCAAAAGCCGGTCAGTATCAAAGGATAAATAGATAGGCTCGTACGTTTTCTCACGTGACAACATATTTCCCTGTAAACAAAAGCAATGTTTTCAAAAATATCCTTTTTTCAGCGACCGTGGTGGATGTGCAGGTGGAAGGAAACACTCCGCGACCTACGAGGACATTGAAAAGACCTGCCCATATGACCGAAATGATGCCCAAGGCTGAACCTATTGAAGACTGGGATGGTGAGTCATCATCACTATTCGTACTTTTATTCAATTGTATTCAGTTTCAGACTCGACAAGCACTTCTAGCTACGCGTCTGAGAAGAAAATCCGGCAGAGAAAAGGTGGGCCCGGCGACGAATCCAACGTCGACTACAAACCTCAGACGAAAGCCAGAAAGTACCAGTTGAAGCCGGAACAGGAAAAGGTTTGTCGTAATCGCTCTGTTAAAAAAATACTTCAAACTCCAAAAAAAAGCTTTATTTTTCCAAAACTGAGTTAAAGGTCTTATCATTGTCTGAATTTACGAGAATATCCTTAACATTTCATGAATTTCAGGCCCAGCCACAATACCGACTCAAAAGAGCTCGAAACAATGACGCCGTCCGCAAGAGCCGAAACAAGGCGAAGGAACAGCAAAAGCAGCGAGAAAAGGAGAACGACAATATGAGACTAAGAATAAGAGAGCTCGAAGCCTTGCTTGACGCCGAGAAGAAAGCTCGAGATCGCGACCGTCAGGTCATCAGCGAGCTGCTCCAGGCCAAAAACTGCAACTGCTACAACAAGATCATGCGCAAAAATTGACAATTTGCTATTTTTTAAATATTCTACTTTATTGTTTGTAATTATTATTTCCTTGCTTGTTAATATTTAGATTTCTATCCCTTGTTAATATTTAGATTTCTATCCCTCAAAAAAAAAATCCCAAAAAATATATAAAAAGACTTCTACGTTGTAGTTCTACTTTCGGCTTAGCTTGAATTGTTCAAATTTCTTTAGTTTTCCAGTGCTTTGATCTCTATCCCGATGTGAAAATTCTGTTCTTCAATACTTACTGTGTAGCTCTTTTTTTGGAACATTTCCGCTCAGACTCAATCTCTTTTTAAAAATGATTTTTACCGGTGCCTTCTTTCAAATCCTATAAAAACACCAATTGGTTGTGATATTTTTAGTAATCAAAATGCTCTTCTTCATCTTTTCCCGTTGTGATCATTAACTTTCGAAATTTTTGACTTTCCTGAACGTTTAGGCAATACATCAAAACTTCATTGAAACTATCAAGTTGTATTGAATAAATGTTCCAACAACAGACGTGAATTATGATAACAATCAAAAGTAGAAAAAGCTCTGCAATAAATTTTGGGAAATTATAATTTATGACACAAGTTGAACTTATAATAGGGAATGTGAGAAGGAACTAGATAAGGTACTTCAGATCAAATATTTTCGGCCGTAAGTCGTCGCTCTTTGCTCAAAGTCTTTTGACTTGATCGGAGAATCGATCTCGTAGAAAGGGTTCATAGAGTGTTTGATGTATGTCTCGTACATTTCCTGTAAAATAAATGGACATATCGAGAGTCTTCAAAGTCTTTGAAAGGGTTGAACCTGCTGAATATTTTTGAAAGAAGCTTTTAAAGCAGTAAATATAAATTCTACTTCCAAACATATTTTAAAAAAAAACGTAGATTATTGGGAAGTAAAAGGAAGTTTCCATTGTTTCCAATTTTTTTTTCCAAAACGATCCTTTTTATGAAATAAATGTTTCACCTTGACGGACAAAAACGAACTTCGAAAATAAAGCTATACAGAAAAATTATTATGGCCGGATTTCCCGGATAGGACGGGTTTTTTTTTTAAATTTTCATTCAGAACTTTGCGATGGGCCGGCCGGGTAGGCCATAGAGTTCTAACGCGGTCGCGAAGCGTCGAAAAACCGTCACTTTTACAGCCTCTCCGTATTGAAATTTTTTTGCAGAGAGTATAAACGAAGAAGAGAGTGAGTAAAAAAATTCGTTATTTAAATAAATTATGCGATATAATTTAAAAAAATGAGATAAAAAAATTTCAAGATTGCGACTGATTGTGGGCCGATTTTGTGCGCCATCCACAGCTCTGCTTTTTTTTAAATCTTCAACTGAACCTCTTGAAAGCGAACAACAAGACAAAGACAAACCTGAAAAAACTGTTTGATGCCTTCGTCACATCTTTGTGTATGAAGCATAATGAAACGGATACGGCTCGCTGTGACAAAAGCCGAAACATGCCATTCGTTAAATTTGTCTACGAGCTGAAATTTGTAACTATCAGTGAACATTTTCAAGCTATATTTTTGTCAAAAATCTCCACTTTTTTATATTGGCCATTCTTGTCACGATGTTCGTTTTTCTCTGAGCCACGGAGCCTTCTTTTTGAGGCGCGCGATTTTATCTTTGTCTACGCCTTTGATAAAACGGTAGTTCTAGGTCGAATACAAGAAGCAGACAGAATAACATCCTGCGCGCTTCGAACGGAATTATTTTCTAGCTTGAAGAAAAACAAAAATCGTGTAAAGTTAGCATGGTATGACTACTTATTGATTCAAATTTTGGATTTTGAGAAAAAAATGACATTAAATTTAATATTTTTTTCCATTAAAAAAATTGTAAAATAGAATTAAAGGCTCAAAAAAACCCCCGAAAAAAATTTTTAGATTGTCATTAACTTCGAACTTTTTCTCACAATTTTCTGATCACATAAGCTCACACTGGTTCCATAACACGAAAAAAGTACCTTGAGGTACATGCTCGGGCTGGTCAAAGCGTGTTCATCAATGACGTCAAGTGCCGCGTGCCCGATGTAGTGATTCAGATGTCTAAAATCAAACTTCATCAAAATTCAAGTAGAATAAATCATTACCTTGTGTCGATCGATTCTTTCGTTTTCTTCTCAACCAACGGAAAATCAAGCTCGAAAATAGGTTGATCAAAGTGTCCCATGATGGCAAAATAAAACTCCTTTCCCGGGAGAGCCATCTCAAACTTCTTTTTAGAAACCACCCATCAAGATTCTTCCAAATAGAACAATATGATCAAAACATGATTAGATTAAATTCAAAAAAATACATCTACAATTTATTGAAGCCAAGAAAAATAAATGCCCAGCAATATATAAAAAAATTAGAAGGAATCGAATTATGATATGTTACAATAGAAAAATATATTTAAATCTGTCAACTCTGAATTTGAAATTTTGAACAGCGAGGAAAGAAAACATTTACAATGGCACTGCCACAAAAATAAGGTTAGCTCATTTATATAGATATTTATAATAGTGAATAGTACAATATGTGAAACGAGAACTATTTAGACAATCTCCATCAGGAAAAAGTAATAAATATTTACAAATCACAAATTTGGCATAAATAAAAAAAGTAAGAAGACACCTGGGAAGTACCAACTTAACCATAGAAATAAATGAAAAAAATCGATGCGGGTAGCTTTTTGTGTTTCTCCTTTGTTTTGGACATAAAATATTGAGTCAATACAATCACAATCATAAACTAAAAATAATCAAAGAATAAAAAAATTAGTGAAATAGTTATAATAAATGCTTGTTGAGGAATACTTATTCATGTTAAGGAATAAGGAATAGTTATTTAATATTCGTTCCGGCGTTGATAGTCGCCGTTTCTGTCTTCGTAGCGGTTGTGAGCCCAGCGAGAACGACGGTCGCCTTGATCTCTGTTGTAGAAGTTCCTTCTCTCGTTGTTGTAAGGACGTCCTCGGTTGTTGTTGATGTTGTAGTTCATCGCGAACCGTTCTCTCACTTGTCGTAGCTGGAATTTTCAACTTTCTCACGAAAACCTATACTGTAAGGTTTGATTTTAAAAAGGAATGATTAATTAAAATCAAGTTTTGTTTTACAAAAAATTGATCTAAACTAAAAATGGCTACATTGGGAATCTCAATCGATGCAGCATTCCATGCTCATCGCCTTAGAAATATTAAAAATTTTCGAGAACAAAATGAAATAGGCCGCGAATTAAAACTTTAATTAAATGCGCACAAGAATTCGCCGCAATCCACCTTTGCGGCGCACGTTAGACCGCCCGTTTGTTGTATCAAACCAGGCGTGAATGGGATTTACAAAGCTCAAAAAAAAGCAAAAACTTTGAAACCAACCATATTTGGGTCATGAATGAAACGGCAACTTCCAGCTCGATCGCAGCCATTCGCCCTGTGCAGGTAATACCGACAATGTTCTTGAATTTGACGGAAACTATTGGTTTGAGGAGGAGTTGGCGGATCGACAATTTCTGTTTCTGCGGTCCCGTGAACATCGAAATCTTTCAGAATCTGAATTTTTTTGATTTAATAACCAAACAATTTTCTTATTTTCTATTTCTCCAAGTGTCTTTATAGGCAAAGTCGGAAGGGTGAAAGAAAGCTCTATAGAAATGTTTCTTTTAGAGGCTCCGTAGGTTCCTTTTAAAGCTTTTTTGCACCATTTCCTTGGCACTTATGCACCTTTCTTTTTTCCACTATTTTTGAGCCTTCACAAAACTAGAAAAAATGCGCTCAATTTAAGTGATTCTTTTTTCTTCCTTATTGGGGCTCATTGAACATTTCTCTACCATTATCCATTGTTCCAATTTTGCCCAAGTTATGAGGAACTATTAGGCAAAACATTTTGGTGGAGATCTATTTTTATATTTTCAAATTTCTTAATTATTTTTTATAATATTTGGCGTTTTTTCATTATCCATTTTGATTCTGATAATCATTCAAGTTTAAAAATTATTCAACTGACAATAGAGAAAGAAAAAGTTATTAAAAGAAAGAAATAATAGTCAATTTCAAGTGACTATTTTCGAAATTAAGAAAAAAATCCTTTATAACTTGAAAAAAATTTCAAGATTTTTTTCTCATTATTGTTCTTGTCCAAAAACCCTAAATCTTTTATTTAGAATCTGTTTTTTTATGGGTCAGTATAAACTTTTTAATTCTTGGAAATCCTCAAAGTTTGGCTCAAACGGATAAGCTCAACGAAACTACTGAGAAAGCGGTGAAAAAGATCTTTTCTGATTATCTGAACTTTATCTAATGAAAATTTTTTTGAAAGTGGAGAGGATTTAATCGAAACAACGGCTCAATTTAATTATCACTTGAGAACAACAATTTGTTCCAATAATTGGAAAATTGATATGACGGATAGAGCAATCCGTTTCAGAAAAACAAATTATAGAATTCAGGTATAAACAAGACAATTATTGGATTATTCTAATACCCTTTTTCTAAACCAAAGTTCTTTGAAACGAACCATAATTGAAGAAGACGAAGGCAATTCACTCGACTGAGTCGTCTGCTCATCGAACCGATGATCCTGAAATTGGTTCAAAATTATATTTAAGAATCAAAAGGTTTACCGAGTCTTGAAGCCTTTGCTTGACCAACTGAGCGATATGATCCGGAATAGTGAAAGTTGGATACTCCTGCTGTTGCGGCTGCTGCTCATCGTAGAAGATTTGCTCGATGACTGGAGGTTTCGTCGGCGTCACCATCGAGGCTTTGTATCCATACATGGGCTCCGCGTAAGATTCTTGCGTATACTCCGTAATTTGCGTCGGAGTTGTCTCGATTTGCGTGATGACAGGAGGAGGAGCCGCAGAAACTTTCAATTCAAGTCTCCCAGCCTCAGTTAGTCCTCGGAAGCGTCCGGGCAGCGGAAGCGACATGATCTTGGAGACTTTGGAAGTTCTGATGAGAGGACGAGTTTGGCTGCTTTGTCCATCGTTTCCACTCCTAAAAGAAAATTTACTTTACTTCCATCGCCACTTTATAAGTATTATCAAGAACCGAAAACGAGCAAAACTTACAACATTTTATACCAATCTTTGCCGCAACCGATTCAGCTGCCCGAGCGCCTGAAAAAGAAATTTGAATTCAACTACGAGATTCTGGAAAAAGCTTTTCTGACGACTTTTTATAATTCCGAGAAAAATTGGAACAAGCTGTGAAACATGATTCATTCTTTAACTTTCATGTTTTGTTCACATTTTTCCGATAGATGAGGAAAAAGCATATTTTTCATTGTTGGAGATAGGAGAAGTAGGAAAAAACCAATGAGAAAACGTGGTCGATATACAATTTCCTTTATTTTCAAAAACAATTTCATATAAGAGTAAGATGGACTAAATCTCTTTAATGGGTCATCTCGCTAATAATCATTTATATCAATCGTTATATAATAGTTGCTCGTGAGGAAATGGGGATACATTATGATACAGAGAATAAAAAAACAAAATACGAATCACATCAGTCACGGGACTTAAAAATAAACAAATACAAGAAGGTATATTCATGGTTGGTCATTTACAGAGCATTGATAGGTGCTGAAGGTTCTTCCGCTGGCACGTAACGCTCGATCACCGACTCGAAGGTCCGCACTTCTTCGGGGGTGTGTTGGCGGCCTGCAAACCGTACCATCTATAATTAGTGTTTTAAAAACTGTGGAATGTATCTATTTCTACCTCTTTTCGGTTTGAAGCAAACATTCACCTCCTTCGTTCGTCGGGATTTCTTTGAAGTGTCGAAGAGCCAGGCCTTTTTCATCAGCGAATGTCAGCTTTCTAGAAGCCTTCAGAACGTTCGTTCTTTTCTTGAGGATAGACTTTGGCTTCTGGAAAAAAAAAATCAATTACATCGATTCTATTTAGCTGATGTTTTCTATTAATTTAGTTGATAGGTAATCAAAGTTATAGCTGATAAAAATTTGAGAGGAGAATTTCCGGCCTTTCACATCATAAATTGAGTGGAAAAAAATGGTTTACTTGCATTTTTTTATCCTTTATTTTCGATGAAAAAAATTTCAACTTTTGCTATTCATTTCCTAAAAACTTCAAACTTTTCGGTAAATATATCTTCAAACTTCAGCTTAAATTTTCAGTTTTCAAAAAAAGTGTAAGCAAGTTTTATGTTTTTTTAATTAGACTTTAATCAAAAATTCAGCTGTCCTAAAAAAATTCACCGGCTTTCCGTCATCGTTCTCGACGATAGTGTATTTGGTCTGTCTCATGTCATCAGAATCGGAAGCAGCGCGTTTACGGGAAGGCAGAATGAAAGTGACGCTTTGAGGCGGCAGCTGCGGGAAAACTGAAACAGTAAAATTATGAAAGCAGAAACCGAGATTTTTTCCGACCATCGATTTCTTCAAGGTCGTTGGAATGTTGAATGAGATGGAATGGATCATCGGAGCTGATATTGTGACCTGCAGTTCCAAAGGCTAGTTTTCTAGAAAAATGCAAAAAAAAAGCTACCTGAAGACGTCAAAGGCTGGACATCGATATTGTCGATCCAAGAACTGAAAAGCGATGATTTGAAAGATTGGAGAGAAAAGGAACTAACTGATCGTCGTGGATATTCTCAACGTAGTGGTTGCCGTGATGGGGAGGGTTCATGTATCCCATGTGCCTAAATTTTGGATATATTTCATCGATTGCAAAGAAGAATCACCCTGCGTGTGAGTGATCCATCGAAGTCTCTCCTAGAACGGCCAACTGGGATCCATCCGGTTGACTGACTGAAAATATGGAGTTTGAAACTATCAATTTAGGATTAAGGTTAAAGTTTTTTTTGAACTGTGATGGCCTCAAAGATTTTTTTTTCAACATCCGAGTCATCATTGCGGAAAATGTTTCATAAATCTTTTTCTTGGTTTTTTTTTATTATCCATCATCAGATTCCACTTCTTCGAATAATTTTTTTTCTCTAGGTCATGAAGTACGGAACATTGATGCCGCCTTTTGAGCTCTCTATTTTTCTCAATCTACTCATTTTCTTTCTCAAGAGTGGCACTTTCAATACTACGTAAAAAAAAAATACTTCGTACCTTGATTATTAGTTTTTTGCCTTTTAATTCCTGTTAGTTTGATAATAATGTATCAGAAAATTGGATGTTTCAAAATCATTGAAAAACAACTTTTCCAACCTTTTTTGATTGAGATTTTTATTTTACTTCAATGTTACTGAAGAGCTAAAAAACCTTGAAATTATGAACAATGTTTTAAAAAAAATTTCTGGATAGATAAGATCATTTTACAGGATGCCTGTACCTATCGGATGGTTCTGGTGATGACTTGGCTCCCAGATGTCCCGCGAATCCGGGAAATAGTCGTAGTAGGCCTCAGAAGGTCCGGCAATGCTCCCCACGTACCGCGGAAGTGTGGTCGTCGGCATGGCAACCTCAAACCGACAATTGTTGCTAAATTTCAACTTTTATCACCTGCTGATTTTCATTGTAGGCAGTATGATAGATATGTTGAGCATCAGAAGTTGTTGGACCCTTGAGAAGAAAAGTTAGAGACATATTATGAGAGAATAACTTGTGACGTCACCATATCAAATAAATAGTACCCGTACAGAAAACATTTAAAAGAGCAATTAATTACCAAAAACTGTGGAAATTATGGAGAGCGGAAAGAATTTTCGCGAAATTTCGCGTGCAAAGATTGGAACAACAACCAGAAATTAAAATTTTTCGGACAACCCTCCCATTCGCGTGTGGGAAACCGATTAAAGAAAAAACGAACCGAGCCGATGAGAAAGCTCTGAATAGAGTCGTAGTCTGAATCATGCGCCAAGAGCTCCGCAAACGGATCGTCTTGATGAGAATCCATCTTGAGAGCTGAAAATAAAAAAAACAGAGGATTTGAAGCAGCAACGGGTGTTCGCAGGGACGGCCAAACAGCGATCAATAACTGCGGCGTGCCATGCGCCAAGGGGCATTTGCGAAGCTTCTGTTGCTTTTTTTTCTCCTGATACTACAAAACGAAGCTAGATTACACTGTCGCCGTTTCGCCCTTTTTCTTATAACGGAAAGCTGATGAGAGATGATAGAGAAAGAATGATATGACTGGGAAACGTTTGCGAATCTTATGAAAAGGTCACGCTATCAAGTCCTAGAAAAAAAAGAAGACAAAGGTTTCGATAAGGGAAAAAAGGAAGAATAGATATGATATGACCTTCTTCCATCAGGCGAACGAGGGATCTCGGTTCCTCAGCCTCCCGGTCACGCACACTTTTTTCTGATGGCTGTCGACTCATTTGCGGTCCTTTCGATTACCGTACACCAAATGGAACCTAAATATTGGTTTTTTGAGCGGTGATATAAAAAAATTATTGTAACAAAAATAAACTGACGCATATTTTCCGTGATAATTAAAGATTTTGAAAGATCTTGATAATTTCGCAACATTTATCAATTTTTACGCTGAAATAATCGCACCAGATCCTTATTAAAAATTTAGAGAAAAAAATGACCAGCAAATTTTTTTCATTGAATAGGTATCAGCATTTCGCAAATTTTTTTGAATGAACTTTTTTTGATTTTTTTCTTTTCTCAGAGAAATAAGATTTTTCTTTATAAAAAAAGTATTGAGATGGGAGCGTTCCCAAGAAAAAAATAATTTTATTTTTCCTATATATATCTAAACACGTCTTCGGGTAATTTTATGGGTATATTTTTCCCAAGGCCTGATTTCCCCAATAGTTTTTCTGCGAAAGATAAAAAAATTGTTTTTTTCAAGGATGTTTTAAGCAGCATGGTTAAACAAATAAAGGAAAAATAGTCTAAATGGCCTTCTTTCGAAAATAATTCAAGTATGAATCGTAAAGCCTTCTTTCAGGAAGGAAAAAAAAACTCAGAGCCGTTTTTTTCATAATCTCTCTGGTTTTATTTCTTAGGAAAGCTAAAACCCACGATATTTACAAGATAGGATTTTTGGACTTCCCTTTTTTTTTGAAAATCATCATGATGAACTGATTAAAAATGGAATTAAAATAATGGAAAGTTAATGAGAAAAGAAAAATGTCAAAGAAAAGAAAAGGAAAAGTTGAAACTGATAAACGACGGAAGAGGGCGCCGAGCAGGGAACGGCCGATGGCAAAGCAACGCTGACCATACAGGCAGGGGCGAAGACGCTGTGAGAGCCGGCGCGCAGTTTCGAAAAAACCTTGTGAACGTAGGAGAACGAGACGAAGAAGGCAAGTTGGCGCCTTGGTTCACGTTGATCCCTTTGTTCTTCGAGTCGCTTCCAACCGAAATGTGAACGGCAGTTGTGAGACTTGCCAAATATCTGTTTGGTATGGTTTGGATCACAATTCACAGAGAATAAAACTTGTGAAAAAAACTGTCTTTTCTCCGGAAAAAAATTTAAAAGTCAATAATAAAAATCATTTTTTTATAAATGAATATATAAGGAAATAGACCCTCCCAGTGCAATTTTTTTTTTCCGATGAATCAGATGAGTTTCAGATGGTTCTACAGTGCACGAAAAATCCGGTTTCAAAATAAAACCTTTGGGTTTTAGGCCAAAAATTATGAAATTTTGAGGCACCCGTCTTGAAAAGAAAAAAAAAATTGTGAAAACGAGACCTGGGGTATTCAAATGCATTTCAAAGCTTGCAACCATAAAAAAAAGTCATTGCAGAATTACAAAACTTGTGTCAAAAATAGGCTCGTGCGTGTCTGAATCATCGATTTTTACCAGAAAATTTCTTCAAAGTTCTGGAGAAGCTGTGAAAAATCGAAAAACTGAGACAGAAATATATAAAGATAAGAACGTGATGTGGAAAATCTGCGAAAAAAGCCTCTCTCCAAAAAAAAACGGTGAGCAAGAATCGCTTTCAATTTTCTTCGATAACAAAAAAAGTAGAGATAAGAAGATTTGGAGACCATGGTTTTGACAGCACTTTCGACAGAGTTTCGGTTCAAATTTTTTTGACTTTTTGTTTAACTCGCGGCGTATTTACTACTATTCAAAAAAAGGAACCTATTCTATTTATATTATGAAAAATTCAAAAAAATGTTAAGGTTCTTCTTTCATTTTGAAGTTAAGACGCTCCAAAAGCTTGAAATAGCGGTTTTTGTCTTAAATTGCGTTTTTTGCGAACTTTGAAGCTCCATGACTCGGAAACAAGATCGATTGCAAGGAATTTATTTTCTTGTTCTGCAAGGAGGTCCTAAAATACACTTAAGCCATCACAATCCCAACCGAAAGTAAAAAAACGTTCCCTAGCTAAAAAAAAAGAGCAGCAGGTAAAATGGGCTTGCAGCAAAAATGAAAGGTCGAAATAGGGAAATGTCAACTGCAGCAAAACGTGTAATAACCGGGAACGCATCTACGCATTGCTTTTCTTAGAATGAAAAAGCTGAAAGGTGACCCTAATAAGATGAATCATTATTATTTTCGTTTCCAAATATGTATCAACGAAATTTTTTTGAGAAATATGAAAAATATTGTACAAAATAACCAATTCGTCTAGAAAAAAATTGCATGTGATGTATATAATCTTCTCCCCTCAGTTACTCCGATCAAAATCGTGGAAAAGTCCATTGAACACCTGTTTGCTGGAAGCTCTGGAGTCACAAGACATGTGTTTGATAGACCCAAAACCTGGAATTTCTGATTCTTCCGTGGTTGAAAGAAACGAGGGGTTGCTTCCTGGGACTTGAAGTTTCATGCAGAAGTTTGATGAATTTTAAGACTATTTTAAAATTTTTTTTCTTTATTCAACAAAATCAATTTAGATATATGCAAAGCGAGGTGAGAAAAAAATTTGGCCTGGAAAAAAGTTTTTTAAAATCAACGCTGTTATTTAAAGATTAACTGACCAACTACCAATACTACTCTACCCACACAGCTCCTTTGTTCTTCAAAAGATATTTTATAGCTGAGCTATGAAAATAACAGAAAAGATTTGGGTTGACACTACAATCCAGAAAAAGTCGGAAAATGTATCCGAGATCATATTGATCAACTTTTCATTTCTTCAGCAGTCTAAGAGAATATTAGAAGGTACTAAACTAGTGTGCAAAAAATTTTTGAAGCCAAAAAATGAAAATTCAAAAAAGAAGCAGACCGCGTTTCCAGCGAAGCGGATAATCACTAACGCATTTCGAAGTGATAATATTATTCAAAAAGAATGTCAGGTTGGAAAGGTTGAATTAGTAGCTTCAATTAGGTGATTGGCTTATCTTTCTAGGATGAGCAAAGAAACATTTTGAGGTCACAGTTTTTCCCAGGTTACGTCACAAATTGAAACATGCTTAATTGTTAGGGCCTTTATTTATTCTATCAGGGTTGCAAGTCCAACTGAGAAGGACCAAGTTCCTCAATAAACTAGAAAAAAAGCTAGTTTTTCATTTTAGAAAACGGAAACTGTTGAAATATTCCAAAAAATCCAATATTTGAGTTGAACAAAAAACTTGCAAAGTCCATTCTCGGTCCAAAATTTTTTAACCTTTTTTTACTTAGTTAAACTTCAGATGGTAACCTTCCGGGCCTTATTTTTTAATTTTTTGATCTCACTTTGGGATACGCTTTATTTTTCTAAAAATGAGCAGTGCTCATAAAGTTTACTGTTTAAATCCCTTAGCTTTGAAACTTGATTGGATCTGGTTGAGAAGTTCTTCAGGACAACCTTATTTAGAATGAATCCGACATAAAAGTGTTTCTCGTCTTTTAGTGATTCATAAAGTTTCAAAAACCAAAAAAAAGCTTTTTTTTTCTAATTTGGTTTCAATCTTCTAGTCGTCATGATTCCACAAAAATCAATATTTCTAACTGATTCGGAATCAGGGAGACCTGGACTACCTCTCAGCAAATCTGCATCCATATACAACCTCAAATTTCCAGAATTTGCTGTGTAATATACTTAGAAACTCCAGAACTCCAAGTCTTATAGTGGCAACCTTAGAAACTCTTGGAGGGTAACCTCTAGGGCCCACTTTACCAACCTCCGTAGGGGCCACTGAAGCTTGCAAAAGAGGTCCGTATAGGGGTTTTAGTTAGTGGACCGTATATGGGATTAATTAAGCTTTAAGGGCTATCGGGTCAGACCCTAAATTCCTATAAGGACCACTTTAATTTTACCCTCAAAGGTATCACTTTTTCTAACCCTATAAGGGCTGTTCTTTTCTCTAACCTCTATAGGGACCGCTCTGAAGCTCCTAAGTGTTATGTACCCCAACAGAACCCTATTCGTTTTAAGAATGAAAGCCACAAAAATTTGAAAACTCAACTTCTTACAGATCTCAGATAGGCAGCGTTTGAGGCATCAATTTTTGAAAAATGAAGCGCAAAATTTTGATTCATTAGATTTATACTTCAAACCCACGGAAACAATGAGAATTTATACACATTCTGTTGATGATTTCTAAGAAGTTCAAAAAAAAGATGTACAAAATTCCCATGCGACTAAGAATAAGCTGAGAACTCCATTGAACATTTACGAAACCTCACTTTTTGTGTTTCTCTGTGAAGATTTACAAAGTAGGCATCTCTTCGCTTTTTTAAATAGTCCAACATTCATAAACGTCCTAGAAAAGAGCAATATTTTTTTTAGTTTCCTTTTAAACCACCCTTCGTTCACCTTTTTCTCATCCGTTTAGCTTTTTTTTTCCCTGTCTAGAAATCTCTTGCCATCCCATTAAACAACGGAATTAGGGATTTCGACCTGAAAAAGGCCAGAGAGAAGACAATGATCACTTGCAGTTCTCGGGGAAACCAAAATCCTCCAGTCCTCGTAGAAGGACTCCGAAAGAGAATGCGAGGCATGCGACCACGCCCACGGGGGCTCTCTGCCGGTGACACCTCGTTTTGCGGCAGCGCACTGGTCCCAAGTTGTCCGTCACGATACAGCCTTCTATGATCATATCCTATCTCGCTCGGATTGTGCTCCTTCTCCCGGAGTTGTCTTCTGGAGACGCTGACAGGCTAGCTGAGATTGCAGCTCATCAGGTGAGGTCTTTCGGAAGTTTGGAAATGAAAAGCTTTATTATCGAAATGCATTGACTGATAACAAAAAAAAAATCAAAAAATAAGGTCTCTAGTCCATTTTCTTCCTTGAAGCTCTTAATTTGGAATGGATTCAGAAGCATGAGCAAAACTTTTAAAAAATCGTACTGTATCTATGACTTTACTGGGGATCTTTTGGTGATTATGGAGTGGCCGTCTTTTTTAGAATCTTAGGAACAAATTTTTCAGCACGGTCAACTGTCGCCAAATCTAGCCGAGCCAGACCGAACCTTCACTTTGCCTCCTGCTTCTCATGAACGTCGGAAAGATGGGGGAAAACGGAAAAAGTACAGAAAAGAGAAGGACCGCGACACAACTACAGAACAACCCGAACCGTGTGTCCAAATCAACGACACGCTTCGAAAAAATCTTCTCCAGGTTCGGTTTTGAAAAAACTTTTTTCAATGAGTCAGAACCAATTTCATCTTGTTTTCTCCGATTATTCCAAAGATTTTTTCTCAATTCAATTTGTCGCCAAATTCATTCATTTTCCAGTTTTTTTGTTTTTATCGAGTTGCATGAAGAAAGACAAATGGAACAACACAAAGAGATTTTGGTTTCCGTTCATCATATCCACTGAGAGAGCTATTATTTCGGCCCCACGTACCTTAATCGTCCCCAGCCATGCTACGTTCAAAAAAATTTGGCAGACTTGCGCTTCTCTGGCAACCTTCGAGCTTTTAAGTGGGCTGAAAATAGCCGACATGTATTGCAATAGTTTGTGGGGCACTTTTTCTTTGAATTTGCTTTTGAAGGTCTGAAAAAATCTTTTTTACATTTCAAATGAAGTGTTTTGTGGTTCGAAACAAAAAGACTTTTGAAAACGCTTTGAACTTTGGACCTTCTTACAACTTATGAATATCTCAAAAGTCAAAAATCAAACAATTTTGAACTTCTAGTCTTTTTTTGACATTTGAAGAAATTGAGGAAATGAATAAAAATCGTCTTGACCTTTTCATTAATGGAGGCTTAACGGAAAATGATTGTTCCCAGATTTCTCCACTGCATTTTTCTCAGAATCGTTTCCGACCCAACCATCTGAAATTGAATAAGAATAAAGGTCTGCCAATTCCGGTGGCAATTCCAAACTCCCCCGTTCATTGCTAATCAAATGGAGCATCGCAAGACTGCCAAACTGATGTTCTTTTCATGCGAGTTTTTTTATTTCACTGCACTTTTTTCGTTAGGAATTGGTTCAATCAAGTTGCTCTCCTTATGAGGCTCCACTGGAGTGACGATACTTCCGTGTTTGCATTTGGACTTTTTTTTTCCGATGAACTGCCTAGGGAGAAAAATTAATTAAATTTTTCGAAACTTGCGCCGATTCGTAGTTGTGACTTATACGAATGGACCTTCGCTTTCGCAGTTGACAGCTCTCATGAACCGACTTTTCTGTTTGTCTCTTTGTTTGTATTCCCTTACTCTGTTTAGATTTTTTCTAGAAATAATGTCTCTTTTTCATTATTCCATGAGAATAGAGTTCCGACGTCGTTAATTTTTGAAAAATTAAGGAAAAAATCCATTCACTAGTCCAGAGTTCCCGGCTGTTTATATGATTTTTCTCATACAAAAAAAAGTTCGGTGACTGAAGATTTTTCAAAAAAACTGTCCATATTGCTTTCTGCCACAAAATTTTATTTTACGTTGCTTCCCCTTTCACAGCTTTTTTTTTAGCCATGCATAAGCAATTTAGTCCGCAACCTTCAAACACTTGACAGATTCTGGTGTTGTTTTTTTATTGGGAATGAGCGATTTTGGAATTGAAGAGGGAAGAAAACAAGCCGGCAAAAACGTTCGACGTAAACGAAAGGCCGTTTTTCTTCCTTCGGCGGCATCTTTCTCAGAAGGGAAGAATTCCTGAGAAGACCATGTTCGAGAGGAGTTCTCAACACTCTATTGGTTTTCATTCAGAAACCTGAAAATCAGCCATTGAAAAAAACCAAAAATTGAAGAGTAAAAGTCAAGGCGAAGTCCACTAAATCATATTCCAAGACTCCCCGAAAAACACATTTTTCACACGGTTCACGTTTTTCTTCTTACTCAATGAATTATGAGGGAAGTTAAGGCTTTTCTGAATTGGTACCTTTTGAACAATATTTTCTCTATGGCATCGAGAAAAAAGTGAAGCGGCCACCGACGTCGAAGGGCCAATGAATAGCCGTTTAGCGATGATTCGATGCGTGAAATCGTGCTCCCATCGCTTTTCCCAGAACATTTGTATATCTTTTAGAGATTCTTTTGAACGTGCACGTCGTCGGGCTTTTCTCAGCCGACAAATGCCATTCTCGGGGCCAATAACCACGTGTGTAGATTGAATTTTCGAGATACCCTCCACCGTTACGGATACTCAAAAGCACTTTGGCGGAGAGAAAAAACGAACCTGTGGACATTATATTGTTAGAAGACGAGCAAAGATTCGTTTTCTGTTTCAAAATGATCATTATATGACAAAAAATTCTTTCTTTTTCACTTTTTTGATTTCAAGGGAATTTTGCTGAACTGGATTTTATATTAAATTCTAGTCCCATAAGAGAAAAACTTTCGCAACTTGGTTATTCGCAGAAGAACCTGCCAATCCGCACTTCAGAGTTTCGCTGGATTAGATGAGGCTCGAATGAAAGTTTCATTGCTCTTCGTTTGAACATCCGAGCTCGCTCTATCAACCATGAATCCTTTATGGGAAAGGAAATTGGCCCGAATTCCAAAAAAGGTCCAACAACAACACAAGGGATTTTCTCCGTCATCCGGTTGCACTTTGTGCAATTTGGAAAAATAATGGAATTTTAACTCGATTGAAGGTATTTAAGTTAACGTTTTTCAGAAGGAGCAGTTAATTTTTTTTTTTGGCTGATTATTGAAAAATCTGACAAAAATGAAGTGCAGGGAAATTTGCAAAAAAAAAAGGTTTTGATTTCAATTTTTAGTCAATATGAACCAGCGTTTTTTTTGATTTTGTAAAAATTTTTGCTTGTTATAAATAATTGTCCAGAAAGAGTGAAGTCTTTTTTTCTATTTGAAGAAAAAAATTTTTGAAAAAGTAAGGCCGCACCTGTATTTTTTTCTTTTTTTCTAGTTTTTGTAAAGCTGGTCGAAATCCTTCTCAAAATTTTTTTGAAGCAACGGTGGACTTCTGAATACAGTGAAAAAGCTTTTTTATCTCTTATTCAAAAACTCCACTTCAAATCCGCCGTTTATGAAACGGTAAAGCAATGTTTCTCGTTCAATACTTATTTCATTGTCATCAAAAACCAACTTCGAAGGAAGGAAAGCAAAAACCACGTAGATTTGATTAGGAAATTTGCGATTTAGTTGTGTTCGACACAGCCGATGCGACAACACAATGACGAAAAAAACTGCATTGTGCGGGACGATTGAGGCGTCTTTGCCGCTGGATAACCAATTCCAGAAAGTCGTCTCCGAGATTTCATCTGATCTTGTAGTCCCGTCCCCATCTTCGGGATTCATTGCTTGCCGTCAGTCGGAAACGAAGCAAAAACCACAAATTCGCCGCGAGGGATCCATGTGAAACAGAATGGGGTCGAAAATATCCTGTCTTTTCAGAAATGAAATAAATTATTGAGAAAGAATGGAGAATTGCGTGTTTCTTGCAATGCGATGGTTTTTTTTTCAGGAATTATTCAGCGACACGTACGACAAGAACAATTTGCCGAGTGCGAATTCTACAGAGGTGGGGGATTTTTAGTTATTCTTTTTGTGTGTAAAAAAAACTAGCTATTTTAAAAATTTGTGCGAAACCGTTCAAAAGGCTTTTTTTATCTCATTCAGAGAAAAATTATATTAATCGCTGTTGTTGAAAGTACAGTACTGGCCATAAAAATATGCCTTTTTGGTTTTTGGCTATGATTTAGGTACAAACAATCAGAATTTACTAAGAGTTTAATATATGGTGCATGACAACGGTTTACTCATATTTAAATCACATTAATAGACTTTTTAGAACAATATAAAAATTTTAAGCTCGCAAAAAAACTGAAAAATGGCAAAAGATTTTTCAACTTTTTAATATTTTTTTGAAATAAATCATTTATGAACTATTATTATTTTAATTGAATATTTAAAAAAATTAATCGAAGGATTGCAGTGACGAAAAAAACCTTGATATTTCAAAAAGACTTCTCTGAAATCTCGGCCCATTATTCCATGTGGAACTTTTTTGACCACCAAATAAACCACAAAGATGTTTTCTAGAAAACTTTCAATATATGAAACTGCCTTCAAACAAATTTTGCAGGTGATAGTCGAACTCACCGTTCAATCGATCACGGAAATCAGCGAGTTCTCGTCCAGTTTCAAAGCCGATGTTTGGTTCTCTCAAATCTGGCGAGACCCTAGACTCGACTTTACGGATCGGAATTATTGTCTCAAAAATATTTCTCTGGCGTCCCACAAACTACCAACCATGTGGTCACCGAACGTCTGCTTTGTCAATAGCAAAAAGGTAAAATTCTAGAAGTCTCAACCTGCACAAATTTTTCGTTTTTGGAAAAAAAACGCCTTAAAGTCAAAAAAAATCCTCAAAATCCATAAAAAAAGGCTATTTTGAGACTTTAGACCATTATTTCTCGGAAATTAGGAAGTTGGGCAGGTTCGAGGAAGTTGTAAAAAAGCTGTGCAGAAAATTTTTGAAAAAGAAGCAGTTTTTTAGAAGAGTAGATTAAGGATCTATGTAACATTGAATACATTTTTTTAATCGAAAAAAATTGGATTGAAACAGGTGGAGATCCATTCATCGCCATCGCAAAACATTCTGCTCCTCGTTTTCCCAAACGGCACTGTTTGGCTCAACTTCCGAGTTTCTTTGATTGGACCCTGCAAATTGGATCTCACATACTTCCCGATGGATCGACAATCTTGTAACTTGATCTTTGAGGTTTGTTGATTTTTCATAATCAAGGAGAAACGTTATCGTTTTTTGAGAGAATTATTCTCGGAATTCAGTCTTTGAAGGTTGAACTAGTTATGTGGTTCTTTTGATTGAAAAAAAATTATGTCACGCACAGAGAGACGTTCCCAATATAGAATAGCTTTACGTCACATATTAGTTCATTTCGAATGCCCTGAGTAGCTAAGGCTTTTTTTACATCAGAATCTCCAGAAACAAATTTTGTGGGCTGGAATCCAGATTAAGATGACGCAAATCGTGGGAAAGTCGGTTGCAACATTCGAGTGGTTGCGCGTACTAGGTTTTCTAGAAAGTGTAGCCTTTTTGGGTGTCCGACTTGAAAAAAAAATTAGGAGACTACAAAAAGCGAAAGTATTATTTGGTTGAATTCTAGGTCTCGAGAAAAATTGTATATTTTACATAGTGTGAAATCTAATTGAGAAGCTCAAAATCCACGTCGAAAAATCTTTGAAATAAATTATTTTTTATGGTGATTTTGTAGAAGTATTTTTTCAACATACAAGTTTATAAATATTGTTTTCCTCACAGAGCTACTCGTACAACACTGCGGAAGTTCGAATCGTATGGAGAGACTGGGAGCCGGTGACGATTCCAGATCCAGATTCAAAAAACTTACCTGACTTTGAACTGGTTAATTTCGAGTATGGAAGGAATTTTGATAAAATCGGTAGGATTATCGCCTTTCAGACATCGAAATGCGACACTGGTGTACACGGCCGGATTGTGGGACCAGTTAGAAGTTCAGTTCACATTCCGTCGGCTCTATGGATACTATGTTCTGCAGGTTCCCTGTGATTTCCGAGAAGATTTAACTCGGAACTTTCCAGGCCTACATGCCGACTTATCTTTCTGTTTTCATTTCTTGGATTGCCTTCTGGATTGACACCAAGGTGAGCTCCACGTTGAAAAAAACTTCAAAATGAGAAAATTTCTACTCGAACATACTGGGAAGGCAACCAGTAGGAGGTTGGGAGGTGAATGGGATCTCGAAGGTCTTGAGTAGGCCTAGAGAAGGTCTTTAGAAGGTGGGAAGATAAAAAATCAAGAATTTGTGCGAGGATTCTTCCAGCAGGCTTCTGGTAGGTGAGTGGAGGTTTAAGGAAGGTATATCACTTGCTGGAAAGCTTCCAAACGCCTTCTGAGAAACCGAGAAGCTTCCCAACTTTTTGCTGGGCCTCAAATTAGCAGGGAACGTTTTTCACCCCCGGTTGAACTTTTGCTGAAATTTTGCTGAAGTGTCTTTGGGACCCCCTGATTCCAGAACAAAAAGAAAATTTCCCGCAATAGATCTTGTTTCCGAGTTGTGGAGCTTAAAAGTGTGCAAAACACGCAAATTACGCCAAAAAAGCGCTATTTCAGGCTTTTGAAGTGTTCTAACTCGAAAACGAGATTTATTGCGTAAAATTTTCTTTCTGTTTTAGAATCAGGGGGTCCTAAAGTACACTTCAGCAGAGTTTCAGCAAAAGTTCAACCGGGGGGTAAAAAAAATTTCCCTAGCTAGTTTGAACAATCCCTTACATCAATAGCTTGACCATTATTTAAGAAAAAAAGTTTTTGCTTTTTGAAGCTAACGTGAATGTTCCAGAAATAGGTGTAACTCATTAATCTTCGCCTTTGCTTGAGATCACTTTCCAGTTGAAGATTACAGTAAGTCTCATTCAATTGGTGATAATCCGAAAGCTCTTCATAACTTAATAGTCTTTTAAGTGGGGGATATGGGATTAGTGAACAATTGTCAGTTTCAGGAATATTGAGATAGATCAAAAAAAAGTTGTGACGCATATAACATAACTTCCTTTGAAGATGAAAATAAATTAATCGATTTGAAGACCTAGATTATTTTTATTCAGTGTTCTTCTTGCGTCAGATTGAATAAAAATTTTGTAATTTATGAATTTAAGGCTCTTCCGGCCAGAATAACTCTCGGAGTTTCCTCGCTGATGGCTTTGACCTTCCAGTTCGGTAACATCGTCAAAAATTTGCCTCGTGTGAGCTACGTCAAGGTAAACTAACTTTCAGAAATTGTTAGCTCATTTGAATTTCAGGCTCTGGATATTTGGATGTTTGGCTGCGTCGGCTTCATTTTTCTGTCTTTAGTTGAAGTATGCTCCATTCAAGTTTCAAAATCTAGTCATTTTTTTTAGCTAGCCGTTGTTGGCTTTGCTGACAAGTTAGATGCAAAACGGAGAAGGCACATGAGGTATGTAAAGTAAGTGTTGTCTTCTAAGCCAATTTCTCCTCTTTCTTTCCAAAGGTCTCATAACCTTCCCTTTTGTACTCCCTGACATTTTTTTCAGAAGCAAAGAGCAAATGATGATGCGAAGCGATTCTGAACAACAATGGCTTTCGAGATTGGCAGGTATTATCAAACTGATGATAAATTCCTTGATTAATCCTTGGCTTAGAAGGGACTCCGGTGAATTCAAACGTGTCGAATGCGAACAAAGACGGGAATGGTAATTTGAGACGGAAAAAAAGCGAAGAAAAGCGACAAAAGCTTTTACTACAAATGGAAAATCCGTTGCATGTGAATGGAGAGAAAATTGACGAGGTGAATCATTGAAGATTTTTTTTCGTTAATTGAATTTTATCCTAAATGAAAAATCTTGTGATCCCAGGAAATATTTGAATTTCAAATTGTGTTAATTTTTTTGGATTTGTGAGCGAAAATACAAAAAGATGAGATTGATTTTTTTTTTAGTTCAATTTTATTTTGATTTAAATGAGAGTTTTGAAAAATTGAATCCGCAACGCCAGCATATTGGTATGTCCCTAAATTTGTCTTTTTTTTCTCAAAAATGCATCAAATGGGTCTTACTATATGTCCCAGTTTCAGGCAAATATATAGTCAATTTTTGTCGTTTTGCATTTTTTATCATATTGTACAGTTTCAGCGTTAGAAATAACTTTTCAAAGTGACATTTTTGCAGTCGTAACACTTTGAACAAAACCTAATATTTCAAATCAAAGCTGAATGAATCAATCAAACGATACTTTTTGAATAGAAGCTGGTTTTTAGAAAAGTTTTGTGATCATGAATCTCTGATGACGCTAAAAAGAAATATAATTAAGGATCGAGATTACGTCAATGGAGAGATATTGGATGAGGTTTTTGGGTGTTTATTGCGTGTTTTATTTATTTTTTCTTTCCACACACACCCACTCATCTTTCCGAGAGAACTCTAGCTTCAATCGCCTCGGATTTACATGAGCTTCACCTCACCAAGCTTAACTTTTCATATCGACTTGCTTAAATTGCTTGTTGCCCCTGCAGTGCTTCTCCACCGAGTTCTCCTCTTCCAATCATTACTTTGCAGATATCCGCCAAGCTGTTCCCGCTGCTTTTCACGGCGTTCAACATCTTTTATTGGTTCTACTATATTGGAATGTCCGGCGGAATCTTTTGAATTGAAGAAAATTTGTTTCTTTCTTTTTTTCCCACGGGTTCTATCGGTTTTTCCAATTATTCCGTTGATCTCTTTTCTTTATGTACACAAAAGAAGTGTCGTTTCTTTTTTGTTGAAGATTCTTCTAAATCATCTCCGGAGCTCATTGAATCATTTTTTTGCAAAAATATATTATCGGTTTCTTCTTTCTCTTCATATCCCATTTTTATGTTCAATAAAACAGCTTTCGCAAGATTGAATGGCAGATATTATAAAGCGTAATAATTTTGAACATCCAGAGTATTAAAAAAATGAACAGTTTTCGGTGAGTTTTCATCTTAATAATAAATTGGCATTGATTTGGTGCTGAAAATAAATTAAATTAGTTATCTTTATTTGAGCTTTTCGTTTTTTCGTAATCATTTTTTGGAGATCTCTTTTCATGATCTTTTTTCTGCAGGGAGATTGCTTTTCCAGGCTTTTATAATCTTATTTTTTGTGTGAGTCATCCTTAATAGAGTCTGAAAACTTGAAGTTTTTCCCATGTTTTACGGTTCTTTTATTAATCGAATTTGACGTGATTCATAGCCGTTGAAGGAATTATTTTCAGCCTTCTCAGCACGAACCTATTCCAGCGTCTCATTTTTCACGAGCACCTTGCATTTTTTCTTTTTCTGCGATTCAGAAAATGGTGGAAGACAAAAATATTTAGATTTTTTACAACCGCAAAATGAGTATAATAGTTCTTTTGCAGTTTGCTCTAATTGAGAAAAAATTAGTGTTTTTTTGAAAGAAAAAAATTAATGAGTGTCAGATTTCAAAACCTTGAGTTTTTTTAATTTTTCTCAAAGTCTTATTCAACCGTTTTTTTAAATTTTTTAACTTTCATTAACCTTAAATGAATCCATTAGTAATACTTTGAACTTCAAAATTTTACTCGTGGGTCTACCTGGATCTCTAACGTGAGACTATGTTGTTGCATAGGCGCCAATTAGAAAGCTCGACCCAAGTCCCTCAACGCCGTCTTTTGCCGAAAAAGTACTCGGCTTGGCTAATGATAGCCAATTACCGCGGGACGCCGCTTTTCCTACTCCTTCGGAGGTTCATTCATATTTATTTTTATATGCAAAGTGCTTGAAAACGACGAGTGGCAGGAAACGAAGGACACTGGAGCCAGAACCGGCTCCGCAGCTTCCCCGTCCGTCGTCGCGCTCCGCCTGCCGCCTCAGCGCTATTTTTGTCCACTCATTGCCATCGGCCACATTTTTCTTATAAACCAGCAAATTTTTCCACGACATTCTACACTTTTTCTACTTGGCTGGTTTTAATTATTTTTAGCGACGAAGTAGAGATAAAAATCGAATAACAAAAAAGGCTGATGTTTTGAGAAAAAGAAAAAAGGGTGCACGGTCCAACATTTGATGCGTATTAGCATCAAAATGACCTTCCTTTCAGTTCAATTTAAACATCTCACTCCAATTGCTAAGCAGAATATTCAACGCTCTTAATGTCAGTTCCGGTTTTTCGCGCCTTCAGTTTTTTAAGTCGAAGGGGAACTATGTATTCCAAAGCAACACCTAACACAACAGATCATCAAGAAATAACTTGAATAAGATCAAAATTTTTTGAAAATTTCCAAGTCAGCTTCATTCTTTTTCAATGAATTCAATTCCAGTTTCTTTAGATATCTAATAATTGAAGTAAGCTTGAAACATTAAAAAGCATGGTGAAATAACCTGTTCAGGCCGACTTGCTGAGGAAAATTTCTCGAGATTTCTTTCTAATTTGGAACTTCAATTTTGTTGAATTTCACTTGTTTTATCCCCAAAAAGACATCAAAAATCCAAACGTGTATTTTATTTTTTTCATTTTTTTCAAAGTCATACGCGAGATTCAAATGGAACAATTTCTTTAAAAAAATAAAGTGACTTTCAACTCATCTGGGTCATGGGAGATTCCCACGATCAAAGACGAAATTTTTTTCTCCAATTTCGAATTCCTTTTTTTGATTTTTGTAGTTTTTTTCTCACGGCTAGAAGATTTTTTTGTTTTCATGGAAATTTTGAAAGACTTTGATGGGAAAAATAGAGAATTCAAATCATTTTAAAAAAATTATTCCGGCAAATTTTTTTGGACATTTTCGTGACTTATAATACGACCTCCTTCACCAGTATGTTTCAGAAAAGTATTTTGTGAAGTGAAGCGAGAGTAGAGAAATTTCTTTTTCCAATTTCGGGTTCCAGACTTTTTTTTGTCAGTCTTCTAGATTCGTTTCCAGTGATCTCAATTGTCGATAGTGAGGATGATAAATTACTCTGGACGAGATTAGCCGGTTGACGACAGATGCCGGCGGCCAATAAACTATTCGAGATAATCTCCATGTTAGTTGGTGCGGACCCGAAGGAAGGGAAGCACGAGGGCGCGAGAGCGCAGACGACGAGGCGCCAGTGTGGAGGCCAGTGACGCAGAGACGTCGCTCTCCGCTCGAGGCGTTTCTCTGCGCCTCTCTGCTTCTCTCTTGCATTTGCGGCGGATCTTTGTCTTCATTTCTTGTATTTTCTTACCTTTTGCCGGTCATTACTGTCGCCACGGCGGCTGGTTTCTTGAACCATTCCTTTTTTGCGACAGACTTTTTAACTAGTAATGGACTTGCCATCCATTCTGCCCTAAGGTCATCCAGAATCATCTTCCTTTTGTCTTCAATTTAGGGTTTCCTGTTTCAAAAAGACGTTGACTTGAAAATAAAGTAGAAAAATTGAGTTGATATTTATTAATAGATGAAACAATATATGAAACGTTTTCAAGGTTATATGTTTTAGAACATTTACAACGACTTTTTTTTTCAAAACTTCTCATTTCTCGAGTTCATTCATTTTTTCCTAGAATGAATAAATCTACACAAATGAAATCCTTTCCAATGAACCCTCCCAAAAAAAGGATTTATTCACCCTGTGGCCATTTCGACTTGCATTCTTATTTCTTCATTCACCTAATCCTCTCAGTTTGATACTAAATATTATATTGTCTTTAGATTCATCTCAATAAAACATTATTGCATGAATTTCCATAATTTTTCAGAGCATTTTTCCGCAAAAAAATATTACATTTTGTTTCAAACTCCCTTTTTCAAATTGATAGCAAAGGACAGTTGAGTTTGAGTCTTTGATTTTGTTGAATTCTTCGAATTCATGTTTTTCATGTTTTCTGAACACCCTTTCCAATCAATTACCTTCTCCTCGGGCGTTTCTAAATATGAAACGGAAACCGGCGCTGCCCCATCCAACCACGCTACTGCAACCACACTTTTTAAGTCCCAACTGTTTGACTTTCTTCGCGTCTTTTTCTCTCTCAACTTTTTTTCATTCAATTTTTAAAAAAATTTTGGTAGTATTTGTCACGTTTTCTTGTTTTGAACTTCGATTTGCTCGAAAAAAAACTATGAATCATGAAGTAACCGCTTCCTGCAGAATAACATTTTTTGATAAGGTCGGCTTACAAAAAAATTCATTCTTTTTTTCTGCATATTTCCGTAATGTGCAAGTATGCCGAATTTCCGAGCTTTAACTTTTTTTTACAGGACTTTTATGGACGAAGCCGGTTCGTCCGGCACCGGCGGCGGTGGCGGCGACGTCCTGCCGAATGATCTGCTTGCCTCGGCGGCGTCGAACCTCGACTCCGAGCGGGTCAACCAGCTCCAAACTCAGCTTCAGGTTTAATTTTCCCGCCATTTCTTACGAAAAGATGTTTTTCTCGACTTTCATTGTATAATCGAACAACTCATTTTTTGTATGGAAATAAAATTTGAGATCACGAGAAACTGTGATTCATTTTTTTTAGGAACTATTCTAGAAAACCGGCCTCTCATTAGTCAAACTCCAGGTTTAACTACTTTTATGAGTTTCTTGAAACCAAGAACTTCATTTCACATGTTATATAGTTTTCCTTAGTCAAAAATACATTCCCACGACACTTTTACTTTTTTTTAAGAAAATCTTTCTTTTTTTTCTCAATCTTATCAAGCCATTTAGACACAATCTTTAAAAGTCGGATCAAGTGTGCGAATGCTTTTATTGTCCGGGAGGCAAGACCACTCTCGCCAGGTCTGAGCAAAAACCGACGAAAAATAGAAAGCCATTAAACGTCGACAATGCTCCATTGATAAAAGAGTCACGCATGGATCCTTGCGAACAGTCGAATTTGCATTCGAAAACGTGGAAATACTTTGCCCTTCGAAACTGATAATCATTTTGAAAAATGATTTTTTTTGATCAGGATTTGACCGAAAAATCGGGGAAAGAAGGTGGGGATTTCTTTTTTTTCAAAGAGGAAACCCACTTTCTCTGAAATAAAAGAAAGTTCGTGAAAAGTTATTTTTGAAACTGTTCGGCGTTACTGATGTTATCTTCTTTTGCCCATCGTTTTTTTCTCGGTCCCTATAGATTTATAGCCGTCATTTCGAATTAAGCTTTCGCAATGGAAAAAGAGGATTGTTAGAACAGCAAAAAATTCCGGAATTTCAATTCAAAAATATAAAAGAATATCACATCCATTTTTCTTTTCGTTCAGATATGAACTTTTCAAAACCATAAAAATGAAATATCTACAGTAACCCTTAGTTATGCAACGAGAAACATTTTTCAACACCCATATTTTCAAAACCAGTAATTACTTCAAAACTAATAGTTACAATTAAAAATATATTATTGATTATCTGAAAAGAGAGATCATTTTTGGAACTTTCTGAAAATTGGCCAGAACCCTTTTCGATGAACCAAAAGAAGGTTCTGAAAGTCTTTCACCTGCAGAATTTTCTATTTTTCGAGAAAAAAAGACTTAAAGCCCAAAAATGGACTGTTTTACCGGATTATTGAGACCTTTTTTGACTTAGATGTGTTCTTTTTCAAAATCCAGGAATTTTTGCAGTTCAGGGCTTCCAGAAAGTTCTTGTTCATCAATCAATACTCTGTCAAAATACCAGGCCAATCCTGAACCACAAACTTCCTTGTGAGTGATTTCACAGGTTACCAATTTATGACTAAAATCATTTTGAAGTCTGTCAACCTCAGACAGATATTTTTTCCAAAAGTGTATAGGACTCAGAAAAAAAGAAGAAGAAATCTTCGTAGATCCAACCACAACCCAGAAGTTCCACGTGCGCGAAATCTCGCCCGATTGACCGCTTTTCTTTCGTTTTCCTGCTTTCCGTCGCGCAAGCCTATTTTTAGCGTTTATTTGCTGTCTTGCACCATCGATTGCAGCGCAGGGATTGAAAAGAGCGCAAAGGAAGTTGAGTCAAATGTTTTCCTCATTCGGAAAAAAAGAAGTAGTTGCAAGATGAATGGAAAACTTTCCTATGTAGAAAGGAAAGTTGCACTCGTTCGTTTGTAGTCAGACAATTCGAAAGTACAAAAAATAGCAACTGCCCTAATCAAACTCTAAAGGGCTGGATCACAAGTCCCATATTTTCAGATTTTCAATGGATATACTTATATGCAGTGTCTTCATATAAATTTGAAAAATTTCAAAACTTGAAAAAAAAGCTTCATTCAGGCGAAAAGTCTAAGACCAGGCATAAATCATCGTTTCAATTATGAAAAAAGCTTGCTTTTTGATAATTTTCCACATGTTTGAGTAGCTGAGTCATAATATTTGGAATGATTCGAATTCTAAGGAAATTGTACGTTCAATGACGCTTTTTAAAAAAATATTGAAAAAATGCGTAGTTCGAATGAAAAACAAGAAAGATGAATCACATTGCTCCAGACAGAGAGCAAAAAATTTGTCACTCTGATGATGTTATCATCATAACAGAATTAATCATACTATTATGAAAAAAATGTTTTTCAGTTTTGTTATAACGTCCTCAGCTATAAAATAAACTATATTTGAAAAATGTTCCAAGAAGAAACGGCCCATAAGTCGTAATTAACCTCCAATTCGTTGAGTCACGAATGCGAAAAAAGCCACCAATTTCCAAGTAACTTATGTTCCGATAAGCTCTAATTTCCCTGATAAATACAAACCGCATCATGGGGTCAAACTGCCCACGCCTTTCTGAAAAGCCTCTTTGTCCGGTTCCAAATATTATTCGTAACAGAGAAGCCTCCGCCGATGGCTGGAGCTTATTACTCATTACCTTGTCATTTAGCTTTCATAACAGGTATTCATTCCAAGAACGGAGCGAAAGAAAATACTCTAATCTCCATAGTAGTTGGTAGAGTATTCAGCTACGAGATGGAGTACGCTTTTTGTTATAAATAGGCTTCCACTCCGCTTCGCGTGCTCATTAACCGCAACTCGTGGCGTTCCGCTCGGAAGCCCGTTGAAATAACAACTCTTTCCTGTCCTCTTCTTCCAAAGAACGAACTTTTTCTCACCAATTGTACCTTCAACTCAAAACTTGCTTCTTTTTTGATTTCCCTTTCAGTAAAAACTAAAACTGATAGCCTAGAGAAATTGAAAACTCGCTTTGAAACTGCTTTTTTGGCCTTACTCTGATCATGACTGATTTTCTGATGGGTTGTATCGTTTCCAAGGCTGATTAACAAAGGACCCTGGTCATTTTTAAAGAATATTTCCCTAGGAAGATTTAAAAACCAGCTGAAAATTCCCGAAAATCGCATTTCTTAAAAGTCCGTCAATTTAGTACTTATGGGTGAGAAATAAAAAAATTTGATTTTGAAACTACTTTCCAATCCTTGATGTTTTTTCTCACCTAATGACTTTCAGGAATACCGACAGAAGCAAATGGACCTCATTGGGCACTTCCATCGAGCTCAGCAGGAGCTCAACATGCAGCACGTGCAGAACATCTTCGCCGCGTTGCAACAGCAGCAACAAATGAATGAAAGAGCCGCTGTGATGGCTCAGAACTCAAATCAAGAAATAACAGAACCGGGTAGAAAAAATTCATCCAAGATAAATAATTAAATATCAGCGTTTTCAGTGGCGCCTTTGACCTTGGCTTCGTCGTTGACAAGTCTTCTTGGCTCATCTTCAACCCCGCATACGCCGACGTCGTCGAATCCGCGAGAACATCAACAAACTTCTGTTCCGAATAACAGTCGAAAATGGTGAGTAGCAAAATTGAAATAGAGTGAAAACATCTAAAAGCAGAAAATGCACGAAAATACACTTTTTTCTTTGATCTCGATCAAAATTTCTTTTTTCTACCTCAAAAAGTAATCAAAAAAAAAAAGTCCAGCAACATCGACAGAGAAATTTGTTTGTTTTCCATCGAATCTCGGTGTAGAAGAACTACAAAGAAATCACAAATGTAGATCTGAATTTATGATCTTCGATAAGTTCAACGTGTTTTTTTCCAAGCGTTTAGCACTTATCTAACTAGGCTACAGAAGGGCAAATAACTAATATCATATCACGCCACTCGAAAAGAAAAACAAGCTGATTGGACTTTACAGCGAATGCAAAAGGTTCTTGATGTATGAATTGGGATGGGAACAATTTGACAGTTTATAAACTATTTTCAAGTCCTTGTTCAAGGTCGCTGTACTGGGCATGATTTGCATAGTAATAATATAAAATTTCGCAGACCGCTCTGGAAAAAAATTGTGATTTTTCTGAGCCGGTTGTACGCTACAACATATTTAAATGGGTTATAACTTTATTTTAAATTTTGATTGTGAGACTCGAATTTTGATGTAATATTAGATTATTTCAATGATTCTGAAAAAAATTACTTGTCTGAATTTTATTTTTTTTTCTATCATAGCGGACAGAGAAGGATAAAATAGCGCGTAAGCAAGATGTACACAACTTGCTTTTTAAACGTCGCTATTTTACTAAAAAACTAAGATTATAATCTAGTTTTTAAATGCTTGGAAAGGGATATACAGTACCGTCAGAAAAGATACATAAAAACGCGATTTTGATCACAACTTTCTTAGAAGGAATTCAATTTTCCTGAAAGTTTCTAAAGCTGCTTTTTTCTTTCTTTGAACTGAAACTTCATCAGAGTGATGAAAACAACAGTCATAACATTTCTGGGAAGTTTCAAAAAGATTGAATCCCTTACAAGAAAATTTTGACCGAAACTTTGTTTTTCGAAGTCCACTTTTTATCTCTGACATCGAATGTGGAAAAATCTACTATGAATCTACTATGACTACTACGATTGGAAAAATCGCAACCTGAAAAAGGAAAACTCAAACTATTCAGCGATATTCTTCCGCGGACCAACTCCACGACGATTTCACAGCTGACAAAAGATCGTCTGAAGAACATGATTGCCAATCGCAGTCGCGGGGAATCCAGCGGAAGTCAGAGCAACTTGGTCGGCACTCCACCGAGCCATGCTCCCATTAGCCCTTACGTCAGTCTTGACCAGAAATATCTTCTTCAATCCAGAAAATTTCCAGGTCAATGTATCATCTCCCCACTTCGAGCCTTACCGTTTGCCGTCGAGCTATACAACTGCGAACTCTTCCAATCAGTCTTCAGAGTTTCAGCTTCGAAAGGTGATACTCCTGAAATATGTCGAACCTTCAAAGAAAACTTATCAACTTTCCGTTTCACTCTAAAAAGTGCGATCACGGATCTTTCAAGTGTGATGAATGAAAAAGAGATTTTGAGAGCATTTTTTGAGTTAGAAAGACTCGAGATTCCACGTATTTGCCTTATGGTTTCTTATGGACGGCTCTAAAAATGGGAATTTGTGAGGATTGCCTCACGGGGTCATGATTAAGAACATATTTTTGGACAATTTTGAGCGAATTCTTCAAAAGTCAAATGAAATTTGAGTGGGATTAAAATCAAGAGTTTCATTCTTATCAGATACAGTTCAAAAACCATACGCTTTCAGGTCAACTCGGAGCCAAATCTCAAGATGCGCATTCGAGCCAAACTGCTTTCCAAAGGCTCAAGTCCCGTGCAGCCGCCTCAACAACCGAACAACACCATGTTCAACTTTGCGCATCCGCAATTGAGAAGGTTTGTGAAACTTTATCAAAACATTTCAGACAGTTATTTTCCCAGGAGCGACAGCGAGACGTCGAATATGCCTATCGACACTCTTCTGAATGCCGGCGGGAACAATAACCCCGCTTTGCCGCATCTGATGCTTCCTTCGCCGTCTCTTCCCAATCTGGCTGCTGCCAATATCCCTAGCGTTCAGATTCCTTTAGGTGAATATTCAAATTTTCAGAAAAACCGTATAGTATATTCAGACTTGCCTTCAATTATGGCGGCTGCGAACAACTTGGCCCCCTTCCTGAGCCTTCCAAGTCTTCTGAAAGCGCAGCTGGAACTAGGAGGGATGTCTACCGACGACAACAGCGGACCCGGAGCGCCAAGCTTCTCGACAGCCTTCTCAACAAGGCCTTCTTTCTCAGAACGTCGCTGTCGGCGGCTACCCATCACTTCTGAAACAGCAAATTCGTGAGCTTGTGCTGCGAAGAAAAAGTCTCGTCAAGTTAGAAGCTCATGAGTTAGAAAGTTCAAAGATGGTTTTTGAGGGAGGAGCCAGAAGACGCTGTAGATGAAGGACTTTACGCTGGGCTTCTGCCAGCTAGTCGACTTCAAGTGAGACTTTTTTTGTTTTCTACAGATCTGAAGAAGTTGGTTGGAAATTAACCAAAAGGAGCTTTTCTAAAATGGGAAAATGCGGCATTTTGGATTGAATTCCACTCGGCTTTTCAATAATCTCCATAGTTTGACGTTTGAAAGGTTGTATTGAAAAGGTGAGCTCTTGGTAGAAGCCTCATAACCGAAATATCTTAACACGACAAAAAAATGAGATTCAACAAGTTCATCCAAATCTCTCGAGATAAACTGAAAAATCATTTTACAAAGCATAAAATTGATTTTTCTTGTAGGAACTTTCTGCGGAGTCGATGAAAATGAACTCTCGTGAGTCGCGCGTCACCGGTCTGGCCTACGACTCAGCTATGGCACGGCATGAATGCGTCTGTGGAGACAGTGCCTCTCACGTGGAACATGGCGGTCGTGTCCAGAGCATTTGGGCTCGTCTCATGGAACGAGGACTGACAATCAAGTTTGTTTCATTCTCATCCCATTTCAGTTTCTTTATCTTTTTTTCAGGTGCGAAAAGGTGGTAGCGAAGAAAGCTACCCTAGAGCAGCTCAAATTGGTTCATACTCCAACCTACACTACCTTTTTTGCTGTCTCACCCACAGCTTGTCTCAAAATGGAAGCGAGCGCATTGCCGGTCAAGAGTTTTGTGCAGCTTCCATGCGGAGGAATCGGCGTTGATTCTGACACTTACTTCAACGACGCCAGCACTCAGACGGCCGCCAGAATTGCGACCGGCTCTTTGATTGAGCTTGCTTCACAGGTGAGCATCAGAGGAAAAACTATATGAAAACCAAATTATCTTTTACTTTATGATGAAGTTTCCAGGTAGCTGAAAGTCGACTAAAGAACGGGTTTGCTTGCATTCGTCCCCCGGGTCATCACGCAGAAAAAGATACGGTAATGATTTTGTAGTTGAAAGTTTTCATCCATTTTCATCAGGCTATGGGATTCTGTTTCTTCAACAACGTGGCCATCACCGCCCGCTATCTCCAACAGAAGTACCCCGTTCAATGTGCTCGAATTGCTATCGTCGACTGGGTGAGCTGTTATTGGAACTTGAGAGTAATTCACACGGTTTTAGGACGTGCACCATGGAAACGGCACCCAACTTTGCTTCGAAGAGGATCCTTTCGTACTCTACTTGTCTCTTCATCGTCATGACAACGGAAACTTCTTCCCAGGCACTGGCTCAGTTGTTGAAGTCGGCAAGGGAGCTGGAAAGGTAGTTGAAAACAAACGAGAAAGTTTCATTTTGTGAGAAAGTTGGAAAGTTAGCCGTTTAGGCGATTTTTGCGTGTTTTTTCCTGGTTTTAGAAGTCACCCGTTTTTGAAAAGTGCGGATAGATATGAGATTTTTCCCCTACTTTGACCACTGTTTGAGGTTGATTATCTTCGAGGTAACAGCGCTACAGAAAATCTTTTTCAAGCTTCATGCTTCAAAAACATTTTTATGCAAAAAGCTAACTTAGAAATTTCCATAAATAAGAAACAAAAAAACTCTATTTCAGGGCTTCACTGTAAATGTACCTTTCTCTGGAGACGTCATGCGGGACAACGACTACTTGGCTGCCTGGCGTGGAATCGTTCTTCCGGTTCTCGAACAATACCAACCGACTTTTGTTCTCGTTTCTGCCGGCTTTGACGCAGCTCACGGGCATCCGAATGCTTTGGGAGGGTGAGCTCTTGAAAAAAAATAACTTGTAATCTCAAAAAATCGATTTCAGCTATGAGATCTCTCCGGAACTTTTCGGCTATATGACAAGATCTCTGATGAACTTCGCGAATGGCAAAGTGGTTCTGGCTCTGGAAGGCGGTTATGACCTTGCCAGCATTTCTCGAGCAGCTGAACTTTGTGTCCAAGTGATTGAGATCTATAGAAAAAATGCTAATTTGATTTTTTAGGCTCTCTGCGGTGAAGACCTTAACATCACGAAACTGGCCCCGTCAGCCTTAGAAAATCCACCATGCCTTAGTGCTCAAGAAACGATTCAAAAGGTAGAGTTTTCATTATTTCCATGATCATTCAAAACCGGAAAATATACTAAAATTCCAAAAATTGGGGAATTTGTTAGATTTTTTCTTTCTTCAAAGTTCCGGCAGTTCCAACAAGTCTACAAGAATTAATCACTCAACGGTATTACAGGTGATCGCCATTCACAAAGGGTATTGGCCGGCACTGACGGCTCACAACGGCATCACCACTTCGAGCGAGTTGCAGTGGCAGGCGGTCAAGCACCAGTTGCAGAGCCTTTCAATGGCCTCCTCAAACTAAATCACAAATTTCCAAGGAAAAGAAACAAAGCTTCCCACGTGTCCTACGCATAATGTGCAACAGAAATCAAAACACCCAGATATGAAACAAATGCCCAATTTTAAACTGAGCTTTTTTCCGTTGTTTGAAGGGTATCTTTTCTTTTTATTCACATGTTTTTAGTTATTGGATCATCTTTTTCGTGAATTTTGAGAACGGGATAGTTCATTTCGGCTTCAAGCCCGCTAGTTGACGCCTAATTCAAACGCATAACAGTAAAAGACTTATTCCTCTTTTTTTGATAACCTTCATTTTGCAAGATGTATCATACATAAATATACATAGCTCTACCACAAAATTTGATTTTGCAAGTGTCTCCACCCCTGTGAACTGTAGAAAATAGAGCCAGTTTTTATATTAGAGAAAATCCTCCAACTTTTAATATTTACTTTGCGGAAAAACGGACGGTGGCGCTATCTCACTGTGTGTAAATTTTGAAAAGTTTTCGATCAGAAATTTTTGGATTGTTCCAAGTAAAACTATATACCCTATGTCAAATTTGTTTTATGTTCCTATGTAACCCATCCTCTTACCTTGAATATCATCCCGTGAAACACATATGATTCATTCCCAGCTCTTCTTTTGTAACCTCGTCTCTCTTTGATTCGATTTCTGATTCACTCTGTATTATTCTTCTTCTTCCAACCATCCTCTGACTGTTGTGATTTTTGTACCCTATCCAAGCAAAATGATTCAGGTTCACCCAATACTACCATTTTCCATTCATTATCTCAAAAAGTCCTAATATACACATATGGCTTGGATACGGTGCTCGGGTTTAGAACTCTGACAAAATGTTTCGTTCATTTTTCATTTTGAACCCTTTTGCATCGACCAAATCATTGTTCCCTGTCTAAAATAATTTTCTCTTAAGATGTAATCTAAAAGCTCTTGTTCCGTATAACCGAAACGAATCAATTACATTATCAACTGTTTTTCGTTCGATTTTATGCTGTTTTTTTTCTCTACAGTACCCACAGTTTATTGTACTTTTCAGCGCAAAGTAGCTGTTTGTATAATTTTCATTTGATTCTCCGTATCAGATTTTATCATTTTTATAACTTGCTAATTCGCGAGAAGAGATAAATATTTTTTTGATAAAGGTGAAAAAAACCACTATTCTTCTCATACAGGACGTTTTCTGGTAAAAAAATGGATGTTCATTTATTTGAATCTGACATTGAATTTTTTTGAAAAAAATTTAGGTTGAAGCACGCTCTATTGTTTTTTATCTTAACGAAATCTACAGGGATAGCTGAGCCTTCTTCTCACAAAAATTACAGTTTATCACGGATTATATTCCTTGAATAAACTATTAAGTTCCTTTAGTTTTAGATCTTCCCAAAACAGTTTTCAAGAAGAGAAGATTAAGAATCTTGACTTTTCCCTTATCAAAGTTCAAAAATGAATGAATTGTACAGAATCTGCATCTTTCTAATTTTAGAATCAGCTTGAATGTAAACTCTGTACTTGCAGGCATGGATTTTAACCTAGGTTTAACCTGAAATTTTTCTTGATTTCTCAAGGATCGAAATCTTCTCTTCATTAAGAGTTGACTAGTCGAATATTGCTCGAGGTCAGATATGATTTTATGCTTCTACTAGATTTGAAGCTAAATTTTTTTAGATCGACTTCGACAAAAAAATTTCGTTTGGTTTTCTTCAACCCCTTCTAAAATACTGGCAAAAGGAAGAAAATTGGAGTTCCTCCTAGTCGAGCGGAGTAGAACGGAGCAAAAAAAGCGCGGCATTCTTGCTCGTATTTCTTAAAATGTGTCTCTTCCACTCACGAATCCGACGACGTTGGTGTCCCCTGCCTGCCTCTGCTGTTTTCGCTGAGCCTATCGACTGGCCTCAGCTTTTCCTTTTTACAACTCCGAGTTTCCCACCCACTTACAAATTTCGTGCTCAGCCGGGTCTCCCTTGAGCTTCAGTTTTTTTTTCGTTTCTGGGTGAAGCTTGAGAGGGTCGAATGCCAAATCTTGCCGACCTAAATGCGGCGAGTCTGAAGATATTTGTCTTCATTTGAAAATTTTTTTTGCACTGAACTCTTGACTCAAAGGATCTCAGGGGCCTTTTTATGGTATTTTCATAATTTGTTGAATATTGAAAAATTCATCAGCCTCTCATATTTTTGACCACATGGATATAAGATTATTCAGATAAAACAAAAATAAAAAATTAAATTTACACTTTCGAGAATTCCGTTTTTGAAGAAAATCTTACTTTAGTACATTCATCGTTGGCTTGAGAAAATTATTAATTGTTGCCAAAAACTGTGCAAAAAATTGAATATCAGGTCTCTGTAGTTTTTTCAAGCTAGTGGTAGTAGGTAAAAAAAACTTCTGACTCCAATAGTTTATTTTAAAAGCCAAATCACGCTTTTTCAAGTTCTCCTGTTCAAGAAAGACATTGAAACGCTGAAGTAATTTGGTGCAGATCCCTTCATTTTGAAAAATAGCTAAAGCTCTGAAATTTGAACTTTTTGCGTCTGAAACTTGAATACTTTGTCTCAAATCCTCCATTGTCATTATTCCCAAAACCCCTTCTGTTCTTCAAACATGCCGTTTTCGCATTCACAGTGGCGCTGAGCCGCGTTTTTCGAGGCCACTTGTTATTTCGGTACGGTGCGTCGGCGGCAAAATGTTGCAGAAAAGCTTTAACGAAGGATTAGGAGAGCCGAAGTGCAATCGCCGAAGTTTGGAAAATGTTTTTTTTCTTCTTCGAGAAGGCTCACAACTAGCAAATGCAGTGCGCGAGGAGCGTGTCAGTAGCACTCTCGTCGGAGTTTTTCGCCGAGGCCGTTTGGGTTAAAACGACGGCGACAGAGGCGAAAGATGGCCGCAAAACGAATTGGCACGCCGGAAGTTGCGCGCCTTTCACGTTGCTCCGTTTTGCAAGCAGTCGTTTTAAACTTTGATGAGATAAGATTTGTCCTGTACTCCATTGATTTTGAATTCACAAGTTCAGAAGGCCATGCTCGGGAAGTCGGCTTAAAGGGATAGGCTCAAAAAGCGTGCTGAAAAGCAGCAAAAAGAGTTCCTTTATCGAACCTTGAATCTTTTTTAGTTTTTTAAAGGCTCAAGAAATAGTGAAAAAAGTGAGAAGCAACAAAAAAGGTGCATAAAAGCCGATAAAATGGCATAAGGGGCTGAAAAAATAAGCCTTTTTCACCCTTTCCAATTTTGCCCATGAAATGTGATCAAGAATAAAATCTTCTGCTTTTCTATAGTTTTATAATTTTGGAGAAACCCTAGTTGGGAAATAATCCAATCAGTCTTATCAGTTCAGTGAATGCCACAAATTAGTTTCCGACTATTCAATCTTAACGGCGTCTTGCGTCAGCATTATTAAAGTCCTTTTTCGAAAAAAAAATAGTCCATTATTCAGACGGCCTGAAAACTAACTGCAGCGACCACTGAGCCGCATTCCCATAAACTAAACTGGAAGGCTGCATCAGCGATAAATGTTTTGCCATCCCACACTCGGCACAAATCCTTTCTCCATCCAAAGCTCGAGGGAAAAGGAGTGAAAGTAGAAGAAGAAGAGGAAGAAGAAGAAGAAGAAGAAGAAGAAGAAGAAGAAGAAGAAGAAGAAGAAGAAGAAGCGGGACACAATGCAATGCTTTCCAGCGGTAACCCTAGACGCCCCGTATTCAGCAAACGTTTGCGTTTGCATTCATTGGACGCAACTTTCGAGGAAGCGCCTCTTTCTCTTGTTTTGGCTCCCACCAGACTCCTAAACAATTTCGACGACGTCGCTGCTCTTTACTCTTTGCCGCCGTCTCAGCATTGTTTGTAGAACAAGCGATTTACTCTTCCTTTTCATTTAACCTTTTTTGTAAAGTTTGCCTTTCTGCTTCATAAAGTGATCTTTGCCGTAGACATTTCAAACTTTGAACTCAAATTGACTTTTTTGTTCTCGATGGACTTTGATCGAAGTACGCGGATGCCTTGATTGGAAAAGAAATTCATATCTTTTGCACAAGTTTGAAAGTTTATACTCGCTTCAAAATCAATGAGAAACATTTCCCCCCACAATTTGAACTTTTGCTGAAAAGGTTTTTTTCGAATTTCAAACAGTCTTTTTTCCACGAAACGAATTTTTCGCCGAGCAAATATAACACTTGCAAGCCTGTTTCAACTTCTGTATACTATCTATTTCAAATGCTATGAAAATTCGGGAAGACTTATTCAACGGTTTTTTTTTCAGTTCAAAAGTTAGCTCTGCGACAAAAGGTTGTTTTTGGTTGCACAATATTGGTTGTGCTTCCAATGAATGCATCTGGAGATGCAAAGAATTGCCGCCTCTCAAGCAAACCAAAAAAATTCTATTCTTCTTGGAACGTTTATTCAATGCCAATGAAAATTAGATTCAGAGCGGCTCTTTAGTCCATTCATCGCATTTTCTGAGATAATATTTAGGAAGCTGAAAATTTGATGTTCAGAAGTTTTTGTATTAGTTTTCTGAAAAATAGCGGTGAATAGAGTCTTCTGAAGACCACTTGCAGGCCATTTGCAATTCAAACGTTCATCTCAAAGAAATTGTTTCTCTCAGTTCAAAATTTCTCTCAAAGAAAACCAAAAAAGCTTTTTTTTCAAAATGCGCATTCAAAAAGGAAATTTATTTGTATTTGTCTGAAAATGTTTTTCGAAACCTCAAGGGTGTCATTAATCCCTACACCTCTAGTAGCGATTTTCACGCAAAATAGGTTGAAAAATTATTTTTTTGGTCAAAAAAGTTCACCATCCCAGCTTGGCAAACAAAGCAGGATGGAAATAAAAAAGAAAAACTAATTTGGGGATGCATCCAGTATTTCCGTTTCCCTGTGGCACATCTGTCCGCTTTGTCCCTGCTTCAGCGCCATGTTTTTCCGCTCTTCGCCGTGACCCTTCTTGCTACCCACAAAACTTCGTGTTGTCTTCAACGGCACTGACTTCTTTTGAAATATTGTCAGATATTGAGGATACTTCCTTTTCTTATTCTTCTCTTTTTTCTGGTCTCTTACAGCTTTTGAGTTTGGTGGAACATTAGAAAAGTAAGTAAGGTTGTGAAAAACGCAATTATGATCAAGAAAATTTCTGTTTCTCATTTTTTTTCAAACACTTTTTTTTTACTCTCCATGCCTTAATATTTAGTTTTTCATTCAGTTGGCTTCAATCAGAATAATAACACCCTTCAACATTTTTTTTAGATTTTCAAGTTTATTGATCGTGAAATTTCCAAGCTTCGGCTCAAACTTTTCCTCAGGAACTTCAGAAATAGACCTTTTTTCAGTTCTTAATGCTTTTTTTTTCAAAACTTACTCATTTTCCCTACCTGCAAGTTTTCTAGATTCGAATGTCTGTACCTGAAAACCCAAAATTGTTCCTGAACAAAAACTGCGAGAGGAAACTCCTTCTCCTTCCTTTTCTTCTTCTCCTTCTCAACGATTTCTCAAGGTCGTTGCGATTCGCTCGGTGTTTTTTCTTGTGCCTCTCGGTTTTCACTGCTGGGAAAATACTCAAACCGACCTATTGGACCTCTTTCGAATTCAACTTTCTCTTTTTCATTGGATTTTATTTTCTTGAACTATTAGTCGATTGATCATTCACCATATCGAATAAACAATGAAGAATAAAAAACAATGCTGTTTTTAAAACCTTCCGCTATTATATTCAAGATCGTCATCAAATGTAGTCGCGAGCCTGCACTGAATACATATAATTACGAAAAAGTTAAAGTTTGAAAACTAACGAACGGATGTTTAGAAACATTCAACCTGACGTTCTGCGCTCAAACAAAACATTAAAGCCTCTTTTTTGTCGTTAAAACCTTGACGCATTCCCACGTTATCACGTTCAAAATCACACAGGTATTTTGGGACAGGGTATTGAAAAAAGGAAAGAACACTGAGTGCTCATAGAAAATATCACAACCGGTGAAGCCTGAGAATGAGCCGACATGGGAGGGGCTGTTGTCGTCGTCTCAGCTCTTTGATAAATCAGTTGACCAATCGATTTCCTTTTGCGATCTCTTGGTGACCGATCATTGTATACAAATTTCGTTGCGGGTAATGGACGTGCGCGACCAGCCGGCCGTCTATTTGGCGATACGGCTGCCGACTCAACTTATGAATGAATGGACGCAAGTCGTCCACCGCTTTATGTCTGCTCAAAACGTTCCCATCATGCTTTTTCATCTTTTCCCAGTGATTAAGTAAAAAAAATCAGAGTTGCTAAACTTCTAAGTTTAACTACTTCCTCTTTCCCTTTCAAAAGCGTAATCCCTTGAGTTTGAAATTTGCCTAGAAGATTTCCGAGAAGTTAAAGTTTCGGTTCAGAAACAGCAATTTACAGACCCTTTCATTTTTGAAAATGAAAATTCCCACACCAAAATACTTACTATTTTTTACTTCACGAGGAGAATTGATTTCTAATCGACCAAATGCTTTGGCATCTCAGAACAGGTGTTCCCTGGCATTAGTGACAGCTGATCTGCCTGCGAAACTACTGTTCTCACCCCGTTGAGACTCCAGTCACAGCTCTGGCTTTTTTGACTTTCCTCCTGCTCAAAGACTTCAATTTTCATGAAGTTTAGCAGTTTTTTTTCTCTTGCTTGAGCGCATTTTCAAGTTCACATCTGTCTTGCGGCGTATTCTTCCGCACCGGTGCTCTTTTCCATACGCCGTTTTATTTTTCACGCACTTCACACTTGAATTATTCTCAAATTTATACTTTTTTGTCCTTGGTTTTTTGGAATTTTCCCGTTTCAGTGCCACTTTCTTCATTTGTAATATCTTCTGGAAAATTTAGCTTTTTGGGGAGTGATTTTTAAGTCATTAGACGTATCCAATATCCGATCATTTCCGGAAAGTATCTGAACCTCATTTTCACCTAAACAGATTCTGAGTAAGATTAAGTTTTCATAAGAACCCATCGACACTGTTAGTTCAATTTAAACTAAATTTAGAAAGTTAAGAGGTTTCGCTAAGCGGAAAACCTTATCTCAAAGTATTGCAATAAACGGTGTTTGAAGACCAACAACGCAATAAGCGACGTCAAAAGAACGATAAGAAAACGAATGTTCTCCAAGAAGGCAATCATACCTCAGCCAGAAAGATAAAAATGCACCTAGGAAATTCTATTACTCGATATCGTTGGCGATTACTCCACGTCTTACTTCATCTTGCCATTTTCCACTTTAGCTTGTCTGCGATGAACTATTTTTGAGAGGGTTTTCAAGACTGAGAGGTATTTGTAAAAGCTTTTTTTTTGAGTTTGAAACAAAAAGAGCCTCAGTAAAATCCTTTTTGTAAAAGCTCTTAGGTTTTGAGGCCCCAGTCACCAAAATGTTTTTCTTCTTTCCAGCCAAACTGCAGCACTAAAAACACCCAAGAGTGTTCTATTTTGCGCTTTTTTGAGATCCTATCTAGGCCACCTCTTAAAGCGGTGATTTACGGAGTGGGTTGAGACGACCCATGAGCACATCACGCCATCTTCGGGCACGACATCCAATCTGAGTGCGAGGCTCGTTTATTGAGAGAGAGTTTTGGAGAGATCCTTTTTTGAAACCTTTGAATTTTTTCGAGTCAAGTGTAGATCGAACATTTTTGAATATTCTAATTTTAAACATCTTTTTTCTGATCCGCTTTTTCTTTATTCTCTATTTTTTTTAATCTACTTTCTTTGAAGCGGTAATGAAACGTTCCTTCCACTCTTTTCAGAAGCAGATTTGATAGGTTTAATAGAAGCAAACAGTCAAAAACTACTGTAAAAGGGTCGGATTCTCTCATCCATTTCAAATTCAAATTTTACGGTCCACCAAGTCGGCTACTGACAGTATACTACAGATGACTGGTTATACGGTTATTTTCGTTCCACGCTTGTCAGTTCGATTACAGGCCCCATCGCTCTCCTCTGCCATCGAAATAACAACGGCGGTGTGCAAAAAACAATTGTTCTCTCACCGGAAACCTATCCAACCCATCCAATTGCAATCGTCCCCCGTATCTTTTGAATCATGGCCTATGAGATAGATTCTTGAGTGGGATAAGATGATGTCATGAATTCGGAGAAGCGCGAAAGTTCAAGGTCAATATGAACTAATTTTCAGTACAGGCAACGATTTTCCATTGATTTTATTCATCTCTTTGTGCGATATTTTTTTATTAAAGGTTCTAGTTTTTGTGGCCTTTCCATTTCTGTTTAATCTCAAAAAAATCGACCAAAAAACGGAATCCGATAATTTCTTGATTCCAAAGATCAGAAGACAGCTGTCGCTTTTAATAGTGATGGGAAAGACACAAAGATCGAAAAATCAAACATTTTAGAACAAGGTTTTTTTTATTCGCTCATCAATCTTAGCTCATGAACCAATTTAGAAAGTTCGCTAGACCTTTGATAACTGCGAACATTACTCATTAAGAATTTCAGATGGAAAAAAATCAAAAAAATCATAAAAAAATTTTTTTCCCTGTCACTCCAGATGGTCTTGGAAGCTGATTTGGCCCATTGGCCTATATTTTCAAGTAGTCCTCTATAGTCAAAACTTTTTTTTTCACTACTCATTTTTTCAAGCTGCGTGAGTAAAACATCACTATTATTGTTTCCCTACACATCTCAAAAAAAAAGAAACGAAATTGTAAGCTATTGAGTGCTGGCTGTGCATGTGTGTCACCCAATACCTGTGCGTGTTCTTTTTCGCCCGCCCTCGTTGTATTCGGTGGCTGTTCTCCGTTGCTGATTCAATGAATCTATACGTCAGATCGAGCTACTTTCTGCTTGCGATTTCTTCTTCGATATTTGCCCTTGCGGTCGTCCGAAATCGCGGCTTGAGAAATCGCGCCCGCCGTTTCATCTATGTCTTTTTGAGTGCTTCGACGTAAATCTCAGTTCATGTGCAAACAAACTTGTTATAGAGACAGGGATATACGAAGATTTTCAGTTGGGAATCAGTTAACGTTTTGCAAGTTTTTTTTTCTTGAAACAGTGATATCACATACACTGAAAAAATTTTCTGAAACTTCAAAGTCCTTTGAAAATGTTACTTTTTCATCTAAAAACTATGAAGGAAAGAGTAAATAATTATTTCTGGGGTTCATTGAAAGGTTTTTTGAAGTGTAGCTATATTTTCAAAGTTATCTCAACGAAGGAGATTGAATCTTTTTGACGATATTGACAGGAAAAATCTCCCAAAATGAACAAAAATCTTCTTGAAAGAAACTTTTCAGGTTTTCCGCGCACAAGGCAGTTACAGGCAGACCTTGTAAGACCGATAAAAATCTTCATTTCATTCTTGTTTCCTATTTTGGCAGCCTGGGTGTCGTTTTTTTCTCGTCCATCGGGCATCACTTGTAATTTCCTGTCGCCGAAGACCTTGTCTGGTTCTAACCTTCCTAGTTCCGTCTCTTCTACGCTACTTTCTATCATATTTCTACTCTTTTTCCGAATAGGTTCGAACATCAGGGTAGAAAGGAAACCTTTTTCAACCCATTGACGTAGGGCTTATCTGTGATGGCAGTGTCAGCCGGTCTTAAAAACCCTTATCATTCACCGGCAGCCATTCTTTCTTGATTCTGTAGACGTTGCGGGGTTTCTTATCATCTTGAGCTTCAACCTAAGTTTAAAGTAAGTCTCGAACGTTTTCTACATTTTTCTGAGGATTTTTTTCTAAACAAAAAAAAACTGATTAACCCCATGAAGGACAGACTGAATAAAATACTATGTTGTGAAAATTAAAATATTAAAAGATAGGCTCCTGAAAATTTGTTTAGCTCCTCAGTTCTTCCGAATATGGATGTCTGAGTATGAAAGGTTCCGAAAATTTTTATTTTCCCTTCCACTTCTTTCAATATATAACTTTAATGTTTCAATTGACTTTAAGAAGTTTCGCAGCCTCGCACAACTGTCTTTTCTTACTCATCGTAGCTGCGAATTTTTGGATTAACTAGATTAACTTCTTGTAGATCCCAGCTGAAACAAGTATTTGAAAAAAAGCTGTAAACACTCGAAAGAGGTGATTTGTACATTTTTCTTGAAGTTATAGTAAATACTGGAAATTATTTATTTTGGAAGACTCCACAGTGGGTCAAGACTTTGGAAAATCTCAATTTTTTTTTCGTTGCTTTAAAAGAAAAATTGCCTTAGGGCACAATGGTTTCGCACTGTAGATTTCGTTTCTGAGAAAATCTCAAATTTTTAACTGTAGGAGCAAAGCCTACATAAGTTCTTTGAAACTGATAATTCATGAAGTCTGCAAGCTTCAAGATTCATTTACTATAGACCTTCCATCGTGAAAAAGATTTTTTTCTTCGAAAATTTGGCCCTGAAATCTTTGGCTTATAAGATTTCAAGATTCTTATTTTTTTTCAATATAATCGGGTGACTGTTCCAACGCCAGCTAAAAAAAGAGTAGAAGCTGAAATTTTATTCCAGAGAACTGTAGGAAGCTCTCAGACGCTCAAATAGAAAAGCATTGACCGGAACGACGTCGACGTGAACCGTCGGTTGAAGTTTAGATGCTCCCTGGCAAAGTGGTGCCTCGACAGAGGCGGGCCGCTGGCGAGCGCAGAGTGATGAGAGAGAAAACGACCGGCGGCCGTCTCCCACCAACCGACGCACCTCATTTTCGTTTCACTTTGTTTGCCAGGGCACGAGTTTAGCAGCTTGTTTCTCAAAAAAAAAGTGCTGGGAGTTCACTCGAATTTTTTTTCGTCTTGCCAGTCCTCCTCCTACTGGCAAACCCCTACACGAAACTCAGACTCGGCCGTTGCTCGCGTCAGCGTCGAACCGTTCTTTTTTTTTGCTCGCAAAACGACGCCCAACGGTTTCACCAGCTCTTTTGTTGTCTACGGTAGCCTTTGTTTGTATTCATCAAGTTTTTGAGCTTTTTTTGAGTTTTTTTCAAATTTTTTTCACTTCTGTTTTTTTCCAGAGAAGAAGAAACTGAATTTTTTATGTTTTTTTTTTGAAGTTCAGCGATTTTTTAATTTCCAGATTTTCTGAGTTATCCAAGCAGACGGAACTGACGTTCTTTTCTGTTTGTTCAGTGCAAAACTTCAAGAAATTGTTACTTATCCTTTCTCAGATTTTCAAAAGGTTTGAAATTTCGAACTGAAGGCATCCAGAAAACTTGAAGCTTCTTATTGAAAAAAAAAATCGATGCAAGAACGGCAGTTCTTCCGCCATAGATTATTTTAATGACTCGTGCTCAAAATGTGTAGAACATATGTGAAGCGTTTATGGAGTCGCGCGAGGAAATTTTCTCGCCTTCGTCCCTCTTTTTCCGCTTTTTGCCATATGCTTAAGTTCCCGCGTCGCCTCTTTTCTTTTTCGTTTATTTTTCTTTGGAGTTCAGTTTACGTGAATATTCCGATGTAAAAAGGCATTTTTCAGGCAATCCATCACCAACCGGACGGTCTACTAGTCAACTTGCGGTAGAAAAAAATCGAAGGCGTCATTCGAAATTTAGTCTGATATTTAACAACTTTTTTTACTTTTCACTACCAGCCCGCCGAAATGTCGAAGGACAATGCTATTGAAGAAAATACGACGGTAAGCTTTTATTCTTTCAAAGTTTATATCGAGCTTCAATGATCGTGAAATCTTGTAGAAGGGGGAAAAGGAACATGCATATATTTTCCACATGTTAGCTCAATTCAAAAAAATCTCCAATAATCACGTTATCTTTATATTTTTCTTCGATGGTAGTCTCAAAAAACGGATATTTGAATTAATCGCAGCTTTATGGCTAGACTTCTTCCTAGCCAACATGAAACGTTGCGTGCTCGAATATTTCTTCCTGTTTATCATATCAGTTGCTTCGCTATCATTCACTTTCCCAAGTTTTTGATTTAGTATCCCGAACTCTGACATGTACGCTTTTATTGTTACTTGGTTTCTTCCAAGTTGAAAATTTCTTTTTGATTTGCAAACATTTTTTTTGTTAATAAATACGGGATAAATTAGAAAAATTTCATGTGGAGAAAAAAAGTTCATAAGTTTTTCAGTTTTTCAGAAATATATTTATTCTCTCTATAAGATGTCAGTCACTAAAAATCTGAATCTTCTCGAAATAGCTATAAAGCGCTCCAAACGCTCAATTTTGCCGGCTCCACTCTCTATGAACACAGCGAATATTCACTATTTTTCTGCGAGCCGCATAGATTTTCGACTCAAAATTGGACCAACGCATTCAGCGGGCTTTCCTCAGTGGGATGCGTGCGAGTTTTGAGCTTTTTGAATTGAATGAGTATGAGCGGTCGCGCCAAAAGACTCTCCTATGAATAAACTGATGAGAAAAGAAAACGCGCGCTAGCGAGAGACGAGGCTCGCCGTGGAGAGACCACAAGCAAAAGCCTTCGCTTTTACGTCATGCCAAAGGAGAAGACTGCTTTCTTGCGGTGACGTAATCGATCCTTGGTTGGACACACAATTTCAAAATTTAATGCTTCGCGCTTGAGTACCGCTACAGTGTTGTTAGTTGATAGAGCTTTGATGAAAAAGGGGGAATTTTCACTCCTCATGCCATGTAGGGAATAAGAAAAAGTACTCAGAAATAGAAATTCATGGGCTTTTAACGGTAGATAAAGATGTTCAAAACATGACTAATCTGCGTTCCTCGGACCTCGAGAAAACAAATTATTCAAAAAGTGAGATGGAAGCTATTCCGAGCATAGACGACAGAGAGTTACGGCAACCAGAGGTTTGCGTATAAAGAGAGAGTGTGTGCGTTTGACGTAATCGATCCCTGGTTGGAGGGAACAAATATCTCAGTGAGCCGCTCAGCGGAAGTCCTTTCGAAAAGCAACTAATCAGTTGGATGCACCTCTTAACTTTATTACGACCATAGAGTCTGAATTTTCCAGCTCTCCAAAAGTCCCAACGAAAATTTCCACTGAGTGAAAAAAGTTGACTCGGAATACAAATAGCAAAAAAATCGTAGTCTTTCCAAGCCATATTTAAAATGAATTGGGTTTTTCCTGTTAAAATTTTCTAGTTCCTGAATTTTTTCACTTGAGAAATCGCTATCACAGGCTGTTTCTTAGGGATAACTTCTCGATATAATATTTATTCGATTTTTCTAGGTCATTATAAATCTCAAAACGAAAAAAATAACGTTCAAATCACGTTCATATGAAGCGTTAATGAAAAACGAACTTTTTTCCAAAATTTCTTTTTACAAGAATAATTGATTAATTTTCAGTTAATGAATGGGAATCACAAACCAGCGGAAGAAGAATCATTCAGCAAGTTCTTGTATAACAGAGAACGCGGCACCGTGCTCGGGAGAACCGGAGCTTCTTGGAGTTAGTCAAAAAATCCGATCCAACTATAAATTGATTATTTTCAGTTCAAATTACCGTATTTTACATCATTTTCTACGCGTTTCTCGCTGCGTTTTTCGTCGCTTGCTTGGCAATATTCCTGAAGACATTGGACCCCAAAGTGCCTCGTTTCTACGGCAAAGGCACCATCATCGGCGTTAATCCTGGTTCGTATAGTTTTTCAGCTTTTGGAGGGGTCGAGTTTGACGCAAAAAAATTATAATCGCATTACGATATGGTTAATCCTATGTTATCAGTTAATGGAGAGATGCATTATGAAGCTATCGATAAGAATTTTTATGAGCAGATTTTATAGTCTAGAATTGCTTCTGAACCATTCATTTGAGAATTTTTGGAATTTCAAAAGATAATGAAGGAACGTGGACCGTATCTTTTTCGAAGATTCTTGATAGCTTCAATTTCTGAGAGAAAACCTCAAGTTTTGATATTTTGATATCTTTCTCAACTGATAAGGAAAGCAATACTAACAGGTCATTTTACTTTACGGTCGGGAATTTCTTGAGAATTGGCCAGAATACTTCTTGATGTACTAGAAAAATATTTTGGATGTTTCAACCTGCACAAGTTCCTAGTTTTTTAGAAATTCTCCAAAATAGCCAATTTAATGAATTTCGAGGGCTTCCTCTAACTTTTGGGCGTCTTTTCTCAAAATTTTGAGACTTCCAGAATTTTCTTCTGATTGCAACCGCAAAGTAAAATAACCTTCCTTATAAGGCATTCCACATAAAGATATAAAGTTTGAATCAAAGAAACGAAAGAAATTTAAAGTTCTGTTCCGATACTCAAATCTTCAAGCATACGGAAAATGATCCCTTTAGAAAAGAGAAAGAGTAAATAACTGTCGGACTTTGACAAGTGAGCAAATTGAACGCAATGGATACGTGTTTGTATGAGAAGACCACTTGAGATTTGTTGCTTTAACACTTGTCAGCGGTAAAATGATAGAAAAAAAAACGGAGCCGCCGAGAGTCTCAGTCTATTTTCTTCCCGCCATTTCTTTTGTTTCTTAAAAACAGCAGGCTTTCTGGTATCAGTTGAGACGGCTCTGACGCACGTGCAAGCCTGATTTTTCAAAAATAGCCGGAACAACAATTTTTCACGGCCAGTGGAGCAGATAACAGACTATACACATACGAATCAGAAGTGGTATTTCTTTCAAAAAAAAAAACCTTCAAAAATTTCTTTGTTATATCTCCACTGAAACTGTGAAAGAAAAACGCTCACTGTAATATTTGAAAGCAAAGGAAAACGTGGCTGATGATAAAAATAGGTTTTTAAGTGACTTTACTTTTTTGAGTGTCTTCCTGTATTTTTTGATTGACTTTCAGGTTTTCAAGTGTTTCAAGAACACAGCGAAACATTTTTTGATGCTTTCATAATTTTCTTTGAGCTGTACTTATAACTGAAATATTTTTTCATGAAAAAGAGGTATAAACCTCTTATTTTCGAGCATTGTTTCCTATACACGTTTTTTTAAACTTTAAATAACTGCGTTGAAAATTGAGAAACGTTTCAAAAAGCTTCGGTAAACGTATACATAAATTCATGGTTTAAAAAAAAACGGAAACCGCCTTTTAATATCAAACTTGATATAAAAAAACTAACGTATGAAAAATTCACCACTATTGCACTTTAATTACACTCAACGGGGCTTCACTCATAGCACAATGAGGGTTCACTCTTCACAAGGGTTCGGCGTGAAGGAAAGAACTTTTTTTTGAATAATTTCTCTTCTGCGAGTAGCTCTCCAAACTCGAATCCTAATGCGCTGGCACAACAAAAAAGCCTCAGGGCCAACCACATTTGGTTCCCAAATCCAATTTACTCCGTCTTTTTCGGGGGGTTGCTTGAGTTCACGAACAACTTTCTCAAGCATGGTCGCCTCAGGGGTTGAAGGCTCCGTTTTTGTTGTGTTGGAGAATGGAAAAAAGGACATAAACTTTGATTTCTAAACAAATTCATTTTTTTCTTAACGTTTCAGGAGTCGGATATCAGCCATGGTTGAAGGAAAACCCGGACTCGACCCTTATCAAATTCAACATTCGGGATCCTGAATCTTGGGCGCCATATGTCAATCAGGTTCTTCTTGAAATAATAATATTATTGAATAGATTTTTTTGTATTTTTTTCCTCCGTTTGGTAAGAACATTTCATTTAGCAAGTTATTCAATCTGATGAAAAAAAGCGTTAGAGGAAAACCAAATTTTCTATAAGTTCGTTGATTCAATCAAACAGATAAATCAATACAAAAATTTTTTTCGTAGAACAAGTGGAAACGATTTTTCAGATCAACGGGTACTTGGACAAGTACAACAGAACGGACCTGACCCGTGAATGTGTCGACGATGAGGACAACACCGCCCTCGAAACCGCCAACGACGCTTTGGTAAGACTCGAGTATTAAAAGTTTGATTCGTAATGATTTTTTCAGCCTTGCCGCTTCGATCTCAGCATTTTCGACAAGAACGCCTGCAGCGCACGAACTCAATATGGATTCAAATCTGGATCTGTAAGCGTAATTTTCTTCGTTTAAAAATCAAAAATGACTTCTCAGCCCTGCGTCATCATCTCTTTGAACCGTTTGATTGGCTGGAAGCCAGTGAATTACCCAGCCGGGTCTGTTCCGGAGGAGGTGAAGAGCCGTTACAAGGAAGGATCTATCGCTATCAACTGCAATGGAGCCGTTAGTTCCATTCTTTCCTCAAGTTCCAAAACGAGCTTTTTAGAACCACGTCGACCAGGAGCACATCGGAAAACTGAAGTACATTCCTGAGAACGGTATCGACGGACGTTTCTATCCCTACGTCTTTACTCCTGGATATCAGCAGCCAATCGTGAGTGGCTGACAAAAAATTCTTTAAAGGAAATTTTGTGGTTTCATTGAGAAGTTATCCTTTTCCTGAAAGATCTGATCACAATAAAATTATTTCGATTTTTCGGAATCATTTTATCGTGATGAGAAAAAAACTGGTGTAAAAGTAACTTATCTGCTTAGAGTTACAACGGACGATTTTTTTAAACTTCTATTCATGGTCCTGAAGTTTACGGATCTTTCAGAGCGCAGAGATTCAATTTGTGAGCTAAGTGAAGTTTTTTTCATCCTTTTTGAAACAGCAAATTAGAATATCTATAGATTTTAAAAAAAAATTTTACAGATTTTTTTGCCGTTGAGTGAACAAAAAAAGCCAGAAAAATTAAAAAAAGGCTATAAGAACTTTTTTTCTAACAGGCCATGGTCAAGTTCGAATCAATCCCTCGCAACAAGCTGGTGATCGTCGAATGCCGCGCTTTCGCCCTCAACATCGAACACGACATCAGCACCCGACTCGGCATGGTCTACTTCGAAGTGTTCGTCGAGGACAAGCCAGTCGTCCCCCGTACTGAACCTCAATAATCCATTCATTCCGGACTTCTCCACTTCCATTCTCACACCTTACGTCATCTTTTAGCATTTATGAATGAAACAAAAAAAAATCGGAAAAAAATAAACAGAAATCGTATTTGAAATGTGTGCACCCGGCGACTTTTCCCCCATTTATCTTATTGCTCACTTGTGTAGGTACCTTACCTTTATTCTGTTTTTGTTTCTCGAAAAAACCGCTTCCGAAGTGTTAGAATCATCAGCGACATCAATAACCACATTTCCCGCATTTCATGTTATTCACGCCTCGTTTAGGAATTTCTGTGAAGATCCTTATTATTTCCATTTGCACGAATTACATTGTCTACGTTATGTTATTTTTCCTAGAGGGTTTGTTTTTTGATAATTTTCTACTTTTATATTCTGATTTTCATTTATCGTATCAAGCCTTTTTTTGGGCGGTTTAGTTATCAAACTGTGAAGAGTCTTGATTTCATCGTTGCATTCAACGAAGTCCACTTTTTGGCTCAGTTCTCTTGATTTTCAGAAAAGCTCTCGTGAACACACATTTTCTTTTGCAGCTGAAAAAAAACGAAAGGTTCAAAAAATCTGTATTATTTGGGCTGCGAAGGCAGAAACTCATCTCGAAACAATTCCAGAAATCTACGCATGAACTTAAGATAATACTCTCCCATTCTATTCCCTCTACTTGAAATTTTGATGATCCCCTGCGAGTTTAGAGTTCGGGCTTGACGTAACTCTGAAAAGTGAAGCTGATTTTGTCTGATAGCCTTTTCATTTATGTTCTTATATTCCTTAGTTTTAGTCATTCGAATCGTTTTGCTTATTTGTTTTACTGATAAAAAATTTTGAAAAATGACTCTTTGATTATATGTTTGTTCTAAAGCTCTAGAATCTGAATGAAAATATGTCCAAGCCGCCACTGGCGCAAATTTTCGATTATTGAAAAATTATTCTTTTTTGTTTTTCAGCTCAGGTGCAAGGTGTAATAATGTGATTAACAGGAAACCATTTATAACCCTCATTTCTATTTTGGTCATGCCAGTTGAAAAACTGACCCAATAGACTAGAAAAACTCAGAAAACGGCTTCAAAAATGTCAAAAATCAACAGAAAGGAGCTTTGAAGCCGTCGATGGTAGGAGCTGTGCAGACCCAGAACCAAGAATCGGCGTGGTATTGGACGGTTTGAAACGGGGTTGGCATTATGGATAGATAACGGTTTGAAGAATCCATAGGCAGCCATTTGAACGGCAACGATGAGCCGCTGGGTACCGGGTTCCTAAGAAGAATAATTTTTTATCGTTGAAAAAGTGTGATTTCTTATAATCTTATAAGCCGGAAGGGTTTGTATCATCGACTCGACGGTTTTTCCTCCTCAAAAAAATGTCTTCAAACTACATGCCTTTAATTAGGCTGATTCCCGTTTCAACCAAAAGTTTCAAAAAAAAAAATGATCATTTCAATTTGGCCATGAAACACTATAGTCTCTTCTTTTTTAAAAAAATTCAAAAACGTTCTCATTTTTAATGACTTAGGACATCAGCACGTAAATTCAAAAAGGTGTGTTGTCCTCTTTAAGCGAACCCCAAAAAAAAATCATAATTTTTGACTCACCCCTGTTTGATGAAGTTGACCCAAGTTTGACCCATGTAACTTCTAATCTGATTATCTTGTACTTGACACGTGAAGCCGTCGCAATCTAATTCAAAACGGTTACCATACGTGGGATCAAGAAAACCGACTTGTGTCGAAAATGTACTGCAGTTCCCAAGCGTGCTGGACTCCTCGCAACTTCGGTTCTGTTATTTGCGGAAGAGCTGGAACCATTTTTAGGCTTGAACAGGTTTGAAAAAAAAAACCTAGTGGGCTTAAATAATCAAAAGAATACAAGTAGACCGGGCTTTTAGTGTAGCTGAAGTATCTGGCGTCTCGCAAAACTGGGCCAATGAAAACCATTTCACTGTACAGCTGAAAAACTCAGAATTTCAATATTTTGACGCTTTTTAAGCGACCTTGATTCTTTGAGCCATCCAATCGACATGATCGTTTTCGGCCAGGTTCTGGCTATATATGTACTTGTTATTGGCAGCATACAAAACAGCAGCTTCAATCAAGAAATCATGATTTTTTTTTTGAAATATTCACCTTCATTGTCCCAATAAGTCATTTCGTAGCTGGTTGCTAGAGAGTTTAGCAAGCCGGTTTTCGAATTTCCGTTCGAATTCAAATTGTTGACAATGTCGTAGATTTCTGAAACAAAGAGTTGGTACAGCAATGTTTGAAGAGATGTGACAGGTCTGGTCAGGGGAAAGCTCCCGTCTTTGTCTCACTTGTTGAAAGAAATCCGCAAACACGAAAGTTTTCCGATTCCCACCTTTGTCGGAATGTAAATCTTTGAGAAAGTTACAGTATACCCTTCGCTAGTTTTTTTTCTTCTTATTCGAAATTAGACAGCCTCGACAGACCCTGACATGAAAAAGAAAATTGATCGTGAGAAACTTTGTCGGAAAAAAATGGTATTGAGTATAGCCAAAAATATTTCCATCACTCTAAGCATCTGAAGTAAAAAAAAATGGCCTTCCAAACCCCATGCAAGCCATTCATCGTGAACATCTCCAATGAGCACTGGATACGGCGGTCTATTCAGTGCCAAATATTCCAAACGCTGAGGGAGCCATTTTTTGTCCTCAAAACAAATCCAGGTCAGAAAAACTTTAAAAATTCACTGGTAAGGAAAAATATTTCAATTCACGTTATGAAAGAAAAATCTAGAAACATCCACCTACATTTTTCGATTCTTAGAAAATCGTTGAAAAATATAAACGGCACAGTTTTTATTTTATTTTGGAGGAGCCAAATTCTCAGAATGAAAAATAATCATTGCAAGACGTTTGAATGAGTCATGGATGACTCTCGCATACGTCTTGTTTGAAAAATGAGCAGTTTTGCAGTTTGAGACTAGCTAACTTAATGCATAAAAAAAAATTGGAGCCCATTCTCAGAATATTGAGTAAGCAAAATGAAAAGATGTATCCTATCAAAAATGAAGAAAACCTGAACGAGACTCCATTTCATTCTATGACCAGGAAGAGCGTTGTCGGCTTGCACGATCTGGTCCGACGTCAAACTTCTCAGGCAATTAAGAATCGGCTATAAATGGCTTCAAAATGAAAATGAAACAATACGGAATAAAACTCCAAAGTCGCTTCCACTGCCCCAAGTTTCTTGTGAGGCACACTGTGTTCGAATCGACAGCTGGGCACTGGTATTTCGAGTTTTTTCAGAGTAAGACATGACTGCCGCACCAAAAGCACTTCCAGATTCGATGATCATTCTGTTGAAAAGACCTGAGCAACTTTTATGTACTCGGTGGAGGTGAAAAATTTTAAACCCGTAGCAAGTGGCGTTAAAGAAAGAGCAGAAACTGCCTCTCCGCCGGAACTTTGTCCTCCGATTGTCACTGTTTTTGGGTCTCCACCGAAGAAGGATATGTAGCTGTTAATTTGAGTTATAAGTTTATCGCTGGATTTTTTACCGTTGAACCCAGTTAAGAGCCTCAACCCAGTCAGAAATAGCCCAGTTTCCTGAAGCCATTGAATCTCGCGTTGAGAAAAAGCCTGAACGTTGAAGTTAAATCACTCCTGTCAAAAAGTTCACTAACCAAATGGTCCAAGACGGTAGTTAATGCTGACCAAAACTATTTTTCCAGGGTTGATAAGATTCGGGTACATTCCAGCTCCCATATTTCCTGACCCTTGAACAAAACCACCGCCATGAATATACACGTAAACGGGAAGTTTCGAGCTACTGGTTGTGTCCTGTAATCCTCATGATTCGTCAGAAACCTTGGAAATCTCACAATCGGACTGAAGACGTTGAGAAAAAGACAATCTTCCGAATTGCCTTGTCCATTTCCTTGGACACAGGAATAACCATATCCTAATGCTTCTATCAATCCTTGAGGGTCGTTTCGCTGGGCTTCCTGGTATAAGTGAAAGTTTGAAAAATTCGGAAGAAAAAGGATACTTTGAAACGAAGGTCTCCCAGAGGAGCTTTCGCATATCGGATTCCTCGAAACGATAATCCGTAGGAGTGGTTGTATCCTGTAAACGAGATAACTCTCCTAGTTTGCATTTTGGAACATTTTTTTCTTTGCTGAACTGAATTCTTTGATGTGAGCTGTTGGATAGTTTTCATAATATATCCAAGTTTCGTTGAGATTCCCTAACTTTGAAGAGAGTTAAGGCAAAAATCCTGGTTGTTGATTTTTTGGATTGTACTGTATTAGAAAAGATGTAGGAAACTGGAATCTAAAGCAAAAAAATGACTTCTGTGCAATAGTAACAGTGAACGAACCCCTGATAGTGGCGCTCACGCCGTCAGCTGCAATGACGACGTCTGCCTTGGGGTCATCGGCAAAAACAAACGGATGAAAACTGAAGCAGAAAAGGAAAAGGGCCACGAGTGCAGCAAAAACCGTCATCGCGACTGCTTATCTCCCCACCAAACGTCCTTTTTCTCCATGAATTTGCGATAAGCTTGAAAATTTGACGGAAACAGTTTATTCGAACATAAAGTGAATACACGTTGCAAAACCAACTCGGAACTCGGTTAAATTTTAACCAACTAGTAAGATCCTCAAAAATGGAATTATTTACAAAAATAACACTACGGAGGATGCGAAAACATGTGAGCTTATACAACCGAGATATGCAAGAATGAAGCTTGTTGCTTAGCTTATGGGCTTGTAGAGAAGGGTGGTGACGTACTTCTTGCGGTACCTGAGATTGGAAAAGTTTATCGTTGCTGAGAGCTTTCTGTTCTGAATAACCTCAGAAGTGTCAAATATCTTTTCACGGTTTCATTTTTGTCATTAGCTCGTTGTAAAGATTGAAAATAACCAAAAAAGGTCCGGTAAAAGCACAAAATTTTTAAAGAATGTTTCAAATTCACCTGTGCGTGGCAGAAAGAACCATGACCCCTTCCTTGATGGAGAGAGCGTACAGGTGGTTCAGCATCACGTGGTTCGGTTCCGGCAGGACATTCGGATCGCAGGTCACCGGGGTATCTTTGTTCAGGATCACCTATAACAAATCTCGGTTAAAAAATCCTCAATGAAAATAACCTGAAGCAAATGAGGTGGGAGGATGGGAGGCGCCGCTGTTTTTTCGTGGAAAATCTTGCGGTCCGGCAGATCTTGAGTGAATACGCGATGTTTCTCGAGTTCACTGAAACGTACAAGTTCAGAAAATATCTATGATTTCCATTTTTTATCACCGCTCATTTGGGGTGTCATGAGATTGTTGGTTTGTTGGCTTTCCTCTCATCAACTCGCCAGCGTTGGACGACGCAAGATCTTTATCCAAGGCATCGAATACCTAAAAATAAGTTTTTAAACTCGTACGGTACGAAATAATTTTTTTTTTTGATGAGAAAATATCAAGATAAAAATAACTTCTGCCTTGATATCACTGGAATTTGTGCCCGGAAGTAAAACTTTAAAAAGTTTCCAAGTGAATCATATTTCTGACAAGAGCTTTTAAGAACAGTTTTATGAACATCATGAAAGCTGCTGAAAGGTTTCCAAATGGATAAAATTTATTTGTATGTACTTTGCAGTGTACAAATTTGTCCGGAAGAGTCCAGGAAGAAATGTCAAAAGTTAGAAATATACTGTAGAATCGGTCACACTGTTTTTTTTGTTTCTTCGCTGTAAATTTTTCTCTATGCAGTTGTTCTTCCTTCAAACCAAGTAACCAAGAACTTTGAACAAGGCGCTACAGTAATCTATCGAAAAATCCCGTGCACCTTTTTTTTCAGAATTCCTTTCTCTCAATCTGAGAAAAATTGAAGTTTTTCCTTTACAGTATGCCGTGGGAAAATCACGCGACTTCAAAAAAAGGGAGAGCCATTTGAAAAAAATAACGTTAATTTTATATCTTTTCAGTCGTTTTTTTCAGAAAAGGTAGCATTGTGAAGAGATTAGGGAACTTTCAAATAAAGAAAAAATGAACTGAAAGTCGGTGTGTTTTTTTATGATTCTTTTCTTTTTTTAGTGGTTACAATACAAAGTTCAGCCCCAAATGCCTGCCTCAAAGTCGTCCTGGTCGATCGTTATAATGTTATTCTCGCCGCCGAGATTATCGGCCGTTTTCAGCTGGTTGTCGTCAACCACCCACTTGTTATCAACCATGAACTTGTACTCATGTTTGCCTGTAAAAACAGTCGTCGAAAGTTCTCGCAAGATGGCGGCACCTGGTTCCAAGTCCAGAATGGTGCAAAAGTCGGCCGTCGATTTGACGAGCGGTATTTTCGAGCGCCAACCGTCCCATGATCCACAAAGGAACACCGACCGCGGCTGGCTGTAAAAAACATGAGAAGTTTCCCAGACGGTCAAAGTATTCATTTCACAAACAAAATAGCTCACCAAACAGCAGAATTGGTCCATTTGAAAACGACAGGATACTCATTGGATTTGAATTGAGAGTTGGTTGGAGCTTCGCTTTTTGCGATTTTTACCTACAAAACAAAAAAAAAGTATAATTTTCTACAAGACGACGCCTACTTGTACAGGACACTCGTCTTCAGCGTTTCCGCTTCCCGATCCACTCATAGCCCTAGCACGGTGTGGACTTCCTATAGAAATCACGTAAATACTTAGAATTTCAATTTATCTTACCAGCATCTGGGAGACGATCACGTTTATTAGCCGAACCTGATTGGTTGTTTCCCATCTTCTAAATTTTTTTTTTGAATTTTGAACGAAAGTTGGTGAGTCGAAAAACGTGTCATTTGGAAGGTCTGCGAAATGCCAATTTAAAATGAATATATGAACTATCCGGCAAGTTCTTCATTGGAGCTGGACGGTTTGGAAAACCGAGAAATTCAAGTTTTTGAGAGCTCTAGGGGATTTGAAAATGAAAGAATTCTGAAATCGATACTTAGTTCAGATCATTTGCGTACTATAACTGCATGGTATCATCTAATGTCCCTGTACTTTACTAGTTTCCAGTTTTTTTTTTGGAAGAAAGTTTAAAAAAACGGTTTTTTTAAGCGAGTTCGGCTCTTATCTATCAGTGAAATCATGAGCAATCAAAGCGGATGAATCTGATAACTTGTGGCACCGGAAAAGAAAATCAGCGATTCCCGGAAAGAACCGACGCCGAAGGCGAACGAAAATAGGAACGATAGAGGATGGGTAGAGGGCGCGGCGGCTGTTTTCGGGGCCTCTCTATGTCTGCGTTCTCTCTAATGGCACGTGCTTCCATCGCCGTCTCTCTCGCCATCGAGCGAATTTTCTCATGTACCTATATGTTACTGAAAAAGACACCTGTGTAACGGGAAAACCGATCAACTTTTTCCCATTTCAATGAGAGTTTTGTACTAAACAGGTTGAAAAATTATTAATTGCAAGCCTGAATTTCATGGAGAGTACGCTTAGAAAAAATGCCAAACAGGGCAAAAATTGGAAAAAATGCCTAAACTGCAGCTTACAAGATTTTCCCGACCTTGGGAAGGTGTCAACATTTTTGCGATCATCAATTTGGCGGAATAAACTTATCTGAACGAGAAAAATGAACTTAGAAAAACCTTCAAAACTAATTTTTTTTTCTCACATTTCTCCGTGAGAATAAGCGTTTTTATGTTGCTCATACTAGGAAATTCTAGGATCACTGCAGAAAAAAAAAATCATTTTTACAGTCCAGCTACAAAAAGTTCCTACACTAACAAATCCGCAAAAAGTTTCTCCACTATCCGCGGTGAATACTTTTTTTGATAAGGGGAAAAAACAGTTCAGATGAGAATCTGATCCGTAAATTTTTGAAAAAAATGAAAAAAAAAAATACACAATAGGATTCGCGTTCAGAATGCCCTCTGGAAGTTCAGCACAAAAGGAGAGTAGACTAAATCATGAATCAAGAGATTATTTTAAAAAAAGCTCTTTGGCTGTGCCAATCCCTAAGTAAATTTGAATGAAAAACGTGCTTTCATACGGAAAATCAGAACTTTGCTCTGGCTACAGTCAAAAGGCAGAAAACACCAGTCAGTGGCCCATTCAAATCGCAGCCGAAGGGGTAAGGAAGACAAACACTAGGGCTTGAGAACGCCCATAAAAAGCAGACGTGACCATCGAACAGTTCTCATTTTCAAATTTGGCGCCAATTTTTATTCCGTTCAAATCATTCACAGGGGTAAAATGACGTATTTTGCCAAACAACGCAAAAAAAACATGTTTCGAAGCTCCGAAGCGTAGATTCTCTCCGAACGGGGACAAACAAACAAGGTTCTTCGGCAAAATAACAATATAATATATTCAAATGAACTTTGAGAGATCAATGACGTCGCTCACGTATTAAAATTGCATGCAGTAAATAGAATCACTCTGATATTAAGAAAAAAATATAAACTCGAGGCAGTAATATTAAAAAGAGGTCAGAGGGTCAAGAGCAATATTATATAACACAGACAATAATGTTTTTTCAATATTAATGATATGTTTGAAATTATTAAAAAATGAATCGCTACATACGAAAAAACGGAAAAAGTCAACAATCTAGAGAAGACATTCTTTGAGAAAGAGTCTGGCCCTTGGATGAAGGTAATGGATCACAGTTTGGATCTGAGGTATCAATACAACATTATGTTTACCACACATTGCTTACTCGTGATGAGAATACGCAGTTAAGATCGAACAAAAAAGACGGTTCCTAAAAAACATGATATAATGACCGCAAATAAATAAACATAGTTAACAGGGTCACGATTTAAAAAGACGAACTCTATTGAAGTACAGACATGAATAAGTGGATTATTAAACCCTGAAAATTAATATTCTTCAGGTACTCGTTGCAGAGGAGAGTAGGCAAGTCTCGAGAACGCTTCCATTTGTTCATTCTGCAAAAGAATATTTTAAACGATGCCGGTGAAATTTTTCAGGTTGAGTGTGAGAAAAAAGGGGAAAGTGTTTGCTTAGGATACGGTAACCAAAGTCGGTCAAAAGCTGGTTTCTTGGCTTCAAGTCGCCATTTTGGCAGACCGTCGCTACCGTAAACTGTTGTTTTTTTTTTAAATAGGGAATTCGAGAATCCCAGTGTTGAATCAAATGAGACCTGATTCAGAACAGAGGGCTTGAGTTAGAAAAAATGAGACGTTATCAGAGAAAAGCATGCAAAAAGTAGCAGGTTGTAAGTTTTCAAGTTCTTTCATGCAAACGAATTTTATTTTCTCGAACTTTTGTGAGCTCCAGTCGTTGCTCTACTGCACGAACTATTTTCAGAGGGTCAAAATAAATCTGAATTTCGTTGGGAATTTTAAAGCACTAGCAACGTCGCTTGAAAGAGAAAAGAGGGTGCAGAGAAGCCAGAGTGTTCAAGTCGTGGTGAATGAAGAACGAAAGTGAAAAGTAGAAGCAAAAAGTGCAAAGGCCGTGCAACTTTCAATGCAAACTCCACCTTCACGCGCAGATGGTGGAAAGCATTGATCGGACAGCAATCGACGGCTTCTGTGAAAAAATATTCAATTTCTTTCAATTTACACAAGCATTTCCAAAAGCAAAATTATAAAATATAACCGGCGTATAATTTTTAGAGGTCAACTTACTCATGGCGGTAAAACGTTTCAAGTTCTCGAACAGATTGGGATCGTAATAGAGAGTGTTGGTGTTGATCGACGTGTAGCACAAAGATTCGTACCTGGTTTCAAAGATTTTATTTTTTAAAAAGCTGTTATCCTACCAGCAATCTCCCATGTCACAAAAATCGAAAAGTTTGGCCACTAGGAAGTCTTGGCAATGCATTTCGCAGATTGTCTGAAATTTTCTTGGCACTTTCTTCTGTTTTGGAATTGAAGAAGGGTATTGAAAAAAAATTGATTTCAAGAAAGTTTCATCAGACGCTGTCTCCATTCTTCAAGGTTTTCATCCAAACTATTCTGATAAAACTGAAATTTACCTCGATTTCCCCAATCATCAGCGTCATCTGTCCGAAACGGAGACCTGGATCTTCGAAGCGGTGCTCGACGTACCAGTCAAAGAGGCATCTCATGCACCAGTTTCGCCGCTCTTTCATTATTTCTCTGGTCTGCGGGGTGACATGTTCACTGTCTGAAATAACGACATTTTTCAAAGACCACAGAATCACTAGTTAAACTCAAAGCCATGAATATGTGAAACATTTCAACTGTCTGAAATTTGAAATTTTCAGATAGATCAGTATGGACCCTCAAATTTGATGGATGAATACCGTTTGGAATCACCTAAAAGTCAAGTCAACAATATTGACTTATAAAGTCAAAAAATCAACTGTTTTAGATTATTTATTACAGTCTTCCTACTTCTTCGACAGTACATAATTTTCGAATTTCTCTTATTCATTCCAAAAAGAAAAGAAGAAGATCAAATTATGAACTAACTCGATTGACTCCAAAGGAGCATCATTTGGAGGTAAGTTATCTCGGCGTCAGTCACCCGGAGTTGCATAAAAGGAAAGATGACGTTGGTCCAGAAGCGTTGGAAAGTATGAGTGAACGCACTGAAAATCGACTTAAACTTGAGTCTCGAAAATGTCGGTTTCTGCGTATTTGTAGGTACAATTACAAATCAGGTTGTTTTATAGAGAACTATTCAAAAATTCTCGAAATGAGTTTGAAGAAAATCATCATGAATAATAGACGAACCAATACATCTGATAGTTTCACAACATATTTTCAAATAAAACTTGGAATGGCTTTCCATTATTTCATCTGTCAAATATAAAACAGACGCATGGCTTCGTCCCTATTTCATTTAGCCAATCTGATTTTTCAACTAAAATTAATCTGAATTACGCGAAAATGTTTTATCAGAGAAATAAAAGTTAAAACAAACTATTTTTTGGCACTGATCTGTTGGAAGTCATCATGGGGCATTTCGAACCCAGTCTTTCCGTATTGCACATAAGTATAGTTGTTCATCACGAACTCGCCTCTCTTGCACTGAATGAATTTCGGAGATTATTCAAAATCATGAAAAAATCCACTTACATGGTAGGCATTCTTTGAAGCGCTGTAGAAATGATCCAAACTGAGCTTGCGAACAGAGTAGCGTTTCAGCAAGTTAGACTGAAACGACAACTGGTGAAAAACATGGAGCAGCTTTTTGATTGAGCACCTTGTCTTCAGGGGGCAAATCAGAATAGGGGCGAAGTTTTTCGATCCAGAAAAAAAGTCCGGTCAGCTCGACTTCACTCAGCTTTTCTACATCGGTAGGAACCATGGGCCGCAGTACAGGACCCTAAAATAAGTTGACTTTTAGATTTGAAAACAATAACTTAGTTTGAATATTTTGACGCCCGCTAGCCCTGGACAAGCTGGGCGCCGTTTCGTTCCTACATGAAGGAGTTTTCAGGGATAAGCAAATTTCGTCTACTACATCCACAAAAAAAACGTGCTGAACTACGCGCCGTCCTTGATCAACTACAAACCGACAAACAACTCTTGAATTATCCCATTATTCAGCATAGAATCTTCCCAGAAAATTGAGAAAATCATCAAATATTTCATACGTTCTCCAACTCGGTCAGAAACTGATCAATCGTCGAGAAAGACAGCTGCATCATGCGCTGATGGTCAGCGAAAGCATTGACCAAATCTCGGAACTCGCATCGATCCGTTTCATTGTACATTGGGCTCACTGTTCCGTATATCTGAATAGAAAATAATTCCTCAAAATTTCCGGTAGGCCAAGGGAGATCTGAATTCAGGAGCCTCAGCACAAGTCTTTAAGGTCTTTCCAACATTAAAAACCGACCTGTTCGTTACTTGTGCTGGCGAATTGATCGTCGTCGGTATCTTCCCCGTCGGAAGGCTTATTCTGAAAGAATTATCAAAATGAAAAGAGAAGTTCTCCCGCAAAAACCTCATTGTTAACTCCGAGAGAACGAGGAGAGTCCGACAACCGCCTGTTTTTTGGAGATCTGAATTCAGGAACCTCAGAACTCCTCGGAGTTCTGTAACTCAAGTTTCAAAGTTTTAAATCATGGTGTAGGTAGGAATTACTCTGGACAAAAGTCTGAGCCTTCGGTCTCTTTGTAGGACGTGCTAGGGAATACTTCGAATCTTTTTTTGCGATCACGCTGAGCTCCGGTCGGATCGCGACGAGGCTGCACCGCTGGAATAATTTTTCGTTTTTTTTTTGTGACTCAAAGCTTTTTTCGCTCCTTGAAAACGTGGCTACGGTAAACTGTGTAAGATTGCAAAAAAAAGGTTGAAAAAGACAAACTTCTGAACAAACCTGTAGTCTTCATTCCAGCCTCAAGACACTTCCTGAACCGGCAAGATCTGCAAGCGCATCGCAACTCCATGTCGATGGTACAATTGCCGTTTCCTTTGCACTGATACTTCTGTAACTTATCTGGGTCATCTGTGATTGCCTACTATGTGATACGAATCGTTTCTTTTTACATGGTTATCTCTTTAACTGTATAGTCAACTTAAAATGCGTAGCATGCTCGTTTGTCGCTCTTTTTATCTATTTTTCAATTATTTATTGATTTATTTTGTTTTTGCATTAAAAACAGTAAAGTAAATACAAAAACAGCGGTGACCGAGCTTTTGAAATGGTCGGTGTCGCTTGAATTGAACTGCCAAGAACCGCGTTTGAAAAATGATTTCAAAGCAGTTCTGTATGAAAATTTTGGTCTTGAACTTCAATAACTTCTCAACAACGTGCTATGGGAAAAATAACTCAATCAACCTTATTTCATTTAGAACATGTTTAGAGCCGCTAAAATTAATGTTTGCCTTCAAGTTTGCTTTCTTTTGTCTCCTCCTTCACATTCTTAACAAAAAAATAACTCTATTTATTGCATTCTTGCGGCGGGTTCATTTTTTTGTTTTTTTCATGATAAAAAAACGGTAAAATGACACAGCAATCACTAAATTTTCTTAAAAAAACCTCACGGAATGCTGATAATCTCAAAAAGCTTCGTTTAAAAACATCAACGAAAAAGGAGTTCGCTCCCAAATTTTTTTCGGCTCTCAAGTTTTTAATTTTATATGACAAGTAGATTTTCCTCAATTCCCACTGAAAAGAAGTTTTCACACCGCTCACAAAAAACTCCATATGAAATAAGCTTCTTTGGGCTTACTGTTGGATTTGAAAGAACGCGGAAGTGGTCATAAGTCGGTGCAAAATTTTAAAACCATCTGTTGTTGTCAAAAAAGTGATGCTTCACTCGGGGATATTCGCAACAAACGTTTTTTTTTGCTTATCGCATCTCGGAGACTTTTTTAATTGGGCTAAATCAAGATTTCAAAAAATTTGTTGGTTTTTTGATCTGGCAAGAAATTTTCGGCTTGACGTCCTCCAGTGTGTCTTTTTTCCTCTTCAATCGACTATGGGTCATCTCCGATCCAACGTAGATAACGCAGCTCAAATTTTCTCTTTTGAAAATCGTAAGATCAGAATATAGTGAATTTAAAAAGAAAAACAGGGAGAAATCGATACTGAATATTACTCATACGGTACTTATTCATTCGCAAAAATTCTTTTCTGAAGCCTTTCTTTTTTAAAATGCAGTCATCGCTCTAGTCTTTGAGCCAAGGTTTTTGGAGGAAAAATTTCATTTTTTTGCTGTTTTTAATTGAAATTTAAGAATTCGTTCGATAAATTCATTTTATCTTGGCTTTTTTTCTAAAAATACATCGTAAAAATTCAACTCAATTTTCAAATTATTATTCATGATTGAGAAAAAAATTTTCCTTTGAGAACATTGTTAGAACTCCTAATTACTTTATTTTAATATTGCAATATAAAAAACAACCTTTTTGCTTGACAGAAGGTACAAAATTACCAATTATCTCCTGCAATCTTATGTTTTCCTTCCGCAAAAAAAAATAATGAGAAAACCTTAGCTTCTGATGAGTCACAAGATCTTTTCACGCAGAAAAAATTTGTGCTTAGTATATTTTTCACAGACTTTGAGATGTAAGAAAAAATACCGATTTTTCGACAACTGTTCGGCGGAAGAAAGCGTTGCACGAGCGGCAGCTAATAGCTCCATAATGAAGTCCATCCGCGGCGCTTCCGCAAATGGTGCAGATCTGTTAAAGAAATTTTGACAGTGTTTCAAAGCATCCAAAAAAGAATCGCTGTTGAACCAAAAGTACTGCTTAAAACATGAAGGCTCTCACTATGGATGTGTGTAATTTCATTACACTCTAAAAATAATAAAGTTCAATACCTGCCCAGAGTAATCTTCTTTCATATCGAGCGTAAAAGAGTCACCCGCCTCAAAAAAACCAAAACGGCAGGTTCCTGCAATTATAAAGTACAAAATTCAACACGAAAAACGTTCTGATATGGGTCAATGTACTGAAGATAAGGAAACAGGGTATTTGCATTGGTTAGCGTTGTAATCAGAAATATCAAACAAGAAACGACGATTATCAGGGCATGTTAACGAATTCTTTACTCAAAACAACTGAAGAAAAAATTGAAACTGGGAAGTTGCATTCTGTCAAATCGCATTTTGGGTATTCTCCGAATGGAATGACTATGCCTTCCCACAAAAAAAAGTTTAATGCATTCTGCGAAAAAAGGACACGCGTTCAGCGATTCTAAAAATAATTGGCCCAGCTCCGCCCTTGACTTCAGTTTCCATTAGCCAGCTTAGATCTCTAGGATGATTTTCAAGGATGCTTGGAAAACATTTATTAATGATAATCTTCCGAAGACCTTCATTTTATAAATGGCTGAAAAAGAAGTAAGTCTAAAATTTTTAGGTTCAGGATGACGCATTAACCACTCAACCAATTGGCATGTGACATGAGAATGTTTCGTTAAACTGTGATCATAGGCTTTGCAGATTGCTTCCTGATCGAATTTCGCGAGATGGGGAGACCTCAGTCACTTTTGAAAAAGAAGCCAGTAAAGTTCGCTCTCCGAAAAGATATCGTTTTTAGTTTGAACGATCGCTTCCGACCTTACGCTGCAAAAAAAGCAAATAGTGGAAGCCCCGGAAAAAAAAAGGTCAAAGATCAGGACGCGGCTGAATGCCTAAAAGTGAAGCCGAGAAAAGAAAAGAATGCGATGAGAAAGAAGACGTTAGAACTGAAACACGACGAAAACGCGTACAGCCTATTCGCAACACAAACGAGGACATTGACCTTTGAAACACATTTCGCCTGTTTTTTTTAAAGGGCGAATCAACAAAAAAACATTTGAGAAGAATTAAAAACAATCTATGCTATTGAAAGTCAAGTATAAACTTAAGCAAAAGAATTATATAAACTTTTTATTCAGAGAAAAAGGTAAAAAGCGCTGCCGCATGTCATTGCCAAGGGGGATAAGCCGAGAAAAAATCCCAAAAAAACCACTTGCTCGCAAAAAGATATCGATAAAAAGAGGGGAAGGTTTTTTTAAAACGATTGAAAAATTGCGATAAACCTATTTTATTCCTTGAGAAGGATCGACCAATTTCATAATCATGTCTTTTTTAAAAACTCAAAAAACAGCTTCCTTAAAATGAAATGAAAGGTGAGTCAGAGCGGAAAAAAATTTGAAAACAGCCTAGAAGTAGGAATAATATTTGTTATGTCTATACGGTAAAAAACTTAGTTAAATGATGAATCATTAATTGTGCTCCAAAGATTACCGCATCGTTCTGCCTCAGTAATTATACTAATTGGAGTCTGCTATGCACGAGACGTCTCGGCCGTTTTTTTAAACGCATGATCAGCAGATTGGCGGCTAGTTCGTTATGATGACTTTTTGCACTTTCCCGTTTTTCTATCAATTAGAAATGCGGGCTTCACGAAGGAAAGAGTGCAAATGATTTCGAATGGAGAGAAACATACTTCTATTAACTTATGAGGATGCGGATATCCTACACTCGAAAAAAAAATCCTTCCGTCACATGTTCTTTTATTCACAACCCCGCACTTTGTCAGAGATTTTTCACGACCAACGGTCAAATTCAGAAAAATGTCAGCCAGGCGCGGAAATCAAATGAGGATGAAAATGTTTGCCTTTTTTGGAAACTGAATACTTGGAACAACCCACATGAAATTGAATACTTCCAAGCAAAACTGCCAATTTGAAAACTAAAAAAAACTTGGAGGGATCTCACGTTTTTGTAACATGAGTAACACAATGAGAAACGGGTTCCATGAAACTGCAAAAAAGGCATAATTGAGATCAAACATTGCGAACATTAACATAAAAACAAAGCTGAACATGACACTCCAGAGAATCATCTCCTAAGCAACGCAAATGAAAAAAAAACGAGGCATTTACATTTTCTTTTTGAACTTTGGTTCCAAAATGAAAATACGTTATAATAGGTTTTCCCGCCTACATGAAGCAACAGATGAAAAGGAAGAGGCCTGTGTGGTGAGAGAAAAAGTAAAAATCCGCTTTTTCGGTACAATTTCTTTCGCTGACCCATCATAAAATCTTTTTTTGTAGCGGCAAGGCAAGTTTTTTTTGCACTATATAACTTCTGAGAGCAATTGAAAATAGGAGAAAGTTTAAAAAAGCTTTTCTATCTTATGAAGAACTCAAAAAAATGAAATTGAGAAAATGAAATTTGAAATACGATCAAATTAATTTTTTGATTGAACCAGCAATTCAATAAAAACTGCTAAAACGAAAAAAAAAAACAACTTCAAAAGGTTTATATTGCTTTTGGAAGCGGATTTCATTAAAAGTTGCCTGGCATTTGAGAGGTTGATAATAGACTCTAGTTTACGTTTCCCTCAAGCTTCGGTTATTATGACACCAAAGCGGCGTGAACTCCTGATAATTATGTTTCCTGTGACATTTGAAAAAGTGCAAAATTTTTTATCGCAAAAAAGGTTTGGAAGTTATTGCTGCTTCAGTTGCTCTATGATGAATCATTTGGCATTTTATATAAATTTGAAAGAGCGAAGGAAAGGGCAAAAACGGTTTATGTTTAAATTTAGTTTGACTTAAAAATTTTAGTGGTTTTCGCCAACGTCTTCATATAACGTTGAAAACTGTTTTATTAAGGTCTACGTTCCAAAAAAGAGAGGGAAAATGTCAAGGAAGTCATTTGATCTCCACCAAGCAAAAACAACGAGGCTGATCTATGTTCAATTAAACCAGTTTCAAAAAACAGCCTTTCGGTTTGAGATCACAGAGCGATGAACTTCCACTGCTGATAAGGATCGCTAAACTCGAAACGTGCGCCGTACCAAGCAGAAACAAGGACGAAATTGGAAAACTAGAATATGAAAAACTTGGCGGGAACTTTTTTGAAATGAAAAAGTCAGCGCCTTAGTTGTCCCATGCGGAACAAATGACAAAGAGTAGCTTCCAAAAAAGGTAATAGAGGATGGAAAGAAACCGATCGATCGCAAAAAAGTATGAACAACGTCGTTGCAGGGTACGCAGAGTACAACTCTGCTGGTTTCTTGCGTATTGAGGAGCTGCCGGCGACCAAGGCGCCAAACCAAAGCGCGCCAAATCATCGCCTCGAGACCCGCCGGTTCACGACCTCCTTTGCAAAAAACACCTCGCGTCCTTTGATCAGACTATGAACACCGCTCGAACAAACTTGACATATATTTATTTGAAGATACTGTTTGTTTAGATTTCTTTCATTGTTTCTTGTAGTTTGATTTAAGAAAGAACATCAGAATAGGTTTGAAAACAAATTATAAGTTTCTGTTGTATTTCTCACCAGTCTTTTTGAACACGCTGTATGAGAAATCGGAGCTAAAATTTGAAAAACCTAACAAAAAGCCTGAAAATTATTATTTATTCATTAAAAAGTGATGGTTTTCAGATTCAGTTTTTGGTTTCTCGTCTGAATTTTTTTTCCGAGCTGAAAGTCTTCTAATATCCATAGAAAAGGTCATCAATTACATGTTTCTTTTTTCGTCATTCTGCGATTTAATAGGATATTAAAAGCTGTCATTCATGTAATCGGCAACAAAAACTGGAGCTTTTCTCAGAAATAATCTCTCTGAGAGCCGCATTTATTTGATTTTCCGGGAAACTAGAAAATGTTTCTCATCGTGCTATCAAACTATAAGCGTTATCAGAAACTATTGAGAAAAACTTTTTTGTTGCAAATTTTGTACTTTTCAGCCGCGTTTTTGAATTTTTAAAATTCACAAACGGAAGAATCATTAGAGATGGCATTTTTGGACGGAACTACAGTAACCTGAAAAAAATATTTGAAAAATTTGCCATTTTTCCTCTACAACATTGCCTCACTGTTTCAAAAAAAGTATGAAAATTCAAAAATGATATCAGAACCAAGCCAGTTCAGAATTGCACTAAAAGTTAACCATGCCCTTTAACTATTCGTGAAATAACATGGTGGCAGGTTAGTTTTCATTCTACAGCTCTATAATTAAGTCACCCCTTATTTAGAACTTCCCAAAAATAGTTCAAAAACTCTCATTTTGTCATTCAAGTATGAAATCATAGTTTTGACTATGTAATTAAAAGTTCGAAATCTTCAATTTTTGAAACGCTATACAAAGCAAAAAGCAAGAAAATAGCAGAGAACAACGCTCAAGTGACCCTTGGTGACAGTTTGCTGGAGTGCTGGAGGTGCAGAGCGCCACGAAAAAAAACGCCGCGAGACGTGATTCGGAAGATTTTCCAGTCTCGTAACAACTTTTTTCGGACTTTTCTTGTGTCTTAACCTATCAGCAAACTATTCTGACGGAACTATCGAACTGGAACCGCGTTATAAATCAATTTCTCTTAAGATTCTCTTACGACACGAGGCAAGTTCGTTAGGAAATATGTTTTGTCTTCAAAAAATGTGGGAATGTGATATTTGCACTCATTTCCTTGTCTAATTGGCAAACTATAATTATGTCGGAAATATTTTGAAGCTATCGTGAGGAGCTTTTCTTGAAATTTTCTGCCACAGTACCGTCAGAAAAGATACTAAAACGGAATTTCGGTCACAATTTTCTTGTAAGGATTTCAACCTTCCTGACGCTTTCTGAAGTTCTGATGACTGTCATTTTCAATACTCTGATGAAGTTTCAGTTCACAATAAAAAAAAGCAGCTCTATTAAGTTTCAGGAAGATTGAATTCCTTACAAGAAAGTTTTGAGTTTTTTCGTATCTTCTCTGACGGTACTGTCACTGAGCTTTAAAAAAAACTTGAGAAGTATTAAAATTTATTTTGGTTGCTGGACGTATTTTGAATTCAACTATTTGTTTCTCAGATTCCTCGTAAATGAATGATCATTTTATCCTTTTTCTATTTGGAAATTTATCGCGGAAGTTTAGAGATGAACTCAGGAAAATTGAATTTCTTACAGTAGCTATGACCCAAGTCGCGTTATTTGTGTCTTTTTTTGACGGTATTGTATCCAGCAAAATAAAAAATGGAACGTAAGTTAAGAAAAAAAAAGTCCTTAGAGAAATATGGTCAGGACGACCTACGCTTTAGTATGCCGTCCAATTTTCTTGCTGGTGCAATATTTGCGTTCCACTCGCGGCGGTATATGCAGCTTGCTCCCTTGCACTCGTTTCCATGGGGCAAAAGAACATTCAGAATAGAGTTTGCTTTTGGCGAAAATGAAGATCAAACAGCGAAAAGACACCCAAGAAGACTTTGTAGTCATCAAACAGAAAAAACCGTATTTCGTTCACGAATCATATAAGAAGGGAGAAAGCTTGCAGAAAGGAGGGAATTAGGGATTCTGGTTTGCAATGAAGAAGGTGGGCTTAAATATGCCTTTTTATGTGAATATAGACTATAAAATTGAGGCTTCCACTGATCTCTGCGGACTATCATTTGTATACTCCATACTTTTTAACTGCCACGTTTTTGGCCAAAAAGAGATATCCTATTAACTACTCTGCAATGAATGAAACATAAAACTGAGGCTAAAAAACGTTTCACATCGAGATTCTTTCCATAGGATCACTAGAATAGATTCTACTACGTTTCCCATCATTTTGCAATAAATTCAGTTCATCTGTGAACTCTTGAAGGCTAGATACACAACATTTGTGAATGGAATCGAACATTTTCAAAGAATTCGATGTCAAAAATAGAAAAAAAATTTTGTGAGTTGTATTTTTGTGGAGTCTAAAAAGTCCAAAATGTTCATTTAAGTTTAAGAGTTTAAAAATCCATTCCATTTACTACCAAGAATGACTTTTTCATAAACAGTTTTTTTCGATTTTTCAACTTTGCTTTCAAAAAAACCTCCAGCGAGCTTCGAAAAACTTGATGGTTAAGAGGAAATGCTTGAGCCGAAAAAAATTGCTACTTTCAGATTCCGATAAAAGGGGTAGTGAAAAAAATCATCAACGTTTAGTAAGATCCTTTTTTTGGAGCTTCCAAGATAAAACAAGCGAAATTGGTCGATAAATACATAAAATCCTCCCCAAAAAAATTTGTGAGATATTTTAACTTCCAAGCTTTTTATTTATTATTTTTGACCCACTAGCTTCTTGAAAAAAACCTCTTCGCAAAAGATTAGTTACGAAAAAATTTAAAACCAAAAATCCATCGCTGAAACAGAAATCTCCGGTGGACCAATGAAAGGGAAAATTTTCCTCCGAGCACCTTTCATCGAAAGAAAAGGCGGAGAAGTGGAAACGGCGTGGATTGTCTTTGGAAACGTTTGGCGTTTGATGGACGTTCGATAAAAACATTTTATATCCATACAGCTACGCAAACGCCACCGAAATTTTGAAAAAAAAAAACCACTTTGACTTTTTTTCGATTCTCTCGACTTTGTCGTTCGAATTAATAATTTCATATTAGTTTGAACTTTTTTGAAACCCACACATAATTTATCAACGAATCAATATATAAAAATAAAGAAACCATTCCAATTGCAAAATAATAGAAAAAACCGGAGTCATTTAAGAAAAGGTCATGAATAAGTTACAGAAAACACGTAAGAAAATGAAGATCATTTCATTTCTGCCATTCAAGTCCGAGCGTTTTCTCCAGGAACGAGAACACGACAGCTGTTTCTCGGATCTGCAAGAACGCTCATTAGTGCAAACAAAAAAGTCGGCAGAATCATTTTTTCGACTTCAGTGGAGTTTATAGAGCCATCGAAGAAACATTTTTTTCATTTCGAAAATTCAATAATTTGCTGCAGACTGAGTTATTCGTTAATGAAAAATAATGATAAAAAAACTGTTTTTTTGAATAATCTTCCGCTTCTTCTCATATCGAAAAAAATTACTATGTTAAAGTTTCCTTTTGATTGTCCATTTCTAACTGATTAAAAGTAAACTAAGACTACTTTTTCCGGTTGTCAAGAAAAAAATCGGCTTTTTTTAATTTTTTTGCAAGTTAACAAGCTTATAAATTAGCGCTCTTCTTTTTTTTCATTAATCATTTTGCGACTTACCGTGACATAAGTCGGCTTTCCAGCGCCATGACCAGCATCCGTCGTAATCACACCGGCAAAAAGTTTGTTGGCGACTTTCTGTTTTTCCGCCTGCAAAAGCTTTCACGATTTCAAAAAATCTAGAAAAGAATCTTCAAAACCTTGCCTTCTGTCATTATTTTAACTATTTTTTATTATTTCCTCTAGAGAAAATTCTGAAAATTGCATCTTTCTTTTTTTTTTTATAGCGATAGGATTTTTAAAGGTTGATTTTCTGAAAAAAAGCTTTGGGGCATCTTTTTCTCAATAATTTATACTTGAAGGCTCAAAAAATTTTAACTTTTACAAATAGCACTTTCTGAGAAAAAAAGATAAAAAAATTCTGAAAGGTTCAAAATTATCATGTTATGATGTAAATAATTTGTTTTTTTCTGTTTTTTTCTGTCTTAATGATCTTTTGAAATCATTAACCTGGAAGTAGAGCTCGGCCAGGTACTTCAAAGAGTGGCCAGGAACCACACGATCGTCGTGATCGGCCGTCAAAACCAACATATTCGGATAGTTTTGCAAGTCGGCGGACGCCAAGTTATGATAGGGTGAATAGCTGAATTAGTCTTTTTGAAAAAAATTCCAAAAAAATTATTTTTGAAAATTTAAAAATGACAAAATGAAGAAACCTCATCAGATTTACAAAATGCTCATCCGATTCCGGATCACCAAACTCTGGGACCCAGGCGCAGCCAATAGTGAACTTTGGATAGCGGAGCATGTCAAGAACACTGAAATCAGAGAAAAATATGACTTTTTTTTTTGATTTTGGAAAGTACCCGACGTGGCAAACGACGGCGCCCAGGATTTCCGGAGCTCTACGAGCACAGGCTGCGACGAGAAGACCACCGTTAGAGCCACCTTCGATTGCAGTCCTGAATATTGAAAAATACGCTGAGAACATTTTTCTGAGCTTTTTTGAAAAAATGAAGCAAAAAAAACTTTTTTTCAAAGATATTCCTTTTTCTCCCACAGTGTGAAATTAATCATAGCTTTTCCAGCTTGAATCTTTACAATTCAAAAAGACTTCTATCGAAGCAAACTAACAATTGAGGAGTAGTTACGCCACGATCGATGAAATCGGCGACCACAGAGTTGAAATCATCAAAAACGTTGGTTTTCTTCAGAAGCCTTCCCGCTTGGTAGAAGTCATCACCGAATTCACTATAAAAATATTAAAATAAAACCACCACATATAATTTCCTCTCACCCTCCACCGCGACAATTGACAAGTACATAAATTGCGTCATAATTGGTTACAAAAATTGGTCGGGAAGTTGAGTACCCGGGCGACAGTGAGATTTGGAATCCTGGAACAAAAAGTGAGTTTTTTGCCTTTTTTCAGCGCATAAAATGGTTCCTCCCTGAATAAAACAATCTGACTACCTCCATATCCGTAGAACAACACGGGACGCGGGCCTGCCGAACGCATATTTTTTGGCTTCATCATGAAGTAATGAACCTTAAAAACACATATTTTCTTATTTAATATTAAAATGAGAACTTTTTCCCCATCGCTGCTCCTAGCCCATCCGTCAGAAACCTCCAGTCGATCCGAGTAGTCGTGCTGTTCAGTTCCACTCTTTGCAATAATCTGAACCATCTTATGTTAGTTCTTTGAATCGAGTTTTAATTAGAACTACATATCGAAGACATTTCCATTAAAAAATTCCTTTTTTATTCGATTTTTCAAGTTTTCCTGGCATGATGACATGTGTAAAAAAATTGATCAATTTCTGAACTTTCATTTCTCAAAATTTCAAAGTAGTAACACATTCCGAAAAAAGTTTTTTTGGCTTCTCTCGGCCCCTGAACATTTTCTGCACGATTGAGATAAAAGAGTATAACTTTTTTCACGACTCTTATCATATGGCGTTTTTGTTACTTTTTCTAACTTCTTCAGTATTTTGCAAGGAGCAGGCCCTTGTATATCTTTCTGAAACTTCTAAAGAAATCCGTACCTCGATGACCGGTTTCTCTTTCAAGGTCAATTTCTGGATCACAACTGGAGTTGTGAAAGACTCCTTATTGAAGTAAGTGACATCTTTGCCGAACCAGTTTGAGAAACCAGAGAGCTTGCTGGAATATTTTAATGAGATCACTCCTTTAGAAAGTTTCACTAACTCGAATCCTTGGTAGATCGTGTGAAGCTTCTCTCCTGAGTGGGAGCAGAACTCGACGAGCGTCTGAAAAAATTGAATATTAGCAATTTTTCCATTGAAACCATTTCTTTCAAATTGACACGTTATCTGCTATCAACTAAATAATGAACAAGAAGCTCTCAATATGAATTTCGATGTTTTTCGTAAAATGGGAAAAGAACTGAGGTAAAAGTTAGAAAGTTTAAGGCTGAGCCAGGTTGGTGATGCAAATTTTGTACGACGGAAAGAATGGATTCGGAATTAGTTAAGCCATAATTTTCAAATAAATACCTCCAAAGAAGGTGTCGTGTAGTGAAGAAGAATCCCTGTATCGTAAACCGTAGCTCCCTGCAGAACGAAGCCTTTTCGCTCCGGGACCACTTCAACCAGTTTAGAACAGTCGTTCAATTTTCCAGCCAGGATTTTATAGAAAGTAGCGCCATCTCTATTTGTCAAATAGAACATCTTGTCTTCAACATTTCCAATGAACTGAAATAAAAAATCACTGCTTTGAATCATCAGAATAATCCAAAATGAGGAACAAAAACACACATCGATTTTCTCGGTGAATTCGCTACTTATAGTGATAGGAACCACATGGTCGGGAATAGGGTCGGTGATTTGCCAGATGAAAACTTCGTTGACCAAGTCGCATCCGCGATAAACAGTGATTATCAGATATTTGTTACAATGGGACACGCAAGCGTTGCTGAAAAAAAAAAAGAAGCTGATGATGAAAAATAAGTTGAGATACATGATCAAAGCATCGTTGTCTGGTCTTTCGTAAACCAAAATATCATTTTCGGCATCAGTGCCAAACTCGTGGTAGAACAAGGCGTGATATTGAAGGGCCTTGGTGCAGATGTTATCGTCTTCAACATCTTTGCTCTTCTGAAATTTTAATTTTTCTTAAAATATAGAAAAATCAATAACTAACCTCGCTCAAATATTTTGCGTAAAAGACGCCTTGGCGTTTGTAGAAAGTGATCGGGCCGAATTTGGCATTTGGAATCTTGTCTGGGAGATCTTCACCGTTTACCTTGCGGAACTGAAACAGAAAAAAAACATTAAGTGATTTGCTGATACGGTTTTCGAAAATAAATGAAATTTTTAGGAAAGTTCAGGATAAAACTGTTTCATTGTTTATTGTGAAAAAAAATTTGACATATGGAAAAAAAAAGTAGAATAAGCATATTTCACAATTGATTATGCTGCACTTTGGAGTTCACTTTTAATAGAATTTATAACATTGTGATTTGTAGCCGTTGGAATAAAATCTTGGTGATTCATGAAGAAACTTCTCTTCAAATCCACAAAATAATAACCTGTATCGTGTAATTATCCGAGCCCTTTGCGCTCAACCCGTAACCCAAAATGGCTTCATTCGTGTCATCAGACCAGTCGTAGCAACTGAAACAATTATTTTTCCCAAAAAACAAAAAAAAAACTTACTGAAGAGAAACAGAGCCATCCGTAGACAACTGATTAACATCCAAGAAAGGCACATCTCTTTTGTCCGTCCGTTTGTAGTAAACGCTGAAAAAATTGTCATTTTGTCTCAAAACTACAAAAAGACAAACGAGTGGTTTTGTACTCCATTATGCCCGAAATAAAAGAAATGGCCGCCCTGCTCCGAGGCATTGCTTACCCGCTCGTAAACCCAAGCTTCCGTCAGCCTAAACTCTGCTTTTCTTCAAACGCCTCGAATGACTGAACTAACGTGTCGATAACTCGCTGAGTAGATGGATCATCTGCAAAACGAGCCTTTGAATAAGTGTTGAGCTGCTCAACGAAATTCTTCGTGTCGCTGGCGTCCGCGTCTTCCAAGCTATGGTATGGATCTTTCACCTGCATTGAAAACAAAACTTGAACAAAAAAAACTTCTAACAAAAACCTCAGTTTTCTTCGAAGTGTAGGTGTAAACCTTCGATTCATCACGGAAAGCTTTGGGGAAAGCCAACTCTTCACCAACAATTGAGTTGTCCGCCATCTCTGTAAACGTTGATTTTATAAGAAAACCTCAAAAAAAAACAAATAAAAACGAAATAAGCGATGACAAAAAACTGCGTCTACGAACGTTCAAATACCGTCTCTTTTCAAAAAGAAAGCGCGCCCTACCGCACACTGTACAAATATCGGCTTTTTGCTAGGTGGCTTTGAATGGGTTTTTATAAGGTGAACACGCAGAATTTTGTGTTTCCTTCAAAAGTTTATGTTGGAGGAGGTTTTGCCCCCTTTGGGAATTTTGAAAATATCTCGCAAAAAATTTTTGTATCCTTATAAAAATTGCTCTGAAATTTTTACATTCCAGTTAGTTTTTGTGCAAACACAAGCAAAGATTTGCCTAGAATGCGTACAAAACATTTCAAAAACTTAATTTTTGAACCAAATTAAATTGAATATGAGTTTTTTCTCAAACTTCTGGAAACGATCTTCAAGATTCTGTGAGCAATTTTGATGGTTAACTTTTTTAATTTTTCATGTCGCAAAAATCATGAAATTTTTTTAACATTGATTCTGAAGTAGTGCAAAAAATAATTGTGTAAAAAATGAGATGTTTGGCGAATTCATGTTAATAGGAAGATTTTTGATGTTTGGTTTTACAAAGCGTATTCTGAGCTCAATACTGTAGGCTCAATTAATATGATAAGTTTATTATTATTGCTGATCTATGATAACAAAAATCTTGCAGCTTTTCATAATTTTTCATTTAAAAAAATGTTCTATGAAAAAAATAAAAATTCAAAAAAATTGTTCTATGAAAAAAATAAAATTTTGGAGTTAAAATATAAATATTGTTACAAAAATATCAAAATGAATAGTTTTTAAATGTTCGGTAAAAGTTTATCAAACGACAAAAAAATTCCAATGGAGAGCTTTTTTTATCGATGGCTTAGAACAAGATTTCATAAAGGTTTTTGCAGAGTTTGCAGGAAATGCAAAAAAAAAAAACAAGTTTTGACGTATCATAAAACTTTAGTCATGAATTAGTTGTAGTTGTAGCTTTGAATTAGCAACTCGTAAAAAACTACATCAAAATTGAAGCTGGAAAATGAGAGAAACTACAGCAGAAACTTTCAAAAAAGTTTATTTTGCTTAACGACTGTTTTATGTGGAATGAATTTCAAACGTGTTTTTAGACCGGTGAGGAATAGATTATACTTCCAAAGCTCTGAAAAAAAATTTTTTATTCTGGGAGTATCCTTCAGCATTTGAATATTAATGAAACATTTCGCTGTAAGTATTGTTGGGCTTTTTTTCTTGTTAACTTTTAAAAATTTCTTTATCATTGAGAAAAAAACTCAAAGTAAGTAACAATTTAACATAACAATTAAGGGCACTGAAACGATAACACGTGTGACAAATGCAAAAAAAGGCCGCTTACAAATTATGCAAAAAGTATGTTTTCTGTCTGAAAACTAAGCGGAAAAAAATGCCTCTCCGATCAAAAATGAAGAAAGATCTGGGGGTATTAAAATGAGACGATTTTTGGTTTGTTATAGGGAAAGTCCATGATTAAGTATTGTTACTGCGTTTGAAATGAGTGAAAGAACAAAATGAAAAGACAAGTTTTATGATAGCATTATCTTGACAATGACAAATGAGCTATTATATAAATTATAACAAAAAGTGATTGACTTAATTCAAAAGATGAATATTTTTAAGACAGGATTGGATGAATAAATTGAAAAAAAGCAAATTTAACTTCTTTAAAAATTAAATGTTTCTGAAGTTAACAGCCAATGTTAATTAATCGAAAAAAATGAGTTAGAAAAACGAGTTCAGTTCATTGCGCTGTCCCGTCTTCCAGATTCGTTCAGGGCGGAATTGCTGTCGATAGTGTTGTTGGAAATGCTCTTCGGCAAAAAATGTTCAAGTCTTCTGCGAGCTTTTTGCTCCATCTCGACTACCTGTGAGACAGTTAAAAATGAAAAAAAAATCGCTCTAAAATATATCTACCTTGTTCAGTCGGTGGAACTCGTTCTGAAGATTTGCTAGTTGGTCTTTGATAGAATAGACGGCATCGACAATGCTTCTGTAGTTTTTTTTATTCAAGGGATGTTTCTACAAAACGCTCACTTCTCTTGAAAAACGACTTCGTCTCCGACCATTTCCTCGACAAGAATTCGTTCGTCTTCAGCAACGATGAGCTGTGGAGCATGACTCTCGACGATGGCATGATCTTGCATTCCGCCCGTTTCGATACAGTACCCCTCAATGATTCTTAGAAGCGCAAAGTCGTCTTCTTCATCTCTTGCTGCTGAAAATTGAAAAGTTCAAAACTATAAACTCGACTTTTTGGTTACCTTCTTTGCGCATTTTCACATGCCCCTTCTTGCTGGGTTGAACAACTTTTGCAACCCCGCAATAAGAAGGGAGAATCGTATGCCGATAAGAACTGCGCTCTGAAAAATTCCACGTCATTTCTTGTGAGACGAAATTCAGTTAGACGCATCGCTAATGCTTTTATCTCTTTACCGTAAGCTGGAACGTCGTAATCGGGAGAAAAAATTTAAAGAATAATGACTTTTGATCAATTCTGATCAATTTTAATTATTGTAAAAATTATTTACGTGTTTAGTAGCTAAATCGGAATACTCTACACCTTTTTTTATCATGCTAGTCTGACTACTGAAATTCTTAAAAAAACTATGCTCCAAATTTTTTTATTCATTTCCAGAAAAAAATAAATTAAGTTCAAAGTTACACTACCTGAAGGCGTTCTGACGTGGTTCTCGCTCATTGGAGAAAAAGCCTTCTGGGAGAATCATTTCCAAATCGTGATCGAACTTGATCCCACTGTTGTTCAAGCTTTCTTCTAACCTGAATGGATGGGATAACATTATCAACCATTATTCCCTTTTTCCAATCTTACCCTTTCGAAACACGTCTTCTTGGAGTGAGTTCGACCGGCCGCAGTGCGCCATCTTCTTGGCACTGAAGTACTTTTGAATAATGAAAAAAAAAATCATGCTCTACAATGGTCAGCTTTTATTTTAATTTTTTCTGAACCCAGATCAGGTTTTAGTATGAAGATCGCAACTTCAAAACCACTAGAAATGGAGAATATAGAACTTGAAACTTAATTTTGGAGCATGTCAACACGTTTTCACAAATAAACGGCTGTGAACCCCATTAATTTCTAACTCCAGAGTGGTGCCTATAGAGCAATTTCAGGTGCCCTCGGAGGGTCCCTTTTAGGGATTGCTTTCCCAACCCCTATAGGGGCGCTAAAACTGGCAAAATTGGTTATTATAAGCGCTTCAGATAGTGAGGATCTATGTGCGCTTCAGTTAGTGAATAAACTGTAAGTGAACCCCATTAATTTCTAACTCACATTATCATTAGCCGTCGTGGAAGGCTTCCGTAGGGCAGTGACGTTTGTGGATGTCGTGACTCCGTCACATTTGCCAAAGGCAGCCATCCAACGGTCAATTTCTGATTGCTGAGAGTTCCCCAAGACAATTTTGGTTCCTTTCCTCTCTATAAATAGAAATTGCAACAGTAAGCAGTACTTTGTCCCATTACCAATAGTAACTTGCTCATTGTTGATTTTCGTAACATTTAACCCGTTGGTTGGCATTTTTTCTTGAAGTTCGTACCCCATCGATGTGGTGATGTCGAAAAACATCAAATAACGAGAAAACAGTGAGATGAATCTGAAGAAGTTCAGTTAGAGGAATGATTCCCATCTAGGATTCACTTATCACTGGGCTCCTTGTTGTCAACCTGAACACTGCTCACTCCCACGTAAAGAATCGACCCTCGTTCAGTAAACGGCACAATTTTCTCTACTTTCGCGACGTATAAAAACTCGAGTTGGGCTTCTTTCTGCTTTCGGATCGTCGTGCAGCATTCCTGTAAAGGGCTAGCTGATATATACCAAGAAAGTTATATTGATAATTGGAAAAGTTAGGAACGTCAGGAAGTGAAATTTTGATAATATGAGATTGTAACCAGAGTCAAAAGGAATTTTATGAAGCCTTTGAGGGTTTGTTATGGTTCAAGAGTTTCCATTAATTGTTCCTAAATGAGTGGTTACTGCCCTTTTTCTGTCCTTTTGTCGGCTTCTATCCACCCTTTTTAGACCCTTTGAAAAACACAAAATGTTTTAAATTAAAAATATCTTTACTATTGACTGTGTATGAACCAAAATGTGCTACAGTAATATAATCAAAAATCATCAATGACCGAAACTTTCAGCACTCACTCTTTTTTAGCACTCTCATTTTTTCTTCCCTCTTTTTGAAGGCATGAAGGTCCAGAAAAAAAAGTTCATTAAAGTATTTAAAACTGAGCCTTTTTAACAACCATTTTGCATAAAATAAGATTTGAAAGGAATCTTCGGTCCGATTCACAAACGTTTTTATCATCAATAAGTGAAACTTACTTTGATTTCTCTGTACACTGAGCCACTCCTGTGAAGATCTCCTCGATCGGCATAACCTTCCTGAAGAAATAACTCGAATAAAGTCTCCCAAAAATTTTACCGTCACGATTCTTTCCATTTCTTGCATAGCTGGCTGGTATCGCTCAATGTGGCGGAAAGGCTCACTCAGTCCGGATATGAGATCCTTCATTTCCTTGCCGTTCTTGGTCAAAACTCCTTCCAAATCGCCACTTAATACAATAGTTATATAAACATATTCCATTTACACCATACAATTTCTCTTTGATGACTTCTGCAGCTTTCGGATGGTTTTCTGAGTAACGCAATAGAGCCTTGCGCAAGCCGACAGCAGCATTCAGGAGAATACCGCCGATTCTTTGTTTTTGTGGCTCTTCTCTAAAAAAAAGATTTTTATCAAAAATCCGTATGATGGCGCTAACTTGACGTTTTCTTCCAACTCGTCCAAAATTGACTTTTGAACTTTAAATATTTCTTCAAAGTTTCCGGCAAGAATGTCGAAATCCTCAGCGGATAAACTGTAAAACGTTAAAATCCAAACAAAAGTTCAGAGTTACATTTCAGATTTCATAATGGGGTGCAGGAAGTTGACGATAGTTCCTCTGAGGCTTTCTACGTATTCACTTTCGTATTTGAGAAAGTTTTTCAAAACGTCAGCCCTGTAGTCTTGACGATTCAGCTCGATTGATTTGAGATGTTCTGAAAGAATTTCTCCGTGAAACATTTTAAAACTTGCTCGCTTACCCATTCCTTTAGCACTGGCATTTGGGACAGAACGCGATCTCATCAACTTTTCTGAAAATCCATTTTTCTCAAAACATTTGGAAGGTTTCTAACCTTTTTCGGTGATCAGAGTGACATAGGCGGCAGGAAACCAGCCGGTCTGTCCATTAAAAGTTCCTTCCCACCATCCTCCGTCCGGCTGTTGGGTTATCACAATTATGTCGTCTTTGCCAAAGTGTAACTGAAATTTGAAATAAAATCACACCAGTTAATACAAAAACCTCATCGTTATTACTGCCCACAAACTCGAACTTTGCTTTGGCCATCGTCTGGCTAGCCGAACCAGGCTCCATTTTTTCTTTCAACAGCTGTAAAATGCTCTCTTGATCAAAAGAAATTTCAAAAAAATCTTCGAAAGACGAAGGAAACTTGAATCGCAAAAGAGTCAATGTAATTCAAACCGAATCCTATTTTTGTTTTGCAGATCAAAAAAGCAAGCGTGCTCCACGGGACGCGGCGCGTATCGACCTCGTTTTTGCGCGCCAGGTCAAGGTGCTAAAAATATAACGCCCATACATCAATTGTATTGGCTTCCCGCACAGGGTACCTGTAATAACGCTCTTGCAAAATGACTCAAGAACCTGAAAAGTGAGTTTTTTTTTTCCTTTTTCTTTTCCTTTTCCTTTTCAAACTTCGTGAAAGTTTTTCTTTCTTTTATTTTCATTATTTAGGATTCAATTTAAGATTTTTGTACAATTATGAAACATCCTTTTATCTTCAGAATTGCGAAATTCCTTTTCTTTTAGAATTGCTGCTGCTCCTCCGAAGGCTCCAACGGACGCCGAAGGCCTCATTGAGGTTTTAATACCTATACTGAACCTGTAGCGACCCATTGATTTTTAGGGTAACTATGACCAAGTTGTGCCAAGTTTCGACGAGATGAGCCTGAAGGAAGAACTTCTGCGAGGAATCTATGCGTTCGGTTTTGAAAATCCATCGGCTATCCAACAACGCGCCATTGTTCCGTGTACTACCGGTGAGTTTATTTTTCGAGATTTCTGTCTAACTTTTTTCTTGATTCTTAAAAATCAACAAATTCAGGCCGCGACGTCATTGCACAAGCTCAATCTGGAACAGGAAAAACGGCAACTTTCTCGATTTCGATCCTCCAACGCATCGACCACACTCAGCAGAACATCCAAGCCTTGGTTATGGCTCCAACTCGTGAATTGGCGCAACAGGTCGTCCGAAGATTTTAGTCCTGTTTATAGATGATCTTGCAGATCCAAAAAGTCATGAGTGCGCTCGGAGAATATCTTAATGTGAGCATTCATCCTTGCATCGGAGGAACCAGCATTCGCGAAGATCAGCGAAAACTTGAAGCTGGAGTCCATGTCGTTGTCGGAACTCCTGGTCGTGTCAACGACATGATCAGTCGTGGATTCCTTCGTGAGTTAACTAATGGCGAAAAAAAAAAACTTTTTATTTGATTTTGAATCTTTCAGACACCGACTCGATCAAGATGTTCGTCCTTGACGAAGCCGACGAAATGCTTTCTCGAGGATTCAAGGACCAAATCTACGACGTCTTCAAGACCATGCCACAAGACGTTCAGGTAATCAGAATCCTGTGACTTCTGTCTTCTATCTTTTTCTTTAAGGTGGTCCTTCTGTCTGCTACGATGCCAGCTGACGTACTTGACGTCACTGACCGCTTCATGCGTGATCCAATCCGCATCCTCGTGAAGAAAGACGAGCTCACTTTGGAAGGTATCCGTCAGTTCTACATCAACGTCTCGAAAGAGGTTTGACGGTCAATATGATCTCCCACTTCCAGTTATTGAATTAACAGGAATGGAAGTTCGAAACGCTTTGCGATCTCTACGACGCTGTCAACGTCGTTCAGGCCGTTATCTTCTGCAACACACGCAGAAAGGTAAAATCAATTTGGTTTTTTGATTGATAAAGAAGATTAGGTCGAATTCCTGACGGAGCAAATGCAAGAGAAGAAATTCACGGTCTCGTGCTTGCACGGAGACCTGGAGCAGCACGAACGTGATCTCATCATGCGCGAGTTCCGTTCTGGATCTTCTCGTGTTCTCATCACCACTGACATTCTTGCTCGTGGTATCGACGTACAGCAGGTAAATTGCAGATCAAACCTCAGAGCTTCAAACCGTCCAAAATATGTTTTTGATCGCCAAAAAAGCAAAAGAAAGTTCCCATGCATTGGCATATTTTATTATGAGCGTGGGGAAAAAAGTCGCGACCGCATCACGATGGGAATGAAACAGTCTCATTCGAAAGTTTTTTGAATTTTCCAGAGCCCTCTGTAAAAAAAAATGAAATAAAACACTATATATCCGAATAGCATCGTTATTCCGAAGAAAAATTAATTTTTTTGATTCGTGATCGATAATCGTTTAAGGCAAGCTCAAACCAAAAATGACGCAGAGAAACCCTTCTACAAGCTTATTGCGAGAAGACCCTCGTTATGAATACAATTAGTAATTTCAATTCAAGAAACCTGAATAGCAATTTTTGTGATAATTTACATCTTCAACTCTTTCACTACAAAACTACGTTTTTCGATTTTTTCGTCTCAGTTTCAAAAAACAAATAATGAGATTTCTGTTTGTTGCGTCACAGAAAGAACTTTCTCGTATGAAATTCAAGCTTTTCGAAACTCTTTGAGGGAAAAATCCGCTTTTAGTAAATTCAAAAAGATACATGACATTTGGGAAGAAAAAAATTTTTTCCATGTTTTTTCTTCTCTCGCGCAACTTGGTTTAAGGGGCGTTGAAAAAACAATTTTCTTAACCAAGTCACATGTTTCAGGTCTCTTTGGTAATCAACTACGATTTGCCATCGAACCGCGAAAACTACATTCATCGTATCGGACGTTCTGGTCGGTTCGGTAGGAAGGGAGTGGCGATCAACTTTGTCACTGAGAACGACGCTCGTCAGCTGCAAGAGTTGGAGACTTTCTACACAACTCACATCGAAGAAATGCCCATGTCCATCGCTGACCTTCTCGCTTCCTAAGCCTGTTGTTTCCGATTTGTTTCAGCTTGAATATTATAATCAAAAATGCTTAAAAAAAGTCCTATTTTTTTATTGCTTGTTTTATTTTTTTGGTGTGATTGTTTTTGTTTATGTTATTGGGTAAACCGGACGGTATGGGTTTGTTGCACATCTAATGCTCATCGTTCGAAATGTTTACACAATTTACGTGTGAAATGATTCGCTTTTTTTATTCATACAATAAACTGTTATTTGAGGGATTTTATTTGCTGTTTATTCCGTCAAAATCAAAAAGTAATATTTGGTGGTTTTTTTCTTTTTCTAATCATAAAAAAAGGAACTTGAAGACAAGAAAAATGAATAGAAATTTTAAAATTTTTCCTTTTTTTCAAGTAAAATGCCACTGGTGCAGGAATTTGAGCATTGTTAAATTAATTCGAGCCATTTTACGACAAGAGAATTTAAAAAAAGAATATTCTTTATTTAAAGTCAAATATGGGGAAAAAAAGGACATTTTAACGGTCATTTTTTTAAAAAGCGATCGTTTCCAGAAAGTATATATTTAGTATGCATAAAAATTATCCTTGTAAATTGATCAAGTATGAATCGTACAAAACAAGTTTTATTGCAAGAACTAAACGCCAAAAGCTCAATTGCCTACTGAACATTTCTAAAATGAAGGGTTTTGAAAATTGTTATTTTTGAACTATTAGGAGGAACAAGATTCTGAAGTTTTGAAAAAAAAATATCAAAAAAGCTTCGAATTTCTCATTACAGTCATTTGCGAATGAGGAAGCTGGAAAACGCCAAATTTGGCGCTATAGTCGTCCGTGGCGTCGAAGAAGGCGGTAGGACCTGTATAAATGGTTTGCCGTTCGTTTCGCCGGCTATTCGGATGCTTGGAAGGTTTTCATTCCAAAAAATGCATTTTACCCGTTTCGTTCAGGTTTCAAAAGCTCAAGTCTTTGAAACACGATAATTTATGCGCTTGCTTGGATTTGATACGGTGTAGATCAGGTGAAAAAATTCCGAAAATGTATAAATTTGTTAATTTAAGCTTCCAACCTGGTAATCGTAATAACAGAGGTCCACTCAACACGGCTCTGCGACATTCTGAATAATTCTTTTTCGTAAGAATTCTTGTTAGCAGTCTCCAAACAATATTTTCAGGCCGAAAGTCATTCAAAACTTCGGATATCAAATCGCCGATGCGTTATACTACTTGCATAGCCAAAATATCCTTCATAGTAATTTGAGTCTTTCAAATATTATAGTACTTGATGATGGAAAAAGGCTGCGTTTGTCAAACTATGGGACGAGGTTTGAAGATTTTTATTTCATTAATAAAACTTTTTATAGTTTTGTTGCCAACTACGGGGCTGATGCGGATCTATCAGGCCATAGTACAGTTTTCGCCTTCTCGCCGGAGCGCTTCATACAAGAAACTTCTACTTTGCCATCCCAGAAAAAAACGATGTTTGGTCCTTGGGAATCGTCTTGTTGCAACTATTCACAGTTTGTCAAGAAAAAATATAAAAAATTTGTTTCAATTTCAGGGAGTACCTTTTTCAAATGTGTGGACTGAGAGCCAGTACATAGGCATTCTTGAAAAACATTGTTCGAAAAAGATGGTTTGATTGAAATTTTTTTATTCGATAATGTTTTTTTAGTTGAATCCGCCCTTGATTTGTTTTTAAAATGCTTTGCGACAGGCAAATGGACTTTGTACAGATTTCGTCGAAGATGAAACGGTTTTGACAGCAAGTTATTAGTAAAAAACGGTTTTTCAATAGATTTCTGCGATTCTTTACGATTGTTTGAAAGTTAACCCTCGACGTCGTCATAGAATGAGGGAAATGATGAACAAACTGAAAAATAGCGATGCTTGTGACGGAAAAGATTCATTTGTCACTACGATTCCCGAGATGAAGGGTAACTTTTACTTGTCTTTTTATAAGAAGATTAATTTTTCAGAAACCATCAAAGAACTTCACGATCAAAAGTCCTGGCAATTCACATCTTTCAGCATTGAAGATGCTTATTTCCTGTGGAGGCTTTGCGGAGCGACGCCAGAAAATATCCTTCTTCGAAACTCGGTTATCAAACTTAAACCGCCATTGACAACGCTGCCGAGGTTTTCATTATCATAACTTTAATCTAGAAATTCAAAATCCCAGCATTGTGATCGAAGACTTTACCATTTTTGGAAACGAAAAAAAGCGTCAGTTTTTCGTTGCCTCGTCGATTTTTATTTTTGCCGACTGCAATTTGAAAAGTGTAAGCATTAATTCTTCGTTAATCAAAATGCGGATTTTGTCAGAAATTGTCGGAGTTGAGTGTCAAAGACCTGAAAACGTCTTTGGAACTAAGCAAGTTGGGCGTGAAAAGCGTGGAACCAGATCTATCTGATGTCCACCTTGCAAATTTGGCTGTCATTGTGAAAGAGAAAGATGCTTTGTATCAGGTTCGTTAAAAATCCACGGAAAATATCAAAAAAAGCTTTTTTCAGGCTAAACGTATGTCTCTGCTCCGCCATTTAGTTTCTGCGAAAGGATTTAATGAAGCGAAAGATTTTCTGAAGTCCACGGTCCGTCAAGACAATCCTCCGGTCTATCGTAATGCAGGTTTCTGTTTTGCTTATCGAAATTTTATTGGAATTAGACATTGATTACTAGGCTTTTTTCAAATTAAAAAAAGATTTAAAATTTTTCCCATTTGATATTATTTTTACGAAAAATTCTGGAATTAAGTATCGGTTTTTTTTCTTCTCATCAGGATCTATCTTAAACACACTGCTTATAAATTTGACGTATCCTATGTTTTTCAAAACTTTATGGAAGAAACAAGGAGAAAAGCGAAAAAAAAGCAAAAATTTCGAAAATTCAGATTTTTAAAATACGAGGTTCTGAGTGCTCATGAAACCAGCAATAAAAAAAAATTGAAAGTAGAGTTCAGAAGTTACATTTTCAAATGTAAACATGAATGTTTCTTTTCTTAAAAAGCTGAAAGTCATTTTTTTCAGCCTGGTCAGTTCTGCTAGACGTGGACGATAGCGATAATTTCCTTTTCTGGAGCTTGAACACTTTGCAACCTCATCCAAGTGACCGGCAACTCGACGTGGACATTCCTCGATGTCATCAGGTTAACTTTTTTGGTAGCCCAGTTTGAAAGGTTTTTTCTGGTTTTTTTTTTGCAAGAAATCCGGTCTGCAGGTTTTTTCCAGAGCTATCAAGCTTCTTCGTATTTTTTCAAAGATTTCGAAAGCTGAAAAAATAGATCGGAGATTTTTGATAGGATCTTTAAAGTATTCTGAACTTCTATTGTAACCTACAAATAGTGAATGAAAAAAACGGTCTTCCAAATTTTTCAATCATTTCGATAAAAAAATGGGTCATGAATGAAATTTAAAGCCCTGCAACCTTTTTTTAATTTTGACGCATATTTTTTTATTCTCACTAGGGAGAAATAATTTTTGGCCTTTCAATTCAACATATCAACCAAAAATTCATTTATCAAAAAAATATTTTAAAAAATCAAAGATAAAAAAATGTTCATTTCCAGTTTCAAGTCTCTGAGAAAACAATATTTTTTTCAGACTTAGGGTGTTCTTACATTTCAAAAATCTCAATGTAGTTGGAAAAAATAATTCTATAAACTGCAGTACGAAGAAATGATGACGTCACCAGCGGCCCATGCGGCCTTGCGGCGACTTCTAAAAGCTTGGTTGCTGACCAACGAGCGCTACGTATACTGGCAGGGCTGTGACAGCTTGGCGGCGCCTTTCCTCTTGCTGAATTTCAATCGACCGGGTGCGTACTTGTCCAACCTGGGCGTGACCCTGTTCTTTTGTTAGAGTTCAGAAATTTTCAGCTTCAATTTTTTCTTTCTCATTTTTAAATAGGAAGGAGAAAACTATGGAAACCTGCCAGCAAAATTATTATTTTTTTATAGCTCACTAATGGAAATAAGATGTTTTGACTCGATCAGGTAAATACACATTTTTTTGCCTAGGTGAAAAAAATGTACGTCTCGATTTTTTTAGGAAAGCGGGCTGCCTCAAGGAAAAAAATTTGACACTCTAGTAGAAAGTTTTTTTGCTGAAAATGGTGAAGGTTGAGAAAGTAAAAATACCATTTTGCTTTTTTTTAAATCAGTTTTCAACTATTTAACGAAAAGTTTCAAAAAACGAATAAAATGGAAACCTACCCTGATATTTTTTCATAATACCGTTCGTTTGAACATGTGCCCGAATTTTCTCAGAAACCTCGTTTCCACCAAATCCTGACCAAAACCCATGATCTTCAATAATCGGAAGAATAGTGGGCTCACAGTCCAAACGATAACAAATTGGTCGCTCGGCTCAGAAACGGTAGCCGCTGGGTCATTCTTGAGGCGCGCACCTGTAAACAAAACATGTCAATTGTCACCGACTGATATCGTTCGGTTTGACAGCGACCGCTTGGAGGTCGCCGTATCAACAGTGGCTCTGTCTGTTGTAGGCTAGAGGAGCCAAAAATCAGGAACTGAGTGGGAGAAACATTAGACTTGATGACAGAAGAAAAAAAAAAAAATTTCAAAAAAACTTTAAAAAGCAACTAAGAAAAAAAGATTTAAAAAAACATTTTTGAGGGTGTTCGATTTTTCGACTTAGCAAATTTTAATTAAAACTGTTGAAAGAAATTCTCAAAAACAGCTATAGAGATGCTTCAAAAATATATTGGTAAAATTCAATGATTTCGTTATTTAGATTTCGGAAGGTTTCAAAAAATTAATGAAACAATAAAGTCTTTTTGAATCAAAGAAAGGCTCAAAAAAAGAAGAATTATCGCTTGCCAATTTTTTTGGAAGATTCCCTTGAATTTTTCTAATTTTTTTGAACTCATTTAACTACAAGTTAGGTGCTCCTGTTTTCCGAAAAATTGATGCGCTCTGAGGTTTTCTGGGAAGCCAAAAAAACTTGTTTTTAGAAAAAAAAAGTTTAAAAATCGAATATCAAAAATTTCAACAGAAAAAAATTTTTCATTTTTCATGATTTTTCGGTTTTTTTCTCACAAAACTGGTCTGACTCAAGCAAGTGAGATATGCTACCGGAAATAAGTTACTGGATAGCTATTTAAATTCTTTGCGAAGTTTCAAAACATTTGAACCACTTTCAGAGAAGTTATGCTCGAAAAACCACTTTTAAATTTTTGGGCCGGTCACAATGAATAAAAAAACAATTAAAAAATCGACTTACAAAAACAAATTTCAATTATGAAATATAGCAATTCGAGACAGGAAATTGCAAGCCTTTCGAAGAAGCTGATAATGAAATTTGCTTGCAGAAACGGCGCTAGCGTGTCTGAACGAGTTCATCAAGCGCTATCTACATGACTTCTTCCTGAAAGATAACTCGGCTATCATTCAAGGTGTGAGCATGAAACGTTTGATAAGATGGAATTGATACTGCAGAATACCTCACCGTCTTCAATCATCTGCTGGCCTACGTCGACGCTCCGCTCTACTCTCATCTCGCTGAACTTGGCTTTTTCCCAGAATTATACGCGATTCCATGGTTTTTGACCTGTTTTGCCCATGTCCTTCCAATGCACAAATTGTTGCACATTTGGGACCAAGTACTGCTTCATGACTCTTCTTTTCCGCTTTTTGTCGGTAATTTTTATTTTTCAAAGTTCTTTTTTTCAATCTTCATTTTCCTCGTCTTTAAATATTGCAGGGCTTGCTCTGATGCGACAACTCCGTCCAAAACTGATAATTGCAAGTTTCAACGACGCCATTTTACTGTTTTCCGACCTTCCTGGTAAACATTTCCCGGTAATGTTTTGAAGAGGTTTTGTTTTCAGACTTATCGATTGAAAAGATCGTATCTTGTTCGCATCGTTTCCGTTCCATCGTCCCCCCGAGCTGTACTTTCCGCGTGCACGATGGCCCTTGGACAGGTGCCTGAGTACTTGAAGTTTTTCACATTGTCAAGAGCTAAACAATAGTACCTTCCTTCTAGAAATTCCTGATGTTTCTGAAGATTAAACTTGATTTTCAGAAAAAAGAATCGCAAATGAGGTCGAACCATTCAACTTGAACCGCACATTGATAGCAATGACGGTAGCGGAGCTCAAGGAAATGAACTGTCCCAGGATTTCAAGTCCGGAATTCATTTGGAGAGTCACTCAGAAGCAGATCTGCGTGATTGATATTCGTTTGAGCTCCGAGTGAGTTTTTTATTTGACCTGAAAATCATGCCAAAACGCGTATTTCTTGTTTCAATTTTGAGATCTTCAAGGGGCTTTTTTTGTCATTTTTGATAGGAAAATCTGTTACTAATTTTTTTCTGATTATTTTTTTGAGCACTAATTCGAGTCAATAGTTTTAAATTGATGATCAAAAACAAAGTTTCATAAGTGCAGCACTACATTGTAGCTCTTTTTTGTCAATATTCTTGATTCAAAACTGTATACTAGCCCTTTGAAGTGTCCGATCCTCACAAAAAAATTGAAATTTTCGCAGAATTCTCTTAAATTTTCTGTGACGTATTCAAGGAATACTTTAAAACCGCTGCAAAAAAGCAGCTAAAAACTTCTTTTTTGGTTCCTACAGTAACCGAGGGCTTACAGGTTTGCGCGCGGGTGTGTGGTCGGCTCTGTAAATTATCCGAGCGCCAGCAGAAAACAACTGAAAAGCATCGCCAACGCTCTGAAGACGGCCACAAGACAAGCTTATCCAATCTGCATTGTCTGGGGCAAGGACCACAAGACGGCCATTAAAGTTAGTTCCTTCTTGCTTTTCAAGTCGTGAAACCCAAGAAAAGAAGGAGACTGATAAAAAAGAACCGTTTTTGCAGTTTGGCGCTATGCTCGTCCGGATCGGCAGAAACTATGTTTGCATACTCGACGGCGGTTTTGAATCGATTCGTGATGAACGGACCATCTTGGATGTTGCACATTAAACTCGAAATGTTCCCAAATTGTCTGTATATTCTATGAAACTATTGACCGCTGTCGCGGCTTAGTGTTATCAAAAAATTACCAGTCACTCGTTTATTTTGCCCCATTAAATTTTTCGTCGATCGGATGGTGCTTTCCTGTGTGGTTCATTGATTATATTTTTGAAAGAATCTCTTTATCAATGAAAACTTTTCTTAAATTTTTTTCTCACAATTGTTAAATGAGAAAACTCGAAACTTCTTCGAACCTTTAAAAACAATTATTTCTCCGAGATTTGACCTGGAGAATGGAAAAAAAATAAACACTCTTGAATGAAAAAAAAAAACTGGAAAGCAACATTTTGAGCCATTTAGAATGTTTTTCTGCAGGAAAACGTCGCTTTCTCAATTTCAAGGTTCTGTGATAGACATCCTCATTTTTGGTTCCAAGTTTAGATGCTTCCATCCATTGATAAGATTTGATGGATGGTTGGTTTCCGCATTATGGGAAAACTCACAATTTTTCATGCTATACTGTATCCATTGCTCCGGAACTTTGTCCTCAAAATTACATGAGAATTTAAGTTTTTTGAAAAATTTTTTTTTAGGGCGTTGGATTCCATCTACATCTAGGAGGGTCTACGTCTGAGAAAATTATTCCTGGTTCATTTCTTCAAATATCACGGAAAAAAACAACTCAAATTGCCATACAGTCTTGCTCAAATCATAGGCCGGTTTTTGTTCACTTTTCATATTTTTAATTGGAGCTTCATAAAATAAATGATCAGCTATTTTTCGAAGCAAGAAATTGGAGTTTGATACTGAATTTCAATCAAAAAGCGCTTGCTGGTGTCCGAAACCTCGAAAAAGTGTATCAAATGGACTCACTTATTTTTGGCCTCGCGCCGTTCGAAAAGTAGATCTTTTAGAGCCCGCGAAAAGTGGCGCGAATGTATTGCGTTCTCGGAGACCCGGCCAACGTATTTTTATCAGACTGTGTAACAGATTGTTTTTTTGTCTGGTGTTCGTTTTTCGATATAATTGATTCTAATTGCCGTTTCAGCTCAGAGATTTATATTTCTGTACTTTTCAAGTTTTTTTTTGTGAGCAACTTCTTTTTTAAAAAAGTTCAGTGTTTTCTAGCTCATAAGGAGTTGATCCAAAAACACCTCCTTTTTTATATTTTGGGTTTTTTCGCGTTTGTTGGAGCGAGAGCCACAAGATAGCTCTTCTTGTCACCTTCTGCGCAATTCAAAATTTTCAAAAAAGTCGTCGGAACTTCAAAGCTGTTCTCGTCTACCTGTAGCTGCCAATCAAGTTACTCCTGAGAAAGAGCAGCGCTGTCAGTGGCGGCACGCGGAGTTCCTTTCTTGGCGGCGACTTATGAAGGTGGCAAGAAGTCGCACTTTGTTGCCGCCGTGCCTCCAGGAGAGCAATAAAGAGGCGGATCTGAGTTCAATGGGGTGGGACTCTCAATTACAGTTCCTTCAGTTCATCCCAAGTTGGGTTTGTCTTGTCCAACTCGCCGTGTTTGAGTCGGAGGCACGGAGCTGAAGTTCTCTTTGATAAGAGACATGTCAGGTCCTTGTTGATACCCAGCTCGCAAGGGCCGGGTCATCCACGTCTTTTGTAGAGCACAAAAGTTTTTTTTTGCCTTTATTTTCTTTTTTTTTGCCTGTATTCAAAAAGTTGTTGAACTTTTCTGGTTTTCATATTTCAAAAAAGAAAATTCCAGTTTCCAGCTAGTTCCCTCCAGTTACTGTAGATCGTTTATTTTCAATAGATCCTGTTCTTGGCTCCTCAAATCTCAGAAATCCCACTTTTTCTTGAAAGTTTGAACTTTATCGATTTCTCAATTACTCTCATCGTTCAGTATTTCTCACATTCGGTTCGTTTTTTTTTGCCTTCGAGGGACGGCTTTGATTGTTTTCGATTGCTCCTCGCGTGTTCATTTGTATGTTCGCCGGTACCTCAAATATTGCGCGTCATGCAGACGCCAATTATTCTTTTTTTCTTATTCCTATCTTAGTACCCCTTTTTTAATGAATTGACGTGATAGCTGAAAAAGCTGGGTTTCGAAGAATCGTGTCATGGCTGTGAGATAAGCTAGTAGGTATGAAGCTGATTCGTTCAACAGCCGATTTTTTGAAAAAAAAATTCATAGAAAAATCTTTACTACTATGTCGACAATATGTGTCTATAGGCATTATTTTCTAAAAAAATTTCAATAGTTTTTGCAATAAAAGTGGTGGATTTTGAGATATTCAATAAGAACTGAATAATGGCGAAAATTTTCACAGGACCTCAAACTTTCAAGAAGCATCTTCAGACTCTCAGCCAATAGAAGAATTTCGTTTTTTTGTTCCATGAAAATTCATGCATTACAAAGCTCGCGATTTTTTTTTGAACTTTCATCTGAAAACATAATCGCGTTTAAATTGAGCAAACTGCAAAACTCTGCTAAATCGCAATTTTTAGGATGAGCTTTTATGGAGTTCACGAACATCCACAAGAACCATTGGCTTTCGACCACGATAGTGCAGCCAAGCAGCACTGGGAGCCTCTTCCGATGCACGGTCCGTTTCAAAATTTTCTTAGATCAGATATATCTAGGAAATATTTCTTGAGAGTCCTTACATGATGTGTAGAGCTTGTAGTACTTTTTTGAGAAAGCGAAAAATGAAATTTTTTGAGAACCAGTTTTGTTGTAGCTGACAGTCTAGATTTAATAACTTTTACTGTTTTTTGCAGAAATGACGCCGAGCCCTTCAGCTTATTCGTACTATAATCAAGGTTTGTCTACTGTAATTTTGGACCTTTATTGATATACTGTTTCTCTCGAATGTGTCTAGTATTCGAAAAAGGAATTTCCTAGCGTCGAAAGTTAAACCTTTAAAAAAAAAACACGATATTTTTACAGTTCACGGAAGTTTTACTCATCTCCTGATTTAAGAAAATTTGACAATTTTCAAGTTTCTAGGTTTCCGCGATATTTTTTATCTAAAATCGACCAGAGTTTTTTCAGCCCTATATCTTTTGAGTGCAGATTGCTTTTATCAATCCATTTTTTTCCAGGAATGACGCCGAGCCCTCCGACCTACGCCTACCAAAATCAAGGTATGGCTATCTCTATTTCCAGAAATGAAAAAATTTATTTTTCATTTGACTTCAATTTGATAAGATGATTATTTTTATAATAATTATGAGCTTAGCGCTGTTTTTCAATCAATTTTTTATTGATTGAAGCTATTTCTCATTATTTGTTTTCCAGAAGCTCTCGAGGCCGGAAGTCCCACAGATACCATGATGCAGGGGAATCCTCCGAGTAATCAGTGGAACTACGGTAAATTATAGATTTTCTCTTCACTTTATAACTTTTCTTAATGGAGAGGAGAAAGTGCTTCAAAAAATTGATCTAGATGTATTTGAGCGATTTTTTGAATTATCATTCGTTCAAAAATGCTGACAGAAGCATTTTTCTGCTCGAGATCTTATTTTGGTGTTTTTTGCCACTGATCAATTTTGCGTATTAAATTAAAACTTTGCTCAAAATTTAATGAGAGACGAATAAGAGCATTGAAACATGTCTAAGCTTCTTTCTTCTTCTTAAGAGAAGGTTGGAACAATTTTTTAAATCTCCGCTGCAGTCTCAGCTCTTTCGGCCAAAAGGTCTAACCATAGAAAGTTTTGAAAAGTATCCCACGCTAAAAGGTTGCGAGGGTTGAAATCTTCAAAACATCTTTTCGAGATTGAGCTTGTAGTCGTTTTGATGGTTTCGCTTTCCTTGAATCTCAGAATTTTTGAGCAGAAATTTGAAAACCGTCTTCTGAGACTATAATATATTTAAAATTATCTCAGTGGTGGGATCGAAAACGTTTTCGGATCTTAACTGAACAAAATTTAAAATGCCCAGAATGGTCTAGGAGTTCTGGAGCCTCTCTCACTTATTTATAAACTAGATTAATTAATAGGTGCAGTTTCATAACATCAAGAAGTGTCTTCTCAACTTTTCTCAATGAAATAATAGATATTACAACTCCTTGTAAAGATAGCTTGATTTTTTTTTCCTTTTAAGGACAGTCTAACGGATGTTTTTCCTTGTAAGGATAGTCTACCTGATTTTTTTCACCTTTTGAGAACAGTAAAACTAATTTTTTTTTCTTGCAAGTTAATTCGAACTGATTTTGTCTCCTTGCAAGGACAGCCCAACTGATTTTTTTTTCATCTTCTAGAGAGAACTAACTTTTTTTTTGACCTACTACCGTAATCGCTAAGGGTAACGTTCGCGGACCCGGTTAACAAGCCGTCTTTGCAACAAATTGACACCGGCGGCCGGACAATGCGAGCTGGAGAGGCATTACAACGCGACGACGACTGTCCATGCATCATTGTTTCACGGTCATTCTCGAGACCACGTCTTCTGAATTCCTCCCCCCTTCGCGCTCTCTCGACGCCTCTAATCATCTATCTATCTATCTATACTGACTTCTGCGGACGGCGACGGACGGCGGGGGCGAAGAAGACGGAACAACGTCTCCACAATTTGTAACCTCCATATATTTCGTGGTGCCCCGCACTCCATCCGGCGACTCTCTATCAGCGTTATCTTTCGCGCGGCCGATGCGCGCTCTCTGTACGTCCGGAGCGATTCTCGCCAACGCCGTCCCACAATTCCTTCGTTTTGCGTTCATCACTTTCTCCAGCCGGGGTTACCTAATATCGTCACAACCCATTCCGCAATCTTATCTCTTCTTCGCATGCGATATAACGTTTTGTTTTGCGTTTCTTCCTTTTGACCATTGCTCTTTTTTGGAAAGATCTTTAAAATTTCTCTCTTTTTCTTGCGACAGTTCTACAGTATACTTGAACGTTTATACCTGGATGATTTGTGAGAATTGGGCTACGCTACATCTAGAAGCTAGTTGAGAGCTAAGAAATGAGGAAAATTCAAGGTGATCATCTGCTGAGCCCATTTTTCGTCTCAAGATGAAGATCTCATTACAAAACTTCTTCCTTAATCTTTTTCAACAAAAGCCTTTGAAACCCTTAATGAACTATCTCATCGTAACCTTAAGTTTTAATGTTTTCAAAAAGCCACTGTAAAGTTGTTACATCTCCTCTTGCCAACTCACTAAGAGCACAAAAGCTTCGTTCCCCGGTCTGCTATCCCTCGCCGCAAAATGTTCCTATACTGTACGATTTCTTAAGTCTTCAAAGCAAAACTCTCTCTCCTTTTTTTCTTGTAGATTTTTTTAAATCATAAAAAAACGAGGATATTTTTTTCAAAAATTCAACTGGCAAATTTAAAAAAAGTTAAAGTTAGAGATTAAAAAAACTTGAAGAGTTCTGTTTATGATAAGACTTCTAAAGTTTCATGTCGTTATTTCAAATCTTCTGAAATTTTTGCATTTTTTGAAAAAAAACGTCTCTCTGACCTGCGCTGTTTCCTTTTTTAGATGGTTCGTGAGAAAAAGGTCCTTATCAAAGATCGTATTATCTTATCAGGCTAGTTGCGATAGCAAATTTTCAATGGTCATTTCATGACGTGCTTTGATCTTTCCATCTGTCGCCTTCCTTTTGTTTATTGCAAGAAAAATGCGAAAAATCCAATCGATGCCGAAATTAAACACAGCCATCTGAAAAATAGTTCTCCTTCTTACTCTGTCCTTCTTCTTTTAATTTTGTTGGTCTTTACTGCAAATTTTTATTTGACTTGACAATAACCAAGACGCTTCACTACAGAGTGTCTGGTTCCACGCGTATTACTACCAGCCGCATTGTCTCATTGTGAAATGGCGCAAAAAATTGCGTCCATTCGACCAATCAACCGAATTTTCATGAGAAAAAGTAAATGGTCTTCCGGTGGTAAAGTAGGACAAAATTTTTCTCGGTTCCTTTATGATTTTCCAATAAAGGATTAGTCAAAATTCATCTGATAGATTCTTCAAAAACGCTTTCCAAGCATTTAAACTCGCAGAATTTTGACGTCAACCCCCCGGTTGAACTTTTGATGAAACTTTGCCGAAGTGAACTTTAAACCCCTCAAATTGCAGAAAAAATGAAAATGTGTCGCAATAGATCTCATTTTCGAGTTATGAACGCAAATTAGGCCGAAATGCGCTATTTTAAGCTTTTGAACCGTCCTAACTCGAAAAGCAGATCTACTGCGAGAAATTTATTTCTTGTTCTGGAATCAGAAGATCTTAAAATACATTTGAGCAAAGTTTCATCAAAAATCCAGTTGGGTGTAGAAAAACGCTCCCTAGTAAAAATTTTTTTCATCCAAAAATTTTCATAAATAATACTTTAAATTTTTGTGATTTTTTTGTATCAGTCTCCTACAATTTTTTTTTTCAAAAAATGAACAAGTCTTTTAGAAGTTTCCATGAGAAAAAACAAAACGAAATTTCATGTCTATTTTCATTAATTTTTTGAATTTTTTTGGCAGTTTACAAAAAAAGACTCTTGGCAATATTCAAAACCAACATTTTTCCTGTTATTTTCTATTCTATTCCTAGTCGTGTAGGGCTTGGCAAAAAGGGTTTGTGTCATTGTGCACACAAGCCATTACACAAATGCATACAGTATTCGACCCGAAAATACCAAAAACTGAATAGAAAGATGAGATGGTGGCTCATGCTAGAGCCCGTTTTACGAGCATCGCTTCACGCCGTTCTCGTGTTTGCACTGTTGCCGATTTTGGCCGGCTTGCCACATTTTGCCTCTTCAACTCCAACTCTGCCTTTTTTTTCATCTTTTTCCTTGACATGGTCTTAATTCAATTCTGAGATTTCGCCCGTCGGAAAAAAACATTTGGAAAGTTCCCACCGGAATCGATGGAAATAGGCGTTTGGTTGGACGTTATGCAACAGGAATGTGAAACAACTTGCATTTCTTCAATTTTTTTCATATATATATCGCTTGTTTTTTTGAGAGAAACTGTGAAACCTTTTTATATTTTGTAAAAATCTTATTGATTCCGCTTCTTTTTGAAAACTCCAATTTTTCCTGTTGAATATGAAATACCGTGGCTAACAGTTGAAATAACTTTTTTTTTTGAACTTAACTTTTGTCAGAACTAAACTGCGGTGATTTTTTGAAATCTTTTTCTGACGAAATCGCATTTTTACAGGATTTTGGCTTCAAACTTATGTAGCAATGCTTTATATATGTATAACAAGTCAATTTTCCAAATCCATCAGGAATTCCAAGTGTTTTTATGGTCCTAATGGCTTTCCTGTTTCAGTGAACCATTCGCCAGCAAACGCGTATTACGAAGAGCCTCGTGCAGCTCCTCTGCCACACATCAACTCGTTGATGAAGGAAACCAAAGACGAATACGAGTTTTTCGGTTAGTTTTTTTTTTGTGTTTAATAAATAGTAAGTTCATGATTTTCAGCACAACACTCCGGAATGGCCAGCGACTACTCAGTGGAAAAATTGACTTCGATGCCCCTCACAGACTATTCGTTGCATATTCCTACTGAGAATCCCCAGTCATATGCAGACTTCGCCAACGCGTGAGTTTTTTTCTTGCTGCGACCGTAGAAATATTTACTTTTTTTGAACTTTTTTTTCGTAGACAGCAGTTCTGAAAAATCATGATTTTCATGTTTAAGATGTATTCAGAACCACTTTTGAAGATATTTTCCGAATTCGATTCAAGTTTCCCTTTTTTAAGCTAATTACTAGGTTTCAAAAAACGGAATAAAATATATTCCACAAATTAAAATCATGAAAAGATACCGTATTTTCCTTTCATCCTAAGATTGCTTTTATCTGTACCATTTTCAAAAAGAAATTTTGAAATAAACAAAGGTTTCACAACATTAAAACTATCAGAAACCACTTTCCTGCATTAACGCCTGCTCTCAGCCTAAAAGCATTACAGTTCGCTTTTGAAACTTTGAAACTTTCAAAACCATTATTCTCGCTCAAAAACATTTGCATCACCAAAACTTTCATTTTAGCTCGATGTTGGGCCATCCGACGGACGTCCTGCCGACGGTCACGTTTGCCCCGAATCCACTGCACGCCTCCTATGCAATGGCTGTAAATCATGTACACCCGGCGTCTGCCCATTTCCCGCTGTTCGATTTTGTGAGTTCGAATTTGATCAACTCATTGGGAATTTCAGCTTACAGAAGGGCTTGAAAATTGCAAAAGGGAGAAAATTTTGGAAGTTGATTTATATAAAAACCTTTAGGGTTTGCTGAGGATTGACAGTTCTGGACATTTAAAGCAAGAATTTCGTGACGACAAAAATGAATATATGAACAAAAACTTACTGCAATCCAGTGTTTGAGGGTTATATGAAACTGAAAGAAAAGAATGGAAAATAATTCTTTTATAATATGTTTTCAAAAAAAAAAAAATGCACTTACCTTCCTTGAAACATAACTGAACTACCCCAAAACTGTCCAAAAAGTACATTTCATAAAAATTATCAAAATTCAAAAATAAGAAGAAATCTCTGCTTCAGACGCTGCAAACGCTCCACCCGATCTACGAACCTCCGGTGATGCAGCCAAGTCCCCAGCCCGTTCAGGCGCAACTGGCGCAGATCCCGCAGCCGACCTACGCCGCCTCGACCCACAACAACTACACTCCGCCACCTCAGGATCCTCTGGTCCAGCGTCCCATGATCAAAAAACGCCTGCCGGTACAAATTTCTATCCTCTGATGGCTCTAAAAACTGAAACTTCTTTTTTGAAACTTCGTCAGAGGCATTTTTGATGAGTAGAGCTTTGATAGATAAATTTAATTAAGAAATCATAACTGAAAAATCATGTTATTTTGAAGTTTTTTTGACTTGTTTAGGGATACCTCCACCTGTCGGAACCACAGCCGAAGCTGAAACATGAAGTTGTACTTTCTTTAAGTTTTCAGAAGTTGAGGGTGTCAGAGAGTTTTAGTTTGACTTGAGAATAGACCCAGCTTTAAAAAAATCTCGCCCTTCCGCATTCTTACCATTAGAAAAAAACAAAAAATTTTTTTTTCCCTTTTTCGCAATAATAATTTCAACATATTTTCCACTGACAAAATTAATTTTCAGGCCGTGCAGTGCCACGTCAACTCGGTCTGCGCCAACTGCAAAACTCGCGAAACGACTCTTTGGCGACGTAACCAAGATGGTGATATAGAGTGCAAGTGAGTTTTTCACTTCTTCCATCGGAAAAAAAATTGAATATATAAATTATTGATTAATTGCAATTTTATGATCATGAAAGTTCCTGAAAAAGGCTTCCGTACTTACGAAAAAACTCAAAAATAAGGTACATCCAGGAATTGCGTTTTGCAACAGGATTTACAGAACCTGTTCTTTATGTCTTTTTAAAATTGATAGAAACTGTAAAGAAGATTAAAACTCAAAAAAAGTGAAACTTTAAGTTTGATAAATTCTTGCTGTGCTGTCATATGACAAAAAGGATGATTCGAAAAATGAGAACCGGTTTTTCTCACTATTTCTAACTCCTCCCGGCTTCTTGACCGCTATTAAGCTTCTACCGGAGTTTAATATCAAAACTTTGAAGTTATCTTCTTGAAGTCATAGTAACCGGACAAACTCTAAAAATGAAAACTGTAAGTTCAAAAAAATGACGTAATATTTCAGCGCCTGTAACCTGTACTTTCGGAAGAATAACCGAAAACGCCCGCTGGCCCTTCGGAAAGAAGGAATTATGAAGAGGAATAGAAAGCCCCGCAACGAGTCGCCGCCCGAGCAGCCTCTCGGACGCTAATTCCTCATTCATACCAAATTTCGCAACTGATCTTCTCGAATTCGCTCATCGTAGCCTGTAAAAACCGTTATTTATGACTATTTTGTCGTATACCAATCCCTTTTTCTTGTTTTTCTCGCATGTTGATTTCAATTTTTCTTCTTGTGATTCAAGTTTCAACCTTCCCCATGGCCTTTCTTACCTTTGACCTATTGATTAATACCTTTTCCCTACTTATCTTGTAGCTTTTTTGAATTTTAAAAAGATTCACTTTTGAGTTCCGCTCCATTACAGGTATTCCACAGATTCCTTTAAGAATTTTTTCTGTTATTTTTTCTTCCCCTCACATAGAAAACATAATATTTAACTCAGCATAAAATGTGTCTGTTTGAAGAGTCCACGGCTCTTTTGCATTTTTTTCTTATAAAAAAATAAAAAGGTTATATCCTTAGAATATGTATCTCAACAAAAAGTCTTTTTCGAAAGCGCTATAAGTTTTCCGAAAATGAAATCAGAAAGAATTCCTGGTTGTAGGGGATTATAATCATAGATTTAATTCTCGTAAATCTGAGATACGCGGGAAAAACTCTGCCCCCGGCAATTTGTGAATAGTGCAGGATTTAGTTGTGCCGCTGCATTTTTGTCAAAGCGTGAGTTTTTTTCGAAAGCTTGTCTTCTTATTCAAAAAAATTTTTCATTTTGAAAAAAATAGAAAAAAAGATCTTCTTTGAGTCTGTTCGAGAATTTCATTGGAAGTTGAGCTATAACTTCGATTTTCGAATATTTTATAGTGTTTTTACATGATAAAAAAATCTGAAAAGCTTAATTTAGTATTTAAAAAAACTTAGTTCCATAGTTAGTTGCGAAGATCTTGCAACTGGTTAACCGAGATAGTGTTTTTGGACCAGATCTGCAGTTTACCCTTCAAAAGTTACCTTGTGAGAAGATCAAACTATGGACGTTCGAAAAAAAATACTCCTACTAGAAATATTTTTCAAACTCAAGGTCAACCTTCTACAAAAGAAATCAACCATAATAGTGAGCCTATATAATATTGAAACGGTAAAATTTAGTTCTGCGCCTCATAATCGTAGATAACTCAATGTGTCATTTCAATAAATCAATTCAAAACAAAAACGATGAATTTTAATAAGCTCCATGGTTACCGCTCAAAACGGCTCTTGTTCACGGATTTTTCAAAGATTTTGAAACGTTTTGAAACGGTTATAAGTTCAATTTTGAGAATTTTGCAATTTCGTCGACGCTTGTATAATATCTGCCGATAGTTTCCGAATTTTCCTTTTTTTCGCAGAAATTTTCGAGAAGGGAAAATAACTTCCGGTTGGATGTCTCGAATCGCTACGGTTGAGTTAAATTGCTTCAATTAACTCATATACTATTCTGAGAATTTTTTTCAATTTGCTCCTTTCCTATTCATTCAATGAAGCAGACTAAACATTTTTTTTGTAATCTATCTACTTCTAATTTCAAAAAAAGTCTTGTCACGAATTCATCAACTCCATCTAAACTATTCGGTCAAAAATTTATTTTTGAAAAAAACTTTTGTCATGATATTTTGGATCTCTGAAAAATTATACTCATTATTAATAACTGAAATTTCCATAAATGACCTTTTTTTTCTTTTGTTGCCACTTTCAAGAGTGAGGTTCAAATTTTAAACCTCGTTGAACTTTTTTCCGCTCTTATTCGATAAATTAAAGCCAGACTTTCTTCCAGAAAATGATGAAATAGCTTTTTTGAACCGTCCTTAGCGTTCTCTTTGTTTCCTTTTCCTTTCATTTTTTTTCAAAAAAATGATGTTTTATTGGTTTGAATATTTGAAAAGTACTGCATTTGTACACAAACTGCCAAGAAAACGATTAACTTTAGGCGAGGAAAAAGGCGTCAGGCCTTCGCGGTTATCCGATGGCGAAAACCGCTGCCAGTCGGGTGAAGAACTACAGGGGGGTATAAAAAGAACGGCGCTTGTAAGGTCAGCGGGGCTCTGCCCCAGATTGTCAAATGAAGAGTGCGGTCTGGATCCGGCATTCCAGGTTTAAATCGAGGTTTGGCCTGGAGTGTCGAGGCTAACATGACCGCGACTCTTTTGCAATTTTGTAAATTTTTTTCAAATAATCTTCTGTATTTTTTTCAAACAGTTCCATAAATTGAGAGAATTTTTTTAAGTCATGAATAAGAAATGTTTTTTTATAAAATTCGATAGGAGATACTATCAAAAATTCGTATTTTTTTCTTTATTTTTTTCTTCTAAAACCAATTTTGATACCGCCTTGATTTGATGTACAAAATCGCGATTGAGTGTATAAATAATGATAATCAGCTAGTGTTCGGAAAAAAATCCTAATTTTCCAGTAGAATAACGGCATCCGCCATACATTTTAGCCGTTTGTAATGCATATATTGTTTTTTTAAATAAAAAAATTGTCAAATTATGCAAACTTTTCTTCCGATAATGTTTGCATAACGGTTACTGTTACGGTTAAGAACACTCAAAAATAAAAAAATTCTCTTCAAAAAAAGCTGTTTTTTTCTTGCATTTCTCCTCTTCTAACGATCGCTTTATTGAAAAAGTTCCATGAAATTTTTTTGTTAATGTGAAATTTTTTTATTTATTCTTTTAATTTAAAGATTCTTAAATCAAAAAAATGTATAAAAATCCTTCAAAAAAACCTGCACACGACCGTGAAAAACCCCAGGAAATACTTCGAAAAAAATTCAATCGTTTTTTTCGAAAAAAAGGCGCGGCTTTGAGTTCTCTTTTATTTCCTTTTCCTTCCATTTTTTTGAAAGAACTTAAATTTATTCTATTTTCACAAAAATATTGTTTGATTACTTTTACTATTTGAACAGTACTGCGTTTGTACAGAAAATGCCAAGAAAAAGATTAACTTTCGGCGAGGAAAAGGGCGTCCGGCCTGCGCGGTTATCCGATGGCGAAAACCACGGCCGGTCGGGTGAAGAACAACAGAGGGGTATAAAAAGAATGGCGCTTGTTAGGTCAAATGAAGAGTCTGCGGTCCGGATCCGGCATTCCAGGTTTAAATCGAGGTTTGGCCTGGGGTGCTGAGGCTAACATGACCGCGACTCTTTTGAAATTTTGCAAAGGTTTTTTTCTCAATTAATCTTTTTGTATTTTTTTCAAACAATTCTATAAATTTAAAAAAAGGTTTTATTTCTTGAGGAATGTTTTTTATAAAATTCGATAGGAGATACTATCAAAATTCGTAAACCGTTATTTTTTGAAAAAAGGCTGACAAAGAAAAAAAAAATTGTGGCTCAAAAAGTTAGGCGTTCAGCTGAAGGCTCAATCTCCCGAGCCGTATTTTTATCTATTTTGCGCATTTACGAACAGTTTTTCAAATGCTTCCCTGCTGCTAAGCCTGGGGTAGACCATGAAATAGGGAATTATTTTTTTTCTCTTGATAGAGTATATCAGTTTGAAATGTCCAACATCAAAAAAAAAACCAAGAGCTTTAAGATTTTCAATCCGAGCCGCGCAAGGTCTACTCCCAGTATCTCTACAGTGAAAATCGAAAAAAGCAAATGATATGAAGTTTCTCAGCAAAATTAATTATTTCAAAGAACTTGCTATGTCGTTTCTTCCGATGATATTTGACGTGTGATACTTTTTTTTTGAATATCACTGGAAAATTTGAAATTTTTGAAAATCTCCCTCCAAAGTATTCGCAAAAAAAAATGTTCAAATAGCAATGATAACGTAATAAATTTGAGTTACGAGAGGAAAACAAGAGCGTGAGGTTGCATATGATAAAGTGCACGTGCTCCCGGCTCATTTCCTAGTCTTGCGCGATTTTCGACGCTCACAAACTTATCCTCCGTATTCCGTTGCTTTTCCTGGCGGAAATATTCTCTTGGGATCAATTTATGAACGGAAATTTGAAAAAATTGTTATTTTTTCTCTTTCTATTTCCTATCATAACCACGATTCTTTTTAATAGAAAGAGTATTTTGGAAAAACTTTTTGTGTTCTTAAAATTGAGCTCATCTTATCATCTTTATTTTTTTTCTACTTTTTTTCATCCAAAAATTCGTTTTTTTGACTTTATTCAAATTTAAATTTTTTTCTAGTCTATCGCAAAACTTCCAAAAATTTTTTTGTATTCGTTTTTTTGATATAGAGAAGGCCATTTTACCTTGCGGTTGGGAAGTTTTTTTGAAAAATTTGCCAGAACTTTTCTTGGTGTACCAGATGAAAACTTTGATAGTCTCAGCTTGCACAAAATCTCAGTTTTTGAGGAATAAAGACCGAAAGTCTCGAAATAGCCTATTCTGATGGATTTAGAGAATTTCATTTAATTTTGAGGCGTCCTTTTTTGAAAATGAGGAAGTTGTGCAGGTTGAAAAATTTAGATTCTTCTTCTGGTATATCAAAAAATGATCTGGCTAGTTTTCAGGAAAATCCCAACCGCAAAGTAAAACGAACTTCCTTGTTAAATAATAAAAACCTACTTTTTTCACTTCTGTGCTGCTTTTACTTCAAAAAAGTTTGTTTTCTCCCAATCCTCCATCAATTGCTTATTTCAGTGTCTGAAAAAACTCTACAAAATCAATTATATTTGTATTCATCAAGAGTTCTAAGAAATGGCTAAAAACGATTTTCAATGCACTTGATAAAAAAATGCTAAAAGTTTGAAAAAAAGAAGCTTCGATGGCCATTTACTGGGCAACTTTGTAAAAAAACCAGGCAATTTTTTTCTTGTGGTAAAAGTTTTCATGTGCCTTGAAAAATTCAAAATTTTACCTAAAAAAAGCCTGTTTTTTTAATGATGTTCAAGTATTGAAAAATCATGTCAAGAAGTGACTTTCATCGGATTTACATTGTTTTTCCCCCAAACTTCCTCGATTCCAATTCAACAGTGTGAGAATCGGACCCAGAAGAAGCTTGGTACCGTTGAGGACAAAAAGACGCGTTTTGTGTTCCCTCGACGATTCGCTCCAGCCTGGCAGGCGAGGCGAACGAAAGGGATTCCGCCTAGGCGGAGGTTGTCCGTGCCTCTCTGCGGGCTCCGCGATCAGCGGCCTCTCTCGTCGGGGCCGTCCCGCGTCCTCAGTTGCGTCTGTTTGTCGGTGACCTCTCCCTCTCTCTTTTGCCGCACCACAGCGTGGTACGCGCTGCTAGCCGCGTCGCGTTTCTTTTCCTCTACCCTCTTTCCAAGTCTTCTGATCAATTTACAAATACGCTTTTTTTTCTATTTATATTTTTGAGTTACGATTCCATGTTTCTTATCCTCCCTCCCAACGATTTTCTGTTTCATTCAAGCTTTATGTTTCATTCAACATCATGCTGACATTTCCAATTGAGAATATATTTCCTAGAAATTTATCTGACTCTTGACATCTTGTACTTTTATCACTGCCATTTGCAGTTCTATCTGCAATTTTCCAATCTATTTGCACATATCATAACGCTATCTACTCGAGAAACTTTGAAGCTTTCTTAGATTGTGAAATGAATTTCCGCTCTCACAAAGATTTCCTATTCTTCTCAAACGTTTCCAGTTTGTTAACGAGTTTATAACTTCGTTATTTCTTAGCTATTGGTCTTTTCTTTCTCATAGATTTCCAACTTTTCAACTTTTTCGAAACAGCGTTTCAATCGTCATGCTGATTTTGAGCCATTTTATGAAATTTTTTTGTACGATTTCGATTTTTTAGAGTTCGGTGTTTTGGTTTTTTCAAATATTATTTGGCACATGGATTTCATTTTTCTAAACCCTCGTGAAAATTTTCTCTCAAAAGTACAGAAATAAGATTGATTTGGGTTTTCATCCGTAGGTTTTAATGAATGAGCTATAACTTCAAATTTTCACAAATCGTTTCTCAAAAATATTGCAAAATCAAAGAAAAATGAAAAAAAAATTATGTTTTTCATAAAAAAAAGACCCCGCTTTTAATGTTTGAAGTTGACAGTTTCCTTCATTTTTGCCCATGATCCTTAGAAAAAATATGATAAAATTTGATGATTTATCTTTTTAAAGCTGAAGATTTTGTAGTAGCAACGTTATTTTTTTCATTTTTTGCTTACTAAGAAGTTTTCCAAAATCCTACCGAAATTTCCACTCTGTCGGTATTTTCGCTCTCTTGGAATAATCTGAAATGCAAAAATGTCCAAAAATTGCACTACCTTGTATTTCGCCATTTGGACTTCAAACGTTATTATCTTTTCTGAATGTATATTATCTTCAAAGCGTTTACGTTTCCATGGAAACATGTTATCTGCAATTTTAATTGGAAATACACTTGCTCAACAATTACAGCATTTGCCTCTGACACAAGCTGAAAATCTAGAGAAAGGCACTTTGATCACTTTCGTCAAGCACTCCATTTCATTTACACGAAAATGCATTTTTTGTTGTTGGAGGAGAAACTTTTCTGTCTCTAACCTCTTTCGACGTCATCATGACTCACTTTTCTTTTGTCGGCCTCGCCCTTGAATATATTTGTCAATTTTTTGCTCGAAAAACTTGTGAAATTCCAATTTGTTGCAGGAACGAGCCCTTCGTGGCAATTCACTCCTCTCCAGGAGCTTCTTCCATCAGAAACTCTCCAAAGGAGAACACTAATACGGGACAATCCAAGTTGAATCAAGTCCCGAGGAAGACTTGCAAAAGAGAAGAAAAGCGACAATTTGATCTCGATCGTCTTCGGCTTTAATTGGCAACTTTGCCGTTTCCAATCAACTGTTACTTATCGTGCCTGTCGTCATCCAACCCCCACGGAAATCGGGTCTACCTCAAACTTCGCTGATTATTTTGATTCGCTTTGTCATAGCCTGAAATTATGGCCGCCGGTATCGACCAACAACAACAGATGATGACGATTTTAGGTTGGTTTTTATCTTGAAAGTGGCCTCAAAAAAGAGATCCGTTAGGTTTTTTTTCTGCAAAATGCGCCATGCCCTTTACCTCAGTGCAACATGATAGAAAAAAACTTCGATTATTTTTAGCAATAAATTTAAAAAAATAAAATTAAATAGCGGTCTTGAAAAAAAGCGTGAAACTTAGGTTCCTGCTGAATATTAAAAAAACAATTTCATTATATATCTTCTTTTCAAGAACTTAAATTACACGTTTTTGACTCGAAGTCATATAGGTTTTTTTGAAAAATAGCTCAGTTAGAAATATTTTTTTGAAAAACATCGAATGTAAATTGATTCTGATCCTATGCAAAAAAACCAAAAGAAAAAAACTTACGAATATTTCAAAAAGCAATAATTTACACTTGTTCTTTTAAAATACTTCACAAGTTTTCGAACCAATGAAAATGTTTTTTGGCAACTCTCTAGATATTTTTGAACCCAATCAACAAAAGCAATTATAATTTCTCGGCAAGAATCCCAGGCTAATCTTCTAAAGAGAGCAATTAGCGGACGCACTGAGCAGGTGCGAATCATCAAAAGGGCATGGTATTGATTGAATGCGCGGTATAAAGATCCCTCAAGCGTGGTAGTGCGTGAGATGGTGAGAGAGGTCAAACAAAAAGTGTCCAACCATGGTGGGTCGCGTAGATAGAGCGGCAAAAAATTGGCGCGAATAGGTACCGAGGAGGCATTGTAAGACCCTCAGTCAGACTCTGCGCCATTCCACCGACCACCACCACCGCTCGCTGCTGCTCTCTTAGTCATGAGTGCCATCAAGATTTCCGGACTTCTAGAATCGCTATCTTTTTCCGACTCGATGATTCCCGGCTCACAACAATACATGCCTGGCCTTCTCGGCAACTCGTCCATGAATAACCCGACGATGAACAGCCAGCCAGTCAACAACCAGTACATGTCAGGACCGCCAGTACCAACAAGTAGCCAGCAGTTCGTCCCGCCAACCACTCAACAGTCCTCCAGCATTCAGGTTTATTTATTTTTTGTGTTTTTTTGAGATTCGACATTTTCCTAATGTTCAAAAAAATTCAAAAGTTTAATTCATATATTATTTACGGACGTTTTTATATCGACTCAGGTCAGCCAGGAGCCATTTTTCATCTAAAAAATGCCCAAAAACACCTTCGGACTGTATTTTTTTCCCATTTCCTCTTGATAGAAATGAAATTTTGATAGTTTTAGACAAAAATTCAGAGCTCATCCCAAAAAAAGACAAGAAAAACCACTCAATCGATTGTTTGAACACCTCTGTGTTGAAATTTTTTAGACTTTTATTCTCGAAGAAAGTTTTTCCAACTCATTTTGATTACAGGACATGTTTCCGGGCAACTCAACGGGTGTCGGTGGATCACAATCCTACGCAGATGTACCTTCAAGAGGCGGCGGCAGTCTTGCTCCAGGAGCTCCAATCGGAGCCTCGGGCACCTCGAGCGAGACGACCGCACCTCAACAACACGCACAGCTCACCAGCAGCACCGGCGCCTTGCAATCGTCAGTTTTCCGATAATCAACGCCTACTCGAAGAAACTCCGCTGGAAAAATTCATATTGAAGGGAAAAAAGTCCCAAAAAATATAAACTTTTTCATTTTGGCTTTCTGTAGTGAACTAAGTGTACCTTTTTTTAAACAGTCGAACTATCTCTTGAAGAAAAATTCTAGTTGATAAAATCCTCAGATTTCACCTCGAAAATTTTCCACTGATTCGACTTTTTAGCCAGTTTCAATCATGAAAACTACACCTTTTCGCATGGCCCCAAAAAAACAAATGAAAGTTTATAGTATAGATAGATTATTTGTTTTTCTTTCCTGATGACAATAAATAAACTATCGGAATTGCAGGCTGTCAGCGTCGGGTGTCCAATTTCAATGTCCTCGACGGCCGAACCACGGTGTCGAAGGTCGAGCGATTCTACTCAGGGCCAACCATTTCGCCGTCCGGATACCTGGAGGAACCATTCACCACTATCAAGTTGATGTTCATCCAGACAAATGTCCACGACGAGTGAATAGGTTAGCTTGGGGAGCGAATTATCGATTATCATCTTATCATTTGCAGGGAAATCATTGCGTGTATGATTCGGTCCTTCTCAAAGTACTTCAACAATGTGCGTCCGGTGTATGACGGAAAGCGGAACATGTACACCAGAGATCTCATCCCATCTGTCATCGATCGCATGGATTTTGAAGTAGCTTTTGACAAGATAACTTTGAAAACTGAATGTATACTCAGGTCACCTTGCCTGGAGACACGGCAGTTGAACGAAAGTTCTCCGTTTCCATCAAATGGGTCGGACAAGTGTCGCTTTCCACTCTAGAAGACGCGATGGAAGGCAGGATACGACAAGTTCCGTTCGAAGCCGTTCAGGTAGCTCTGAAAAATTGAGTCTTTGATGGAAAAAAGAGTTCTGCAGGCTATGGACGTTATCCTTCGACACCTTCCCAGCTTGAAGTACACCCCAGTCGGCCGCTCTTTCTTCTCGCCTCCAATGGCTGCTCATCAAGCTCAAGGCCAACACGGCCAAGTCGCCACGGAGAGCAAACTCGGAGGTGGTCGCGAAGTTTGGTTCGGTTTCCACCAGTCGGTGCGACCTTCGCAGTGGAAGATGATGCTGAACATCGATGGTTAATTCTGAAGGGATTTATGAAGTTTCAAGGATGATTTTCAGTGTCTGCCACGGCTTTCTACCGCTGCATGCCCGTCATCGAGTTCATCGCTGAAGTCCTTGAGCTTCCAGTTCAGGTAAAGCTGTATCTCCAAGAACAGCATCTCATTCGTTGTTTCAGGCTCTGGCTGAACGTCGTGCTCTTTCTGATGCTCAGCGCGTCAAGTTCACAAAGGAGATCCGTGGCCTCAAGATCGAAATCACGCACTGTGGAGACATGCGCCGCAAGTACCGTGTTTGCAACGTCACTCGTCGTCCAGCTCAAACGCAAACGTAAAACAAAAATCTTCATTTTCGGTTTTCCATGATCCATTTTTCAGCTTCCCGCTCCAACTGCCGACCACTGGACAAACTATCGAATGCACTGTTGCCAAGTACTTCTACGACAAGTATCGCATTCAGCTCAAGTACCCGCATTTGCCGTGTCTTCAGGTAGACTTTCTTGTTATAAAACCTTTCAAAATTAATGAAATTTTAGGTCGGACAAGAGCAGAAGCACACGTACTTGCCTCCTGAGGTGTGCAACATCGTGCCTGGCCAGAGATGCATCAAGAAGCTCTCCGACGTTCAGACCTCGACCATGATCAAGGTAAGGATTTCTGAGCTTCTTTCAGTTATAAAAATAATATTTTCAGGCTACCGCCCGTTCTGCACCAGAAAGAGAACGAGAAATCTCCAACCTCGTGCGGAAAGCTGAATTCTCTGCTGATCCATTCGCCCACGAGTTCGGAATCGCCATCAATCCGGCTATGACGGAAGTCAAGGGACGTGTTCTGTCGGCTCCAAAACTTCTCTATGGAGGTCGCACCAGAGCTACTGCTCTTCCCAACCAAGGTGTCTGGGATATGCGTGGCAAACAGTTCCACACTGGAATCGACGTCAGAGTGAGTTTCACTTTATCTCTCCCACAAAACATTGAGATTCTTCCAGGTCTGGGCTATTGCGTGCTTCGCCGCACAGCAACACGTCAAGGAGAACGACCTTCGGATGTTCACTGCTCAGCTTCAACGCATTTCCAACGACGCTGGCATGCCAATTGTGGGCCAACCTTGCTTCTGCAAGTAAGAATTTTTCATCATCTCTCAGAAGATGATCATAATTTTCAGATACGCCGTTGGAGTGGAACAAGTCGAGCCGATGTTCAAGTACCTCAAGCAGAACTACTCCGGCATCCAGCTGGTTGTTGTCGTGCTTCCTGGCAAGACTCCTGTCTATGGTAAAACTTTTTCAAGTAGACTTCATTCAAATTTCTATTTTCAGCTGAGGTCAAGCGAGTTGGAGACACAGTCCTCGGAATCGCCACTCAGTGTGTCCAGGCCAAGAACGCCATCCGAACCACGCCTCAGACGCTCTCCAACTTGTGTCTGAAGATGAACGTGAAGCTTGGCGGCGTGAACAGCATTCTGTTGCCGAATGTCCGTCCGCGAATTTTCAATGAGCCAGTCATCTTCATCGGCTGCGACATCACGCATCCACCAGCTGGCGACTCGCGGAAGCCTTCGATCGCAGCTGTGGTCGGATCCATGGACGCTCATCCCAGCAGATACGCGGCGACGGTCCGAGTTCAGCAGCATCGCCAGGAGATCATCTCCGACCTCACCTACATGGTCCGCGAGCTGCTCGTCCAGTTCTACCGCAACACTCGCTTCAAGCCCACCCGTATTGTCCTCTACCGTGATGGAGTCTCCGAAGGACAATTCTTCAATGTATGTTAAAATCTGAAATTTTCTGAAAAACAGAGAAATAATTTGATGCTTTCAGGTGCTGCAATACGAACTAAGAGCGATCCGAGAGGCTTGCATGATGCTCGAGCGTGGCTACCAGCCAGGAATCACGTTCGTCGCCGTCCAGAAGCGCCACCACACTCGTCTGTTCGCCGTGGACAAGAAGGACCAAGTCGGCAAGGCCTACAACATCCCGCCTGGAACCACCGTCGACGTTGGAATCACGCATCCGACCGAGTTCGACTTCTACCTCTGTTCCCACGCCGGTATCCAAGGAACCTCACGTCCATCCCACTACCACGTTCTCTGGGATGACAACAGTCTGACCGCCGATGAGCTCCAACAGCTCACCTACCAGGTAAATTACTGCTGGCTCACTTCAATACATCTAAATCTTGCAGATGTGCCACACCTACGTCCGGTGCACGAGGTCAGTCTCCATTCCGGCGCCGGTTTACTACGCTCACTTGGTGGCCTTCCGAGCTCGTTATCACTTGGTCGACAGAGAGCACGATTCCGGAGAAGGAAGTCAACCTTCTGGCACCAGTGAAGACACAACCCTGTCAAACATGGCGAGAGCTGTTCAAGTAAGAAGAAAACTTTCGGTTTTGAAAAATGAAAAAATTTTTAGGTACATCCTGACGCAAACAACGTCATGTATTTTGCTTAACCTCTGGTATGCAACTCGGCGACAAAAAAACATCAAAACGTCCTCGCAATGAAGAAGTTGTGCATTGGAGAGCTGCTATGCGCTTGGATAGGTCGATGGTTGATGTTCCATTGGGTGATCGTTCTTTGCCCTGACAGGTTGGTTTTCGAACAATTTTCCTTGATTCTCATAAAGATCCAAGTTCCCTTAAAAGTCAGAAAAAGAAAATAACAGAAAAAGTGAAGTTACAGGTTGGCCGTTTCCCATTGAAAAGACGGTCTTGGCCGTGTACGTCCCGCAACCAACTCTCTGGTGGCGCGTCTTTGAGCCTCACGATCTGTTCTTGCTCATATCTCCTCTTCATTCACAGCTTGGCTCATTTCTGGGACAACAAAAAAATATTTTTCGTTACAATTTTGATTTGATTTTTGATTCTGATTTGATTCTGATTTGACTTTGATTCTAATATGATTCTGATTTGATTCTGATTCTGAATTGATTTTTGTATATATTTTTATGATTTTTTTGTATGTAATCTCTTTTTTTATTTTGAACATTTGAAATCTGGTTATTTTAATAATTAATAATAATAAGACTGCCCGAATCTCTAGTAACGCATCCACTATAATTGTGTATTCTGTCCAACCTTCTCTGATTCGTGATTCTTACGGACAAAAACTGTCATATTCAGTGATCCCAGAAGATATTGATCCGTATCATACATTTCTTGTATATAAGCGGGATTTGTTTTTCTTTGTTCAATTGTTAGTGATTTATCTCATGGTTGTATATCATTGATTTGTGTTTCTTGAAATGGTTTATTAGGGTTTATTCTTGTCCCTATACTAAGCCATATTGTTGTTCATTCCTCTTATATCTAGTAACTCCTCTGCCGAAGTTGTCTTTCGACTGAGTTTTACCTTATTTCGGTTTTGTTTTGTGTTTCAAGCTTTTCTGCTCCTAGGATACTTTCAAAGTAATAAAAAGAACTTCGCTCAAATATTTCGTGCAAAATTGTTAGCTCTTATCTATCCTCAATCTCAATATCAAAAGTGTTTTAACTCTCACGCTTTTCGAAGGCTGAATGGTCTCTACAACAATATTTCAAGTTATCAATCGTCATAAAATGCTCGTCCTGACTTCAAAGAGTTTCATTCGTTTTTCTCCGGTCTCGCCCTTTCCTCCATTAAATTTTAATTAAGGGTCTCGCGTACTTCTCTGTCCAACTCTGCTGTTAACCTTCATGTGATCTACCTTTTACTTTCTTTCATATTCTTCTCGAATTGCCGTGTTGTGCTCAGTCCTCGATGATGTTCCAAAAAGTCATTAAACCAATAACAACTCCTTTCAAATTTTTTTCTTGTGCCACAAAGTACAGTTGTCCTACTGTGATCAATAATTTACTGTGAAATACCTTCATGTCTCGCTTGAAATCCCACCATAAAGCCTTGTCTGGGCGTCGCCCTGCGCCCTTCTCGAACTTAAACTCAGAAACAAGACGTGTAGCACTTTTGTTGACTGGCGGTACAAACTTTCAATCTTAGGTCCCAGTATTTCGGTATTATGATCATTACGTCCTTCTCAAAAACCTCATTAGTTCCTTTTTTCTTTTTTTGTTGACCTACCTGTTCGCATTTTCTCATGAGATGTCTTTCCGCGAAACCGCCCATTTCGCTCCAATCTCTTTGTGCTTATCATCGTGTGTGGTGTGGATCAATCAAATTATGTTTGCCGATAGGTTTTCAAAATTTTGTTGGATAAAATTTTTTTTGAATCGGTGTTTTTTTCTTTCAGCCAGGAAGTTCATTAAAAAAGAAGCATTCGAATGGGGAAAGATTTGGGAGCAAAAAGCCAAACTAAGAAATCCTCAACTTTGAAGTTTTCTAGAAAAAAGTGAGTTCTCTGTTACAAAAGATTGCTTTAAGCTCCAGTTCCTTTCGCCTCTGTGAACGTTTCCAAGGCGTGATGAATCGTTCATCACATATTTTGAATAGCAGAAGTGGAGAATTGTGGGTTTTGAAAAAATCGTCTACTTGTTTTTTTTTTAGAAAGGAATGAACTTGCGCAAACTCAGAAAATTAAACAGAAACATTTTTCAAAGAGTCACTAGACTGAACTGTTTCTTTATTAAAAAAATTTTTCACAAATAAAAAAAGATCATTTCAAATTTTGAGGAAATCGTTTTAAACGATTTTTTTCCTGTTTCAACAAAGATTTTTCCGAGATTTAAGGCCCACAATATTTCGGAAATTTTAAACAGTTTTCGACGCTTCAACTATTTGAACAATTGTATTTTTCAAGATCAATTTATTGTTTTTTTACAATAATCTCTGAAAATTGTTTACTGCCCTATTTAGAATCGATTTCCGTGATGCGAATGCACCCGTATTTGGAGCGCGGAAATGTTTTTCTGCGCGATTATTTCGAAATCCTCTTACATACGCCTTTCCAGAACAAGTTTGAATTCGTAAGGCTAGGCACCTTTTTATAGACTCTTTGTGAAAGAAATACAGATTTCTATTCAATTTCGAACTTGATATTTCTGAAAAAAATCAGCACGAACCTTTCTTGTAATCCGCTTTTCGAATTCATCAATGAAATTTTTCTCTAACATGAGCAATTAAAGATTTTTAGATTTTTTTAAAAACACTTCTGATTTCATTATCAAAGTTTTGTGAATTTTTTTGTCCCTCTTCGAAGCTTCAAAATCAACAAACACAATATTACGAGGAGATTCCACGGTTTTACGATTCGCATGCATTTTTATTCGATTTTCTGCTGAATTTTATGTTTAAAAAAATCCCGATAAATTTTTTTATTTTCTTCTACAGGATCATATCTGATATTTTTGTAATTGTCTTTCACTGAGCTTTCCAAAAAAACGTCATTGTTCCTATTTTTTTCTTTGATGAATAATGGGTAACATTAGGAAGAAAAAAATAGTTTCTGCATCGCATTTATTTTTTTCCGAAAAATCAAAAATTATATCTTCCTTATACAACTTGGAAAGGCGAAACTCGATCCTGGCTCATTGACAAAAAGAAGGGTTGACAGAGCCGCCATATATTTTATTTATAACTTGCTTCATGGAACATTTTTGAGAAGGCATAAAATATCATCTGAACAATGGAACTGTACTTTTTTTAGATCAAGATCTTTTTAACTGTTTCAAAAACACAATGATCAAATGTTTTGAGCAAAAAGCTAAGGTTTTTGTTAGAGCTTTGGCCTGCTGGACACTTTCATTTAGGCCTTTGAAGGTCCAATATAGTCTATTCAGATTTTGAATTTTAAGCAGCTGACTCCGCCCCTATAGCTATAATATCTTTTCGCGACAATTTTTTTCATCTCCAGCAGACGATGAACCTTTTGATATGACTTCGACTTCTTTTCCTATTTTTTTTCGAAAATAAAAAAATTTAAAATTGTTGCGAAAAGGGGACAAACTGATTGACATTTCAAATCTGAACAGACTATACATATAAAATAAAGACTTTTAAAGTGAAATAATCATGAATAATCTGATGAATACAATTTCAATCATTTGCTTCTTCTTTTTCCCTCACAAAGACAAAATATACTAATGGTGCAGAAATGGAACAAATCTCGGACTACATAGGGCTAAATAACACTTCCAACTGTATCGATACCCAAGAGTCGCTGTACAAACAGAGCGTAAGTAGGCGCAGGTCGTCGCGAAGGTTTTTGTCGCTCCGCCCAGTTGCACCAACAGGCCCAAGTCGTCGTCGTCAACGTGCCTCACATGTGCATGCGCACTCTTTTCCGTTCTGCCAGCCGCTCCGTTGTTCCACCTGCCGCCACCTCGTTTCCATGTCTCTGTCCAGTGACTCACGCACTATTTCTGAATTTCTCTGCGATATTGACGTTTTCATTGTTTTATTTGCATTCATATCTATTTGTGTAACTTCTCCGCTGCCTCACGAGTTTCCCTCAAATGCTCAATTATTGAAATTTTTTGCCTCGCCATTTTTCTGCTGTCCATTTGCAACGATTTGTGAGCTATGACTACATTTTTTCCAATTAAACACCCGCCGTTTTGAAATGTTTCTAATTAACTTCATGAAAAAAAAAATAAAACTCGGCTTGTATAAAGCTTCATGGTCACCATGGAGTTATTAGAAAACAAAGAAGCCAGTTATGAAATAAATGCGTCATAGCTTCTCCTTATTTTTGGAAAAATAAACGGATTCTTCCTCATTTCTCACCTTTTCTTATCCATACACGATCCTAAGCCCGGTTTGTATGTAGTCTGATTTTCTTAGTATATATTTTTTTTCATTGGTTGAGAATACAGCTCTGATTTTTTTTTTGCCGATCGAACTTCCACACCATACATCAAAAATTCTTTAGTACCTGTAATATTTTCAAAGATTTCTCACCAAGAACTGATTATATCAGCCTCATAGTTTCGCAACGAATCAAATTTCTAGTTCCTCCCAAAAACTCTTGACCATATTATTCATACAATCCGCGATAAGACCCCAATTTGATAGTGACGAGTCTGACTCAGCGACCGTCGAATTTTGCTCTTCTCGAGCGCAGTCATTGTGTGCCTCGCAATACGTCAACAAATAACTTTCACGAAAAACCATTCATAAACCACTTTCAATTGTAGCATCGTCACGAGCGGAAGAAAATGCGCGACCGATTCAACGAGTTTCAGGTTGGTTTTTGTTTCTGAATTATCGTTTAAATCTGGAAAAAATGTTTTCTGTGACAAAAAAAAAGTCTAAAATATGTTTCCGGAAAAAAAGTAGACAAAATTCGATTCTAAACTTGATCATTGAGCTTTGAAATGTTTTCATAAAGTAAACAGGGATTTTTTTATGGAGCAATATTTTTTTGGATTCGAAGCGTTCACTGTCTTTCAATGAAACTTTAGGAATAACTAGAATTTTAAATTGAACAGTTTTTTTCTCTGCCAGACATCAATAAGTGCACGAAAAAAATTATCTTTGCAATGTTTCAATCAAAAATAGAATTTTGAACCGAATTGAAGACATACATTTTTTTGACAAGGTTCCACTGGCCATTAATCAAGAAAAAAGTTCATTCGTACTGTTTTTGTTTTTTTCATATTCTCACCTGGCCAAAAATGGGCTTGGTTTCAAGTCGCAGTAGATTCGGTTAGATTCAAAATTTCACTTGCTCGGTATTGAAAAAAGTTTCGTTTTCTCATAAAAAACCTAATATCAAGGTGTTGGTTAATATTTAAATCGATATTTATGACAAGAAAATTTACAGAGCAGAGTAACTGATCGTTTCGATGAAGTTGAGCTCGCAACACCGCGGCCAATGTCTGCAGCGGATAACATGGACCGTCGCTTAGATGTCCGCTTTATATCAATTTTTCCAAGGAATTGGTGATTTTTAGGAAATCCGAAGCGCCATTGAAACCGTCCGTAGTGAGATTGAAGCCCTCCGTCGGAAGCAACAGCACATTTTGGCTCTGACTGTGGCTGATCCGCGTGATAAAGTGAATAAATCTGTTTCTTCATTTCCAATCATTTTTTGCAGGACGTTCTTGAAGAACAGATAGGAACGATCCGGAGAAGAACTGGTGACTTGCGAAAACTTGTCAGAGAAACAGAAGATGAATTTTTCGAGTTTTCAAGAAGTTTGTTCATTTTTCTGTTTCCTAAAGAGCGATATCATCTTGTTCTCTTATTTGATTGCAATCTAATGCTGTTTATTTTTAGACGCTCACTCGACGGCTGAGGTGCGCATCAGAAAAAACCAAATCGAGTTGCTGAAGAAGAAACTGACAGATTTGATCTACCTGTTCAACGACACACACTCCGATTATCGATCTCGAGTCTCAGGTAGCGCATGCCTCGTTTTTTCATGTTTGCTTTCTTCTTGCCGAAAGTCGGTTCTGTTTTGTGAGATCTGTAGGGAAAGTTGTTTGGGTTCGGTAGTTTTTCTTCAAAAATCGGTTCCTTTGCTGCGATTGGTCTATAGATAAAGCGAGGAAAGCAAAATATTTTTACAGTGCGAGTACGAAAACAACTGCAAGCATGCGGGGAAGACGTCAGCGAGGCTGAAATCGAACGCATTTTGGAGTCAAATGGATCTGAACAGGTGAAATCAGAGAAAAAATTCTCGATCCGGCTTTCAAAAGTATCTTCGTGCTATAGTCTGTGTGCCACGACTTAATACACCGAACGACATTCCGCTTTTCCACTGCGCGCCTTTGCGAATCTTGTCTTGGTCGCGCTTTTAATTTTTTTTTCTTATATTAGGCACTCTACTTTCATGTGCTCCCATAGCAATAAAAATCAGTTAAAAGCGTGACCTAGATTAGAAAGACGCTTCGCGAACGCACGCAGCGGAACAGCGGAATTTCGTTCCGTGAAATTTCAAGTCGTGGCCTACAGACTACAAAACAGCTCTATTCAAGTTTAAAAAACTGTGGACTTTTTTTTTGAATAACCCACATTTTTTTTACACCGGGCCTAACTTATGAGGTTTTTTTTCCCGTTTTGAGTCATTCCCACCTTTTCCAATTGTCAGAAAAAACGATGCCAAGAAAAAAATCAGGAAATTATTCAACCTTTCAGATTTTCTTCCGAGAAGTCAATCCACTCTCCGTGTCAGGCAGGGCAGCTATGGAAGACGTCAAACAACGGCACAATGAGATTGTGGAGCTGGAGAAGAGTGTGGCGATGTTGCAAGAAATCTTCCAAGACATGCAGCATTTGACGGAAGAACAGGTTGATACTTGAAAACCATCCAAAATATATGAAAATGAGCTGAAACTCTATTGTATATGAATGAATCTTCATGAAAACGGGTTTAGAAAACTTTCAAGCATTTGCATTTCTGCAAGATGCTCTGTGGGAGCTAAAATCTTCCTAAAAACTGGAATCTTCAATTTAAAGCCCTTGAATGCTCGTAGACTGAGTGCATGACAACTGCAACGTAGCCGATCAAAAACGACTTATGCTAGAGTTATATCCTACTGTCGAAGAAGTTCTAACTATTCTATTCGAAGTGTGACTTCAATTTCGATCGAAAAAGGAAATTTCAAAGTTCTGAGCCATTCCAAGTGCGGCCAGTCATGACTCACTCTAAAAACGATCTCTAGCCTCACCAAACAAATTTTCCAGGGCGAGATGGTGAACCGAATAGAAACGAACGTCGAGGACACCAAAGGTCACGTCGAGCAAGGCGCTCGTAATGTAAAGACGGCTGTCGAGTACAAAAAGAGCGCGATGCGGAAAAAGGTAGTTCATTGTGTTGCTCGACTAAACCAATAAAGTTCAGATCAACAGTTGTGCCATTGCTTAAAGTATGTTTGTAAAAAAAACCTTCAAAATTTCAGATTTGCGTCATTACGATTTTGATCCTGATCGTCCTCATTCTCATCGTGGTTGCAATCATTCTTGCCGTTGTCCTTTCCGGAAACAAAAAATGATTTTGCTGAATAATTCTTTAGAACTGTACATTGAATGATCCAAAAGTTAATCCTTCATATTTTTTCCCCAAAATCAATATTTTTCCATGAATAGCTCTGGAAATTTTGATTTAGAGCCTCCATAACTTCTGTGAATTAAACTTTTCAAACTAATTGCTTGAAAATTGGCCGAAACACTGATTGATGCACCAGAAAAGTACTCTGAAAGTTTCTGCCTGCACGAATCCCAGGTTTTTGAGGAATGAGGGCTCAAAGCTTTAAATTGGCCTATTTTTACGGAGTTTGAGATTTTTTTCGACTTCGAGGTGTTTTTTCTCAAAAATTAAGAATTTTTGCAGGTTGAGACTTTCAGGTTGATCCTGTGGCACTTCAAGGAGTGTTCAGGCCAATTTTCAGGAAAATCCCAACCGTAAGGTAAAATGATTTTCCTTGTCAAAGCCTCATATTAAAAAAAATTTTTTTAAAAGGATTACGCTTACAAAAAATGTTCCCGTCATGCTCATTTTTGCCTTCTCTTCATTTCCTCAGCCTTATATTTTCTTGTTTTACAATACCGGTTGGCTCGCATATTACCCGTCCTTTTTCCAATTGAAAATCCCTTGCCACGTGGATTGATTTTTCCCTAGAAATGATCGTTGAAAATACTGTAATTTCTCTCACTTAAGCTCTCCTCCCCGGTATTGCTCTCTCGTGCACAGAAATTGAACTCCGAACGATTTTTATTGTATTAAATTTCAAGATTGAATGTACATTTTTTTCATTCTTTGATTGCCTTAACTTAATTGGGAAAAAGAAGTGATGAGGATGGAAATAAAAGAGTTTCACTATTTTTTACGGAGCATTGCCTTTTTTCTAATGTACTCTGTATTGTTTTTAAGTAAAAGATTTATTGTTTGAGTTCAGGACACATGATATTCATGATGTAGATGATTTTCTAAATAACGTTTCGCTGCCAAGAGCAGAAAATGCGACGTTTGCCAAACTACTGTAACTTCAAAGCTAGAAATCGAAGAAAAGTGCCTGGACGACCGCTCGAAACAGCGCTGAACAGACACATTGGATAACGACATGAGTAATTCTAGACCATGCCCATGACAGTGAGAAATGGCGATATCGCTCCAGGAAAGCGGACTTTGCGATCGAGGACCACGAATAAGTCCAAACTTGGGTATTCGAGTTCTGCGAACTGCAGACGGACAAGTTCTTCGTCATTCATTTTTCTTTGTATGTTGAAATGAATTTTTCTTGGAATGGCTCATTACTTTTTTCCAACCGGATAAGAAGATAATAAATTATTTCAGCTGAAGTTATCAGGGCAGCAAACATGAAGAATCAATATTTAGCGGTGGCGTTGACTTCCAACCGTCGAAAAAAAATTTTTTGAGTTAAAAAAGAAAGGAAAAAAACTTGGGTTTGCTCTAATTATGTGTCGTAATTTTTCGTAGGTTTGAAAATTTTAATTATTTTCACTCGCGAAAGATCCAAATTTGCAAGGCGAGATTGCCTCGGAATCAAGTCTTATCCTCTCAAAAGAAATAGTTTTTAGAAAACTTTTTTAAACTTTTAAAGTTCCAAATCTCTCTACTGAGATAAATTCAAGCCATTCGAGCTAAGCAGCAACTAATTTCTGAACTTCTCGAAAATTGAAGACGTTTTGAAAAAATTTCTCATGAACTTATGATAAATCTAACTATTCTCCTCTATGGCCTTGGCGCAGGCACCACTCGACCTACTTCTCAAGAAGACAAAACGATAATTGATATTTCTACTATGCTTCCACCGCTTTATAAAATATTTCTGATATTGATTTTTCTGGCTATCATATTATTCATTTCTCTTGAATTTGTCACAAAGATTCAAAACAAGAGAAGTTGCACAAACTTGCCAAATGGACACTTTGCTCATCCAGTTAGTTTTCAAATTAATCATTGAAGCTTCTTGGTCTTCTCTATAAAAGGTCATCAAGCTGAAGAAGATTGGTGGGAAATTCCGAAAGAATTCTGCTTGCAGGTCATATTTCCTACCGGTCCCCCAGTACTGCCTTTTCCAAAGTCGAAATATACCCCGATTCCGACCCGAAATTCTTCAAAGGTGAACTGTGACAAAATTGCTGGCCGCGTGGTTTTTATCATCAATTCGCGGTCTACCAATTTAGAAGAACAAATTTTCCAACGACGCCAAATTGACGATCTTTGGTTGCAGAAGGTTGCACTTTCTGGTTTCTTGCCCTTATAAGATCAGTTTCAGATCAATGCAGTTCGATATTTTGTAATAGGAGTAACGAAATCTCAGAATATGGAAGTAAAAAACCTCTTTGACGACTTGTTGCAATGTGATGTAGAAGAAAACTATCACAACATAACTTACAAAGCTAAGATTACGGTTTCATTTTAAAACTAATCGAGTTTTTGCAGGCTCAATGCTGGATAAAATTATTGGGGGAATGTCGTGAACATCCAAAGCTCCTGATAAAAATTGACGATGATGTTATGGTGGACAAGTTGGGAGTTGAGTTTCTAATCGAAAGGTTAGAACTTTTTTGGTTTTAAAGTTCGAAGTTTTCAGATACAAGAAAATGAAAAATTCGATAGTTTGCCGTGTTTTTTCACATGGTACGGTTGTGAGAAACCCTCTTTCCAAATGGTCTGCCAATTTATGAGAAAGTTTACGTTAGATCTTCAGGTACCTTTCACAAGTAGAGTATTCTGAAAACGACTTGGGAACTTATTGTCAAGGTATGGCCTACATATTGAGCGGAGACTTGCTGCAGCACATGCGCATGAATATCCCGAGATTGCAGTTTTTATGGGTGAGTTTTTAAAAGTTTTTTTTTCTAATTTTTACTCGAAACATTTTTATTTTGAAGAAAAGCCTAAAACCATGGTTCGAGCTTTCTCATAGCCGACTCACGGCTAGTTTGTGACGCTGAGGAGGCGTGGCCTGTCTGAGCCCTTCACCAACCAGGCACTGTCTCTTTTTTTGATCGTGTCAGGACTCTTTTTTTAATGACACAAACTAGCCGTAAATCAGCTAGAATAAAGACATTTTTTAAAGATATAGAGAACTTCATATCTCAAGATTTCAGATGGACGATTGGTACGTGACCAGAGCTTTGGTACATACTCAAAACCCAAAACTCTACTCTATCGATCGTCACATCATTTCAACTAACTCGGAAAACGAGTTGGAAGTAGCTCTCAGAAAAGCAAGTAGAAAAAGGGAAAATCGGATCATATTCGCTCATTTTCGTCCTGCAGAACGGTGAGCTTTTGACCAGACAAGGAAATAAACTTCTTCAAAATTTCAGCTTCAACCTTACAAAAAGGATATCTTCATGGAGTAGAATCCAGAAATTGAACAATTTGTGTCGATCATAAAACTTCATTGCAACATTTCGCTTCAGAACGCTCACCAAGCTTCTCCAGAATACCAATTCAACGCACATTAGAAATGTGAAAAACCTTCTCAAAAAGGATGATCGAAACAATTGAAAAAAACATTGAAAAATAAAAAAATCGTATCAACAACAATCGAAGCATGGGGTGGATGATCTACCCAGCCTACAAGTTTTCTCTCCACCGGGATACCGATCGATATTATTCAACAAAATGCCGGTCACAATATTTTTGATGGGTGGAGTATATTAATCAATCAAGAAAAATCAAAAATAAAAATGCAAAATACTTCGAAATCGGACAATAAACTTCTGAGCGACTCAATCAAAAAAATCAATTCTGAGTGCTCAAAAGAAAAAAATCGCCTGATCAGCGCTTTACAAAAAATGAAAAGTTGCCACAGACATAGAAAACAAATACAGCAATCAAATAACAGTACGATACTCTAGAATCATTAAAAACTTGATAGATTTGAAGAAATAAAAGCCTGAAAAATGCAAAATGGTTACAGTTTTCACAGAAAAGGAATTCAAGGTCTGCTGATGCAGAAAAACCCAATTGCAAAACTGCTCTGTTAAATGCAAAGGGAAATAATCAAGATCTCAAGTGGATTGAACAAAGATAAAACTGAGTCAGACTCAATTTTTGTTGGCAGAAGACTGAGCCTCCGCTTCCGTTGCCTTTTCGGGTCCAGCCACCGGTTTCTCAACCTCAGGCTTGACTTCGTTTCTGGAAATCGGTCAGAGTTGATCCGAGAGTTAAAAGAGGATATTACGTTTGAACCGGTGAGCTACTGGTTTCTTCATGGTTTTCTTTGACAACATATCTTCGACCACCTTGGCCTGTGCCATTTCTGATTCCACGGTTTCCAACGCCGCCGCCGCGCACGTATCCATCCACGATTCATTCTCTCAAACTGAAAAAAATCATCTTTTTAAAACTTGTAATTGAAAAACTACGCTGTTCTTAATCTAAAAGGCAGCAAAATGTTTGAAAATAGGACAACAAACCGCTGGGACTGGAACAACAGGGATGAAAGGACCGTAAGATTGAGCGTCCAACCACGTGTTGCGGAACTTTTGATCTTGAGCCGGCTAAAAATAATGATATTGTCTCTGAAACAGTGATATGATCTACTTGAGCAAACGGAATTATGGTAGGCATGGGAGGTTGAAGAGCGCCACGAGCTGGTCGGACCAAAGTCGCGGCGCCACGGCCTCCACGGAAGTTGTTGCTGGCGCCCGGGATCATTTGAGGAATCCCAGCCATTTCTGAATATTTTAGGTTTTAGAAATTATCTTTTTTTCCGTTTAATTTTGAAGTAAACTGAACTTGGAAAAACTAATTTTGAGAAACTGCCCCCAGCAATATTTTTTGAAGTACTGAAAAAAGCTAAATTTTCTTCATTTCTTGAACTGCATCTTCTGGGAACTTTTAAAATATTTCTGTCCAAGCTACAACTTAAATCTGTGTTGTGTTATTTCCGAACAGCCCACATCGTTATTCAAACTCAAAATTTTTACTTACGAGGTTGAATCGGCTGCATGGGAGGATTGAACCAAGGGACAGCTTGGCCGTTCGGAATGGCCATTTGTGGTGCTGGCACGAAACGTGACGGCTCTCCAGGAACAATCTTCTGCCGATTGTCTTCCTCGAAACGCTGTCCGTAAGCGTTTGTACTTGGTCCCTTTGGCACCTCCGGGTTCGCAGTCTGAGAATTTTCCATTTTCTCAACTACTAGTTTGATTCTAACCTCTGGCTTCCATTCCCGATTGTTGAAATTGCGCTTCTCCGAGGTTTGGTTGCCGCCACGGCCGAACTGGGAATCTCTGCCGCCGCGCGAGCCATTCGGAGGACCGCCGCCGCCACGACCTCCACGGAAGTTATTGTCGCGGCCGTTGTTGTCGCGCATCTCGACACGTTCTTTTTGCACCTGCGCCTTCTTCAGTCGTTCATCCCACGTCAGCTCTCTCGGCTCTTCGCGAATCTTTCTAAAATGTTTTTTACCGTTTTTCAGTTTGAGATTTTTGAATTTTTCTCACATAAACGTATCATCTGAAGCATAGATCCACTTTCCGAAGAAAATTGTTTTTTTTTATTCACACTGAGATTCTTCCTAAAACCCACCGTTCACCGCCTTTCCTGCCGCCGAAGTCGTTCTTCTTCCCGCGGTCATCGCCGTGCCAGTTATTTGCCCGCATGTCCCAATGACCAACAGCCGAGTCGCCAGCGAAGTTAGAAGAGTTTCGGTTGTTGCGGTACTGGGGATAGGCCTTGTTTTCGAACTGCTCGCCGAAATGAGTGAATGGCTCGTCGTGGATGTTCGGCTGCAAAAATGAAGGGGTGTGCCGAAGGTTCAATTCAAAATTGGCGGTCTTCTAAGACTCAATCATTTTAACGAGCTTAGCGCGCATGACAGATAATGGGATTTGTTCCCAGTGTTTTTTTTTCTCTTTTCTGAAGGGCGTATTCTTTCCGTTTCGGGTTTAAATATTTGACAGACATTTTCAAAAAAGCTTTTTTGTTAAACTTTAGAAATCGTTCGAAACATAGAAGATGTGAACTTACGTCGGGCTCATCCCGCATCTCAGGAGGAATGCTCGAAGTGCTGCTCACCCAGCTCGCAGTATAGGCAGCGGCCGTTTGAGCAGGATTTTCGAGCATCGAAATACCTTCAAAGTCTATCATAGTCAGCAAAAGAATAAGAAAGCGAATTTTTCTCGAGATTTGTGAATGAAGTCGCCATCATTAAAACGGTTGCTAGGATGAGCGCCGAAAAAAAAACGGAAAAATAGAGATTCGCGTTTTCCAATTTTAGTCACGCAAACGAGAGGTCGTTTCACTTTTCTGGTACCTTTTGATTTGCAAGAACATCCATACCTACTTATTATCTTTTTTCAACGTTTTTTTTTTTGAATGAAGAAAAAAACATATAGCCAAGGCAGAAAAAGCCAAAGGAATTCTAAAGTGTGGCAAAATGGGCGACCTCTTGGAGCCATTAAACTCCCTAATGGTTTGCCTTTGCCTTCACTATCAATGTTTTCCAATTGATAAGAGTCTGTTGGATTTGATTTTCTAATTCTGAATTTTTTTAATGGGAAAGTTATTGGAGTTACTTTGAAAACTTTTTGCGACTTTATGGGGAATTCAATAAGAGTTCATTTTTAGTGGAGTTTGAAACTTTTCATGCAATATATAACTTTAGAAAAACTTGTTCGGAAACACCAAAAAAATCAAATTTATCAAGGTGAGTTTTGCACAGTTTATTTAGCTTTTCCTGTGAATGAAAACATCCAGAAAAACTATTGTGCAACCCAAAAAATCTAAAAAAGTTGCCCGTCACTAGGGAAGAAGTCGTTTGGAAAATCAAGGCTCTTGGAAACTCGCCATTAAAGGTGTCAGGCTCATGCTTGACTCCTGGAGGTGGCCTGTTCATATTAGGAGGCGGGGCAGTGTTATAGGCATCCTGAAAGCGTTCAATCAATGATTTTCCGGAAATTAGAAGGTTCGTACTGCAGGCAAGTTGGCGGGAGTATATCCAGCAAAGGCGAACTGTTGTCCTTGTTGTGACTGATATTGCGGCCACTGTCCGGCCTGAAAAAACATTCTGATTTTCCAAACAAAGAAGTTACTTTTTTTTTGAATTGCCTAGAAAAAATTCAAGCCAACTAGAAGCTAATTGATTGCCCTAAAAATTGCCTTGACTCATAGAAACTTTCACATGAAGATACAAATCTACGTGAAAACCCGAAAGTTGTCGAGGCGACGACGCTATTTTTGTCCCAAACCAACATCGCAGATCTCTTTGCAACCAGCAAATTTAAAATCGTAAAAAACTTTTTAGCCTATTTTACTAGAGAAGAAGGTCATTCCATCCTGAAAACAGGTGTTTTGAACATTGAAAACTCCAAAAATGAACTTTATTCATCAAGAACATGTCAAAGTGAATTTGAATTTTTTTTTCTAAAAACATGATTTTTTTTGAAAAAAATCTTAGAATCGGAAACAATTTTGAATTTTTTCGATGAGGGATTTTAATGTGAAATTAGTTGAATCTTTTTTTCCAAAAACAAAAAAAGATAATGTTTATTTGAGAAGGAGTTTCTTTTAGACTTTTCAAAGGTTCAAATTTTTAGCTGCTGCAACTCCTAGAAAAAAAAACCTGAGCAGGAGTGAACTGTGTCGCGAAGCCTTGCTGCTGCTGTTGAGTACGGATCATGTCATTTTCATACTGAACTTGGGTGTAGCCAAACTGCGACTTTTCCTGGTATCCACTAACATCCGGAGCGTGGTAAGACACTGCGTAGGCCAACTGAAACCGTAAAGTTGCTCAAAATCGGAAAAAATTCGAAATTGACGAAAAACACAAAAAGTTCTTTGTCAATCATCAAGATGGGCTACAAAGTCCTACCGGCTGTTGTTGTGGAGGCTGATTCCAAGTTGAGATGGGCACGTTCTGATGGTAACTGGCAGGATATTGTTGTTGATACACAATGTGTTGTTCTGAAATGACCTTTTTGAACAGCAAAAAAAAAATCTGAAGCAACTTGAAAAAGTCGAGAAAAAAAAATTACCTTGATTAGATGCCATTATTCGATCTTATACGAAAACCACGGACGACGCCTATTTGCGCCTTTGATTACCTGCAAAGACAACAATAATTTTGCATGACGAAAGCGCGCGAAAAGGGCATATTCAAATTTTTCCGAGCAATTTTTTTTTATTGCAAGGACGGAAATATAAAACTTTGAAGAGTCAAAAAAACAGTGTTCAGATAAAAAATTGTCAGAGGAATGTTGCAATTTTCATAGGAAAGTATTGAAATCAAGCGATTGTACAGGAAAAAAGTACTTAAATTTCTTTTCTTCCTGTTGATCATGGTCCATTATATGTTGAAACTGCAATCTGAAGTTATAATTTACAAAGTCTGAAGTCACTGTTTACATGATGAAAATTATGCGAACTTCAGAAAAAAGGCATTTTTTTAAGGAGCCAAGTAGAACTGGAAGAAATTTCCCTTTCAATAAAGAAGCAAATGTAATGAATAACTAAGATTTGGAGAAGAACTTGAGTATTTGCCTAAAAACCGTTAAAAGGTACAAAGATTTGCAGAATTTGAAAATGTAGTATGTGTGTTGACATTAAAGGCGCGGAAATCGCTGCGAGACCCGTTCGGGTAGCAGAGAAGTGCACTCTCTTCGCATCGAGCGCTCTCTCGCGCCCTGTTATCTCTTGGCGTTGGGTCAAAAACATCGATTGGAAAGTTGACGATATCAAGTCCATTTTTTCTTATTTTTTGAGTTAATTTATCCAGAAAAAACCATTGGCAAATAAATGAATCAGTTGATAATCCATGGGAATTAAAAATTAAAATATGCTGAAAAATCAACTGAGAGAGTCAGGGGAGTCATTTTTCAAGATTTCGATCCCAAATCTTCGATCGATTTTTATAAAGTTTTGCTGGTTTCATGAAGTTTGAAATCTCTTGATTAATCATGTTATTAGCTATCAGACTCCATTACTTTTTGTTAGAGAACGTGTTCTTTTCTTTTTCGCATTTTAAATCGTTTCAAAGACTCACTGTTATTTTTTTCAACTTTTCGAGCGTATTTTGGCTCCTCAACTACTTTCAAAAGCAAAAACTTTATACGTAGGTTTCATGAAAAAATAACGTTTTTCAATTTGTGTCAAGGCAAATTTCATTCAGTTCAAGCTAAAACCACCATATTTCCGCACAAGTGTTTTCTTTCAAATCGTGCGATTTTTCTCAGCCAAATCTTCTGATAAAGATTGGTTCATTTAAAAAAATAAATCAAAGGGAGGCTTAGAATAGTTCAGAAATGTCATTTTTTTGTTGAAAAATTTGATTTTATGAGCAATTTTTTTAAGTTCATAAACAAAATAGAAAAGGGTAGAAATAGGCTCTATAGAAATGTTCCTTTTTTGCTAAAAACTTATAGGCCATTTTTGCTGCTTTTCTCTTTCTCACAATTTTTTGAGCCTTCACGATTCTAGAAAAAAAAATCAGGGCTCCATAAAAGAATTGTTTTGCTGCCTTTCTGCAGCCTTTTTTAAGCCTTTCCTTTTTAGCGGTCATCATCTACCAATCCGTTTTGGCCCCACTTAGAAAAATAAACAATTTTTTTGCTGAGTTTTACGTTGTTTATTACGTTTTGACAAAGTTCTATGCTCTTTTTAAAAACTTTCTTGTTAAAATTTAAAAATTTTTTTATGCCCGTCAAGCAACCCAAAAAAAGAGTTCAAAAAAAGTTTACAAAAAATGAAATTTTCAAATCGATTTTCCTTCTTCAATCCCTTCTGAGAACTCAAATCTAGAAAGGAAATACTTGCTTTTTTTGGAGAATGAATGAAACAGTGACAGTCCTCCAAAAAACTTTTCAAGTGGAACAATTATAACAGGTTGAAATGCATTTTCAGCGCGTTTTAGTTGTGTAAAAAAAGGAAAAGAAAAGTGGAAATCATAAATTTCTATTTTTTTGATGTTATTTTCCAAATAACAATTCAAGTTGCAAAAAAACTAAGTTTTTCATTAAATGACAATAAACAAATTGAAAAAAATAAAAAAACATCTTCTCAAAAAGTTCAAAAATTAATAAAAAAAGCGTATTTATTTTCTGTTTTGTTTCTTGTTTATTATCGTCTCACTCAGATTTTCATCTTCAGACTTGCTCCTTTTGTGATTTGTGAGCAAAGTTTTGGCGGTAGATCACCGAGGTGGAGTAAATGGAAGGGAAAGCGGGAGGGCAAAAAACGCTCGCGAGACCGACCGCGTAGTGAGCAGAGTGCGCTACATTGTGCCTTGACGCCTGTATCGTCCGATTCGATCGGCCCTCATTTGCTGTCTCCCAGTCTTTCGTTCCTACCTTCTGTTGTCGTCCACGTGTAGAAATATTCTTTTCTTTTCTTTTTGAGGGCTAAGCTTTGGGTATTGATAAGTTTTTTGGAATGAGTTATGAAAACTTTATTTACCATAGAGTTTTGTAAAGTATCATAATAGAAAACAAAAGTGAAAAAGAGTAAAAATCTTATAGTTTTACAGCACTTTTTTTCAACTTTTTACATTCTTGCATCATAGCAATTTTACTATTTATTATTACAGTTTCAAAATCAGAAGTAATAATATTTGTAGCTTAGCGATTTTTTTATTAAGAATTTAAATTTGTTTTGATAAAATATTTCTAATAAAAAATTGCTTTGATTACTAGAATTAAAAAAATGCTCCAGTAATAATTATATTTTTTTGTTCGTTTCATCAACGTCTTTTTTTCCAAGCACAACTTATCAGTTTTTTTCAGATGACGACCGTGAAGACATTCTCTCGCCGCGACGTTTCCGAGCATAACACCAACCGCTCAGCCTGGATTGTTATTGGCAACAAGATCTACGACGTCACCAAATTCTTGGATGAGGTACTTTTTCTTGGATGAAAAATTTTGTAGTAGTTTTAAAAAATTTTTTTTTGCAGAATGAAACGAAAAAACGGCCCAACAGTTTTTGAAAATTGAAAATCCTCTGGAAATGAGAGAAAGTTGGCTATTGAAACTTGTGTCTTTCGGTGTTTATAATTTTTTTTCTCAAGAGGCGTGATATTTTGCTTTTTTTATTAAACTACAAAAAAATTTTTTTAATGAAATGAAAATTTTTCAGCATCCGGGAGGCTGCGAAGTTCTTCTCGAGCAGGCTGGAGGCGACGGCACTGAGGCTTTCGAAGACGTGGGTCACTCAACAGACGCTCGTGCTATGAAGGAAGAGTTTTACGTCGGAGACATCATTGAGGTGCACTCGAGTACACCCTACGCATAATCTATCAGTTTTAGGAGGAGAAGACCACGTACTCGTACGATAAGAAGACCTGGAAAAGTGGCGTCGTTGGAGACAACAAACAGCGCGGGTACATTTTTCGTTCTGTACTTTGTGACGTCTATTCGATGTCTGATTTCGAAAATATTGAGAATCAGAAAAATGAAAATCTTTCGTTTACTGAAGCGATTGGCTTCTAGAGTTTATCTAGACAAAGATCAGGCGTTAGAATTTGTCGATTCACGGCTAGCTTGGGACGCTAAGATGGCTTGGTCTGTCTGAGCTCTCCACGAGCCAGGAACTGTCTCGTACATTTTCGTGTCAAGACCCTTTTTTTATAGCTCAAGCCAGCCGTGATCTCTCGCAAATATCCTCTCAAGATGACCTTCAAAAAATCAATAAAATGTTTTGCAGAGAAGGCTCGAGTCTGAAGGATAGCATCATTTGGTACAGCATCGTGGCTCTGATCGTCGCTCTCGTGTACTACCTCATCAACCACTAGACGATTCTGCGATCCTTTCTCCACGCCCAAATTCTATTATGTTTTGTTAGTGTTCTCGCTTGTCGAACCTACTGGTATTCCGCCCCAAAACGTGATGCATTTCTCCACTATTGCTAATGAGTAAAATGATTTATTTTTCTCTCTGTACAAGATGTGCAAAAATCTCAACAAAGACACTAGAATCGCTACTATAAATAAAAACCAGTATATTGAACAGAAAAAAAATAAGTTAAGCACTACGAGTCACTCTGTTGGGTGATGTCGATTGTTTTGTGGCGCCATGCGTTATCACTGGATCGTTGTACCAGAGAAACTGCAAGTTTTTTGTTGTCAATACCGCACGTACATTGGAATCAGTCCTTGATAAGACTACACTTCTTTTCTTGGCTTCTTTTGATGTCATTTGCAGGTACATAGTTTAGAACTTCAAAAAACGTTCAAAAACTTGCTCGGTCTCTTGATTTACAATAATTGATCAATTTTTTGGTTGGAAATGGGGTTGAGAAAAATATGAAATTGAAGAAAACTTGAATTTGATTCAATTTGAATCGATCAAGAAAAAAATCGTTCTTTTTGGCTTTTTTTCTTGGTTCAAACCCACCGACTCAGGATCTTGTTTCCATAACAAAACTGCTTCATCCGCTCCGAACTCTCCAGAGCATGTCAAAACATGGGATTCGCTAAAAAAAAATCTGTCAAATCAAAAATTAATTTCATATCACCTTTTTGCCACAATTTTACGGACGGACGAATCGGAAACCTTCAGTTTCATCAATAAAGAAAGCCGGACTTTTGGAAACCTGAACTTGGAATTGAATAAAGTTTTCCTAAGTTCATGTTTACACTATGCTTGTATCCGCGTCGCACGCAGAATCTCTACTGGTTCCTTTCACTGAAAAAAAAAAAATTAAAAATTCCGAATTTTTTTTCGAAAACCTGGTATCGGGACGATGTAAGGCTCGTCGAAGGCCAAGTCTTTCCTTTTGAGCTGTATCTTTTTATTACAACCTTAAATACATTTAGTGCTTCAAATACATTTCCGAGGGAACCTATTCTCTTCGGAGAAGTTATTGCAACTCTGCGTCGAGATCTGTCCTCATCCGAGTATAGTTCAAAAATGTCGTCGTATTCCATAGAGGTGCAGCTCGAGTCGGTAGAAGCAATCCTGAAAATTTTCTTAGAAAGTTTTTTTTTGTTGAAAAAACCTGTTATGAGGATGATGTAAGGCCATTTTCGGTTGTAGAAACAGATCATCGACTCGATTTTCGAGGGTGGTTTGTTCGACGCAAGGCTCTTCAAAATTTATATCTTGAGGAAAATATTGGAATAATCGTGAACCTGAGCTGAAAACGGACACAGCCGAGTCGCCACTCAAGCCTTTATTCAAAGGAGACCGCAGAATTTTCGCGCAGGCGCTGTTCACTCTGAAAGTGCGAAAATGATAATTCATGCGTTATTAGTGAACGAAGACGTTTCGAGCTTGAAAAAGCATTATCTTACCTCGAGCTGCCCTGTTGAAGACCCTCATCATCTTCTTCTTCTTTGTCCACTGTAACTGATGCCACTGGAAAAAAAAGTGTTTACGCCGTAACCCTCATTTTAAAACCTTTGTACTGCTGTTTCTCGGGGTCGATGTTGATTCTGACTCTGTGGGAGAAGACGCCCATGTGATCGGAGTCATCAGAATCTTCTTCTCTGTGTTCTTTCAAAGAACCCAATTTTTGGAGTTTCATCTGGCTGGTTCTTGCGTATTTTCTCTCCGAAGAGAATCTGACAAATTTCACCGGTTTTTTTAGAGATCAAGTTTTTTACCTTTTCAAGCGATATTGAATGCCATCAGCTTCTTGCAAACCATCGTCAAAAACGTTGTAAATAATGACATAACCATCCGATGTGCCGATCCACAAGAAACCGCTATTGTACAAAATAGAATTGATGTGCACGTTGCTTTCCGTTTCAAAAAGCGAAGGTTTTCTGAAAAGTCTTTGAGGATCGTTTATCTTTTTTCGATCACCTGTTCTTGTGGTCAAAAGACACTTCGTACAATAAATTGCATGTGACTTCATTCCACAGTTGAATGAGAGTCGACTGATCCGTTGATAGAAATATTCCGTACGGCGAGTCACACATACAGCTTATCTGAAATATAAAAAAAGTCAAGTGAAATTTGAAGATGGGATACTTTGTCAAAATAAATGTTTCCAGAACTGGCACTGCAGGATGCCACGTGAGTTGTGTTCAATATTGTGAGGGATCTGGAAACTTTCTTGAACCTTGAAACTCGAATTCTAGAAATACAAAGCATCGAGAGTGATGAGCTTGCAAGAAGAGGCGACCACCAAGAGGTCGTCTTGAATTACGGCATTCACCAAAGGTGCAGAGCTCAAAGGCAAATGCCACATTTGTACGTTTGTTGGCCATTTTTCGCAAGCATTCTGGAAAGATCCTCTCATCAAGCTTCATGAAAGCTTTTATGTTACTTCGAAAACGGATAGAGTTCCATTGGCGAGCGCTGCAAAAAGCGTCCCGTCTCTTTGGATCAGACAGACGGCCACGTCCGGTAGTTTCAGCTCCCACATAATGCTCCTAAAAATAGTTTTGTTGTTGGGAATTTGAACCAAAAGTGCAAAATTTCAATTCCCACGCTCCATATTCGTCTACTGTATTTTTAATGTGAAAACTAAAAATAAACCGTGGTCTTTCTTCATGGAAAAAAGTCTATTTTAATGAAACTAAAAAAACTCCTCATTTGGTTTTTTCAAATTTTAAAAGAGGATTTAGTATAGGTTCACTGAAATTTGAAAAATCTGATACGAAAATTTCACCAATTATCCATAGAATCGACGTAAGCCAGAATCAAAAATCCTGAAATCAAACTGACGTAGACCAAATCACGCTGAGCCATGCAAATCGACATCACACGGCAGTCAAACTGAAAATCTTTATTTTTGATGAAATTTCAAGATTGTCTCACTTCAATGTCGATTTCTTTGATTTCAGCTTTGTCGTTTTGAATTTGAATCTTCGCAACTTTTCCCATCATATGATGTCCCGAGACTATGAATCCTGGAACAAGGCCCGTATTTTTTAAATTTCAGACAAGTTGGTTACCGCTTGAACTACAGAACTCGTTCATGAAAATGTTGGAAATAAGACGGTTGTTTGACCTTGGGGAAATGCTGTTCTGAAAGAAATTAAGCTTGAGCCGAGTTGAATTCCAACTAACGACAAAGGCAGCAGCTCGTTTCGACCTTCGTTCGAGCTTTTCTGACAAAGCTACCACGTACTGAGTTTGCAAAGTTTTCAATTCAGCTCGAGTTGGAAGGTTTTTTATGGAAAAAGCCATCTGAAACAAGTCAATTTCTGAATATTTATCATCAAAACAACCTCCACGACTGCATGTTCGTCGAATGCCAATCTACTAGCCGCTTTTGAAACACGCATTATCCCGATAGCATCATTCCTACTGATTATTTCGTTCTCATGCTTGCCTGAAAATCAGAATTGAGAGATGAAATTTGTGAAAAGCTCACCCAAAAGAACCAAAGCGAACCGAAAAAGCACTTTTGGTCCTTCCAATAGAAAACAGTCCCAAATTCTCAGCATTGTCTGTAATTAGATTATTAACAGTTTCAAGATTTTTAAGATTACGTTGAAAGGGACAGCATCGAAAAATAGGGCAATGAACCAGTTCAAACTGATTGAAGCAACGTCGATATCCAATGAATTCAGATGTCTCGTTATTCTCGGATGTTGAGCTTCCAGCATTTCTTTCAATACTTCCTGAAAAACCAAAAACTTGGCAAAGCCAAAAAAACCCAGGATACTTGATCGGCTTGTGCTCCTGTGAGGTTACTATCGAAGTAAGTTTTGTCGAAATACTTTTCCGTTATGGCTATCAAAAACCAGAACGCATCCTTAAACCATTGTTTTCATTGTTCAAAGAAAAAATTGAGACTTCAGGTCCAACAAAAAGCAAAGCGGTCGCTGTCAAGAAGTTCATTCCTTGACAGTATCCAATTTCAGGATTATGAAGGCAAAACGCTCGCAAAACCTGCTGTAGCTGGCTAATCTGAACATTAATTTAACAGATCAGATCGAAGAAGTTTCCATACCCCTTTGCTGGTAGCTGACATGAAATGAACGTTATTCGGCATGGTCCGCAATAAATCGAGATTTATCTGCTTTTGATGGTTTTCCGAAAACTGAAACAATTTTTCGTACAAATTTCTGCATTTTGTTCGAACTTTTTGCTCGTCTTCTCCTCCTCGTGTGTTGCACAGATTTCTGTAGTAATATTTCCCGTAAAGCAGTTTCAAATCATCAACCTTGAAATGTATGAATCTGATAAAATTGGAAGCATAAAGGCCCTCACCTGCTGATTTATCAAAATTTTCCAAACTGTCGAGCGTAAAGAGTTGGGGATTCCATTTCGACAAAGATGCTTCGTTTCTTTCTGGAAACATGTTTTATTCAGTTTTCGGTTTTAGTTCCAGTTTAAGAGAATTCTGTTATTTTATGTGTATTTTTCCAATTAATTTTTTTTCTTTTAAAGACCTGCGATGAACTCAAAGAAAATTTATCAATGATTGAAGTTGACTCACCGTCAGTTCTATTTCCGTTTGCTCTTCCAGAAAGTTCCTCCATTCTAGCTTGTGCTCCACAAATGAACTCGAACGTGATAAATAGAAATGATGTAGTTTGGTGGCTAGATAGTGTAGCGCCAATGGCTCCTCTTTGTAGCAGACACGAAAACCGAACGAGTCTACGTAAGACCCTTGCAGCACACTGTCCAAAGTTCTTTTGAAACCGGAAAACTACATTCAGCACACCTTTTGAGTGTGGGAAGACTGGGATCTTCTCTTCTTGCTTCTGCGAGAAGTTTCAAAATTCGATCGACATGCTGATATTTTTCGCTAAGGGGTTTTCTAACATTGATGACTCACAGTTTCCCCTCCAATCAACTTTACGTTCATGACGTCGAGACCAGAGTTATCATGCAATGGTATTTGAATCGCAGACTGTATTGCGTAGATGTAGTCACAGCGGAGTGTTTGCAAGTCTTCATGGGTTTGATGATAGTCTCTGAACTTGCGAAACATCAAAATTTAATTGAAAGAGTGAAAAAAAAGACGCGTAAGTTGTATGGACCGATCTTAGCAAAATTGACCGAATTTTCACTGTTAAAAATATACAAATTTAGGTCAATGCTGTTCAAATCGGTGAAAAAAAAACACGCTAATCTGTTTTTTTCTGGAAAAGTTGATAGCGTACAACTCCAATCTGAAGCCAAGATTTGGAAGCGCAGTCATATTCAGAACCACGTCGAAAATTTTACATTTAGCTTTTGCCGAAAAAGTTCTCACTTTTTGATTCTGGTCAACTCGTTCTCGAGCTGGTCGCATTTCGCACTGACTCTAAGGACCTCAGAGTTCAAAAACTTATTTTGTCCAGACAAAGTATCCCGCGTTGTTCCATTAGCAGAATCGTTTCTCATTCTGAAAAAAAATTGCGTTCTTTATACAGCTATAGCTTCAATTCCTATGACGGAGATCTTTTCTTAATATTGAAAATAGTCCATCCGCCGCGACTTGACAGTTTCGCGGGTCTGCGTCTCTCTGTTCTCTCGCCGACGCGGTCAGACAAATATGAAAATAACACAGAAACATGAGAGGGTCGTCGAGAGACGAGGAGGGCGCAGAGACGCAAAGAATGGACTATATGTCTTTTATAAACGGAATATATTTTCTCAATCTCAAGGAACTTGCCGCATTTGTTCTAGATGCATCGTCAAAGCATTCGTCTCCGCTTTCATTTCTTCAATTTTCTTTTTTTGAGAATTCGTGATGAGGCGAAGCTGTTCCAGCTCTTCATTGTCGGACCTGAAAAACTAATTTTCTCACTATTTTTCCCCTTCTGAACCTCTCCGCGCCACTCATTGAAACTTGCGAGCTTTGGTTGTTGGAAGATGTTGTGGATACGTCCAGATCGTTGCTGATAACTCATGAATTTTGGGAAAAGCCATGCGAACTTACTCAGAAATACTGTTAAACTTCTCTTGACGTAGCCATTGAGAAACCCAGTCCGTGATTTCCGCTTCTGGTAGATCGAACTCTAACTGAAATACTTTTTTGTGTTGCGTATAAATGTATTTTTAACCGGTAGCTTCTCTTCTCCAAACAGTTTAGGCATTATCGGTCGGAAGTACTGCCTTGCAGGGGAAGAATCTGGGGATTAAAGTTTTTTGAGTTGAAAAGAATTTAGAAGACTTACTTTTTCTACACAGACGAAATTTATTGGTTGTTATCAACGAGTCTTGGTCCTGAGAATTTTGTTGATTTAAAAAAAAAAGCAATAGAACTTACAGGCAAACTAACGCTTCTTTTGCTCTTTCTGAGCATCGCCAAAGACAATTTTTGCTTTTCCGCGTCGGTGCTTCTACAAAAATTCATTGATTCAATAAAAAAGATGATGTCAAAGTTCACCTGTTGGAAAAAGCTTCCAGCCAGCACTGCGAGCTTTTGATATTGTCCGCTTCCAATTCGATAGACTTGCCGCAAACGCTGAAACCATTGTTTGATTAGCATGCCGGACTGATTTTCCTCTGTCGGAAGACTTCCTTTGTTCACGGCTTTTGGTCATTTTTGAGGCTTTTGGAAATGACGCATCAAAAATTTTGGGAAAATAAAAGTCACGCCAATGGAAATGGCATGACCTTGAAAAAATTCTGGAAGGAAAACTCACTGTAAAACAAAGGCGCGATCGTTGTTTTCACTGATTGTGATGTAAGCAGATTGTATAGGAATACTTCCCAAAGGGTCTCTGTGAGAAGTGAAATCGGCCTCCTGTCGATACCAAAGGAGTTCTTGCTTTATCTCGTCGATTGCAAAGTAAAAACGCCGCCGGGGACGTAAGTACATCAGAGCTTAAAACGCAAAAATAAAGTTCAAAGGCTTTATCGGTTCAAAAAATCAATTCGTTTTCAAACAGAAATGGGGAACGAAGGGCATAAAAACGAGGGAACTACGCTTTCAGGACAAACGCCGGTTCCAACAATAGAAAGAAATATTGATGACGGTTCAAAACATTTTAGATTATTTTTGACAGACTGGCCAGACAATAGATTTGAAGCTTTGCGAAGGACATTATCGATGCTTTTTAAATTTGAAATGTCTCACCGCCTCCAAGTTGTTTCATTTGGAGATATCCAGAGATGGAGAAGGCATGTAGCGTCGTCGAAGACATGACCATCTGAAGTTTTTTTCGAGTTATTCATTCAAATGATTTTACTTCAAAAACTTATGAACTACGAGAAACTGGAAACTTTCATAGCCATAACACAGTTTTCAATTGCTTTGAGATTTTAACTGCGCTTTGGTTGAAGCAATTGTCTCGGAAATCTCAATATTTTGTAGAATTTTGAATAAATTTCTAGCGAATTAAGATCGCTTGAAAAAAAACCCCCAATCTTTTTACTTTTCTAGTTGAAAAACTGAATAAATACCTATTCGCCATGGACGTCGACTGGCGACAGAAAGAAAACACCAGCTGTCTGAAATTAAAAATTCTCAAAAAACCAAAAAAAAAAGATGAAAATTCTGCGGCCATTAATTAAGAACATGAACGGACCAACAAAAAAACCTTAATATTGTAAGGTAAAAAGCAAAAAGAAATAATTTGAAACGTGCGAAAAAAATTTCCCAATCGCTTAGATTCACACCGTAATCGATTGTTTCAATGGCGATTTGTTGTGGTTTTTTTTTCTTTCCAAGGAGGCCACGGCTCTGAAAAAATGACAGCCGAAACCATGAAAATTTTTAATGAAACATTTTTAGCAAAAAAATGAGGACCTCTTTGAAAACCCAAGTCATTGGTTTTCATTAAAAGTCTGAAATTTTGATTCATGAAATTTTAATTCCCTAAACGTGTTATTTCGTTCTAAAATCGAGCAAACGCATTCCAGCCTCGAAAATCGAGAAAAAAAAACCAGATCTTTCATTCTCTTTTGTAGGAACAGTGGAGGAAATGAAATGAAAAGCGACAGAAGATAGAAAAGAAACTTTGGCCTGACTGTGAAAAAAAAATTCAAATGTAAACGGAAGTTTCGCTAGACGTGGCGAGGCAAACATGATCCGGACATCCATCGCCAAATCGGCACGTTTTTCACGAGCTTTTTTTTGAGGTTGATTGAAACCGCAAACTGATGGATGTCCTGACTTTTCTGGAGAACTTTCGAAAACAGTTTTTTGATTAATTCTTGATAGTTGAGGGGAGAAAAAAACAAGAAGAAGTTTTATCGATAATGTAACCAAGGAGGTTTTCGTGAAGAAAGAAAAACTTGAAACTCTTCGACTTTATTTTTTCTTTGAAGACCTAAATGAGATTTGTAAAGCGCAAAATTTGTGACTCTGTGAAAAAAGTCCAGGAATAGTTTTGGAACAAACTTTGAAAACGAAAACAAATTCTCAGGAAGGAAGTTACTGTTGTAAGATGAATAAAGATACATAACGGGTCTTTGCAAAAAAAAAATTAGAAATTGGTTTGATCTCATCAAAAGAATCATTTCAAGCAGGAGATACAAATGATCACTAAGTTATTTTTTTCCAACTGGAATTCCATAGGAAGCGCCATATTTGTTGAATGCGAGCTGTTTACAAAAAATGACGCTGTTTTTTTGATTTTTGCATGCAGTGAAAAAAATCAATTGGGAAAACTCCCAGCCGCGATAAAAAAATTTTTATTTTGAGAAAAAAATTGTTGGAGTCACTCCAGTAGAGAAAAATTCAACTCTTTTCTTTTGAAATCATTTTTTTAGGTTTAATCAAATTTCAAACTTTTCATCGAGTACACGTCTTCGGCTTCGGTGGAAATCATTTTCATACGAAATGCAGCAAAAAAACGCAAACTCGTATCGGCGGATCGAGTTCAAATTTTAGTGGTTTGTAGACCTAAGTCAGAATACTTGAAAACAAAACAGAATATCTGCTAAACCCGATAAAAACTGAGGAAAAATTTGAAGAAATTGTGCAGATTAGACCTGAAAACTTTCAGAATACCATATTTTTTTTACCATATTTTCATATTTAAATACAATCGCCTTAAATTATTCGGCTATAATAAACTCTAAAAAATTTTTTTTCAGCCAAAAGGAGGAAAGCAAAAGTTTGATAATTTTCAAGCCTAAGCTCTTCATTTTCAAAAAGCTTTTTCTCGGTCCCTTATTGGGTTAAGCAGATAATTTTGCCTGTTTTCAAGTTTTCTTTCCTAGATCTTTGAACCACCACAGTTTGAACTCGGTCCGTGAAAAGGAGGAAAGCAAAAGTTTCAACCCCTTAAGGGGGAAGGTTGTCTTAATTATTACGGAAAAATCAGGAAAATGGATTTTCTATCTCTTTCACACGGTAGATAGTTGATTCCGTCGTAGCAAAACATCTAAACTTTTTCGAAATAATTTTTGATTTCGAAGAAAAGTGCAGTTATTTTTCGACTATTTCTGATTACTCTCATCAGTCCGTGATCATATAAAGATTTTCGTTTGACTTACGCCAAACTTATCAAAGCAAAAATGTTCTAGGCGAGAGGTTCACGAGTAAACCTCTCGCCCAAAACCATTATTTCTCCAGTCACAGAATAGGCCTCTTCTGTGACTGGAGAAACAATTAGTTGGTCGAACAAATGGAGTAAAAACCGTGGGTATTCAAGGAGTCGCGTGTACCGACTCGGAGCGGGGTGATAAAACGAGATATAACACTTTTCTGGCGAAGAGAGGGATGAGAGGTCAGACAGATTTACAGGTTTACCATTCGAGTAATGCGACGGCTCTTATATTAGTTTTGAATTGTTAAAAAACAACATTCTCGATTCAAAGAAACACAGATAGTATATCTCTAGTATGCATCAAATTTTTTTGAGAGTCGAACAAAAAAACTTCGAAAAAAATCTTAAAAAAGTAATAAGGTGTTGGATATAGTCGAATGAAATTCTTCGATAAAATTGAATAATTTTTCATGAATATAAAAGAGTTATTTAAAAAGATTAATATCAATACTTTCTTTAAAAAAATTATTATGGACCAATTGCTTAACAAAAAAATGTTAATGCAAAAAAATCAGCGAGAGAAACATTTTTTATCAGATCAAATTTTTTTATTCAAAATTTCAATTTTGAAAAAAAAACTATGAAACCTAATTTACTTGTTCTTGATCGATGGTTTCATGAGAGATAAGTAAAAGATTTTTAAATCTCAGAAAAAAATCAAGACAGATTTTTTACTCTAACATGATTCAAATGAAGTGCAGAAAAAAGGAACTCCGAAATAAAATCAGAAATCACTCAAAATCCACATCTTTTTCATAAAAAAATGCTTACTTTTTTGTATTCAGTTTTTAACTCAAGCACAGACACCTCTCCTCAGTTATTTTCAGTAAAGTATCAAAGTTCGAGATTTTATTCGTAGGTGGCCACAACAATGAACTGCTGATGTGAATCTGAGTAGGCACTGGCGACGCCGACCCATTCGAGATGTCGATCCGCCAGGTAGTTGGCCGTTCCGAACTCTTCGGCCTCGTCCCACCAGGTGTCGGCGATCGTGTCATTCACTCTGGATCCCATCCAAATGTTCATGTAACGGCTCGGATCGCTTCTAAAATGATTTTATGGGAAACAGCATTTTTTTTCAGGAATAATTGACATTCCAGATAAGATCCAAACTCTTTCGGTTCTTATTGGCTTTAATTAGTAACAGAAAATGATCGTCTCAGGTTGATAGAAGACCAGAAAAAGGAAAAGTGAAACCAAAATGCTGATTTTTCGGTTGTTAGAAATTAAAATCGACTAACCGAACTTTGGATTTATTTCTCAAGTGGTCTAACTTTGGACCAAACGAACTAGTCGTCGCGGAAAGTCGGACCATATCTAGCCTCGGAACCTTCATGATTCGAAAAAAAAGAAATTCAATAAAAAAAAATCGAGAAATACTTTTTTTTGGAAACTTAAAGTACGCAACCCATCTAAACTTTTTCAAAGAAAGGTGAAATTATTTTTTCACTATTCATGATTACTTAAACAAACTCTCATCAGTTCGTGATCCTATAAAGATTTTCGTTTGACTTATGCCAAACTTATTGTAACAAAATTGTTCTGGAGGGAGATTTCCTCGTGAAGAGAGGTTCACGAGGAAACCTCTCGCCCACTACCATTATTTCTCCAGTCACAGAATAGGCCTCTTCTGTGACTGGAGAAACAATTAGTTGATCGAACAAATGGAGTAAAAACCGTGGGTATTCAAGGAGTCGCGTGTACCGACTCGGAGCGTGGTGATGAAACGAGATATAACAGTTTTTTGGCGAAGAGAGGGATGAGAGGTCAGACAGATTTACAGGTTTACCATTCGAGTAATGCGACGGCTCTTATGTTAGTTTCGAATTGTTAAAAAACAACATTCTCGATTCAAAAAAACTCATATAGTATATCTCTAGTATGCATCAAATTTTTTGAGAGTCGAACAAAAACTTCGAAAAATCTTAAAAGTAATAAGGTGTTGGATATAGTCGAATGAAATTCTTCGATAAAATTGAATTATTTTTTTATGAATATAAAGGAGTAATCCAGAAGTTTATAGTAAATACGTTCTTTTTGAAAAAAACATTCTTATGTAATAATTGCTTAACGAAAATGTTGTTGCACGGCGAGAAAAAGTATTTTTCTTCAGATCAAAACTTTTTCTGATGCTGATTCAACTTCCAAAAAAACTGAGAAACTTAATTTACTTGTTATTGATCAATGGTTTCATAAAAGATAGGAGAAAGCTTTTCAAATTTCAGAAAAAATCAAGACAGTTTGTTACCCTGACATGATGTTTTTATTGCAGTCGAATGAAGTGCAGAAAGGAAGCAACTTTGAAATGACGTCAGAAATCACTTAAAACCCACATCTTTTCAATGAAAAAAAAGGACTCAGTTTTCCTTACAAGGGAGCATTTTACTATGCTGTTGAGATTTTTTGCAAACTGACCATACCGCTCCTTGATGTACCAGAAGAAGATTCTGAAACCTTCAACCTGCACAACTTCCATGTTTCCAAGAAAAGACGCCTCAAAGTAAAAGAAAACCCTAAAAACCCATGAAAATAGGCTGTTTTGAAACTTCAGCCCCTTATTTCTCGAAAACTAGGAAGTTTTGCAGGTTGAGATTTTCAGGATCTTCACCTGGTACATTAAAAGTGTTCTAGCATATTTTCAGGAAATTCCCAACCGTAAAGTAAATTGACCATTTCTTATAAAAATTCCTGGCGCGCTACAACTTCATCATTTTCCGGTTTCAAAAAAAAAAATACAGAGAAATTCAATATTTCATTGCACAGCGGTGAAGTATACATGACACAGTAAATAATGCAGTTACAATATGAGACAGTTTTTCATCGTTTTCGGCCTCCCCAAGGGCATTCCGGACCGCCGCTCTCGCAGGACCAATAATAGCCGTGGTCACGAGTTCCGATCTTCAAGTTGCCGTACTGATCTCGTTGGTACTGGTTCAAAGCCTGCTGGTAAGCCGGAAACAGTTGGAATTCTTGACAGATGCTGCTCAAAATCAAGACCGAGATAAAGAAAAAACAGCTGCGGAACATTTTCGAAGAATTTCTTCCAATCCGTCACTATATTTATAGCCGATGGCAACGATTTGCACGCTCGTTAACTCCATTAACGGCGTCGCATCACGCATAATCACAAACGGGATAAGATTTGTCAGCAAATTCTTTGGATCACATGCTTTTTCTGACCGTGACAAAGCTTGAAATAAGCCGGTCTGGGTGGTTTTTCGATCCAATTCATTCATCTTGATGTAAAAAAAAAAATGAAGGAGGGGTTGATTTATAGAACAAAGAACAATTCATTCGAATTCAGAGCACTGGTTTTTTATTATAAGTTATAGAGAACTGATGAAAACCATCAATGAGTTTTCTGATGCTTATGGTTTTCCGAGTCGGCCATTTCATTTTACTTTGGGGTTTGGAACACTCTAAAAACTTGCTCAAACATTCTCTGAAGGTCTAAATGAAGATCCCTCATAGTCGCTCCCTGCGCAAAAGTCTTGTTTTTAACTACATATGATACTTCAAAAATTGCAAAAAAAAAAATGAGTTCTAGGCATAACTTTTCCACTTTCAGAATGAATTATTTTGAAAATTAAAAGCTGACGGGGGTTACAACTTTGGTGAATCTTTGAGTAAACCTCCATAGACTATATGACAAAAATTTGTGCGATCTACTTATGTGTTATGAGCGAACTTTTAGAATTAATACCTTCAAAACCAGAAGTTTGCGCCGATAGCGACTATGAGGAATCTTAATAAAGACATTCAGAAAGTGTTCGTACGAACTTGTAGACAAACCGCAAAGTGAAATGAATTCCCGTGTCAGTGAATCAAAACTTTCTCAACTTGGAGTCATTCCTCTTTTTATTTTAGAAAAAAAATTCACTCAATTATTCGATGTTTTTTTCAAATTTAATAACTCTATCAAAACTTAAATTTGCCAGTTTATATCAAGAAGAATGAATGAGTTTTTTCAATGAATAGTGCAGCTTCTTCCTCCTTTTTTTACGAAAAAAGTAGGAATTTTCGGTTTCCTGCGCTTCTTGAAAATTTCTAACTCAGAAGCGTTTCAATTAAAAAGAGTTTTGGAGTTGATTCCCATTTTTTTCCACATCGCTATAAAAGTCTTCAGTTTCTGCAGACCGACATGACAGCTTTTGAGTAAACATGTCCAGGCGTTTGTCAGAATTTGATGTTCTTTTATTCCAGACGGGACGAGAGAAGAGGAAGAAGAATTTGGAGCCAACGTCCAAGAGCTTAGTTTATCTGATGGCTTGAAGGCAGAAAATTCACTTTCGACCGAGTTTCCTCCCGCTTTCGCCAGTTCTTTATGCGCCACTACCCAAGTCGGCCGCTTTTCTTTCCTGATGCCGTCTTTTTTTTTTCCTCGCTAGTCTTCTTCCAATTGCCTTTTTTTCTTGAAGTGAACATGGTGGTCTGTAATTTGTTTCAATGAAGGCCACTAAGAGATCCTTTATTCCGGAGATTTTGGCTCTTGAGATGATATTTTCATCACAAAAACGTGTTAGTTTTTTTGAAAAAAATCTAAATTTTTTTATTCAAATTTTCTTGAGAGCTGACTTTTTTATTTTCAAGAAAGAGAATCGGAAAATGAAACTAGAGAATATTCTGACACATTTTTCGATCTTTTCATCGGCTCGAGCTAGTTTTTTTCAAATGAAACGAGCCACCTGTTCAGAAAAATAAGTTGACTTCATTCAAAAACGAGGAAGTTTGAAGATTCAGCTTTTAACAAAACTTAGAAAAAAATAGAGGAAGTGAAAGCGAATACTTTCTCATGCTTGGATGCTTGAAAAAAAAGCTCGAATTTCCGGTTGACTTTATACTGGAAGTTTCTTGCAAAACAACAAGAATTTCCTAAAATTGGGGATTCGAATGAAGAAAATTTTTTGTAGTATGTATAATTATGCATCAGATTTCAGGAAAAAATTTTCATTCTGTATATTTTCCTTGAAAATTCACACCTTGAGGCTATCGAAAACTCAGTATACCGTTATGAATAGAAGTTTAAAAAAATTTTTATTATTTATTTTTTTGAATGCTCATATTTAGCTGTTTTGAATAAATAAACTCAACCAGTAACTATGAAAAAGAGGCCTGTTTTTCAGTTATGAGTTTTTGGGAACACCAACACAAATCAGAAGATGATGGACGGCTTCTTTTTGCTGAAAACAGGAAGGGCCAGAAGACGGCCCGACGGAAAGTCGACAGCTGTTCCCAACATGCCATCTGCTCTTTATCCATCCGGTCCGCTTCTCCAACCTCACAGCTCTTTCGCTGCATTCTGCGGCCCTGGGCGGCCTTCCCTCACTTGCCTCGCATCTCCTCCGAAAGCTTCTTGCTTCCCTTCCCTCAGCATCGAGCATTCAATTTTTTTGAGAAGGGAACTACGCCTTCCTCACTATTTCGCCAGTCCCTCCATGTTCACTTCCAGCCATGTTCTTTCTTTCTACGTGTCTTTGTTTATTCAACTTGTCCCAGGACTGCTCCCGATGAATAATTTGTAAAAGTTTCACCTGAAAGTTAGAATGGAAGTTTTTGAATTTGTTGACCACCCGAAAGCATTTTCACAACCCTAAAAGACATTTTATATTCTGTCTCACGCTTTTTGTTTAACTATAGGAATTTATATGGCCGCACGCATTTTTAGGACTTGGGCCGTGAGACTGAAAATTATGGGATTGATTGCGGTCATAAAATATGTAGGACTTGGCTCGCAGCGCTCGATTCATCGCACTTGGCTGTTTTCTGTTTGCAGACCTTGCCATATAAATTGCTCGCTCAGCTCCAAAGTTTCTTTCTTTTCTTCCATTCAGTCATTCATAAACTCGCCTTTTTCAGACAATGTAACTCACTTTCGTCGGCCCCTCCGAAGAGGGATATCGACTGCGGTGTGCAACTTTTGAAAATAGTGCAAAGTGAGTTGGAAGCATTTTTTATAGCTCAGTTATGAGATATTTCTGAAGACGAGTTTGAAAATTTTTTGAAGCAAAGTTCAAAGTTGAGATTAAAGGTCGACGTCGAATCATCAAAAATAAGTGTTAATTGTCGTAGATAAATGTCAACTTCTTTCAAAACGGAAGTTCCTAATAGCTATCCTTGCAAAGTTGTATTTAACTGAGTTTAAAAAAAAATGGGACAAAGGTGTGACGTATATCGAGTTTGAACGATTACCTTTGTCAGAAAGGCTACAATCGCAATTAAAAACTGGACGTAACAAAGGAAAAAAAAAAGAGATTTCAGGTAGTATTTAAAAAAAACATCCCCTCACTTTTCTAATCAATCTGAGAAGGCGACTTTGCAGATTTTTTGGCTTTGTGATGAACCTACTGTGATTGGAGACGACGTGCAGCTCTGTCGCAAGGTGACGACCACCGTTGAAGCTCTTGCCTTTACCCAAAAAGGCTTCTCCTTTCGGACCTCGTCATTGCGCCCAGTTATTCCTCGTCTCCGATGCGTTGCAATGTGATTTGGCAAACTGTTTTGATATAATTCTGACCTCGGGTTTTCAAGAATAAATATTTTTCTTTTACTAAAGATGGAAATACATTGATATCGCGTTTGTTGGGAGAAGAGCTTTGAGTTAAAAAGAACATTATATTTTCGAAAGGAACTGAAGGAAGATAGAAGCTAATAATTTTTTTCCTATTATCTGATGAAGTATTTTTCATGTTTTTTTTGATGCATCTACTGTCATTAGAAAAAAATGAAACAAATTGTTTTCATTTCAGATTAACTTTTTCAGTAACTTTAATAGACAGAAATTGAACTTTTTTGCCTTTTTCGTCAGCTAAAGCTTTTAGAAATAGATTTAAAAAATATTTATATTCAATCGAGTCGACTTGGGATTACGAAGATTTTCGTTGCCCTTGAAAAATTGAGCTTTACTTGCTTTTATCTGCTCATCTCATTAAATTTTCCAATAAATGAAAAAAATCCAACGAGTTCGAGATCTCAGAATACGCAATGTCAAAAGAACGTCAACATTCATTTCGAGAAGTTATGAAACTTCACAGGTGGAACCTTTTTCAATTTCTACCCAGAATAAAATTGTCGGATGTTCTCAGGGATGTTTGAATTTTCTATAGAAAAACAACTCGATTTGTCTGATTTTTTCATGTTTATCAAACCTCTGGCACGGAATGAAAATCAAACTATTTGCAATTTTAATGGACGTCTTCTCAGCACGTTTCCCCCTGTTTCTGCTTGAGCAGGTTTGAAAAATCGAAGTGCTAAAATTCTGAAATTGAAAGATGAAATGGTGGTTTTGTGGGCCACAAAAACGACGTCGACCTGACTCACAGCCAAAGGAATTCAATGACACCAAGTTTTTGGCTTGTTTGCCTTTCTTACAGATGCGCTACATGCACCTTCACTCAAAAATTCAGCACCATCGGAACTTTCCAGAGAATATTCGCCATGGATCTGCGGTCGTATATTCCGCCATTTTTGGTAGAGTCCAGTCAGTCTGCTGATTATCATCAAACTGTTACCCGGAAACGAATGGAGCGTTTTTCTTCAAGCGGACAGCTTCTTTCGGTTACCGACGTGGTGAGAAAGTCATAGAATGTTTCGACAAGAGATGACCAAATTGAGAAAACTACAAACTTTGACCCGCCGCGTGTTGATGTTCGTCGTCAGCGAGCGCCGTCATGGAATCCTGAATCTCGTTCGGAAAGACATGTGCGAGAAGAATATCGCATACCTCGACCAATCATTGAGCGGAATCATCCCATAAGACGTGAAAAAGAGACTATTTCCAAGACATGACTTATTTCAGGAGTGGAAGATGAGAAAGACTCCTTGCCACAGTCAACGTGGAAAACCAGCGACTCTTTTGTACGCAAGTCTTCCATACTGAAGTAAATGGGGATCATTTTCACTATAAATCTCTTGTTTTGGATTTCCAGGACTTCATCAAGCAGAGATGGATCCGAATGGAGCAGGAGTTACAATTCACCAAAAGTGGAATGGCGAGAACCGCTGGACTGTCTGATCGACAGGCTGAACAGGCTCAGGATGGCTGCAGGATGTGAAACTTTGGAACCATCCATAAGACTCGCGGATATTTCTACAAGATGGGCTCGTATGCTCGCTCTTCGGGGCGAATTCAGGTTTTTCTAATTCAAATCCATATTTCAACTGGAAGGTCATTTCACTTAGCAGTTGGGAATTTCTTGAAAATAAGCCAGAGCAATCCTTGTTGTACCACATGAAGATCCTGAAAGTGTCAACCTGCAAAACTTTCTACTTTAACAGAAAAAAAAGCCGAAAGTTCCAAAGAAACCAATTTTTATAAGTTTTGGGGGTTTCCTTTAACTTAGAGTTTCTCAGAAACGAGGATGTTGTGTAGGTAAAAGCTTTCAAAATAGTTTTCTGGTGCATCAAGGAGCGTTCTGACCAATTAAAAAAAAATCCCAACAGCAAAGTGAAATGACCTTTTTGTTGGAAAAAAACTGAAAAAAACTGCTTTTGATTTAAAAAAACTGAATACAAAAAAAGTAAGCATTTTTGTCTTTCATCGGAAAGATATGAAATTTGAGTGATTTCTGACGTCATTTCACAGTTGCTTCCTTCTACAATTCATTTGAATTGCAATGAAAACTATATTTTAGAGAAAAAAACCGGTCTTGATTTTTTTCGGAGATTTAAAAAAATCTTTCTCTTTTTATTCCATGAAACCATCGATTAAGAACAAAAAAATTAATTTTTCTCAGTTTTTTTTGAAAGTCGCAAGTTTGAATAAAAAAACTTGATTTGATAAAAAAATGTTTTTTTCTCGCTGATTTTTGCATCAAAAATTTTCAAAAATTTTTTTGTTCAGCAATTGGATCATAACTATGATTTTTTTCGTTAAGAAAGAATTGATTATGAACTTTTAAATAAGTCCTTTGTATTCGTAAAAAAATGATTCACTTTTATCGGAAAAACTTCTTTCGACTATATCCGACGCCTTATTATTTCTGAAAAACTTTTGCCTGACTCTCAAAAAAACCTTTGCCAGATTTTTACTCTTGAAATTACTAACAGAGCTTTTTAACAAATCAAAACTAACATAAGAGCCGTCGCATTACTCGAATAAGGAACCTGTAAATCTGTCTGACCTCTCATCCCTCTCTTCGCCAAAAAACTGTTCTATCTCGTTTCATCACCACGCTCCGAGTCGGTACACGCGACTCCTTGAATACCCACGGTTTTTACTCCATTTGTTCGATCAACTAATTGTTTCTCCAGTCACAGAAGAGGCCTATTCTGTGACTGGAGAAATAATGGTAGTGGGCGAGAGGTTTCCTCGTGAACCTCTCTTCACGAGGAAATCTCCCTCCAGAACAATTTTGTTACAATAAGTTTGGCATAAGTCAAACGAAAATCTTTATAGGATCACGAACTGATGAGAGTTTGTTTGAGTAATCAGAAATAGTGGAAAAATAATTCTGTTAATCGATTTTAATTTCTAACAACCGAAAAATCAGCATTTTGGTTTCACTTTCCCTTTTTCTGGTCTTCTATCAACCTGAGATGATCATTTTCTGTTACTAATTACAGCCAATAAGAACCGAAAGAGTTTGGATCTTATCTGGAATTTCAATTATTCCTGAAAAAAAATGCTGTTTCCCATAAAATCATTTTAGAAGCGATCCGAGCCGTTACATGAACATTTGGATGGGATCCAGAGTGAATGACACGATCGCCGACACCTGGTGGGACGAGGCCGAAGAGTTCGGAACGGCCAACTACCTGGCGGATCGACATCTCGAATGGGTCGGCGTCGCCAGTGCCTACTCAGATTCACACCAGCAGTTCATTGTTGTCGCCACCTTCGAATAAAATATTCAACTTTGATACTTCACTAAAAATAACTGAGGAAATATTTCTGTAAGAAAATTCAGAACTTCAAGTTCTACCGGAGAACATTTCGAACTCTTACTGTGGCTTCGAGTGAAATGATGCTCTTTTAATAATGCAAAGCTTCGACGGGATCATTTATTTACTGTGAGAAAGTGACCGAAAGGCCATCTTCCTGATAAAGTTTACTTTACTTAAGAACTCGAGAATGGTCCCTATAAGGGCAGCATTAGGAGCCCGTGAAGGGTCCTATCTAGGGGCCACTCAAGCTCGCAAAGTGATCCCTATAGGAGTTTTAGTTAGTGGCCCCAATAGGAGACATTCTAGTCAATAAGTTTTATGAAAAATATGCGACGAAGCATTTCCATGCAAAAAAAAACTAAATAAATAAGCGATTTCTGGATGAAATTGAGAAAAGACCCCTATAGGGGCGACTTAAGTTTCACAAGGGAGGTAATTTTATCTTGCGGTTAGGATTTTCCTGAAAATGGGCCAGAACGCTCCTTGATGTACCAGAAGAAAATTCTGAGAGTCTCAACCTGCAAAAATCGAGAAAGTTAATTTTCACAGATACGTGGAAGTTCAATTAGCGCCGGAAAATTCTGAAGGAAAGTTACTTCTTTTCGCTTATTCGGCCATCAATATTTTTGCCGAGCAACTGGTTCATAATAATGTTTATCTTGGAAGATAGTATTGATTATAAAGTTCTAATAAACCCCTTCAAGTACCACCTCTACGCGGTGATGGGGAGGCAACGCCATTTATGGCGGCTAACGGTACACCGGTCACGCAATTCGGCTTGCTTCTGCTAACAGAATGGGCGGTCTTTTTTAGCCCTGGCAAGGCAAAAAGGATAATAAGACCACAATTATGCTATAACACGTTCAACACCACGGATGGAACTTTTTTTCGCAAGAATACCAGTCAACCAGGACGACAACAGTGGATGACCGATTGCATAAGACCTCCTGGAAAACGTGTGGTCCACGCTTCGATCAATAAAAGGCACTAAAAGGCAATAAAAGGTCGAAAGCGAAGATGGACCATCTAAGTATCTAAGTAAGTAAGTAAGTAATAAACTTCTTTATATTCGTAAAAATGACTTAATTTCATTCGAATTTATCCGACACCTAATTCTTTATGGAAGATTTTTGTCTAAGTCTCAAAAAAAAAAATTGATACATTCTAGGAATATGTAACTAAGCTTCTTTGAATCGGGAATGTTGCTTTAAAATTCGAAAATGATATGAGAACCGTCGCATTACTCGAATGGTGAACCTGTAAATCTGTCTGACCTCTCATCCCTCTCTTCGCCAAAAAGCTGTTCTATCTCTTTTTATCACCACGCTCCGAGTCGGTACACGCGACTCCTTGAATACCCACGGTTTTTACTCCATTTGTTCGACCAACTAATTGTTTCTCCAGTCACAGAAGAGGCCTATTCTGTGACTGGAGAAATAATGGTAGTGGGCGAGAGGTTTCCTCGTGAACCTCTCTTCACGAGGAAATCTCCCTCCAGAACAATTTTGTTACAATAAGTTTGGCATAAGTCAAACGAAAATCTTTATAGGATCACGAACTGATGAGAGTTTGTTTAAGTAATCATGAATAGTGAAAAAAATAATTTCACCTTTCTTTGAAAAAAGTTTAGATGGGTTGCGTACTTTTAAGTTTCCAAAAAAGTATTTCTCGATTTTTTTATTGAAGTTCTTTTTTTCGAATCATGAAGGTTCCGAGGCTAGATATGGTCCGACTTTCCGCGACGACTAGTTCGTTTGGTCCAAAGTTAGACCACTTGAGAAATAAATCCAAAGTTCGGTTAGTCGATATTAATTTCTAACAACCAAAAAATCAGCATTTCGGTTTCACCTCCACTTTTTCTGGTCTTCTATCAACCTGAGATGATCATTTTCTGTTACTAAGTGTAGCAAATATGGACCGAAAGGGTTTGGTTCTTTTTTAGAAAGACCTTCAAATGAGATGCGATGTGGTACATAAAAAATTTTCTGACCAATTTTCAGGAAATTCCCAATCGGAAAGTAAAATGAGCTTTCTTGTCAGTCGCAAGAAAACTTTGATAGATCATTTTTATCAAAAATTGGAATTTCGAAAGAAGTTAGAATGAAAATAGCGAACGAAACAAAAACAAGACAAAAGGACAGCTGAACTGTTTTAATAGAAGGATGAAGTTTAATTCAAGAATATTTCCTAAACAATTTTTTTAATTCATCCAGGGAGTTCAAACCATCCTTCGCTTAAATAATCCTTCATTTGGATTTGATCTCCAGATACCGCAGATCCTAGAAAAAATTCCCTTGATATTTTTTTCAAACTTTATTGAGAATACGTTGATTTCAACATTTCAAAATTGACACCAACTAAAGGCAAAATTCTTTGAAAATAAATGACAGTTTTGCCGTTAGTTTTTATGACTCTGTGCAATAAATGTGAAAGAAAAACCTTGGAGGTTGGTTTTGCTTCATTGAATGATAAAAAAGGTTTCTTGATCATGTTTTTCATTTTTTTTTTTTTTAGGAACATCATACTTACAACTTTGACATGTCCTTCAAAGGTACAAGTTATCCGTTTTTGATTCTCGAACTTTCTGAATTTTTTCTTCTATTTCATCATGAACAACACCTACAAAATAAACTTCTCGATTACTATTTTTTTTGTTACCCTACACGGAAACATAAAGATTTCTGTCAGATGGTTTGATTGTCGCATTCCAACAACATAAAGGTATTTACGATATTTTTGCTGTCTGATCAAAACAAAAGTTCGATTCCATCGATCAAATGGCATCAACGACGTTATTAGAGTCGTAAAAATAGAAAACAGAAAGTGCTTGGGTTGAAAGTTTTGGAAAGGAAGAAAATAAGGAAATTTTTCAAAGGAATGACAGTACCTTCCAAGATTCTGGAAGATTTGGGCTTTTTTCTCAGAAAAGAAAATAAGTAGCACTGGCAGAGTGCAATGAAATGTAGCCGGGAAAGATGTCTTATGATGGAAACCCTAATGGAAAGAGGTACTTTGCAAGGATGGACATAAAACTCCACAATGTCCTCCGAATGGTTCACTCTTCGCATTTTTGCTGGTACCCGGAGAAATACTCCTTTTGATCTGATATTCGTTTTCCCAAGTTTTAAAACTGTCCAAAACTGCCCATAACTTGCTTTGATCGATTTTCGATTATCAAAATTGATTTTTGAATTTTATTCTCTTCTTGCAACTGCTATCAAATGTAGAGAATGTCAATTTTTTGTCAGGATATTTCATCGCAAAATTTTTTTTTTCGGAAATTTTCACCTGTTCAAGGTGTAAAATGAAAAAAATTAACAAAATTTGATATTTTTTTAATTTTTTTAATTCTCTCGAAAAATTTCAGAGTGGTCTTTATAGGGTTTAGGGCGAAAAAACAGCTGCTATAAGGGCCAAGAAGTGGTGCCTATGTTGGTTTAGGATCTGACTCCTTAGTCCCCAAAGTTCAAGCGGTTTCTATAGGGTTCTTTTGATTTCTTACGAAAACCGCTTATTTATTTAGTTTTTCGCATGTAAATGCTTCTACGCATAGAGTTTGAAAAAGTTATCGACAAGCATGTACCCTATAGGGACCACTTTTTCAAGCTTTAGTGGCCCCTATAGCGGTTGGTAGAATGGTCCCTGAAAGAGGACCTTCCTTGCCCCTATAGGGGCCACTCTGGAGATCCTAAGTGTTTTAATGGAAACCGAGAACCTTTGAATTTATTTTTTTAGCAAGCTCGGAATTTTTATAATCGTAGTAACCCACTAAACGAATGGTTCAAAATTTTCAAATTTGACGTCAAATATTCAAAAAAAGCTTCAAGCCTTTTATTATCATTTTTCGATTTTAACGAGCTAATAACTTGAGTGGAAAATCATTTTCAAATTTAAAAATAACATCTCAATCTCTAGCCACCTTTTGATTTTGAAAAAAAAAGCTGTTAGTTTAGGAATTTTGCTCAGTTTATTCAAAGCTATTTTTGTTTCATTATTGAATCCAGCGACTTTGGATGCGGTAACTGAAAAAAAAAATCAGATTTTCCTGTTCCGCGCAACAAGAAGGTCACTATTATCGGCGTGATCCCCCGCAAAAAGAGGTAAATTGTTGACGTAAAGCGACTTTGGCACCTACCAACTGCACGCCAATCAATCAATATGCACCCTTGGAAACAAGCGTTCGACCGCGCAGACCTGCCAGCCGCCGCCGGATCCCAGGTGGCTGATCTCCGCCTACACAATAATACTCATCTCCACCCTTTGTTCTCCGAGAAAACGATTGTTGACTCTTCAACTTTATCTTTTTTGAAGGTTATTCTCGAACTTGGTTTATAATAAATCCTTTTCAATTCTCAATTTGCTGGAGCTTGTTTTAGAGAGGGAAAACATCTAGATTGAGGGTTCGCTACGATACTGTAAGTACAAAATCATTGTTCTCCTTGGCTCATGGACCACTTTAAGAAATCCCCCATCAATTCCATTTTTCGAAAAATTGGTTTCTAATGAGGAAGTAAAAATTCTGGTTCCAAACAAGTTCTTCAAACGGGTCATAACTTAGGAAACAACAATATTTGTCTCGATTTTTTGTTTTCAAAAAAGGAAACTGAGAATAATTTAAACTTCTTCAATCATATCCTTCTGAAATAAGATGCTTACTTTTTTTTCCGCGTGTATTTTCTTTTGTTTGAAAATGAATAAAAAAAGAATTTTTTTTCTGTCTGTCTTCTTTCTTCTACAATATTATTCGTACTAAATAGTGTTACCGAAATTTTGAACATGATATCGAACGACGAGACAATTTATTAAATTAATTCTTCCTTTTCTACCGGTTGATTATTTGATTATTTGATTATTTGATTGTATTTCGTGCATTTCATGACTCATTTGCAGCTTCATCCGTTTCCGAAAAAACTGAAATTTTCATTCCAGAAGACACTTTAACACCGAATTCCATGCCCTTCTTTTTTTGAGACCCCAGAGACTCATTCCCCTTTTAATATACATTTTCTAATTGTTTTTTTTTCTCCTTCTTTCACATCTAATTAACATGTCTGCAAACAATCAACGTGTCACCATCCCAGATTGATTGCATTGTTTTCTTTTTGACGAGTCCGTCGGAAGGAAGGTTATCTCTACGGAGGTTTCGCGGTGTTTATGACCCAATTCGCAACAAAAATGCATGCATTTCGATGAAATTGTGTCAATCCCGATCGGATCGCGCGAAATTTTGAACGGAATTACTGTTTCCTCTCTGGCTCATCTACTTGTGTCGTATTATACCTATTTGCGATGTTCTTTTATCGAAATTTGAAATGTCCTCTTATCGAACTCGGAATGGTCTTTGTTAGATAGGCGGAATATGGCTGGCCTCTTTGAATTTTTTTCGATCAAATTCCTTTTGTGCCTAGAATCTGAAATGAATCAACTTCAATCGAGAGTCGTTGTAATACTCATCCTACCATATCCAAAACCATTGCAGCAACCTAGTTTCTTGTAGATTTTTGAAGGCAGATCCGATAGCAGGTAAACGCTGTCTTAGAACTCAGAAAATAATATTTTTTTTTCCTGTAATCATAATACTTTGGAGTTTCAGAGTGGTCCCTCTAGGGGTTAGTGAGAAAAACAGCCCTATAGGGGTCGAAAAAGTGGTCCCTATAGAGATAAAATCAAGGGGGTCCCTATAAGAGTTTAGAGTCCGACCCCTCAGCCCTCAGATTACCTTTTCAAGCTTTAGTGGCTCCTATAGGGGTTGGTAAAGTGGTCCTAAGCTTGCCCCTATATGGACCACTCTAGTGTTCCTAAGTACGGGAAAAATAGCTTGATAACCAGTAATTTGCGAAGCGAATGAGGGAAAAGTTAAAAAAAAATGCTTTGCTTCTTTTTTTTCGGCCTTCTATTTATATCTCTTTGTCTTAATCCTTGACCAAAAAAACCTCCGGAAAAATTTAATTCAAAAACCTGGGAGATCAATTTAATCATTTTTCTACTTGAGCTCTATGGTACTCAAAACTTTTCCGTTTTCCTTTTCAAAAAAAAAAGTTGAGAAAAATCAGTGAAAGTATGGAAGGCGATTTGGCGGCGATTATACCTCCATTAACGGAAATGGTGTGCACGTTATGCAGTCGGATGCGGCCGCTTAACACTCCTCTTGGCACGCTTGCGTCGAATTTTAAATGACACTCCCCGCCGGTTGCAAATTCCTCTTTTGAATCAACATTGCTCTTCTCGTCCATTCTGTTAGAGCAATCACCTTTTCAGAGCTTTCTCATTTGTCATTTCTTCGTTCAAATCCTCCAAGACCTCATTTCAGACCTTTGATTAAACATAGGAAGCTACACAAGGCCTTTTTTCAATTTATTTTTTGCATTTGTTCGGAATTGTTTCTGAAAAATTTTCCTTTTTGCTGTTTTAAAAATGAAAGTGTGTCTAAATTGTGTTCCTTCAGTCATTTTTGAAAAGTTCGTTTTCCAGTTAGGGTAGGATATTTCTTGATGCATCAGAGGCTGGCTCTAACGGTTTCAATTTGCATAACTTCACGGTTTTTAAGGAATGAGGGCTCAACGTCTCAAGAAAAAAACCATATTTTAACGAGTTTTTTTTTTGAATTAAACCCCCATCCCCGGTTGATTTTGTGATGAAACTTTGCTGAAGCGTACTTTAGGTTTTCCTGATTGCAGAACAAAAAAATGTCTCGCAATAGAATTCGTTTTTGAGTAAAGGCGTTTCAAAAGCTTGAAATACCGCTTGTTTGATATAAATTGGGTATTTTGCGGACTTTGAAGCTTTATATCACGAAAACAAAAATCTTTTTGCGATATGTTTTTTTACTTGTTCTGTAATTAGGAGGTTCTAAAGTACACTCCAGCAAAGTTTCATCAAAAGTTCAACCAGGGGGAAAGAAACGCTTTTTAGAGAACTACGAAAGTTTTTTCCTCAGAAAAAAATTGAGAAAATTCATCTGTGAAAAGTGAATTGTGAAATTTTATTCACCTACTGGCTTTGAACTTTTGAAATTTCGCTCTGAATAAGGATCAAAAAAAGCCAATATTCTCTTTAATTATTTGAAAGCTAAGTTCTGATGCTATAGGGAAGTTTCAAAACTTGAACAGCAGGGTTATATACGTAAGCCAGAATCCTACAATAACACGGCGCTCGGAGTAAGGATCAAAAGAAGCCAGCGTTTTAATCCGCGGCGAGATGCGGCAAATTGGACCTACATCGGAGCCGGCGGATACCATTTTGTGATGCGGGTCAGGCAACAGAACCACTCGCTGACCTCCGCCAACATCTCTCATTTATTCCCTCTGCGGTCTCAATCTCAATGGGACGCTCTTTTCTTTGTATTCCACGACCTTTCGAGTCCTCATTAATCATATTTTCAGTCCGTGTCGGCACCGTCTCGGACTTTTTTTCACAGCTATTAAGCAACTTTTTTTCTTTTGGTTCATAGCCGGGTTTAGATTTTTGTTTAAAAAAAATGCGGAATTGGAAGAAATTGACCTTATGTTGATATTTTCAAACTTTTCTTCATTATTAAATTTATCGATTTTAACCTTTTTCTGAACGTTTTTTGAGCTTTTATAGGCTTCTTTTATAGTCGATTATTTTTCATTATGAACTTTTTTTTTTCATAACTTCTCTATGAGCGATAATTTGTAATTTTCAATGGGATTTTCCCTAAATTTCGTCTCAAAGTAGATTTACTGGAAACAATTGATTTCTGTTTATTTTCCCTGTTTCAAGGCCCCTTGCCTTTAAATGACAACCAAAAATATCTAACTTATATTCAAGAGGAGGAAAAAAATAAATCAGACTGGTCTTGAGCAAAGAGCGCACGGTTTATTGAAGTCTTTGGTGGTATGAGAAAAACACCAGAAAATTCAAACGGCGACTTTTCCGATTTTTTCATATCGCTAGGGAGCTTTCCGACGGCCACCTTTTCGACGAATCTTTTTCCGACTTTTCTCCCTTATGTTTTTTGGTTTATAAATATCTATAAAAAAATTTTTTTCTCATTTCTTTCTGATTTAATCATGAACCAACTACCTACTTTATATAGGAAGATTTAAAAACGAAGATTTTATCGGGAAAAAAAGTCGGAAAGGTGGCCGTCGGAAAGTTCCCTAGCGATATGAAAAAAATCGGAAAAAGTCGCCGTTTGAATTTTCGTTGGTGTTTTTTTCATACCACCAAGTCTTTGGTTTCCATTACCAAATTGATCAAATTTCTTTTTTTCAAATTCTCATGACTAAGAGAGCATCAGTAAATCTTTAATATCAGAAGTAAGCAAAACCGTTTTTGAATGTTCGAGAACAAAACTTATCAATACGTTCCTGGCTGAGCAAGGAAGGTAGTTGGGGCGCTTAGTTGAGTTCCTATCTCTTCAATCCGGCTTACCCACTCTCCAAACGTGCAAATCGGGTTTTTTTTTCTTTTCTGTTTCTCGTTTTCGTTTAGTTCTTGGCCATTAGTGTTCGTTCGACGCTGCTCCAAATACCTCATCAACGGGTGGCAACGCCTTCCCATCTGTTTCGAATTCCTTGTCCGCCATCGCTCGTCTCAATTGCCCACTTACCATTGTTTCCCATTACCGTCGTGTCTCCTCGCTTCCATATTGCTTCCCGCAAAACGTAATTTTTTTTTCCAAAATTGTGCATCTTTTTCTTTTTCTTTTCATCTATTGCGTTTCTTTTTTCATATTCCGACTCATTTTCTCTATTCTCCACTTATCGTACATGAATTTCAGAGAAGCCGGAAATCTTAATAGATTATCTGAGATTTTGGATAGCGTTCTTTTTTTTTGAGGATTGATAGTAGTTATCTCAGCAATTTCAAGTGACTGGTCGCAAGGGGGATGGCTTGATATATTGCAAGGTTGATAACCTAGCAGCTTGCTATAGTTTTTTTCATTGGCCCCGCGCGCAAGTCAGTTTCAAGTCGGGCGCGTCTCAGAACATCCAATTTCCAGCCGCTACGTATCAACCCGTTCAAATTTTTATCTCAAATTTCACCCTTTAATAAGTTTCTGACACTCAGGACACTCATAGATGTTACCAACCAACGTTTTCGTAACCAAAACAATTAGTTTTGAGTTTTAAGGCACAAAAATCAAGAAAAGGAAAATTTCAAATGAACTTACTTTTGTTTATCGAAGGGAATTCAGAAATTAAAATCGAATTTTTCATGGAACATGACCTATCTTGCAAAAAAATTTTTTTTTAACTAAAACCTTCTTTCTGATTTTTTTTTTTGAGTACTTCACTAGTTGCAGGAAATCGGAATATTTTTTTCTCACACGGCCAACATCGAAAAAAAATTTGTAAAGCTCTCTCAAGCCGGCGGTTAGAGAGTTATAACCAAGAAACGCAGAAAATTTGACGCTGCAACCTCGCGGCTGATGAAAGCCGCCGCGGTAGCATATAATCCAAAAAAACAGTTTTCGGTATGTTGCAGGTGTACAAACAGCTTCTGTCAAAGCACTTTTCTCGACGCATTGCGTTGCCTTTTCAATCGGTCTACGCGCCTGTCACAAAGCGAGTCAGCCCTAGGAAAAAAGAAACTGACCTTCATAGGAGCGCTGTGAGTAGCACTTTGGAAATAAAAAGGTAAGGTCTCAGTAAATAGTCATTGCGCGAACGTCACAACTTGCTTATTCATTGAGACGGGCGGGGGGCAGCTGGCAGAGCCTCTTGACTTTTCGCCAGTCATTGTCGCTCGGTGCACTCCCACCGCAATATCCAATTACACGGCCGGATTCCGCGAGGCTTCTCTGGATCTGCCCATTTGCACCAATTTGTCTCCCCCTTGTTTTGCTTGTTTAATTAATGGCGCATCTTTAATCTTTGTTCTCTGCAAAACTTTGGACGCTCTTTCGATTCTTTGGGGCATGTTATCTTCTAGAGAGAGCTATTCTCCAACAGCTGGCTGCGGTACTTAAGGGAGAATGGGAAAACTGTCGGTGCGAAGACGTAAATCACCTATAAAAACTGCCCTGCGAAGGCTTTTTTAAAGAGGTTATCGCTACGATTTATTGAGATTTCCTAGTTTGTTCTGAAACTTTCTGAATCCTGTTTTCGAGGGAATTTTTTTTAGAGCTGCGCCTAAAAACTCAAAACTTGAGAGGCTTTAGTCTCAACCTTTTCAACGATTTTTTAAAATGTCAAATCTCAAATGATTTCCGTTTAGGATCAGTGCTGGAAAAATTGGAATTCAAGGACTTTTTGTAGGATTTCAAGATCTTCACTTGACACATCAAGAAGTTTTCAGTCAATTTCCATCTGCATAGTGAGATGATTTGCTGAATTGAAAGGTGAAGAGTTAACCGCCGTTCTTTCACCCTTGGTTGTAGTTATTACACTATGACTGAACTATCTATTTTTTCATATTTCTTTTTCCATTTTTTAACTCATGACTCAAAAATCTCTCAATTCGATTTTTGTTTGATCAATCTGAGCTATCCGTTTGATTTATTTTCGAATTTAAAAAAAGAACCTTTTGTCTTTCAAAAAAAAAAAAATAGCTGTCGGGTATACTTTCATTTGCTTTTTTTAAAAATCATTCATAACTAATTTTTGATCTCTCTTTTAAACTGAAAAAAACTAATCAGAATGAATTTTTTTCCCTTTTTTTGGTCCTGGGCTTCAAAAATGTTTATGTCTAATTGGCACGTTTTCTATATAACCCTTCAAACTAGAGTTTTTCTCGTCTCAAAAGCAATTTGTGGCGTAACGGAATGGAGACCAACTGCGTACATGTTAATCAAAAATGAGGTAAACCTTCGGGGGAAAACGGGTTTGCGTTCGAGGTCAATCTTCCTGTTTCTTTTTCCTTTCTTACTTTTATTGCAGTTTTTTTCTGAAGATGTTTGTGTCATTAGGTATGTTGATTTCTAGTGTTTGTTCTCTTCAAGCAGTTCATCAACTTTCCTCATCATTCCACCTAAAATGTCGCTTTTTGCTCTCGCCCCCTTTGTTTTGCGTAACTTCTGAGAGAAAGAAGAAGCAATCAAGAAATGTAAAGTGTTTGGATACACGGCTGTGTCAACTTTGCACCTTGCCAGGTTCCGGACGGCCGGTTTTTGAGCGCGTCTTCGAGATGAAGGAAGAAGTTTGTCTATTTTATTGACACGCGTGTTTGCCCTAAGATAAAACAAATTCCGACACGCTGTGTACATTTTGATGCCGTCGGTGTTAAATTTAACTGTGACACCGCTTTTTTTTTTAATCTTTGCTTTATCAAAACCTCAAGGATCAATTTCGAAAAAAGAAACTTTCTGTTAGCAAAAAAGATTTTGTGTGTTTTGTACAAGAGCTGAAGCCCGACAAAAGGCCTCGGCGATCCCTTTGCACAGTTGCCACTTTGGACCAATATTTTCTACCTTCTCTTTATTGTTGTTCTTCCGTTTGCGTAGATACCAAGTGAATAGCGTCCTAAATGGAGCTTTTAGACGTACTGTTTGAGTTTGTCCCACTGGTGGATATCTTTTCTTCTTGTAAATTCTCCCCTTTTATATCGATGTTTTGAATTTGCTGAAAACTTCCTCAATCTTATACTATTGATACTAAAAGTTTTCACAACTGTTCTTTGGAATGAAACATTGAATTTTTTTCTTTATTTTTTTGGAGTCCTTCAAAAATGGAATAACTGCAAAGAACAGTTTTATTTCGTTTATTTTTTTCTCGACTTTGATTATGAAAAATTTTTGAACTAGAAATAGGAAAAAAATGCAAAAAAATCCTTGTATCACTTTTTTTCTGTCCGTTGCTTTCATTCCTTTCTTTTTTTGTCGTGCTTTGAATTTAATCAAGCGAATTAGTCATAAAAAAACTTGTTTCTCATGAATTCCGGTCAACTTTTTTTGAGAAATCGAACTTTCAAACGGAAAAAAATTATGATGAGATTAAATGGAAAAATTGAACAATCAAATCAAAAAAATAAAGCATTTATTTTCGGCTTAGGCAAAAAAATTTTTGTTATGAAATTTAGGAAAAAAGCCAAAAAACTGGAAGATGAAAAAGATTTTTGGGAAGCGCGATCGGGGGCCATCGCCTATTGTAAACGATATATGCACATCTGGCAGATCTTGAATTTGACGAGTCATCCATCTAAGCTCTCGCTCGACGGCCTGGAGCAGTGCTGCCTCCACCCTTTCAATCACTCAATTTGTTGGCCTTTCGCTGTTTTGAAACTGCTCTTTCCTTTTGTACTTTTTTTCGCTGTTTTTATTATTTTTCTTCTTGATCAAGGTTTTTGAAGTATAACTTCTGATTTCTAGTTTTTTTTTTCTTTATGTACCCCTGTGTCCGTACTTTACAACAGGTTTTATCTATGACGGGAAAACTGTCAGTAACGCTGTTGCTGCGAAAAATTCCGCCTTTTCAGAATCTGATGTGTTTGTTTGTTCGTCCTCTTTTTCGATTTTTTACCTATTTTTCAATACATCTAAAGTTTTGAAAGACAAACAAGATACTACTTTTTACTTAAAAGAGAATTGTTCTGAAAAGCCACTATCTTGAAGTATTCACAATACAACTTTCGGATCTTACATAGAGCGATTTTTGCAACTATAGCGTTCGTTTTTATGTCAGTGGATCTCGTAACTAGAGCTATAAACTTTTTCGTTCGTTTTGTTTGTCGGCGTCAGTGTAAAGTGTACTGTTTCTCCCTGCTCTGAAAACCAGTCGATTTGTCCTCATTCATACTTTTTTTCTCTATACCAAAATAATAATGACGGTGAGGGGACTCCAATTACCGCTAGGTCCGAAAAAAAGATATTTTAGAAAGTTTTTCATTGTTATTTTTTTGTGTATTTCGATAAGATTTTTGCGGGATCGATTCAGTTGAAAAATAAGGTTAAGGATTTTGGAGCTATATTTGAAGGTCGAAACCAGATTTTTTCTCCCGATGAACTTGAATCGGAATTCTAATCCAATCATGTGGGTCTTAGTTCGAAAATTGCCAAAAGTTACTTATTTTTCCTTTTTGCCTTTTGTGATTCATCCTCTTGAAAACCAGTATACAGTCGTGAATCATATTTTTTTTTTGGAAACTACTCGCTTTTAAATGTTCGTTTCGATGTTTTGAAACGTTTAAAGTACCCTAACTTTCAGTCGCGATGGGAAGCGAGAACGATATCGTGTCGCGTTTTGACATAGAACTCGATGCAGGACCTTCCCCCATTTTCAAAGGTGAGAGAAGTTTTGTTGAATATCAAAAATTGCTATTCAAAGGGGCTTCGAAAATCATAACGTTCTAATTTTCGAAAATTTTGAAGACATATTTAGAGCCTTGGGACTAGAAGTATGAAAACAGTCTCATTTTTAGTCATGCAGTTTCAAATTGATTCATTTTTTCCGACATTTTTTTGACAAGGAAATAATTACAAAGAGTAAACTTTTTAGGAGGAGAGGTTATAACCGGAAAATTGTGGATCGAACTCCGAAAGCCCATTGTGATCAATGCAGTCAAGCTTCAGATGAAAGGACGAGCGGCTTGGCTCAACGACCCTTTGAAAAAGGATGACATTGAAAAGGTCATTTTTGAAGCTTTTCTGAGAATGGTCAGAAATAAAAAAAAAGTTCATTTTTTTTTTTCAAAAAGCCGCTCCAAAATGATCAAAGAAGTATTTTTCTGAACAGAAAACACTGGGTTATTTCAAAAATACCATTCCAAATCCAAATCAGACCCTCTCGATTAGATGATTCTCTGAAGTAACATATCTTTTAAGGTTTACTTCGATCAAGATTTCACGCTTCTGGAGCGTCCGCCAGGTAAACCTGAACCAGGTCACTTCACTTGGATCGGAGACTTCACCTACAGTCTTCCCTTCGAGTGTCCACTACCACGCGTAAGCTCATTTTTTATATTTCTTCATACTTTTTCAAATTTCAGGGATGTCCATCAAGCTATGAAGGCCCCCATGCGTTCATCCGATACTTTATCCGAGCTAGCGTCGTTCAAGAAGACGAGCACGAGAAAATTGTTTGTTTTTTCTCGACTGAGCAAATTTTTATCAGAATTTCAGCATGAATACTATGTGAAAAAAGCGCTCACATTGATCGCACCGTCTGAAGGACATCTTGTCGCTGGGGAGCCTGCGAAGACTAACGATTCTGCAGCTTTTGGAAAATGTTGCTGCAAATCAAAAGTAATCGGGAAGATGAATGAACTATCAGAATTTCAATAAATTCAGCTCAACGCAGAACTTTCTCTCCCAAAGACTGGATACCTGCCTGGAGATCATGTATACGGGAGTCTAAAAGTCGGCAACAAACACCCAAAAGATATTCTGAGTCATGTTGGTTTCAAACTCTTGCCTAATCTGGTTCTTCTGCACTCTTTGACTGCTTCGAATTTCGCCTAACCCAACCCGAATGAGTTTAGATGGAAGCCAGATTGGTGGACAGAGTTCGAAGGGTCGGAGCTCCAGAAATCGCAGCAGTTTCGCCCTACCGCACCCTTTTAGTACGAAAGTTAGAGCCGACAAGCTCTTTGCCCAAAGGAAAAGGAGAAATTGAACAGAACGATCTCCTACTTTTGACCATCCCTCCGGTTGTTGCAACAACAAAAGGTGAGTAGGAATTTATGAAAACGACGGTTTGAATTCCGTCCTTTTCCAAGTATTCTGCTGCAGCATTGATGAAGTTTTTCTGCAAGAAGAAAAACTTGAAGTATCGCGTCTTGCCAATGGAATATGTTTTGATTTTGTAAGGCCTTCATACATGTATCTGAATATCTTTATGACTAATTATGCAATAAGGACTTCAAAAAACAAATCGAAAGGGTCACTATAACTAGAAGGACTATCTCCAGAATTTTTCATCAAAAACTCTTCAGGCGACGCAGAAGACACAGCCAACAACCTCCAAAGTTTGAGTCCTTATGGAAAACTTCAAGAAAGCCCATCAACGGCAACATTGAGATTCAGAAAAATTCCATTCCTCAAGATTGAGTACGCCATCCAGGTTACTTTGGCATCGAGTCAAATTCCGAGATGACAAGTGAATCATTTTCAGGTTACTCTCGGCTCACATCTGCTCCTCGAAATCCCCATCGAAATTGGAGAGCACTCCACCCGCGATAAGTCCAACACTTTGGAGCCTTTCGTGGCCGGACCTCAAGCAGTCGAAGAAACCGACGAGAAGGTGGGCGACCTTTCGAAAACTGCTCAAAATAGTTATTCAGGGAAAAATTGCTGTGAATGGACCTTTCGTCTACACTCCAGTCTACCCTTACCGTGAATCGAAACCAATTGGTTAGATAGTAATAATCGAACTTTTTTCGAAAGTTTCGTTTCAGCCCACCAAACAACGGTTCAAACTCGTTTACCCGAATCTGCAGCCACCGCCAACGGACATGCCGACCATCTATCTCCAATAGCTGCTTCTCCTCGAAGCGTTTCTCCTACACACAGCGAGGTAGATTGGAAAACCTCTTCACGAGTTTTGAAGAATAAAAAATCAGTTAACTGAAGAAAATTTCGTAAATTTTAATGATGCGCTTTTTTCCATAGTTTGGAAATTCTCAGCTTTATTGTGAAAAAGAAGCTTCAGAAAGCCATTTTGACAACAACCCGTACAATCGTCACTCATTCCGACGGCCATGAATCGAAAACCATGGAAGAAACGGTCATGGAAAGTGAAGGAGAAGTCGTCAGGAAGATCGAAGAGAGCGTCGTAGACGAAGAAGGAATTCAGACTCACCGCACAGAAACGGTTTCAAACCAGTTCCGTTCCTATCAATCTATCATATCTTTCAGACAACAATTGATGCATCTGGAAACGAAACGACATCAGTTGAAGAGACAAAAACCCGTGTAGCGGAAAGCGCCCACTTGCCTGAAGCCATTCAAGAAGCTCGAGAGAAAATTGAAGAGCTGGAGGAGCAGATCAAAAACGACGTTTGTAGTTTTTATTGGGAATTCGGAAAAATAGAATGTTTTAAGTCAAGCCCGAAGGAAGAAGGACGGCAAGACCCGATTGTGATCCACACACAATCCGACGGAGATGAAACAACTGTGTCTACCGAGGTCAGTCCAAAATTTTAGACGAGTTCTGGGCGGCTGAAGAGTGCCCCAACTCTTTTCTGAAATTTTTTTTCGTCTTCATTTTGCTGCTAGAAAACGAAGAAACATTGACGAAAGCAAAAAAAAAAACAGCTTTAGGGTATTCATTCTAGTCAATTTGAAACGATTTTCACGAACTTCATACTGCTTAGAGACTCCAAAGTGGTCCCTATAGGGGTTCGGGGGAAATAACCCTTATAGGGGCCGAAAAAGTGGTCCCAACAAGGGTATTCTCAAGGTGGTCCCTATGGGGGTTCAGAGATTGAGCCCTTAGAGGGGACCCTTTAAGGACCCCCAAAGTCTGACCCTGTAAGGACCACTCTGAAGCTCCCAAGTGGTCTTCCAAGGGTTCTCCCTTTGGATTGATAATAATATCATAAGATACTAATTTTCATGATCAAAACCATTTTTTTTTCCTCTTTCGGACCATAAAGTGAGTTGACTTTGATGGTCGTTTATTATTATTTTAAAACTCATTGAAAGTACTTGGAATTGTATTAAAAACCAGCCTTTTACAGGTTATCGAAGAAGGAGGAACAAAGCTGGTAAAGACTGTGACAGTGACGAAACACGCAGACGGTAGTGAATCCACACTGATTCAAGAGCACTCGACTACAGAAATTGAAGAAAACGAAGAAAAAAAGCAATAGATTTGGAAATCACGTCTCGTCTTCCACTCACCTTATTGATAGTTCTAAACTGCCGAAACATTATTTGAATTTCGAGAGCGAGTGAAGCCCGTTGAAGGTACTCCCGCTCAGACTCCTTTCCTTTTTACATTTCAGAGTATTCTTATGCTTTTTGAAAATTCTTTTCGTATGGTGTCACAGAAAATATCCCTCCGTGAAATCCTTTATCGGTTCATTTTTCTTTTTATTCATGTTCCATATCTTTCTATTCATGCAGTATGTTTCTATATATGTTTTTATCTGTTGTTTGCTTTTTTTCGGTTTGGCGATAAATTCAGCTGGATCTGCGATCATTTAACAGTTTTATAAGTTCTTTTTCACATCATCATTCAAGAACCTTACTTTTCTTGGATTCGGCGAAAATTTCTGCATTTCGCTTGTGATAAAAGACGATTTCCTTCATGTTTGATGTGAAGCATTCGTCGATAGCCTTACGACTCTGCAAGTAAAAAGGATCACTAACTTGAAAAAATAAATTGAAAAAATTCACCTCGATTCCTTCATTTTCATAATACGGGTCGCTCCTTTGTATCAAGTAATCCGCACACCAGCGCAGTTGATAGAAGGGGAAAAACTGTTTATAACAATCTTCCAACTGTAAATTACATTTTTTCTCGAGTAATAGCGGATTTTCGTGATTTTTAGCAGTTCTTTCTTTTCAGTATTTTTCGTCATACTTTTCGACTCTCCAGCAAAATTCCAGAGGAAAAGCTGGTTGCTACCAAAAAATTTCCTTAGAGAATTTTTGTAAGACTGATCTCTTCCAATTATACTCATAAAAAAAGCATGAACCTGCTGGTAGGTGTAAGGAATTCTGTCGCTTCCGAACTCTTCGCAGACGAATTCATGAAAGGTTCGTAGATATGATAAATTTTCAAAAAAATCCTCTCCGCGGGGTGAAAATTCAGTTAAATACTTGAGAATGTCGAGAGCCCCATTGGAAACGCACAAAGTCTGAGATGCAAGATTGTTTCTGAGAAAGTGCTTTTACATGCCTGGTAATCGATAATTCCGATGAATTCGTGTGGTGGTTCTGTTTTGAATAAAGTGTTGCGTATCGACAAGTCGGCATGACACAGCACGTTGCTCATACCTGGGTGATTCAAGTTCTTATACTTTTCATTCACAGGAGAGGTCATTTTGGCAAAAATGGGCCAGAACACTCTTTGATAAACCAGATACTGGTCGTGTAAATCTCCAACTACACAGCTTTTTAGTTTTTGAGAAATGAAGGCCTGATTTTATAGATTTCCAGGATCCTCACTTTTAGACGCCTTTTCTCAAAAACGAGGAATTCTAGCAGATTTAAACCTTCAGAATCTTTTCCTGGTACACCTAGGAAAATTCTGGCCGATTTTCAGGAAAAATGCCCTTCCTTTTCAGAGCTATTTTAATGTTTTTACAATACCTGCATTTTCTGGGTATTGATCAAAGAACTGCACAAAGTCAGGGGTCATCTCGTCAATGGCAGCAATGACTTTGTCAATCAGATCTTCCCAGTTGTTAGTAGTTCTCCTTTCGAAGAACTTGTTTCTGATCATTCGTAGTTCCTGGTGATTATTATTCCTTATTCAAATCATCAACGCTTGGAACCTTTGGAGTTAAGTGATAAAGCCACCAAATCGCCGGTCGATAAGCTTTTGCTTTCTCAGCATCCGATAGGGGAACGGCTTGAAGTTTCGCTAACGCTCTCAGAGTCTATATAGATGAACGAGTGGACAACCCGAACCAATGAACTCTTGGAACCTCTGTGAAAACCGCGCCAGGAACATCACCCCCATTAGAGAAATGACAATCTTCGATGTACTGCATCACGATGTAGCCCAGCTCAACCTCACCGTCTATCAATTCACTCGCGTAGATCTGAAATATGATGCTCAATGGGGCCTCTTTTTTCTCTCACCTGAACTTTGTTGAAAGTGTTTATTTTTTTCTCTGCGAAAAAGCGTAGCCATTTCACCTCATTGTTGTGATACTGAAATCCACAATTTCATGTTGAAGGGAGAGACGCAAAACCTGTCCCAGACAGCGTCTTGCTGCGAATCGTTCTTCTGGTGTTGCATATTGGCGGTTGTCTTTCAAACTTTCAACACGATAGACCTTAGGAAAAGTTTCTTTTGATGTGGTTGACTCGGTTACCTTTACAAGACACATTTCAGGTAATTCATCTGAGGGCTCGTTTTGCCAGTCAGGATATAGTGAAAAAAGTTTTGCACCCGAAAGCTGAAAAAAGAATTGTTGAAAAAGAAAATCACTTAAAATCACCCCAGACTCAAATCCAGTGAGTCGTAATTGAGGTCCAAACGTGCTTTTTGTAGAAAAGTAAGTTTGAAACTGTTTCTCAATGTCTTCCAGTGGTAACAATTCGAGAACTTCTTCGGGAGTCATGGGGGTTTGAGCCATACCGAGCAGAGAAGACCTAAAAGTCACAAATACAGAAATGCGAAAAGGATGAGACAAACGAATGGCGGAACGCCACGTAACAATAAAAAAGCAATCATCTTTCTTCACATCATCACTGATTGAAATTCCAATGTGTTTCCCACTCAAAATTCCCACAAGAAACGTTTTTTTTCTGACTTTTTGAAACATGAATTTGTACGAAAAGATCTCTTGATGTTTGAGAGGAAAAAAAGTGAATGGATTCTTGAAAAAAAAAATTGAAAAATAGGAAAAGTTTGTAAAAAAAGTCTTTCTTAAATAGGGGAAGTTTTTTACCCCCGGTTGAACTTTTGATGGTAATTTGCTGAAGTGTACTTTAGGACCTTCTGATTGCAGAAAAAGAATTACATTTTTTGCAATAGATCTAGTTTTCGAGTTAACACGTTCCGAAGGCTTGAAATAGCGGTTTTTTGTCATAATTTGCGTATTTTGCGGCCTTTAAAGCTTAATAAATCAAAAACAAGATCTATTGCAAAAAATTCTCTTTTCGTTTTGCAATCAGGAGGTCCTAAAGTACACAGCAAAAATTCATCAAAAGTTCAACCGGGGTTAAAAAACGTTCCCTAGTAAATTTTTTGACTTTTTAAATGGTTGATAAATCTTGAAAGACCAAAGGCAACATCACTTCTCTCATGTTCCAATTGATATTAAAATTTTTCTTCTAAACTAATAATACTTTTAGTTACGATCTTGTTTGGAATTTAACTTTCAGCAGGGTTTTTTTTTCCCAAAGTCTTCATTAATGCTATAAATTTTTTATAATAAAACCAAAGGTGGCACAAGAACTTCAATTTCGTTTCTCGAATCAAAACAATGACAATTTTTTTCTAAGCTTTGACTACAAGGCCGCCAGCATAATATCAAAGCAGTAATTTCAATCGATCAAGTTCTCGTTTCCGAATCCAGAATCGGGGAGTCCGATTCATCCGGATCAGATTCTGAGGCCGTTGAAAAACAGAAACGTTTATTGATGATTATTTTCAGAGTTGCGATAAATTTCTGTGTTCCGCCTGTGGTACTTTATGATGTCTTTCATCATTGAGACTACGGAGTCCTCCAGCTTTCGACGGAACTAAAAAAGTTGAATTGGGAAAATAAATTCAACTAATGAGTCTGAGTCTGAGAGCGAAATGAAAATTGGTGAATTTCCCTAAACGAACCTCCACTGTTTTGTTTTCATAGGAAGGAGAGTTCTTCTCTTCCAATAGATATAAACACCAGTCGAGTTTAGCCATAGGAAGCTGCTGTTTATAACATTCTTCTAGCTGAATTTTTTCTGCTTTTAGTTTTTTTTTTTTTTGATTATTTACCTGTTGATAGGTGTACGGAATATTGTCGTTCGTAAATTCTTGGCAAACGAAGTCGTAAAAAATTCCCATATACACAAATTCCTTCGAATGACGATCATCGCCGTAAGGCAAACTTTCCGTGATGTAATGCAGGAAGTCGATGACCCCGTTGGAAAGGCACAAACTCTGGAGTTGGATGATTTCTCGCTTTCAAGTTTTTTTTTTATTACCTGGAGATCAATTATCGCGATGAATTCATGCGGAGCCTCTCGTTTATACAAGGTATTGCCTGCGTACATATCTCCGTGGCACACAACATCTCGCATTCCTCCAAATTCAAACTTTAAAACGTTTAGAAACGTGAAAAATTATCATTTTTAGAAAAATACTGAACATCAGATTTTTAAAAGCAACAAGAATGCTTTGAGAAAAAATCCAACCTTCTCTGTAAGGATACTCGTCGAAAAATCGCAAGAAATCTGGAGTCATCTCGTCTATCACAGTGAGAACTTCTTCGATCAAATCAGCACAGAAATCACTTTCCGACTTCAGTTTCAAGAATTTTTCTTTGTGGTTTCTCAGATTCTACAAAAGTTTTTATCAATAATTTCGACCTGAGAATCAAACCACTTCCGTTAAGTCGTAAATCCCCATTATCGGCCTTTCATAAATTGTTTTCTCTTCAGATTCTGGCAAGGACAGAGCTTGGAGTTTCGCCAAAGCTTTGAGAGTCTAGATAATTAATATTTGATTGCTCAGAAATGAAAGGAAAACCTCGATGATAACACTTTGAGGAATGGTTTCCAGATCGGCATAGCCACATCCTTCAACGAACTGCATGACAATGTAGCCTAGTTGGTTTTCATCATTCATGAAATTACTGGCATACATCTGAAAAGTCTTCCTTTTCACAAAGTTTCTTTTTAACCAACCGGAATCGTTTTGAAATCGTCTTGCTTATTTTTGTTGAAATGACGTAGCCATCGTACTTCGTTGTTGTGGTTCTAGAAAAAGAGTAAAATCTATCAAAGATAGATAAAAAACCTTTCTCAAATAGCCATCTCTCTCTTCAATTTCTTTTTCTGTCAGCGATTCACCATTCCTTTTGTTTTGGCTCCCAGTTCGAGTAACCTAAAGAGTATTTTGAAGCTTTAATGAAAAAGAGCGAGTCCCTGACCTTCAACAGGCATTTTTCGGGAATTTCGCTAGTAGTTGCCTCTTCAAAGTCTGGAAAAAGCAAGAAGAGTTCAGATCCGGACCACTGAAATCGTACAAATTGAAAAGAATTATCTAAAGTTCAACCCCAGAAGTGATGCCAGTAATTTTCATTCGAGGGCCAAACGTTGCAGAAGTAGAAAAATAAGTTCGAAGTTGCTCCTCAATTTCTTCGAGGGGAAGACTTCTCAGGAGCTCCTCGGAAACGATGGAAACTGTACCCATGTTTTCAAATCTAAAAGAAGTTGGGAGAAAATCAACAAATTTCTTCGCTTAAATATTGAGAGCTGCGATAAACAAACAAGATTGCACAACCTTATGCGAAGGTGGAAAAACGTCATTTATTTATTTTTTCGTCACAGTTGGGTTTTGAAATGTTTCACATTTTGACCTTTGAAAAATAGTCTTACAATCAAAGATAGACAGTCAAAGAGCTTAAATGTGACATTGTTTATTTATGATATCAGGAGAGATAAGAAGTGAAAACTTTTCCCAAAGAGACTGAAAAGTTGCTTCGAGAAAGTGTGCCTGGAAATTTTGGAAAAAAATTCAAATAAAATCGGAAGTGATTTGTTAATCATTTCATTCATATTAATTTTATCAATCAATCAATCATTTTTTTTGTTTTAGTCATAGATGTAATCGACTATTTGGTGAACAAGAACTTTGAAGCTGTAACTAACAGCCGCCTTTGGCGAACTAGAAATCCAAACGTGAAGTTGATCAAGTTGAAAGCATGGTCTTGCGGTCATTCGCCTTGTGCTTCTGCCTTTTTTCCTTCCAGTTGGGTTTTGACAAGCTCAGAATGTAAGGATGTTGATGTTGGAGCTCGGTGACCGTGCTCTAGGTGGAAGCCTCGGAATGAGAGTAGCCCCTTCCAGTTAAGACATGACAATTAGTCCTTCGAACTTCAAGCCTCGTTGTTTTGGGACACCTGAAAATTGTAGAAGATGTTTTAAATAGCCACTCAAGCAATCAAGAACTTCAAAAAGTTAAGTCATTAAGGATAAATATGAACTTTGGTGTTTTTGTTCTTCTGTTAAAAGTTCGACCAATGCTTCTTCGCACAGTTTGACTTCAATTAGCCCTTTTCCGAAAAAAATTACACGTTTCATTTTTGAACGTTGGAGATAGCTAGGAATAAATGATTTTATACTAGTTTTCGATAGCTTACAACAGAACATGAGATTTTCTTGTTCATCAAAAAAAGAACCTCGCAAAAAAAAAGAGAAAACGAAAGATTTTCTGAAATCTGATGGACTTTCTAGGTCTCAGACAGAAAAAACGCAGCCGTAGATCAACCCTCAACATGGTGTAATTAGTTTTGAAATGCTTCCATTCTTTTCAGGGCTCTTCTCATTCTTACAAGAACGCAATTCGTGTGCGGCCTGAATTGAAGAAACTAAATTTCCGGCGAAAGAGTCATCTTTCGGGTTGCCCCACAATTGTTTCTTTGTTTTTCTTTGGCTGCTGTACACATTTAATTGCATTCTTCACTTCGAATAATGATCTTCCACGACTCAGAGAGGATCATTTTCGTAAATCGAAATAATGGAAGTTATTAAAAGGAAGTCGAGGTCGCGGCCTTTCATTTTTCCTTTTTCGATGTTTTTTTGAGTGGTATAGTCTTTTTTTCGGTTTTTGAAGGTGGTATACATTATTTTTCCGTTTCGGGTACGCATACACAAACATTTTTTTTGACTTTTGCGTGATTTTTTTTTTCTCTATTACTGGTGAACTATTTTCTAAATAATGTTAAAACTTAGGAAAATTCTCATTTTTTGTGATGAAATATTTTTGAAAGTTACTTGACTTTACTTGCTTTCAAATAAAAGAGAAAAAATGGGGTTTCTTTTCAACTGCAAAAAGCCAATCTTAAAACGTCTCTAAAGTATCTCGAACCGTTCCAGTTTGTCAAATACGTCGAGCTCAAATCGAAAACTTGCGTCAAAGAGCCAATCTTCACGCAAAAACAGAATGTTGTTGCAAAACTTGGCCGCGTCCAGACATACATCGTTTACGCAATTAATTGTGAACCCAAAACTCGAGCCGGACGTCACACTCGCTGTTCCCACCTATCACGACGTGCCTGAGCCGCTCAGCCTCCACCACAAGTGAACGACAGTTGGTGTGCCTGCGCCTTGGCCTGTCTTCTGCCATACTCCTATCAATTATTCATCGCCTCGACTCACTATCGAAACACGAAAGTCGGGCTTTTCATCGAGGCGCAGAGAAGGGTGGACGTATGTGTTCTGACGACAGCGCCCAAGGGCCGGAGGACGGAAAGAAGCAGAACCGCCTGGCCAGTCACAGACAATTCAACAGGAGGATAAAGAAACAGCAGAGTTTTGGCTGCTGATCCGGCACCTTATCATTGTCCAACACGCTGTGTACCATGTTTTCATATACCTCCACACTTGGAAAAAGTCACTTTTTTTGAGTAAAGCTGCAATTCTGCGCCTAGGTTCATGCATTAGTTCATTTCCACACTCGTTCGAATTTTTTTCTCCCTATTTTGCAGAAAAAAATTTTTTTTGTCTTTTCACTTCTGCAAGAAGCTTCATTTTTCCATCAATTTGCAAGTAGAAAATAAAAACTGCGGAAAAAAAATCAAGTACCTTCGGAAGATAAGTATTAATCGGCTTTCTCAAACTTTCCGGAAAGATTTTTCAAATTGAAATGAAATCCGGGCAGTTGGAAAACATTTTTTTCATTAACTTTCCGCCAGTGAAAAAGATGCAGTTTCTAAAAAAATTACAGAACTGAAAATTTCTGGCGGTTTTATTCAGTATTTTCAATTCTTGATCCTTTTGATCATTTTTAAAAATATTAAAAAAACAAACCAAAAACTTTTTTTGCACATTGTTTCAAGGTTCAAAAACAGATGAAATACATTTATAAATAGTTTCAAATTCGATAAAAAAACGTATTTTTTTGTCTTTTCTAACCTTTCTCACTCTCTTTTCTATTAATAAAATAGAACATCCTTATTTGAAAAAAAGTAATCAAATCGATTTTCAATAATATAATACAGGTGATTTGAAATAACTAAAGTTTTCATTGCAAACTTGACTTCTTGAAAGCTATGAGAAATCAAACTGCCAGAGTTTTTTTGACGAGTCTCCCATATCCGCACAATATCTGGATGTTGAAGTTGTGTTGAATCTTGCAAGATTGACTCTTTGACTTTTCACTCGAATTTCCATCTCGCGATTCAACCCTTTCTTTTGCTGAATGAAACTCCATGAATTTTTTTCGCGATTTTTCAATTTTTTTGCTTTTTTTCGTGTTTTATTATGTTCCAAGGAAGTTTTGCAAAGTTTCAACTCGGATTGATTTCTACCATCCCCTTGTGCAATTTTTGGATTTTATCCTTTTTTTGAAAGATACTTCTGAAAGTCAAATTTCTCTCACCTTTAACTATTTTTTTCCTCTTTTGTAGTATCCATTTTCGTTAGTTCAATTTTGAGATTGCTCTCTTATTTTTTTCTCAAATTTATTGAAGTTAAAAGAGACGTAACAATTCTTCAAAAAGAAACATTGAAGTTTTGAAATGTTCTTGTTCTTCGCCACATTTGACTTGTTTATATGCACTCCTAATCCTACGCTTTTTGCGTCTTTTCATCATGTCGTTTGATTTCCGGCAGAGAGTGCTTCCAATAGTTTGTCGCGAATTCCTTTGGGTCAAAGTTCTCTGAGCTTTTCCTCGCAGAGATATGATGAGAAAATGATCGAGTGCCTTTCAACGTGTAGATTCCTGAAAAACTTTACTATGTCGAAACTATAGACACAATTAGCAGAACTAAACTTTCGAAATAAAAACGGAAAATTCTTCTTTCAAAATTTGGAATGAACCTGTATTAATATAAAAGCTCAACATTAACCGCTAGATCATAAAATATTTATTTTCAAATAAAATCTGCGAATTTCGCACAAAAATAGAGAGTCAAATGTTGGCCTTGACTTCTCTGAAATATTTTTACTTTTTCTTAATTTTTTTGCGACTTTTTGTGGATTGAAAAAAATAAGAACAATACGTATTTCGTATGAAAAAGGAAAAAAATCGATTTTAACGATTTTTTTATCATCTGTCAAATTTTTTTTGCCTTTCCCTACGAAAAAAATGAATTTTTTTCCTCAAAACCTTGATGTTTCAGCGACCTTTGATAAATCCATGTCTTTCTTTCTTTTAAGATGTTGATAGTTTTGTGAGATTGAAATTCAGATTTTTGCTGAATTTTTTTTAACCAGCTTTTCAAAATTTTCGAATCATCTGTTTACCCCAAACTTTTTGCATTTTATCACGTGGAAACATTCAAAAAACTTATTTGAACCCCTCAAGGATTATTTTGTACCTGCTGTCGACTTTCACAGTAGGAAATCGAAAAGCCGTTCTCAATGTGATTTTAATTCGATTAAGGCTAAAAGTTTAGAAATTCTTATTCGGGGCTCTTTGAAAAAAAAAGGCATTTACCTCAGTGGATAAAAAATCCGATTTGAAAGGAAAATTCATTTGCTTATCTCAAATGATTTTTTCATTTTATGAAGTGTTCTAAAGTGTGAAATTCAAACTTTTGAGAACATATGTGCAAAATCTGAATGAATGTCAATAAAACACCTCTTTCCTTCACTTTTCCTAACAAGAATTAGTCCTAAAGGTTCTAGTTTTGCAAAAATTGAAATATTGATTTTCTTAGAATTTCACAGAAAGCGAGTTATTTTTCGCAGAAAATGAGAGATTTTAAATATAACATGAATACTTCCTCTTCTATAAATCACACAACTCGACCTGCAAGACGCTCAAAAGTGCACTAACATATGGAAGTTTGTAGATCGAGAAGAAATGTTAACCGATCAGTCATGTTTCTGCATTTCATCCCATCATGTGTTGTCCATCTTGCGGCTCTCTTCGCCGTAACCCTGCTCGTTAATTTTTAAACAACGCTCCATTCGGAAGAGCTCATTTCCTTTGGCTCACGGCCACTCCTTCGAGACCATAAAATTACCATTTGTTGCAACTTTAGAGCTGCCTGAGTTACACTCAGCCGAGCAGTCACTTGAAGTATAAGTTTCCTTCGATTTTTTTCTTTTTTCTGAGTTTTGATGGTTTCCAGTTTGATCACATTCAGTTCAAGCAACCTTTGGAAAACGCTGCGGTGGAATGTTTTTTTTTATGAAATATCGCATTTTTTTCAAGACATAACTTTAAAATTTATCGTTCAAGTTCAAACGGTCTATTTCAAAATTTTTGTGATCCCGCAAGAAAAGTGGAAAAAAGTTGAGCTTCGGGTCTTAATGAATCGTTTTTTCCAAACTATCAAACTGACTAGGAAACTTTTTTTCAGCGCCGCTAGAGCTTTTGAATAAACCTGAAAGCCTCAAAAAGCTCAAAATGGCGCCTTTTTCATCATAATTTTTCGTATTTTGCGAATTTTGTAGCTTCAATTGATAACATGATTCAGTGGAAGAAATTAAAAAAAGTTTCCTTGTGAGAGAAATTTTCTGTTGTTCGTGGTTGATTTTTCACTGTTGAAAAAAATCGATTTTTCTCAATTCTTTACATTTTTTTCATCTACAACTGTATAATAATATGCAAAGCGCGTTTTTTTCACTGAAATTTTGAAACCTTCAACAATCATTTTTTTATTGAATAAAAGCCCCTAGAACTAAGACTAGAAAAAAATTATCTCAAAGATCAGAAATCTAACTTTAGCATGAACTTTAAAAAGCTCGGCTGTGAAATTTATCATCGATCTCGTATCCTAAAAACTTATATTTTTTTCAATAGAAAACCTCGGCATGAAAAAAGAAACCAATCTCAAAAATGAAAACTCCAACCTTTGCAGTGACGATATAAAATTTAACCTAAAAAGTTTGCGAAACCAAGCGATACTGAGACAAAAAACCCCGACCAGAAGAAATGAATTGAAGAGAGCAGGCGTTGTTCGCGAATCCATGGAATGTTTCAAAAAGCCTGTCGGAAGATTCGTACGTGCCGGCCCACAGGCAACGCTCCGCAAGGCTTAAAGCTCCTCGGTCAGGGACATAAATCGTTGTTACATCCCGAAAGTTAACTGACAAATAGCAGTCGTCGTCGTAGCCGAGGCAGTATACAAGAACACTGATTTCGCCCATGTTCCCACCCTCGGAGCTCATGATTGATCCGTCAATTGCTTGCTCTTTCAAGTTTCATTTGCTTCCGAGTTCATCTCACTTCGGTTGGATTTTTTCTTTCAAGTGTTAACTAGTACTGTAGGTACAGCCTTTTTTGGGTCGGGAAACTGGTACCGGCCCATTTTACAAGAACAAACCATTTCCAAAAAGATTAAGTGAAATGATTCTGGAAGCATTTGTTTTTACTCAGAAGTTTTCCCGAAGCGTTAAGCCGAAACACTGGAAATCATGAAGTGGTTGGGTGAATCTCACTTTTTCACATCTCAGGCCAAAGGTCACCTGGATAAAAATGCATGAATTTTCAATTTCTCAAAACCTATTTCTCTATTGCTCACTCTATGGCCTTCAAACTATTTTTTGAGCTCTTCTCTACTAAGATTCCCCAATCAATTTGAATCAGGAATCTTATTTAATTCGACCAAAAGCAGTCATTCCCATTTCAAGCCTCGCAAAAAAATTATTCCAGCCGTTAGCTTTTTTCAAGCGGTTTTTATCCTTCAAAAAGATTTTTAATATTTTTTCAACTTCAACCAAATCTCAAAAACAGTAATCTGTGCAAATTATTGGAAAGTCAAAAAGTCATAAACGTCGCACCGCTGTCATTTTCAATAACTTCAAATCTCTCTCTTCTTTTCAGATTTTTTTAGATTTTGTGTTTGTAATGCATTTTGAGTTCAAGATCAACGTTTATCTGAAAAATATTTTTGTACATACTTTTTTTCGTTTTTCAAGAGTTCCTGCAATTAATATCGATTATGTCTCTCGTACTCCGAAAATCTGACTTGAATACATTACTTTGCGCGTAAAGTTCAATGCAGCCCGTGCAGTACAAAAACAGCGGAACTGAAATAAATCAGTTAAACTTAGTGTACCCTTTATCAACAGAGAAGTAATTACTATACAGATTTATTTCGAACAAAAGTTATTTGCCTCTTCTTTCCATTCGTTTCATTTCGACGCATTTGCTGAATTATTGAAGCCTTTCTTCATAATAAATTAGAAGGGTCCTAGAAAACAGAAAGAAATTTTGAATTTTTTTTGTCCGTCTAAAAATTTTCATTCTCATATCCGCAAACATTTTTTTTATCAGTTGACGAAATTTTATCTGTCTCTTTTTAATCTGATATTCGGAAAAAAAGTTCAAAAAAAGTGAAAAAAATCTTGTGTACAGAATCGAAAACTGTATTATATTTTTTCGTTTCGTTATTTTGATTTTTGACTCTTTTTTGGAACTTTGTGTGAATTTTTTTTTTTGAAATTATCACGTTTTGGGTTTTCGTAGCCGTCGTCATTACTTTCCAGAATCCAAATTTTTCATCGTCATAAAGTTTTCTAACAACCTTATTTGATTTTTTTGAAGCATCTTTTTTTCGTTTCCAACAAGTCCGTTTCATTTTTTCCGTTCTTATCACGCGCATTCGCTAAAAAGCTTCATATGACTCAATTTTTTTTCTCTTACTAGATTAAGGAATTAACTTCTCATTTCCTCTTCTGCATCATAGCTTTTTTTTGTTTCGATCCAAGATTTTTTCCTGCTACGACTCACTTTACTAAAATTTGTACGTGAGTTTTTTCTTGTATCTCGAAATGTAGAGGATTGGAAAATGTCTGATGAGATCTTTCCTATTGAGTCAAGTGATCACTTTCACGATTTTGTATTTGTATTCGTTGTTTTCTGAATGAGAGCTTCGAAAAAAGACTATACAATATTTGATACAGCCATTACTTTGACCATATAATGTGCGGTATCTTGTAGCTTCAGATTTAAAAAAAAAAATTGAATCGAACGATTTTGATTCCATCACATATTCGATCTTGTTTACAAACAAAAAATCGTATTAAATTCCCAAAAAAAGGGCATTGCTCGTGGTTTGTGAAATATCGACTTTCTCCCAAGTTTTAGAACCCTATTGACGTAATCGCAAATGAAAAGCCTCCTTTGGGGTCGACAAAAACGTAAATTACTCTAATTAGAAAAACGCGTGCAGCCGGAAAATAAACAATGGCGGCGTTGCAAGGCAAGCCTGTCAGGCCGTCAGCCCATGGGCTATCATGACGATTGTTTTTTTCCCGCTTGTCTCTCGTTATAATTGTCTCTGACGATGGCCACAAAAGCAAGTGCAAGACGGGCCCGAGTAGTGAGGTCCTAGCACAGCCAGAGGTGTTAGCTGCGTGCAGCTATCAATCAAAAGTCGCTCGAGCTCAACGTTGCGCGAGACTCGACGAGCAGTTCGCGGCACCTGCAGCTACTCGACTTCTAGGTGATAACTCCTTGGCGGCTCCAGTTTCCGCTAGGTGTCATCTCTGACCAACTTCCGCCATCGTTTGGAACAAGAAACATGGAATTATCTCAAATAAGATTCATAAAATTTTGGTTCCAAGAAAGAAGGAGATTCTCGCTTTTAGAATCTGAATTTCGCCGTTGAATATCTTGTCGTTCAATGACAATATCGAGAAGCATCAATTCAAAAGATTGGAACTATCAAAGACTCAAAAATCGTCAGAAAAGAAAGCTCGCGAGAGTGAAAACGAACGAAAAACAGCATTTTGATGAATTTTGTAACTGACTACTGTGTGAAAAAAAATCAATAAGTTTTTGCTTCAATTTTCATTCCGAAGTCAAAAACATACAAAAATCGCATATAAAGAGAAGGTTTGATAGTTTCTCAAAAAGGGCGTTTTAGTATTTCATCACAAAATCTTTACGTAATTTGACCACCATATTTTTTTCGTGACGGTTCTTTTTTAAACTTCGAGCTTTTTTCAGTGATTTGGAAACTTTATCGTTCCGTCTTTGATTTTTCCAAAAGCATATCGTTCAATTTCCCTTTGGAAACACTCTCGAATTTTGCTCATAGTCGTTAAACGCGAAAAAAGTAAAATTAGTAAGATTCTTATGAGATAACTGCAGAAAAAAAGAGTTGCTAGCATGTTCAGAATCGAAATATTTGATAACGAATCAAAATAAGTTAGTACGAAAAAAGTAGTTTTTTTTTTGAAGATCGAGATCATGATCCAAAATGATTCTCAATCAAGTTTTTCAAACTTTCATTCAAGTCCAAAATCAACACCAAAGGAAGAAAGTTTATCATCAGGAAGAGTCAAAATAAGTCGGTCCGAAAGCCGAAAGCCATCATCATCATTGCTGACATCTCTGCTCACAAGCACTCGGGACTCACATCGATTGAACAATTGGTTTTTCTCCAAGTTGGCCGTTGAACTTGTTTACTTATGCCACATTTTCCTGTTTCTCGTTACTTTTACAACTCATCTTATCTTCAGGCCCGTGCCTAGTTTAATGTTATTTTTCAATGCCTTTTTTTCGAAATTTGATCTTTCCGTTCGCGTCTCTGATTGTTTCCGAAGCGAATTTCGTTTAATTATGACTTTTAGTAGCGCTTTAAAGTTTTTTTCGTCCAGGCAATGGCTTTCAAAATGTTTAAATCATATTTTCCGGTTTTTTATTCGACTGACAGAACGGAGATCTGAATTAAAAGTCGTCTCCAACCTGAATGGACTATAGCATTGCACGCTGCGGCGCACGGTGTACAATTAGCTCACCTTTCAGTTATGGTCGTCATTTATCATCTCTTTTCCCACCATTTAGCCTCTTTATGTTTTTATTTATAGTCGACAAAGGCCATTCCCCGAGATTTATCCATTGAGAATAAGCGGAAATTGGTGAAACGGCAGTGAGTGCAAAAGCTTTTAGAAGATGTTGGCAGTCCAAGAAGCTGTCAGTTTCTCTTTTTGTTGGTTCTCCAGAAGTTTTTTGTTTCACGTGCTCTTCATAAAGGAAGGAAATTATTGCTTTGTGGAAACTTTTGAGTTTCCTCGCATTTTTTTTCCAGAAGTGGTTATTTTTCCAGCTTACAAGTCGCCTTTTTTCTTTATTTGAATACATTGTGATGATAAAAACCTGACTTTTTTACTCGCAGTGCCGTCCGAAAATATACGAACATTTTTTTGCTCACAAATGAAGCTCAACTTTTGGAAAATTTCTAGCTGCTTTTTCTATTATTCTTACCAGATTGATACAGTCATCAAACTCTAAAAGATCTTAGGAAGACCAAACTCTATACAAAAAAGTTATTTTTGTTTATTCGTATCTTATATCACCTTGTTTCAGCAAAATGATTGCTGTTAATTTTTCTCTTGCCTTTTTTCGCCAGAATATTTTCATAATTTCATCCTTATTCATTTCCTAACTGTTGATTTCACATCATTTCTCGCCAAAATTTCGAATTTCTCAACTCCTCAGCATCGAAATGATACTTCTTCAGAAAATTGGAAGAAGAAGAACTGACGAGAGAATTGTCTCGTCACTCTTTGAGTACGCGACTCTCGTACATACTTAAGCATTTTGGTGCGCAATCAAGCGCTTGTTGCTTGTCGGAATTGCACGCCACGAGAGGCGAATAAGAAACAGATAGAAGCTCAGATGTGCCGGTTTTGAAAAAGACTTTTCATGGATTTAATCTCATCATGCTGTTTGATTATTTTCCACTTCTCCTTTCAAAGTTGGTCAGAACCATTTTGACCATCATTTGAATGTTTTTGTTTTGGGTTTCTCTAAAAAAAGATGAATTCAATAAACATGTACAATAATTAATTTTTACGATTTTTAGTAGAGTGGTTAAAAACTTTTTGCCAACATTTTAAAGCATTAAACTTCATTCAGGATTTTTTTCAGGCTTTGAAAAGTTGACCTGTTTTCTCAATGCTCTTTTTTTTTGACTTTTATTGGCTTCAAAACAAATTGATTGAATTTTCCAACCAATTTGATCAAAAACTTTAATATAAGCCTTGATGTTTTTGTACCTCTTGGAGAAGTACAAAAAAAGGAACTTTTGAATTTTTTTCTCTGTTTGAAATTATCAACTTCATGTAAATTATAGAAGAATGAAAGCTGAATTATTCCCATCGCAAGTTTTAGAGATACTTTCTAAGGATGAAAATTTTGTTCCTGAACGCTAAAATGTCAACTGTGATTCTACGAGAAAAGCTAAAATTCGCGGCTGGAGAGCAAAAATTCACAATTTTGTTTTTCACTGTTCATTTCGGATTTCAAATTTTCTTTCCATTCTTCTCGTCGCGTGTGCCCGTTCCTTTCCCACCAGATGCGGAAGTCTGACCCTTTGCAAAGTTTGCTCGAGGATTTCTCATTTACTCATATGTTTCACATTGGAAGCAAAAAAAATAACATATAGACGAGCTTCTCGGCACATGGCGTTAACCTAATTCTTTTACCTCTAGTGCTTCTCAACGGCGCGTGCAAGCTCATGCCTTAAGTCAATCAGCTACAAGTGCACATTCTGAAATCACAGCTAATTGTCTGACACTCGGCGCGATGCTTTCGTGCCTACTTCATGGACTTGAAAGGAAGGCCCATCCAAAGAGGCGGCGTTTCCTTCCGCCTTGGGCTCTTTTCTGTACCCGAAACTCCGGACTCTTCTTTTATGATACGTCGTTTGTTTCAATTCGTTTTTATGTTTCAAGATCCTCTATCCAAGAAAAAAAGCTCCAAAACTACATGTGTTTTTTTTGATAGCCTCGAAAGCTCCGCAAAAAATTTTTGCCTAAGATTTTTGTTATTTCCTACTAGGATAAAGTACACTTTGGATACAATTTTCCGTGGGAATTTTCACAGTCACCAATTTTTATAGCTGAAAAATCGCTACGAAATGATTTTCTGATTTTTTTCAAGATGTTTTCCCCTCGATTTTTGACATCTTGAAAGATTTGCAAACTTTCCCAATACAAAGGTTCTACGCACGTTTCTATACTTATCTCATTATCTCATTATATTCTCGTGAAACTCTAATATAAGCTTATTTTTACTTTTCCCAGAATTCAAACAAATAATTGAAAATCATGCTGGTTGGAGTTGCAGTACAAGTTAAAGTATATATCTTTTTCTTGATCATTTTTTCGATTTTTTCATTGATCAATTAGTTAGTCACTTCTTTTAGGAACAGTACAGCTAGCATTTCACACTGCAAACAAAAAAAAAAGTTTGAAAACGTTCTGAACTACCTTTTGTATAAAAATAGGCATTTTTTGGCTGTTCCAATTGGAAAAAATCAAATCTTCAGGCACTTGGTTTTGAGAAATCAAAGCACCTTTTCTTCTCCAATATTTTCCAAAATTCCAAGCGAACAATTCAGAAAGTTAAAAGCTATTGAAGTTGTCATTATCTTCATCTTATATTTTTCAAGTTAAACTCAGTTTACTGTAATCAATTTGCCGCTATTTCAAGACTAAAACATATTAAAGTTTTCTAGTCTTTTCCTTAAAAAAGTATGAATACTTCTGTGAAAAATGTTCTCGAGGTAATGAAAAAACAAAATATTCAAAAAATCCCTTCACAACCACTTCCTAATAGTTCTGTACACTCGTAGCTCCTTCTCCATTTCCCAATTACCTATTGGAAGACCAGTGGGAATTGAACCCCAAATAGGTTTACGGCAAAAGTCTGAAGCGAAATCATATTCCTGGGAGGTTCTTCTCGGTTAATTTGAGAACAACTGGACGGCCGCTCACCGGGCCGGACCAACATGCCCCTTGGGATGTGCGGAGCCATCATGCGTTTTGCAATTTTCCGCAGCTTCTTATTCAATTTCTCGTTCGTCCTCCGCCTGCCCAACTTTTGCATCTGTCTGCTCAAAGGCAAGTATTACCGTAGATTCTTGTTGAGAGCTCAACTTTAAAGTTTATCGTTTTTTTTTTTGGAATTTGTGAAGGTTTTTCATTTTTTGGGAAAGGATTGTCTTCTGACAAGGGAGGTCATTTTCCTTTGTGGCTGGGATTTTTTTTTAGATTGGCTAGAAAACTCCTTGATGTCCCAGAAAAAGATTTTGCAAGTTTCAACCTACACAACTTCCCAGTTTTCGAGAAATAAGGGCCCAAAGTCTCAAAATAGCCTGTTTTACTGGAATTTTGAGAGTTTTCTTCAATTCTGAGGCGTCTTTTCTCAAAAATAAGGACATTCTGTGGTTTGAGATTTTCAGGTTGTTTTTCTGGTACATCAAGATGCGTTCTGACCAATTTTCAGGGGAATCCAAACCTCAAAGTAAAATGACCTTCCTTATAATTTTTAATGACCCTCTCTGATTCCATCTGTCTGTAAACTTTCGCCTCTGTCAAAAAAAAAAAGTCAACGATATGGTATTCCGACTGTTTTTGGTTCTTCTACCCTCCATTCCCCCGCATTTCGGGGCAAAAGGAAAGCTTTTTTCGTCTGACTTCTTCCAACCTATTTTTTTATTTCCTCTCGTGCTTCGTTCTACTTTTTTTTCCAATTTGACTTCGGAAACTATTAGAAACTTTCAGCTTGCGCCCAAAACGGCTGGGTTTGTGTCATGTTCAGCTGTTAGCTGAAGTCCCCGATATGCAGCAGAAGGTGAGCCTTTTTATATTTGAAATAAAAAGTGAACCTGTGAATCCTGCACCAATATTTTCTCTATCGTTCGGATACCGAAAAAATTTTTGAAAATGCGATTTAAGTGAGAAAATAGTATTCAAGAGAAAATTCAAAAAAAGTTTCTACAAAAGATCCAAAATGAACTAATTCATATGGGAGTTTTCATGACTTCGCCAGCTAGAAGATTGAATGAAATGGGTTTCCAGACGTGAACGATAGAATGCCTGTGCGGAAAAAGCATGGTCCGTACGATATAATAGCAGACGACGTGTACGATTGTCGCATTCCGCTTCACAATGAGCTCGCCTACCAACATGGCATCCACTTCGAGGCAAAAGTCGGTTTTCTCGTCTTATTTTTCATCAAAACCTATTAAAATCAGTTTAATTGGAATCGGTTCTTGGATATCAGGTTAATCTTATTGATTCTTTTTTTCAACTCTCCTATTGATGGAAATTCTCAGAAACTTTTTTTGAAGTCTTGTTAGATGATAGCAGTTTTGTAGGCGTCCTGTACAATTCTTAGTATCATTTTCAGAAAAAGAAACCTAGGTAATTTTAAAAAACTCAGCTAAAAGTTGAGAAGCTTCTGCTTTTGGTTCCTTGAAAGGCGTTGGGAAGATTTACAGCACCTTCCGGAATTTACTTACCTTCCAAAAGTCTGCTGGAAGGCCTTTTTGAAATCATACTCAATATATTACCTTCCGAATACCTTCAAACTACTTTCTGAAAGCCTTTCCAAGACCTTCTAGTTTCCATTTATCTTCCAATCTCCTGCTGATTATTACCCAACACTTTTTCAAAATTCGAATGTTTTTTTGCCGCGGTTGAACTTTTGATGGAACTTGGTTGAATCGCACTTCAGGGCCTCTTAATCCTGAAACAAGAAAATATATTTTGCAATGAATCTTGTTTCCAAGTTATGAGCCTTCGAAGTTTGCGAATTACACGAATAATGGGAAAAAAAAAACGTTGTTTCAGTAGTTTGAAGCTTCTTATTGGGAAACAACAGCTATGGTCAAAAAAGGAAACGTTACCTAGTGGAGGGGTTCGAAATTGAAAGGAAAGGAAGAGGTATTTTGATTCAATTAAAAGCAAAAAAAGGCTTATTTTTTTTAAGAGTGCAATATTCTCAAAATTTTTCCATTTATGCTGCTTTGAAGTCACTTTTCCCGATCAGAAAATCAATTTTTCTAACAATTTCTAAAGCTTGGAGCATCCTCAGCGACAGTTCATCGCTCAAAGTTTTTTTTCTTTTCTTGCTCTCTTTGAAACATACTCATGTTTTTGTGTATGAGCTGCCAGGCGAATTCATCACAGACATAGAGGCAATGAAGACGTCGGAGCGAGAAGCGCTGAAAGGCCTTGATAAGCGTCGCCCCAGGGGAAATGGCTCTCCCGAAATGAATGTTGACGGGCTCGCGGCGGCGTGTTCTGACAGGCTGCCATGAATTATGCGCATCACATCACAAACAGACCGAAATGTTCAGCTTCTGTTCATTGAGAAGGGTCGAGTGATATTCAGATAATTAAAACAGCGTTCATTACATCTCAAAGATTAAAAAAATAAAAAAATAATCGACGTATGAAGTTAACGGAAAACGGCCGATTGAACTGTACCTCAATAGAGAAACTCTTTCTGAATAAAAAAAGTTTCTTGCAAAAAGATTTTTTTCGATTTATGAAGTCCGCAAAATAAACAAATTATGATAAAAAGCGCTGTTTTAAGCTTTTGAAACATCTTAACTCGAATATGAGATCTTTTGCGAGAGATTTTTTCTTGTTCTGCAATCAGGAGGCCCTGAAGTACATTTCAGCCAAGCTTCAATAAGTTATCAACCGCGGTGGTGCCGATTTTTGATTTTCTCTCATTTGACTTCATTCAACACTAACTACAGTACCTCATTTTTTTTTTGGTTAATTTTCTGAGATCTTTAGTGGGTTCCCCCAAGCCCGTAACGAATTTTGTTACTTTTGGTCTTTTTTAAATTTGTCATTTTTTTTTATCTACAAGAAGTTAATTGAAATTTCTTGTGTATGTAATTTTGAATAATGATGACAAGAATAAATGGTGGAAACGACTATTTTCTAATCAAGATCTGATTAAAAACAGGCATCACTGTCCTTTCCAAGAGCCAGTCGTTTTAGCATAAGTTCTTATTCCTTCCCCTTTATTTTTTCAAGTTCTTCTCACTTTTTAAACTTTTTTTTTCCGATAAATTAGCTAGTCTAAAAAGTTAGGAGTTAGTTTCAGCATAACAGTCATAACGCACCAAGAAAGTATTTTTGGGATGTTGCGCACTCGGAAATCCTTTGGAGTTTTTCGATTTTCAGTTAATTTACGGTCATGCGATATAAGCTCCTAAGGATATCTTTTTTATCAATTTGATCAATTACAACATTTCATGCTAACTCCAAAACTCTGTTTCAGTACGTGGGAAGTATGGAGATCCCGCGACCAGGAACTAGAATCGAGATTGTCGCCGCCATGCGACGAGTCCGAGTAAGTCTCGAAATCAACTTGACGCAAATCCAATCATTTTATCTTCTTATTTTTGATTTATATGATTTCAGTACGAGTTCAAAGCTCGCGGGATCAAAAAACGACCTGTGGACATTACCGTTTCAGTGGACGGGGTCAAAGTTGTTCTTCAGCGGAAAAAGGTTTTCTCTCTTTTTTTTTTGCTTTAAAAAACAAAGTATTTAAGCAAAAAGAAAAAGGTTTGTCATGGGACGAATCGAAGCTGCTCGTTATGTTCCATCCCATATACAGGTTTTTCTCAACTTCATGAATGTTGACCGTCATTTCTGGGTTTTTTAGGATATTCTACGTGTCCCACGATTCCCAAGATCTCCAAATCTTCTCGTATATTGCGCGTGACGGCGCTAGTAACACATTCAAGTGCAATGTCTTCAAATGTTCCAAAAAGGTTTGGATTTGATTTAAAATGTTGGGATTGATGGAAAAGGCTTGGACTGAAATCTTTTACCGTCGATATTTGCATTCCTGACTGCCGCTATTTTGAACTTCCCGTTGAAAATAGCTTCACAATCAATAATCTTGAACATTTATTGGTTTTTTTAACGTCGAGATTGAAAATCAGGACTATTACTTCATAATATCGCAAGGAAAGGCAAGAGAAGTCGTAATCACCAGATCTCACAAGCTCCCATTTATTACACGCTGTATTTCATCGTTTCGAAAAGCGACAGACGTCACTGAGAAGAAAAAAAGCCTGGCTCGATTCAGATCTGAGAGAAGAAAAAGAAAGAACAAGCGATTTCTCTTTTTCGCTCCTCTGCATAACACTACTGACGCGTGTGGCCGTCAATAATAATTAGAAACAGTTGGCTCTGTTCACCTCGATGCATTTAAACCAAAGCTTCTGACGTCAAGCATTTCCGATTCGCAACAAGGTCCTACCATATCTCTGAAAACAGACGCTTGATCGTTTCTTCCAAAGTTCAAAAGCAGAAAAAAAAAGTTTTTTTAGAAAAATTTTTTGGTGCAATGAAACCAAAAAAACGGCTGAAAAAGAAGATATCAGTTTTTTTAATGAATAGAAAAAAACAAAAACCAAAAAGATTCATCAGAATTCTTGTGATTTATTTTTTTGGATTTTCCGGCCACGAATCGGCTCTCAGGGAAGGTAATCCATTTCTACTTCCCAGAGTATTCTGTAATTCCACCGAAATACTCATCAATGTACTAAAGTAATTCAGAAAGTTTTGAAAATTCAAGAGCTTTTTTAGTTTTTTGAAGTTTTTAAAAGTCAAAGTTCATTGTTTTTTCATTCATTAGATCAGGGGAAAATTTTACAAACCTTGATTAAAATTTGAAGAAATTCGGGAAAAAGTGACAATTTTTTTGTGAATACTTTAGTTAAAAAAATTCCTTTATTTTTTTATTTTTTAGAAAGAAAAAAATGTTTTTTTAAGAAGTGTCCGGTAATTTTTATAAGGTCATTAAAGCTGAGAAATCGTTTTTCTCTTTTTTTCCTGTTTCATTTTTTTCTGGCTCTTGTCGCTAGGTTCTGTGATGGAAAGCTGTTCAGAAAGTGGATATCACGAAGTTTCGAAAATTTTGTCTGAAAAAAAAAATGGTGGGACTGCGTGAAAGCTCAAAGTGAAAAGAAGCCGAAAATTTGTCGCTCTTTCAATTTTTTTTTGAAATTTTCAACCGGTGTATCCATAGGGGAAGATAGTCTGATTGTGATGATTCCAAAATCAATATTATCTTTTTATCCTGTTGCGCCCAAATTTCACAACCCGTTTTCGTCCCATTGCGCCCGAATTTCACAGTCTTCAATATGAATCGAATATCTAGAAGATTCCTGACGCCCTTAAAAAAATAAAAAAGCATAAGGCGACGGTGAAAAAGCTGAAATAAATGCTGAGTTTGAATCGCTGAAAATCGACATCTAATCACAGTTTCGTTTGGACTAAATCTCTTAAATAATGTTATTCTGGGTGAGGTTTCTCACTTGCGTTTGTCCGACTTGTAGACAAAACTGTACTATACTAGCTATTACTGACTCTTCAAAATCGTTCATGGAAATGGAAACGAATGCTTTCCGTTGCTAACTTTTCCAAAGGTTGCCCTAATTGATCCTATCAGTTCGAGCAACATCACTGGATCAAAAATTGAAAAAAAAAAGTCGGAGTGGTTCATGCTGAAGAGAGATTCCTCGCAGGAGTGTCATGAACTGGATGGATCGTTCCAAGAGACAAGTTGAGAAGTGAGTGATAAGCCATAAGCTGTTTTAATAGCTACTTGCTCGTTGCGCTCGGCGAGGCTCGAGGCTGGATTCCCTCGGATTGCCGTGCTTCTCTGCTCTGGGGCGTCTCTGTTTCCAGCTTCTTCGGCGGGTGAAATGTCGTCAGCTGCCACAATGCAGTGAGTTGCTGCCGCATCGCCTCTTGTTCTGCACCGCCTCGTCGCATTCTACCTTTCTTTGCCATTGATTTTATATTTGTTTGGATTCGGAATTGGAACCTCAAGTTTCGCTGAAGAGAGAGGATCTGGCGCTGTTTTCGCGATTATGCGGCGCTTCATGCCGTGAGAAGCCGACAGTAGGCCAGCCATGATTCGTTTCGACCCCGAGGAAAGCTCGGAAATGAGCGAGGAGAAGCGCTTTTACTATCTTCGTCTGATGGCCAAGCCAGGAGGCAAACCAATCAAAACCAAGTTTGTCACCTGGTCAAAGGACGATGAGACTTCTTCCACTTCTCGCAATGATCAACAGTTAGAGGTGATTTTTCATGATCATCTTTCCTCCGCGTAATTTAATTTTTATCGTTGTTCTTTGTAAGCAGAAGATTAATTCAACGAATCTCATGCTATTCAAGCTCTCCACTGAAATTTTTTTGCTCTGACTTTTTTAAGTTCATTTTAGAGACCATATTTCTTCGAAGTGTGTAGCTTGTTTGAAATGAAAGTTTCGAAAGTTCATTGAGTTTTTTAAATAAAAAGGCCTGGTATATGTTTGTTATTGAACGAGATGGCTGATTTTCTTGCAAAAACTTGTTTTAGAGTTGCCAATGGCTTCTTGCTTCTCGTTTCTTCTTGATAATCATCCTGCCCACTTTTTTGAACTCTTTGTATCTCTTCCAAGACAGCTATATAGCAGAATCTCGTCTCACTTAAATTTTGATTGCTCGTGATTCATTCAGCGATCGGCTCAATTTTACGGCATACTGCTTTTATCTGCCCATTTCATTTACGTTTGTTGGCGATTTTGTGTAATGCTCTCCCGTTTTCTCGATTACACTTCAATTTATTCCACAAAAAAACCTGTTCAACTTTTGAACCTCTTTTAGTAGTAAATTCTGAAAATTTTGGTTTTTATCGGGTTATTAACTGAAAATAACTCCTTGAAATAATTTTTTCCCTGCGAATCTAAAATCAGACGTTTTACTCAATTTTTGGGTTGGCGTGAGAAATAAAAGTGTTTTGACGGGGTGGCAAGAAAAACTACCAAAATAAAATATTCTCTTTGTTTTTCTCACCGTCCCGATGTTGATTCTTGAGTTGATGAGGAACTTCGTTAATCTTTCCTTCAACAGCCGCGTTCTTTTGAAAAGACAATTTTGACGGGTGCTCAAGAAAAAAGAAGAACAGGAGAACGAGAAAAAAAAACTTGTAAAATTACAAGTTTCACGCTTCGAAGCACTCGCTAAAAGCTCGAAATGCTGCCAACCCCGATTTTCGAGGAACACATGCTCACCTGTGGTGACTGTTCGCTTAGTCCAACAATCGCGCTTCATCCATCAATCCGCAAAGCCGCCGACCCATTAGTTGTTGCAAAAGAGACAAACGGTCCCAATTTTTTTGTTTTTTCCCCTTGTTAGCGCTGATAAATCGGATCCTGAGATGATTTGTGTGCAAAGCCCCGTGGCACCTATACAACCTGGACGTATACTGAACGCCGGACTCCGATTATTGACACCGTAGGCCAAGTTATGGGTTGCACCGCTACGAGTCCCGCGTCGATCCAGAGACGTTAAAGTCAATAGGAATAGCAACCATATGTCCGCCAATCTAATTTTAAACCGGGCCTATCTGAGCTTTTTTTTAAAGAAAGCTTAAACTTACCAAGTTTGATATAATAGAAAAGGAAAATGGAGAAACTTCACAGCTTTTTGGCTTCTACTAGTTAAAACTAGTTTTCGCAAACAAAAAAATTTTTGATGTTTTTTTTCAGGGTCAAGGGTTAAAAATCGGAAATATTCAAGCTATATTGAAATGAAAATATATTTTCCGCACTCTTGAAGTTTTCAAAGCAAGTCAAATCAAATCAAAGATGTGAATTTTGTGCAAGTATTTAAGCATATCCTTCATCCCGGAAAGAAATTTGAATTTTTTTTTAAACTTTCATTCCTGTTTTTGAGTTTAGTCGAGTCACTGTATCGCTCGACTACGAAGACAACCCAAAACATGTGGTTTCACAGACGACAAAAAAAACATTTTTCTCAAGATTTGACATTCTCAAAACTTCTATTATTCCAGAGCCAGGCCATGCGGGTAGTACGAACCATCGGTCAAGCGTTCGAGGCAAGCTTTTATCAGAAGTCACTTGAGAAAAATCGCTTTCAGGTGTGTCATAAGGTGGCGCAAGAGCAGATGCAGGAAAAACATGAAGATGAGGCTGCCAAAAGCAAAAGTTAGCCATTTAGAGCACTGGTTGAAACAGTATTGTGTTTTAGTTTCGATGGCTTCAGACGACGAAGGAGTACCGGCGTTAGATGTGATCGAAGAGAAAGGGGTTAAAGAAGAAGGAAGCCGAAGTACTTCTCCGATGGAGCCTCCTGCCTTGGGAGGTCCGCTCTACGGAAAAAGAATGTCTCTAGTGAGTATCAAGCAAAAAAAAATTTTCCATTTTTGAACTTGTCGCGTAACAGTTTTCTCTATTATTTTTCATCCTTTTCTTTTTTAAAATGCTTCCCGTAACTATTTTCAAAACTGCATCTGAAAAAAATGTTGTGGTTTTCATTTTGATGTTTGCGAGGGTTGAAAATCGATGTTTCAATGATTTATTCGCTGATTCTTGAAGTCCTGAAAGCAACTAATCTCTACTTATTGAAGTTTCTACCATTAATTTCTAGACAAGCCGAATAACTTAGGGAATCGGTTTTTCCAATATCAAGAGTTTGACCAAAATTTCAAATGATCATCTTTGTTTCATCTGGAAGTTTCAAAGATTTTTTTCTATTGTATGAGGACTTCCCTGGACCATTAACCTAACCAGATTGAAGTCTTGCGTTGTTTTGAGGAAGTATTAGGCTTAAAGTCTGCTGTCATCCGATCTGCTGCATGCATCGGCTCATAATACAGCCGCGTGGAAATTCGAGTAAATCCTGTAGATACAAGTACTCGTTGCAGTTTCAACCGCGAAAGATGTCGACTGGGAGTTCTTCGGCAGGCACGGCGATCGACACCACCGTCGTGCACGTCGAAGCGCAAGAAGTTGCCAACACGGGGAATCCCATCCTCCAAGCAAAAGCTACGGAGATCGTGCCGCAACTTCAGCCTCAGATGGCCGTTCCATTCAGCCAAAAACAACAGGGGTGCGGGTTTATGTCCTGTTAACATTTTACGATATTGTTCGACTATTCAGTTTCAATGGTACTTAAAAAAAATTGAGCTCATATGTTACCATTTTTTTTTTCCTGATTCAATAACATAAAGCTGCGCTTTTGAAGCGTCTAGTCATGTAAAACTATCGCAAAAAGTTGAATTTCTTACAATTTTATTTTTCGAATACTTCTAGACTGAAAAAGCTCACAAGAGAGGTCATTTTACTTTGTGATTGGAATTTCTCAAAAAATTGGCCAGATGCAGCAAAAGAAGATTCTGAAATCTCAACCGGCAGAACTTCCTCGTCTTTGAGTGAAGACGCCTCAAAGTCAAAGAAAACCATCAAAATCCATAAAAAAGCCATTATTTTTAGATAACTAGGAAGTTGTGCAGGTTGACACTTTCAGGATCTTTATCTGGTACAGTAAGAAGTGTCCTGGCCAATTTTCAGCAAATGCATAACCAGAATGTAAAATGACCTCCCCTTGTCAGTTCAATCTCTCATTGTCCACGTTTTTTTGGCCCTTAGAAAATCAAATTTTCTTAAATTATTGATTTCCTGATTTTTTTAAACTGTAGGTCTCAAATGTTTTTATACAAAAACCTAAAGTTTTAGAATGTCTGGCCTGAGTATCCCCCAGCAGTACAACACCATGCCGGCGCAAAGCAGTTATACTACAGCCCCACCTCAAAATGCACTACCTCATGATCAAAGCCAAGTGATTTTCATCTCAGTGAACTCAATAATCGAAAAATTGTTCAGAGAATGATGCAAATGCCAAACATGCCTTACTCGGCGACGTTACCGCACAGCAGGACTTGGGCAGCACCTCATATAACGCAATATCCTCAAGCCGTCCAGTCGTTAGATCAACCCCTTCCTATGTTCTATCCGGTTAGTGGCTTTGAAAATGACCAAAATTGAATCCATGAACATTCAAGTTTGTTTCTACCGCGCTGGCAAGCTTTTGAAAGTGATAAAAATCGAATGAGCACTAAGACGAATGCTTATTTTCAGCTTTTTTTGAAGCTGAGATTATTTTTTAAAAAATTTTTCTCCATTCTCAGAGTATCGATAAAAAACTCATTGGAAACCAATTCTTATACTTTAATCTACTTCTTACTTAAAAAAATAATTTTTTTGACTCTGATATTTTTTTATTATTCAACTGTTTTGAGATTATTCAACTTCAGAAAAAAACAGTATTTTTCATCTAGCGCTCCACCAACATCAGAAACCTTTTTTTCTCATCAATCAATAGGAAATTTGAAAGAATAACCAGACTGAAAAACTTGAGAAAGGGGAGAGCTAACAATTTTTTTAATGAAGTTTTTTTCAAAAATTTCAAACTACCAAGAAAACTTTTTTGAAATTTTCCTCTGTGAAAAGTCTTTCTTGTCCCTTTTTGTCGCGGTTGAAAAACCACCAGAAAAAAATTCAAACTAACTGCCTATCACAACTCACCAATGATTGAAAATTGGTTCAGCTATCCGGAATGATGCCATCGTCCTCTTCCATGCCATTCGGACTGTCACCACCGGTAATGGTGTCGCCGTACGCAACTTTACAGCTGAACAACATGCCCACAGCCCTCGACCCAAATGATCCAAACGCGATGACACTTGAGCAGGTGTCCTTTTTGCAGCCCGACAGCATTTATCTTCCGTATTCAGTACAACCAGCAGTTAATGCGTTCGCAACTCGATCAAGCACAGCAGTCGGCGCAGGTCGCCGGGTGCCAAGTGCAGTTGCTCAGAGACCAGCTAACATCCGAAACAACGGCGCGTCTAGAAGCTCAGGTTTGCATGTTTTGCAAAATTGATGAAACTTGAGAAACTTTGAAAAATCGAAAATCGATTTCTTGATTTCTTTTTCAACATTCAATCTGCACGATTCTGTGTGCATCAAGTTCGAATTCCTGTGGTCAATAGGGTGAATATTTTGAAGCACAAACAGAAACCCAGTACAACCCTGCTGAAAATGACCATAGCTCGCGAAAGAATTAACAAAAATTTTCAAGCCTAACTCATTTTTCTTTAAAAGTAGTCGCGTCAAGAGATCCGGACAAGAGAAAACAAATTCTCCTCAATAAAAAACTTCTCTTCAAGACTTTTTTCAGTCACGAACGCATCAGCTTTTATCTGCCAATCGTGAACTTCTCGAACAAGTTCAAAATTTGGTGCAACGGCTACAAATGCTCGAAACCAAAATAACGAGCGAAATTCAACACAGCACTGGGGTACAAAAAAAACTTCTCATTGAAATAATTTCAAATGTAGGACTCTCCAAAAGCAATGTTACCGAAATCATCAACATTCGACAACAGAGATTTGAGGGTACCCGCAGGTTCTTCAGTTAAACCTAATCTTCCTTATCAGGTGAACAAAATGAAGTTTTTTTTAATCATTGAGCGTTCAGGTTCAACCGTTAGCTGACCTACGTGCAGGGTCTCTACCACCGGCCAAAGAAGTACGCGAAAGAAAACGAGACGAAGGAGCACGAACCGAGCCTGAAAGCAACAATGACGACACGACAGACTATTCCAGTAGCGATCAGGTAATTTTTTCTTCTTTTCTTTTCAAATACCGATTTTACAGTACGAAAAAACTTCGAATTTGAGACCCTCACATTTTAACATTTTGATGTCGAATCCCCTAGCGGATATAAATGTTCCATCAACAACGGCGCCGATAAAACTTCAACAAGAGGTTTTTTTTAAACTTTTATATGAAGATGTGGTTTTACCCGGATCTATGGATCTGTTCTATCCTCAGGAAGGTGTGAACTTTCCGATAGAAGATTTAAAAAAATGCGTGGTTTTGGCTTAACGTTGAAGTGGAAGAAATTTTGAGGAACTGATCTTTGAAAACGGAAAGAGGAGTTTCGCGAAGATTTCAGTCGAATTAATAAAAAAATATAAGCCCTTTCCAAAAATGACTTCTTTGAAATGTGTTTTGAAATGAAAAACTATGATCTTTGCAGTTCCAAGATGACGAAGCGCAGCCAAGCGTTTCCACCTCTCCAAGAAGAGAACGAAGAGGAACCAGCGGAATCTTACGAGGAGACAAGGACTTTGCTCGGATGTCTTTCAATCCTCGGTACCAAAAACTCCGACTTCAAAAAAACTTTTCAAAATTTCAGAAGGTTAATGAGAGATCGTGACGTCATAGAAGACGCCGTCGACGAGACGCCGCCTACGCCGGAGACTTCTCGCAGAAAACCAGATGAAGACAATCCACCAAGTCCATTGAGACGGGATAAAGTCACTGTTGAGTCTCTGTTCAAGCCGGCTGAGGCCGATTTGGGAGAGCGAGAGCCAGTTGTGTCACCCAGAAAAAATACGGTTCGTTTAAAAAAGAAGGAATTTTATCCTCAAAAAATTTCAGACATTTTCCATAGCGCCAAACACCGGTCTTCCTGCCAGCTCATCAATAGTTACGGCTATGTACCCGCCGATCCGAAAACAAACTGGATCTACGGCAAAGGCAAAATTTTAATTTTTTTTATGGTTCAATTAAAATCAGTGGCTCAATAAGTAGCGCTTTCGAAGCAGCTTTCAGATCAAATCGTTTGAACAGGAGCTACTTGCACGTATAGTCAATCCATCCCGACTTGAAACGCGAGAGAGACGGAAAAGTGTGCGGGACGCGTAGCTTGCGCGTACGCGGTTCTTGGCACGAGTTCAATTTAAGCGCCGCCGACTACTTAAAAAGCTCAGCCACCGCACTTTTCGTTTCTATCCTACTATTTCTTGATGCGAAAATGAAAAAAATCGATCATTATTAAAAAAAATCGATGAAAAAAGCGAAAAAAAGCTTTCCAAACAGTCGCTGGCGGTTAAATTAAACTAGTACCAAGAACCGCGAACGCAAACGCTACGCGTCCCGCCCCTTCCTTCGGCTTTCAAGCCGGGATGGATTGAATCATACAATTGACGATATAACGCCGCTTGAGCGCGCAAACCAGAATTCAAACTCGCCGTTAAAACACTAAAATACACTCAAAATAAGTCCATTTTTCCAGCCGAAAATCGACATTCTTCGAAAGAAAACCTTGAGAACACTTTCGGTCGATATTGGCGATGAACCGACGAGCAGCGATTTCAACAAAAATGTTCCACCTCGGAAAAAAGAAGAAATCGAAATAAAAGACATTGAAGACTATATTAAGTATGATTTCCATCGGAACGTTTCAATCATGTGATTATTTTTTCCAGCCGCAATGTGGACCGCACAAAACTGCCGGAGACGTCGTTGCTGGCAAGGCTAACTCGGCAGGGCGATCAGCCCTCTTTAGGCAGTTTACCAAACGGCTACCCTTCTTAGAACCTACTTCTTACTTTCTAAACCTTTTATGCAATTTTTGATTTGTCTGAGAGCGACAATTAGCAAAATGAAGCTTGGTGCAATTTTTTAAAGCTTTCAAATTAGATATAGTAATGGTTTGCATAGTTTATAAGGCCAGGCTTTTTTCGCTACATGTCGCAGGTTCTCTACGACTTGTGCTTCATGTGTGCGCATAGTTGAACAAGTTCAACATGGAGCACTACAATGAGCCCTCTCAAAAAGAAACATAGCACACTTTCTTACTACTGCTTGATTTGCGATCTCTCCCACCGGTCAAATCGTTATTTCCGTCATAATATCGGTTAACTTTGTTTCTCACTCACAAGTTTGTTTCTGTGGACTTTCTTTTCTCGCTTTCCCGATTTGTTTCTCACTATCCTAACTCTGAAATGTCACGCAAAGAGTTTAAGTCTTCCCGAAAAAGTGGCATACCTACCTGTAAAACATTCCTGGTTTTGTCTTTTTTTAGTTCTTTTTCACTGTTTCTATGCAATTTCCTTTCTTTCGACAAAAATCATGATTAATCTGATGATTGAATGAACTTATCTATATCGCTTATTCTTGCGATCCGTATCAAAACCATGAGCTATATTTTCGTTGTTTTTACGCCTAGTTTACCGGATTTTTTCGCTATTTTAATAAAAGTTGGTGACTTCTTTTTCAATTTTTTCCCCTTTCCTTGAAAAATTATTTTTTCGTTATGCTCATTTTATTCTTAAAAAAATTATATCCGTCAGAAGCTTCCCAAAACATTGTGGAAATCATGAATTCCGATTTCAGCCATAAAACTGGCCATTTTCACGTACGTTTAATAAGGGGTTTGATGAAAGATGGAAATTCACCGCTCTAACAATCGAAATTTTGTTCTCAGAAGACAAAAAAAAGACATATGGCTCGTGCACGTGTGTGGAGAACCGAACAATTGAATGTTTTTGAGAAGGTGCCATTTCAAACAATGGCCGCGTTTCGAAAAGTAGAGCGTCTCTAGCCTTTGTTTTTTGATCCAGTTGGAATGCAACGCAAATTTATAAAACAAAAGAAAATCTTTCGAAGCTCTGCGAGTTGCTTTTTCGTGAGTCGAAAGAAATCGGAAACCTTATATAGTTTTATTACTGGCGCCTTTTCGAGCCTTTTCGGCTTGTTTAGACATTTTTGCTTTTGAAAATTTCAGAGTTTAAGCTGAAAAGATGAGCTAAAACTCACCAAAATGCGATTTTTCAATTTCTGTAATCTTTCATTGCAAGACGATTTTCCATTAATTCTAAGCTCTTTTTTTAAAATTATAAAATTTCAAAACTCAAAATTAATAATCTAAAACCTCTTACAAATCTTGAACTCTCAGAATTAGTAGACACATTAAAAAAATCAAGAATTTCGGAGACATTTCATAAAAAGACACTTTACCTACTCAAATTAAAAGAAGAAAACTAAGAATTGTGAATTCAGACTCTTCTCATAATAAAGGAACTCATTGGGTTTGTTATTTCAAGGTAAAACAATAAAATATATTACTTCGATTCCTTCAGATAAATCCTCCATTAGATCTTTAGTGGAAATTAAAAGGCACTTCAAAACATTTGAAAACTATAACTCTCCACATTCCCACACAAGCGTCTTTATTTAGAAACCATTACCAGGAAAAATACGAACAAGTAAAATGGGAATGGTCAAAGATAAAACAATAGCAAGCAGAATCTTCAGTTGGAGTCAGTGTCAGAACCGCGAAGCGAAGTTTCCGGCGTAATTGCTTCATAAAGTCGATCCAGATTTTTCTCTATGCGCAATAACGGTGCAGCTTTATCCTCGTTTGCCTCTGGACCTATAAAACAATTATTAAAAGTCATGAACCGAAATAAAAGAATTTAAAAAAGTTCAAAAAATATATTTAAAAAATACTGAGATGAGTGACGTCAGCGAGAACTGAAGCAGCTCCGATTTGTCTTCTCAGTCCCAACAGAAATGCGTCTTTCGAGAAGCGCTAAATACGATATTTAATGTTTATGTATAAATTCTTGTAACTATTAGTCAAATATTAATAATTTATTTTTGACAATTATGAAACGAAACATACTTAGTTAACTTCTGAAATAAGAATTGTTGGATCGCAAAATATTTTTGATTATTCCAGAACACGTCTCAAACTCACCAGTGATAATAATTTTCCAAAGTTGTTATCAAAGAAAGCAAAGAGATTTAGAGGTTTTGCACACCTAATTGACGCGGAAAACATTAATTTCCTCGATGTATTAAAAAGTCGATTTAGACTTCCAACGTGTCCCGATCTATTGCACCGTATCTAAGGCATATAAATGTAAAAAAATTAAAAAGAAAAATTAAAAAAATTAAAAAAATTATATTCTCACCTTTCATTGATATAAAGACGGACGTCCCAAAAAAACGTCTGTCAAAAATCGGCAACTTTTTTTCCTAAAGTTAGATGTTCATTTAATATATAGTATACATACTGGAAAAAAATTTTTTTAGTGGCCACTATAGGGTTTTGACGTTTAGTGGCCGCTATAGTAGTCGAATTAGTGACCACTTAAGGGGTTAAAAGTTAGTGGCCACTATAGAGGTCTAAGTGCTACTAATTAACCACTAAAAATTTTAGTGGCCACTTTAGGAGTTTATGGATCAACATAACTGGTCCAATTGGCCACTTTAGTGTTCTCTCCAATTAGTCCTTGGCGAGCCTCTATAGTGGCCACTTCTATAGTACTTGGAGAGGACACTAAAGTGGCCACTAAAAAAACCCGCCTCTATAGTGGTCACTATTTTCCGTTTTAGCCAGAAGAAGAAAATCAAAGTTTAACTTACAAAAATAAACTGCCGAGCCATTTTAGAGCGGCGATTAACCTGTAAACTTATTCGATTAGTTTGAGAGAGACGGAAAGCAGTAAAAGCAATAAAAAGCTTGCATGAAAACATTAAAAAAAAGAAGAACAGTTGTCTCATTGGATAAGAAAAATGTGAAACAACTGTTTCCAGTTTCTTCCAAAAATTAATTGCCAAGCTGAACTTCTATCTTCAAGCTGAACGACAAGTTTTATTTTGTATCTATTTTATCAACTGTCCTAGTTTCCTGACTATTCATTCCTCGTTTTCTAAATTTGAATTTCGCGCCAAAAACAAAAAAAAAATGTCTGTGGGCTCCTGCAGCGATGTGCCTTTCTGCATTCACGTCGTCCCGCCTACACGCCTAGCGCGCAATCCCAAATTCAAATTCGAAAAATGTTTTTCTGTCTTGTGACGTTTTCCTGGCCTTTTCTTCTTCTATTTTTTCCATTCCTTCCGTTTCCTTTGCTTATAATTGCTTTGTGGATATTTATCATTCAGATAAAACTGCTTGTTTTTGAGGTGATTGAAATGCCTGTGGCGCCAGTTGCAAAAATCCAAGTCCCCGGAATTCCGCCGTTCCATGATCCTAATTGCGCTGAGGCGTTCGCGCTAAGAGGCCTGAACTTTCTGGAAGAACTCAAGAAGTCCTACGCTTCCCGTCCGTCCGGCTACGATGAAGTTCTTGAAATCTTCGCTTCGCATGCACTCAACAAGTGAGTTAGTCATAAGAATACTAAAATGACATATTTTCATTTTTTTTAGCCAAAACTATTAGCATTTATAATGCGCATTCAAATCAAGAGATGTTCCAGAACAAAAACTGAGTGAAAACACTATCTAAAGTTTTTCTTTTCAGTACGCCTTTTGAAGATTTCCTCAAGGAACTTGCATTGGCGCTCAAGGAGGTCCCGCGTATGATCCCGCTTCTCGAGGAGTTTCTTCCGCCGACCATCACCCTGACCGTCTCGGGGACCAATGAAGTCGACCAGCCGACCCGTCTGACGGTTACCTACCGATGCTACCTTGATGGGAAAACTTGGGTTCGTTTCGGAAAATTGTAAAAAATTAAAAAAAAAAACTTTTCAGGACGTCTGAGAGTTCTGGCATAATGGGTACCTGCAATCCAAATGCAATCTGTTAACCTTCATTTATATCCTTTTTTGTTGTACAGTTTTTTAACAGCCCTTCCTTTTTTAGAACGCTAGGAGATGCTTACACTGTACTCCCCGTCTCATTTTACTTATGGCCTAACAGTTACAAAACCAAAGTTTCGTACCATTGAAAAGATCCTTAACACCGTGCTGCTTTTCAGGGTCCAAAAACCGGTTGTATACAACGGTGTTCCTTCTTCTTGGTCTCCTGTTGGCTTTCAAATGTATCGCTTCATAATACTTCCAATCGTATCACACTCATTTTATTTGAAAGATCTGTTAATAAACTGTTACACTAAAAAAAAGTTTAATACATTTATTTACAAACACAATGGTTTTAAGAATTTTTAACTTAGAATAGGTAGATTAAATAAGCGAAGACAAGGATGAGGCTGAAGAACCCTGTGAGCAGAGCATGACCAGCTTTGAAGACTTCCGTCCAGTCCTGAGTTGGTTTGAAAGAACGGAGTTTGAGCGTCACTGACCTGATGGTATGTTCCTTCGATTGGTTGTTCTTCTACTTTCTCCATACTGATTTCTTCAGCGTTATTGATGTAAAGCACGCCAAGAGCTCCGTTGATCATCTTCGCGGTTCTGAATAGATATGGGGCTTTCTATGATTTTTTCAGAACAAAAAAGGAACGTTTCGATCGCTTAGCTGTTGCGTATGCATTTAAAATGAGCTATTTTTATCAAATTATAGGTGAAACTCGGGAAAAACAACATAATCGATAAAGACAAACTGGCTGAGCTTTCCCCAAGGCGGCAACGAGCGTTTCACACGCATCCCGACATAAACGAAGACGGAAACAGCAATAGAAGCAAGATTGAGCATCATACTCGACTCAAGGAATCGCACTAAACAACGAGGTTTGTATTTGAAAAAGAAGAGAAACTCACAAGGTTTCGGTGAAGTTGACGAGCTGGAAAGATGTTGAGCGATTCTGTTGGAGAAAATTAGAAGAGTGACAAACTGAATAAGTAGAACGAAGAGTTTGAGGTGGAGCTGAAAATTGTTTTGATTTAGGATGATCGATTTTTAAAATGAACCTGAAGACGAATGCAGCCGAAGAATGTTGGCAGCAGGAAAAGGATGGTGATGATGAACAACGGGATAGTAAATTCAATACGGAGAGATGAAGAAGCTCGTTTCAGGTTCAGGCAAAAGCCCAGCTGTAAGATTTATTAATTTGTTAAAAATTGTTACAGGAGGAAATGTACTTGGGCGATTTCGGCTGGATCGTCGAAGCTTTCTGGAACAGTTCCGGAAACGCTCCAACCATAGTCGCGGAAGTTTTTTTCGGGTCAGTGAATATAGGAAGACCGGATGAAGTAAATTCGATTACTTCCTTAAAAAAAGAGTTTATTTTTATATATAGAACTTGAAAGAGGAAAAATTCAACTGAATTCTAATAACATTCTTCCGGTTTTTATTCAATCTTGATTTGAAAAAAAGTTTTGCTAAGTTTCAACCGGATTTTGGAGGGTGTACTTACAGACAAAACACTTTTTTTTTCTAATTATCTCCGAATATATAGGGAAAAAACACGAAAAATTTCAATTCCAATCGTTATAACTTTTTCAGAAAACCCACTCGGTCGTTTTGTGGCTCGAAAGCAAAGCAGCACTTGTAAATGTCGTTTGGATAATTTTCAAAGTCAGTATCGTCACAGAAAGTTCGTAGAGAAAACGCCAACTTTGCGGTCACGTTTCCACGGTTTGTCGTTTCAACTTTGCGCATTTCAAAAGCATCGCCGTTTTTCAAGTGATTTTCCGGGCTGAAATCTTTTTTTTTTACGTTTCCAATTTACTAAAACAAACTTCTGCGATCCCAACACAGGCACCCAAACGTGATGGAAGCTGTGAATCACCAAGTTGTCTTTCTTCCATGTATCCTTGTCCCAGATTAATCTAAAAAATGGCAGTTTTTTCTTCTAAAAAGCTTTACTGTTTCACCTATCATCGTGCCAGTTGAGCTCGAGGTACCCGTGAATGGCAATGTCTTTGAGGCCCTCGTTCTGAGTTTAATTAGGAGAATAAATAAATCAGTAAACAGTGTACTAGTTCAAAGTGTTGCAGGGTGAACTGCGCAAAGTTGACGGAAACCGGGACTCGGCTGAGGTAGTTTGGCGGGACTGCCGCAATTGGATGCGCAATGTTCAACCTGGAACGCTATATATAGTTGAAAGTTTCACAGGTTTGCTTATTTTGAAATTATTCCATGAATAAGAGAAGGAAAAAAGCAGTTCTACCCTTTTGTTGGGTTTTTAAAACCAGACCTCAAAAAATCCTGCTTTTTTGCTGTGAAATATTTCCATCGAAGAAACCTAACTTAGCATTTTCAGCTTTGCAAATCTTCGCGATTCTGCGAATTTCCTCGCATTCATGGTTAGAAGAAACAGGTAAATTCAAAACTGACTATTTATATCAAACAACTGAAATATTGCAACTGTTCCTAGTTGTTTGCAAAATTGATACGAAAAGATGCGCCTTTGCTATTGAAGCTTTAATTCTTCAATTACAATCTCTCATGGCTTTTTTCCAAGCGGACTTTTCATAAAACTCGAGAAGATAGTATATCTTGGTTGGAAAACTTTCTTTGTTTTTTTTCCTAATTTTGGGTGGTTTTTAACACAGAATTAAACTTTTTGCTTTTATTCTCTCATGTTTTGTTTCAATACTAAATGCAATTTGGACAATTGCTCTGAAAAAATTTAGAGCATAGAGCCTTCAATGAAAATTTTTAACGAGGTAGTACTAGAAAGTGCTTTTTTTCAGAAAATTAATATCTAAATTGACCTTCCTCATTGGAAATATTTGACAGTTTTCCTTGGAAAATGACTTTGCCCGGATAAAATATTGCAATTTTTTGGCTTGAAGTTTGATCAATATTTCAAAGGGAAAAACGTGATTGTTCTTGTACAAAACCAATAAATAGGCTGCTTTCAACACCTCAGTAAAAAAATTGAATTGAGTTTTTTTCTTGTTTAAATCTGCGGTTTTCAAAAGCTCAGTAGTTATAAAATCACTGCAAACCTTTTTCTTCGGTTTACAAACTTTGCTTGGAAATGAATTTGTGATGAAAATAAAGCGTAAATTAGATAATTTGGAGAAGGCAATAAGAAATTTCAACTCTAGAAACTCATCCAGATTTTTTTTTGCACTTGTCAATTTAGGAAAAATCTCGATTGAATTCTTGGTGTCTAACAATTGTTCAACTTGTTGAATCCAAAGCGCCTTCATGAGACAGCATCAAAATAATATATAATAGCTTCCCGTTTTTACAAACCTCAACATTTTTTTAGCCGTTTCTCCAGCCAGATAATAGTAAAGACACTGTTCCAAGGCAACGACTTCATGCTGCATCAGATTCTCGACACCTGAGAATCAAATTATTTTTGGCTTTTTTTCCGAACGCACTGGTCAAGTTGGCAAGCATATACTGGCACGGGTCCAGCTGATCACTGGAAGTCGCTCGCGCCTGCAATATCAAACATCTTCTCTTGACCAACACTCTTGTTCCTCTGTTTGTTCAAGACCTTGTCTAGTTCTTCCGGTTTTTGTGTTTTTTTTCTTTCATGCTCAAAACGCCTTACCTGGAATAAAGCTTGAGGAGAGTTGGTTATATGCGGTCCGACTACATTTTGAGCCGCGGCTAACGGCAGGAGAAACAACGCGGCTAGCATCGGCTCCCTGAAAATATAGGCTTTTTTTGGTTGAAAACAGATCAAAGACACGAAAAGTTGTTTTAATGACGAGAAAGATATGGTTAGCAGGAATTTATCAGCTTTTTTTCATTTTTGAAATGTTCTGGTTCTTATATAATTTTAATGAATTTTGTCAGGTTCCCGGTCTGCTCTGGAAGTCCGAAAGCCAAATTACTATCACTATCTGAAATGAAAAAAGAGAGGTTAATGTTCAAAAAAGCGACCGTGAAAGCCATCTCACAAAAGCGATTTTCAAAATCCTGGAGGATAATAAATCATTTTCATATTGGAATTCATTAATTTGAAAATATTCGAAAAGGTATTTTGAAGCTCTATTGAAATTTTGAAACAGAACTTTTGGGATTTCGAACTGAATTTCCAGTTTAAAACTAGTCGTAAAGTTTTTCAAAAAGTTCAAATTGTATTTTATCAAAAGTGGGAACACCTATGAAGCATATGAGTAAAGACTGTTCTGAACAAAATCAGCTTCGAACCTCTTTTCGTCAGTTCTTGAGCGCGTTCAGGACGCTTTCTCAGCTTCCTCAAATAACACGAGACAAAAAAAAGATCTGAAGAACAAGAAAAAAGCAGATAGCAAGATTTGTCCTCAGCGAAAAGGAGATGAAAGACGAAGTGAAAAGCAACGGGCGGAGAAAAGGCAGGGCGACGTCCGGTTTCGTCATGAGAGGCACTGTAGCACCTTGGCGCGCCGTCTGTGACCGCCACTGGGAATCTGATGGCATCGTGCCCTAAGCATCTCAATGATTAAGCCAACAACTAGTTCCAAATGGGTTGAGTCCAAATGACAACGTCATGTGCTTTTGGTAGGGTATGAACTTTTTTGAGACATTTTAGTTTTCCTGTGGACTTCTGAATCGTTCACTAACTCGCTTGAAACCTCTATGCACTCAAATAATTTTTTTTAAGGGTTGATATCCTAAAAATAGGCTTCGATTTGATTAAAGACCTGGATACAGGTAGTGCTGGAAAAATTTTGCGAAAACTTATATTTTCAATTACAAGATCTCAGCTGTCAATATCTCTCCAGAAATTTACTACCTTAACTTCTAAAGTATACAAAACTTGCTAAATGATCTCTACGTGAAAGATTTTGAAAATTTTAAGATCTTCTGATTACAAAAAGTACTGAAAAAATCCTGGAAGTAACCTCCTTGACTAATATAAAATCAAATACTTGAATGAACCTCTATAAGAAGCGAAGGAAAATGGGAGAAATCAGAAACGATGGCGCCAAAAAAATGTTAACAGATGATTTGCCATGTAGACTGGATCTGCTGCCGCTTTCGTTTTATTCGGACGCTCTTTACACAATAAATCCGAATCGAAACTTTCGGTAGAACAGGATACGTTTGCTGCAAGTGGTTGATGTTCACTTTTTCTTGGAATAAACCTTTGGGATGTTTGGTTCCAAATAAAGAAGGGGTAGTTTCACTTGATAAGATTGATGGAGGAGGTCTAATCTTTGTTCTGTTGAAGTTAGGTAAAGCTTGATATAAGCTAAATTGAAATTTTTTATCAAAGTTATATAAACAAAATAAACAAAAGTCTTGAAAAACCCAAAAATACGTTCGGTGGACAACTGCTTCATAAAATTGCAGCGCTTAAAATTTTCAATTGAGGTCGTTGTTTGGAATTTGCTATTCCTTATCAATAAAAAAAGAAAAAATCAACAAGATCAATTTTAGCGGAGGTTCCAAACTTGGTGTCGTTTTTCGTTTAATGCTCCAAGGATATTAATTTAATTTTAGACCCTGCGGCGGATAAAAAAAGATCACGATCACTAGAAGGACCAGAGTACGCAACAAAAAAAGTAAAGAGGTTTTTTGTAATCATTCAAAAAAATCTCTTGATTTTCCGCAAATATGGTTCTTCTTGTTTCACCTCTTCAATGAAAAACGTTTTAATGTTTTCATTCAAAAAAATACATCCGCTCGTTGACTTCCAGTTTCCAAAAGGTCGAAAGCATTTGTCTTGTTTGTTCCAAGTCGATTCGCCGATCCTCAAACAGTTGTTCAGAGAGTTCCATTAAACAGGGAGTTAAGTTCGTCGTTGGCGGCAGCAGAACCATCTTTTTTGACCTCCCAGTTTGATACTTGACGAAATAATTTGAATCATTCTTTCTCTAGTTTGGCACCTTCACATAAAAATTCGAAAAGATCGTAAATTTCCGAGTCTTCCGCTCCTTCACGGCTCATTGGATAATCTTTGCTCAAACTTTCTCTTGGTTTACAGCCTTCAGGGAGTTTTTGGGACGGTTTTATCATGCGAACTACAGTAGTAGGCAAATATTATGATGGCGCTCGGTCAGAGGGGCATTTCGGTGGTTGCCGTTAGTCGTTGCACTTTCGAAGTTTCTTCAAGAAATTTGAGATTTTTTCCCATTTAGACAGTTAAGTAGGCTAGTCTTTCCTCTAGTGTCGATAAATCATCTTCTCCTAAACGAGATAAATTGAGCAAGTAGCTCAGCTCCTAATAACTATGAGTTGCATTTGATAATTGGCTCCGATAAGATCAAGGTGTCAGCTAAGATTTTATCTTGTAATATCTGAGTGAGATCCTCTTTCTTCAAGTTATTATTAATGACCTTGTCTAAAGTAATTATTTTTCAGTTTTTCATTATAATAGTAAGGATTCCTATTGAAAAATGGACATAAGAACTGTTTTAATGTCATTTTTTGGACACCAAATTTCGGATGAGAAAAAAATTATTAAGACATTTATTATCATCTACAATCTGAGATGAAATCTGTATTTTTCAAAAAGCCTATGCTAATAAATGTCTTACTTATTCGATTATTCCTTTTCAACCTTACATTTTTATCATTCTTCCCACTTGCCATATGGAACCAAAGTCAAGTAGCAACTACTTACTCATAATTTAACGAGAACTCTTGTTTCCTCTTCCATATAAGGAAACCAACAGTCTTGCTTCGTTTCAAACAATCTTGTAAAGTGCAACAGATTAACGAAAAGTACATACAAGTAGCCGGTCGTAAAACATGTGTTGCGAGTCAGAGATAACTATCGGCGTTGCTCCGCATCTTTCTTTTCTCACAATTGGTTTTATTATTTCTCTGAGATAATTCGAAAATTTTTTGCTTCTCGTTTTCTTCAAATCAAACCTCTATATTAATGCCATGAAATGCTTTTTCTTCTTAAAAGTACGGTAGACATCCCATATTTTGCAGAGAACTTCTTTTCTCGATGCTTCGCCGGCTGCTACTCAGCTGTGCCTTTCTCGTCTTGTTACATGCACAGCATGTTATTGACCTCAACGGAGAATGGAACTTCACAAATTCGGGCGGAGACTACGCTGGAATAGGTAACGTCTACATGAAAAAAAAATTTTCAGGATCTGAATGAGAAACTCTATGTTGATCCTGGATACTTTTTTAGTGTTTCAATAGATTAGGAAGGTTTTTATACTTTCTCCAGAAATCAAAAAAAATTTCCGCTTCAGAAAAAGAAGTATAATCTCAGCACAATTTTTGAATGCTGCATAACGGTTTACAGCCAAAATTCAAAAAGTCCTTGAAACCAGAATACACTTTGAATTTTCAAGTTGATGTGTACTTTTGCAGGAATCGTACCCGGTGACATTTACTCAGACCTCCATCGAGCAAAACTGATAGAAGACCCGCTTTTTGGTGATAACCACATCGACCTCAAATGGGTGGCGCGCGAGAGCTGGACTTATAACAAACAGTTCGACGTCGACAGGGCCATGTTGAAGGTCGGTGGCAAGACTTTAGAAATAGCTTGTTTTGAAGTCTTTCAATAAACTTTATTTTTAATTGATTAGGCTTGAAAAACTTGTATTATTTGGTCCAAAAATGTCATAACTGCAAAGAAAAAAAGGTTATAGAGGCTGTCAAGAATTCTTCATAACTTCCGCATGAAATCCCAAGTTGAATGGATAACATTTTTAGTATGAAGAATCTTAGAAAAATCCCTTTAAGTACACACTTAAAAAGAAAAATGCCGTAGCGCGCAAATCGAAAAAGGTCGGGCTCATCGGTTAGAATTGATTCGAAATAATGAAAATGAAGCAAAATTCTTCGTAAACGAGAGACCTTTTTCAGCAGTACGTCTTTTTGAACGTGGAGGGATTGGACACCGTAGCCTCTATTTATTTGAACAACCACTATATATTCGAAAACACAAATCAGTTCCGGTCGCACTTTCTCAATATCACCGGATTTTTGCAAGAGAAGGAAAACAGGCTTTTCATTCTTTTCACCAGCCCTGTGTACTACGCGTCGGACTCAGCTTATTACTACAGAGTTCGTTGCGGTTGTTTGAAGTTTTGGGAAAATTTTGGCTAATTTAGTACGAATTCCATCACGATGTCCCACCCAACTGCCCACCTACGATTTACAATGGCGAGTGTCATGTCAACTTCATAAGGTGCTTTTTTCGCAGAACTTTCATTTAAAGTATACATGTGTTTCAGAAAGGCTCAATACAGCTTTGGCTGGGATTGGGGACCGTCTTTTCCCACGATCGGAATTTGGAAACCGATTTCCATCATATCCTATGAAACTTTCCATTTTCACGACTTCAGCTTCAATGTCTACCCTCAATCAAGTTGGTCGAGTTGATGACACTTTAACTGTAATTTTCCAGCGGAATATCTTATCAACTTCGACATATTCTTACATTATTCTCGTGACGTACGGGTGAACTATACGATCGCAATCGAGGAGCTGAACTTCACTAAAACTATCGATAAGATTTTCCCTGTGTTTGGACACGACATGCTGCATGTTCATCACATAAAAAAGACGATCCCTATGAAATATGAGACCACCGTGGGAGATAAAGGTAGATCGAACCAAATTACAGACCCTACCACTTTGAAAGTTTCAGTTGTAACCAAAGAAGTGGAAAAATGGTGGCCCATCGGTTATGGCGCGCAAAAACAGTACAAAGTTTGCGTTTCTGCATCAACCGGACAGAGTGAGCTTGTCTCTAGTTTTCTCATAATGATCCTTTTCAAAACAGAGAAATGCAAGAAAATCGGTTTCAAAGAAACGTTTCTGGCGGAACCACTAGTCGATGAGAATTCGCCGGAAAAGGGCCGAGAGTTCTTCTTCAAGATCAACAATCAAACTATTTTCTTGAAAGGTTTTTTATCACTAGTGATACTTGATTCTAGTTTTTTAAGGATCGAATTGGGTTCCCGTTTCAATGTTCCCATCTCAAAACCACACTGAGAGAATGAAGTTCTTAATGGATTCTGCAGTGGAAGCAGGTTTCAAAATCTTTTTAAATTTATACATATATCCAAGTTTCAAGGAATGAACACTTTGCGTGTTTGGGGTGGAGGCTTCTATGAAACCGAAGAGTTCTACGAGTACGCTTCGGAAAAAGGCCTTCTGATTTGGCAGGTTGCTACTTTTTTTTAGATGGAAATCAAAAAAAAGTGCAGGATCTGATGTTTGCCTGCGCCTTGTATCCGGACGATAAAGATTTCCAAAGGAGCATCCACGAGGAGGTGTATGAACAGGTCCAGTTTTTGATAATTGAAAAACTTATATATTCATTTTTCATGAGAAAACATAGAACTCGCGGTTTTTGATATCCTAACTCACTGATATGTAAATAAAACAATAACAACATACTCAATGATTTCTGAAACTTTTCATCGATGTAAACTTATCTTGAACTTACTTCCTTCTTTTTAAAGTCAATTAAAGTCTCATTCATTGATTTCCAGTTGATTCGCCTCAGAAAGCACGTTTCGATATTCATTTGGGGCGTGAATAATGAGAACGAAGTTGCCATTCGAACTCATTGGTGGCATGTTGAGAACTACACCGGTGATCGCCTGAAGTGAACTTTATAAGAAGACCATTTTTCAGAAGAGCAACAAGTAAACGATTATAAAAAAATGTATCTGGAAATCGGATCGGAACTTGACAGGATGGACTCCACCAGACCTCATGTCCTGTCGAGCCCGAGCAACGGACGAGAAACCATTTTGTTCGTCTCGATTTTCCCTCATTAACTTTAAAGAGAAGTTTTCAGAGAAGGTGGGGTGGCGAAAAATCCTGGCGACGAGAAATACGGTGATATTCATTATTACAATGAACTTATAGATCTCTGGCAAGACAGTAACTTTCTGACTCCGAGATGTGCTACTGAATACGGAATTCAAAGCTATCCTTTGCGGTACGTCAGATGTACAGATTGGGCTATTCTTACAGTTGCTAATACAAATAAGCTTGAATAAAAAAATAATTTGAGTTTCTAATCCGTAAATATATAAATGCTGCGGACCATGAAAAAAAAAGTATTGCTAAGTTTTAGAGGAACGCTCGCTCGCTGGCTTGACGAATCCGAGATATTTTACACGAGCGCTCAAATGGTTCATCGGCAACATCATCCCGGTGGTTTGGCGACAAATCTCATGATGATCTTCAGTCATTTTCCGGTGAGATTTGATTTCAACGCTTCGTGAGAAAAAGACAATGTTCAGCTCCCATCACAATGCAGAAGTTGCTCTGTTGACTTTCTGAGGACTCTGATCAAATGCGACTATGCGATGTCGGAAAGCTTCATGGGAAGACTTGCGTACTACTCCCAAATCCATCAGGCGATTGCACTGAAGACGGAAACTTTGCACTATAGAAGGTCTTAGAATCGAGTATTCATTTTGAAACGTTTTAAAACAGGTACCGCGGTATTCTGAACAAAAATGGAAAAGGAAAAACAATGTGCGCGCTCTACTGGCAGCTAAACGACGTCTGGGCTGCTCCAACCTGGTCTTCGATTGATTTCGACCTCAAGTGGAAGATTGCTCACTACGAAGCCAAGCGGTTCTTTAAAAACGTGGTCGTATATTCGGTAAGCCAGAAAAACATATCTGGCAAAATGTGAACCCAGATCAATTCTAGAGCTTCTTTCAGATGGCAAACGGCTTCAGTCTGCAAACATTCATAATAAACGACCAGTTAGAGGCTTTGGATGACGTTGAAATCCGGATAATGATGTTTGCCTGGAATGAAGGATTGACACCGTTTTACGACAAAGCCTACAAAGTTGCGCTTGTGGAAGGCGGCACTGTATTCACCCTTCCAATTAAGTCAGTCCACACAAAAAAAAAATAGAAAATCGTTCATTTCAGAAAGAAAATAAATCAAATGTCTTCGGACTTTATGTATGTGACCACTTTGTCCAGAAATGGACAAATAATTGCGAGTCCAGATGTCCTGCTCCCGAATACGTTCTTCGAGGTTTTCGCGTTTCTCTTTCTGAAATGATTCGAACAAATTCTCAAAACTGTTAGACAAAGCTTCTGATAAACCTCCGAAAATACATCTCAAAGAAAACCTTGAATAAATATTATTCAATTCCAGGTTGACTTCTCACTCTTCGGCAACGTTGAGATAAGCCGCGTGAAACAGATCAACAGCACCTGCTATGAAATCAGATTGGTCTCTGACGGCCTTTCTCCGGTCACGTGGCTGGATGTCAAGCAAGACTTTCTCGGTTACTTCTCCGACAACGGGTTCACGATGTTCCAACGTTATGAGCTCGTATATCTGAACCTTTACAAGCCAGTTGAGCTCGAAGATTCCGACTTCACAGTGTGCAACCTCAAGAACTGTTACGTTTGATTATTGTATATCTTGTTTCTGTTATAAATCGTTTTCTAAGAGTTTTCAATGTTTCACAGCGGACAGAATAACAATTTCCACGCATTCACAACATTCAATAACCACGCTCCCAAGACACAATTACAGTGTCCCACGCGCAGATCTGTATTAAATTGACCTATGCGAATGTAACGCTCACAACTTATTCTGCAAAGATGCGCCTCTGGTGTCTTCTTGCTTCTTTCTGTCTGGTGAATTTCCCATTTCAACTCATTTTCAAATTATCTGTAGGTGGTCGGAGCGAAAAAGTCTGCCAAGAGAAAATGTCAAATCGGCCAGAATGATGTGAGTTTGAAATTTTTTGGAATCTCAATTTTACCAAGACCTTTTTTAGATCGAGTGTCAACAACTTCAAGACGTTTTAATTGGTAAGTTGAATTAAATTTGAGTGAAATTCTTAGAAAAGATTGTGAAAAGGGAAAAGCTTTTCTTGAGATTTCCACGAACCACTTTTCTCTGGGTCTCACTTTTAGCTTCGTGCGTAGTAAAATTTTACGACCTTTGTTCTTCAAAAAACGTTTGTGAAACATTTTTTTTTTTTGCAGCTCAACCTTCAATTTTCGAAAGGTCTGAAAGAGCCGCGGAAAGGACACTAGATGAGATTATTAATGAAGAGCGTCCAGAAAATCACAGACGTCGTAATGGCAACCATGACAAGAAGAAGACTCATCCCAAACAGAAAAAAGATCAAAAGGACCGCGAGGGTAGCTCTACGCGTTCTTTAGCGGTCCTCGACAATTTGCTTTCTGAAAACGAGAAGAAGCAGCCCGATGTTTTCGCAAGCAGCGTTTACAGCTCCAATCACAAGACTCATCAAATCAACAAAAAGATGATCCAGGCCATCGTGAAGCAATTACTTCAAGATACCTCCTTCTTGAACTTGTTGAACAACCCCAGCCGCGAAGACCTTCGCAAAATCATCGAGAAGCAAATGACTCCTCCTATCCAGCCATCGCTCAAAAAAGAAATTCTGCACGAGCTCTATGATGTCATCGACTACTACGATCGTGAATTCCAGTTTCTGCATGACGACGAAGCCAAACACGAGGTTCTCGAGTTCTTGCACGAACTCAAGTTGAAAGAAAAAACAAGCCTTCTGACTCCAACAGAAATAAACCGACTGAAACAACTCTGGAAAAAACTGGTGATTCTGCAGTCTGATGAAAGCGTCCGTTCGCTGACCCTCCAGCTTATGGATCAGATTGGACTTAGCTCAGAAGAGCTCGAAGAGTTGAAATCTGAAACTTCATTGAAGTCAAGGCCGACTTCGAGATGGCCAGTGAAATCCACTACACAGCCGACCACAACTGCGACTAGAAAACCGACCACAACTTCTCCTAGAGTACCCATGAGGACCGTTTTTCTCAAACACAGTGATAACGAAGTGGTAAATTTGCGTATCTATTTTTTTGTTATTCGAGACATTTTTTCAGGAATCCACTACCGAGAAAATAATCCTCGAACAAAAGAAGTCTCATGAAGACCAGGATAAGGAGAAAGTCGACCTCAGCGTTGAGACCGAAGAAGGAGAATATGAAGAAGAAGATCAATAATCATGAATCTTCCGGGAGATCGGTTTTATCAAAGTTCAAATAAAACTATTTTTGTTTTGCAGAACTTTTTGGAAAGATTCAAGAACTTCATATCAATTACAATAATTGAAATGACTGAGTGTCAAATTTGAAACTTCAAACAGAGAAGTATTTATTGGAATCTCTGAAAAGTTTTATTTTCAAATTTTCTTATTTCTTCCTTCCGAATGCGCCCGAAAAGAACCTGTAAATAAGTTAACGGTTGAGAGACATAGTTTCTGCCAGTACCTCGGATCTTCTACGTCCGTCGATCGTTTCTCAAATACCGCGTACCTTGAAATATTCTACTTAGGGAATATATATTAGCGCACCAAACCTGTGCAGGTTGCCTAGGAGAGGCAGCATTGAACGTTTACCGAAAGCCATGGACATGAACCTGAAAAATTTATCCCTATCTCTTCGATTCACTGCAAAAACCTTGGGTCTTCGAAGTCGTTACTTCTTTTTTGCAGACCTACGGTAATCACTCTGAGAATAAAGGATATAGTGAGAATACAATAGAGGATTCCTTTACCTGTCTTCGTCCCAGCCACCGTTGGATCTTTTACCAAATGCAGAGGAGAACATCCTTAAAAAACTTCAGTGTAAAGTTATTGATTTATGAAAAATACCTTGGATCTTCAAAATCAGAAGCTCGTTTGACGTATCTGAAAATAATCATGAGATACTTTCCAAATTTTCAAAGGCTCAGTTTTTTGGCTCTCAAAGACGTTTTTTTCTCTTTTCGAGACTTATGGCCTTTTCTAACTTCAAATATCAAATACATAAGGAATACTTTTGAGCCAGCGAAAAAGGCGCAAGCTAAGATTTTTTTGAAAAAAACGTCTGAAAAGTTAACGATTTTTTTTTGGTTCATCTTTATTTTCCAGTTATATTCTTATTCGTCGCGTGAATCTTCTGAACGGTGCAATTTTCAAACTATGCGTGACAAAGAGCAATTCTGCGACGCTTCACAGTTTTCGAAAGTTATCACTCAAAAAAAAAAGTTTCACAAACAAGAAAACTTCAAGTTTTTTTAAGGGAAAGTAATTCAGAACTAAAGCTGTTATAGGAATGTAAAAGAACTTGTCAGTTGTAGAGCAACTCACAGCGAAGAAATGAGTTGAAATTGCACAAAGACGACGAAGCCCAAAGCGAGAAATCGGATGCACATGTTTTGAAACCCTGAAGTCGTCTTATTTTATTTTAAGTAAAGACGAATAAGGTAAAAATCGGTGGAGAGAAGAGATATGTGTCGAAATGAACGGGCAGAGATGAGGGCACAAGGAAAGGGGCGCGGTTATAAATCCCCGACATTTAAACCTGGAGAGCTCTCCAACCTCTGTAATCCGGACGAGCCAGAGAGACAAAGGCCCAGACGCTTAAGGCTGATTAGGCCCAACTTATACAAAGACTGAAGGGATTCCGTCTGACGGCGTGCTTTCCTCCTGCTGATATAGCGAAACCCGTGGTGTAATTAGATTGAAATGAAGTGGGCGAGCTGTTTCTGACAGAACTAATACTTGACAGAGCTCTGCGCAAATTGAATCACCGTTGCCAAGAGATCTCAGGAAAAAAAGGCGGCTTCCTTGTTGGGACACTACTGACCTGTCCATTTATTACTCACGTCACTTGATTTTGAAACGGGAATCCTCTCAAAGGGACAGTTAGCCTAAAATTGGTGCAAAAAAAGTTCATCAGCTTGAATTGAGGTGATCCCTGAGTCATTGCAAAACTGCGAAAAAAAATTTTTTATTTGGCATTTGACAAAAATTAGGCTACTCAATTTTTTCAATGACTTCAATGAAAATTAGGTGCCTCCAGCTTTTAGAATAGATACTCAAAGTGAATCGCGAATCTTTTTCAAATCTTAAGAGGGACAACAGAATAATTTTTTTTTGGCTTCTTTAAAAATATTTCAGCTTGAATGAAATTGCAAATTTCCAGTATAACCTCTGTATTAAGAAATCGACCTCCAATTTATACCTCTTACTCGTATTTGAAAAAAATAGTACACTGAGGGTAAAAACTTACTTTTTTCTGAAAAAAAGTTCTGCCTAATAAAGAAGCTTAAAAAAACAAGGAGTCACATTTCGTAAAAATTCATTTTTGGCAAAAACAAAAAGTTTTCGAACCATTTATCAAATTTTTTTGTTTTCAAAAAAATATCACACTATGAAATCTTCCTACACATTACCGTCAAATGTGAGAAATTCATATAAACAACTTAAAGTTGATAAATACGTAGAAAAATTTTTCTGACCCTGGTGCTCTCCAGAAAAAAATCCGACTTTGAAGCCCTATGAAAACGGAAAGCCCAAAAATCAAACTTTAAGCTAATCTTTCAATTGAAGTTGGATTCTCGTATCTATAAAATTACTAATAAATTTTGTTTGTCAAGTATTTTACTGGAATGAATTAGATTTGGAAGACTCCAACTGAGATTCCACAATTAATTAAGACTGGATGTCCAACTTGTTTTCTTCAGCATCCAAGTTCATTAGCGTATGTTATGGAGACCGAATCTTTATCGAAAAAGCGAGAAAAAAAACCGTTTATTTGTCAGTTCAAATAGACAATCGGATAATTCTGAGCCAAAGAGCAGGAAGAAAAACCCTTAGGAATGATTATACAACAACGCTATGCAAATTGAGCGGACGGCATGCGTAAATGAATCCTGTTGCGCAGCCGTAATCATCTCGCCCACCGACCTGAAAAATTGTCGGCTTAGTCACTTCCGTCATCTGATTTATAGAAGTCAGGTTGATATTTCATTTGATTACTCAACAAAATCCGCGAAAAAATGGAATGAGTTGACGCTTTTTTGCCCGTCATTAATTATATCTCTGCTCTAATTAGTATTAAAACTTCCTGGTTTCAAAATCAAGTTGACTGACTTCCGTATTGCCCGCATTTCTCACAAGAATAATTTGTCCTTAGCGATTTAACCTTGTTAATATTTCATCACCTCGCCGCAATTATTTGTTAGAAATTCAGTGTTCAGTAAAAGTGCCGAGCAATTCAAGCATCCTCTTCGATAGAATCTGTTTGAGAGTAGGAAAAGTTGAATTTTAGGTGCAAGACTTTGAAAATGTTGAGATTTATGAAACCATGCTAGAAGTGCTATAGTAACCTTCTCATTGCTTTCGAAAAAAACCGTTTCGAAAAAAATGAAACCTTGTAATAACATCGGCAAGAACCGTCAAGCGAAAGTCCAGGATAAAGCATGGGGCAAGAAGAATCGTGTTCAGCAGAAGCGGCGCCGTCTTCGAACGGATTCAGAACTCGACAGTTGAAAGTTGGACCTCAAATAAATTTCTCGAAAGACAGAGATTTCTCCTTTGTGATCAAAATTTTACCGTAACAACGTTTTCTCCACTTCTTTTCGTTCAATAAAAGATTTTAACTTTCAAAAGTGTTTGAAAAAAAGGAGGCCAACCTGAATACCGCGTTTTGGGATTCTGTATAACTACAGGTTTTGGTAGTATCCTCGAAATCGGGTCAATAGTCCTAAATTGGATTATTGGTCAGCATCAAGCTGAAAAAATCCATTTTTCTAAATTCTCTCACTAACGGTTGGACAGTGGAAAGTTTGTTGAACTCATGACGACTCAGGGGTCTACGCCAATTGTGTGCGATTGATTCTTGTCGTGGTCTAAATAATAATGTTTTTCGAATATTTCGTATTTAAAGTTACCCGGCTATCCAGCGCTGACCAAACGCATTTTTCATTTTGAAAGTTAGAAAAACCGTAGTTAGAGGAAGATTTGTTGTAGTAGTTTGAGGAACTGTTGTAGTCGTGGCCCAGTTCCGATTCGACGTTTGGGTAAAAGCTCTCGTCGATGTAGTTTTATCAAAAATAACAATCCCTTTCCTCCAAACAGGTCCGCGATTTGAGAGCTGCAAACTTCATGAACTTTGACTCTCGAGACATAAAGTATTTATAGCCTTTCAATGATCGGAGCAAATGGGTTACCCCTTCATTTCGGTTAAGATTTGTCCGGAAGGCAGGCCGAGGTTGAGAAGGATGTCTTGGACGAACCCTGAAACTTGAGATTAGAACCGAGAAGCACTAAGAAATGAACGTAGTCGAGGTGATGATTTGAGTTTCTGTTGTTAGAAGTTGGGTCGTGGTGGAAGGTCGAGGTGATGATGTGGACGTTGTGGTAGTAGTTGGGGTAGAAGTCGTTGTGAAACTTGTGGTTGACTTTGAAGTAGAAGTAGACGTTGTTTGAACGTTTTGCGTGATTGGGGCTTTCGTCGTTGTGGGAACTATTTTCTGTTAGAAAAATGAATTTAGTCATGCTATGAAGTACTTTTGTAGGAATTTGAATACTTCTCAGACAATTTTTTATCTCTATTTTGTGAACACAATTCACATAAGGAAGGTCATTTTTTGCGGTTAGGAATTTCCTGAAAAAGGTCAGAACACTTCTCAATGTACCATATGAAGATTCTGAAAGTCTCAAAATGCAGAACTTTCAATTTTTGAGTAAAGGCACCTCAAAGTCCAAGAAGCCTCAAAACCCATTAAAATAAGGTATTTTAGGGCTCTGAACCCTAATTCCTCAAAAACTGGGAAGTTGTGCAAATTGCGGCATTCAGTATTTTCATAAGCTACATTTAAGAGTGCTCTGGCCAAATTTTAAAAAATTCCCGATCGCAAAGTGAAATGGCCTTCTTTGTCAGGCATAAATGAATAGAGAAAGAATTCCTAATTTTCAAATTTTCTTTTTTGTGCTTGCCCGGGTATTTTGCCAACCTTGCTTGGGCTTGGCATGGGCGTTGTGGAATACGGTAGGAAAGCCTTCTCTCGTCCCAAAGTAGAAGGAGTGAACCAAGTGTCCCAGCTGCGAGTAACAATCGGAACCTGAACTACCATCTGAGACATCTTCCAAGTTTTAGGTGACAAAACCTTCGTAAGTCCTTTATTTTGCCCAAGCTTGTACAGATTATACATAGGTAATTGAGCAATAAACTGATCGTACAAGTCTTCATTGTCGGCTGACTTTTTGAGGTCTTCATTGAAATCATAATCGAATGATTCTGGATTTGTCAAGGCCGTTTCGTCAAACAACTCAACGGCTGAAAAAAGAGTGATTCGATGTTCTGAGAAAAATGAATTCTTACGCCCTCTTTTGAATGAAGGAACGGCGTGGTCGATGGAGCAGTTTATAAAACAAATCATGGAAGCGTACACGAGTAACCTCATTCTGCGAAATATTTATCTATTTTTTTTTCCATTCTTGATCAACCAATGAAAAAATATCTACTCGAAAGAACTTTATGAATTGGAAAGAAACCAACTGTCAAAGGTATCAAAAACCATACCGCCAAAACTAAAAAAAAGGAGACAAGAATTTTAACGAAGCCATAAAAGGTTGACCCAGAGACAACAAAAACAGTCACAAAAATTTGAACAATTGTTAAGCATTTGGCCTTGAAATGATTGAGCGGCGTGGCATCACGAGAAGAATGTGCCAATGGTTTGTGGCATTCAGCCAAATTAGCACACGAAATGAAATCAATGGGTTCTTCTTTGTTAGTGGACAGCAAGGAAAAAACTTCTAATCGGGCTGTGTTTTGTTGATGGGAACCAGAAAAGGGTTTACTGTAGAATTTGATAAAATGGAAAAGAAAGCAGATTCTGAGGAAAAAATTTTGAAAAACGGGGGCAGGCAGAAACAAAATTTTCATATCTATCTAGAATGGAGAAAAAAAAATACGCAACAAGAAATCGTGAAATCATTAGAATCACAATCCATGTTATTGCTGACCCTTATGCTTTGAAGAGATAGCCAGGTGATATTAGAACAGGTTCACAGGAAAGGATCACTTCTATCGATAAATCTCGGGCTGGCGGGAGGTTTGAAGATGTGACTGATCCGTTCTCTAGAATCCAACTGTTGAACAGCAGTCAAGCGCGTGGACGGCCGTTCAAACTGTAAAGCAATTTTTTGTCGTTAGTCAGAAACAATATAACAAAACAAAATACGAACACTGCTACTTGCCCGAATCTTGACCGCGGGCTTCTTCAAAGGACTGTAGGCCTTTCTGTAGAGCTTGTTGAGCAGTGCCTAAACCCAAGATTTGACCAAAGGATGGAAAATGGATCTGAGACCTTTAGTAAAGTCACCTCTTTTTGAAGCTTTTTGACCGTTTCCTTAAGTGAATGAAACTCTTCATTTCCTGGAAAGTTTACATTTTTTCATGTAACAAAGGACTTTTTCATGGCTGCAATCACATTCAGTTTAAAACTTGCCTACTGCGAAATCGCTCTCAAGCTTTCTTGTTGGTTTTGAGCTGGAAGAAGAAATCTGGAAAAAAAACTTATAGGTATGAAAAACTATGCAAACCACTTCATTTCCTGTCTTCAACACCTGCAAGGGTGTCATTGACATCGTTATGACTGGTTCAAGATCTATATTAGCTCTTTCATGAAGCTGTCCAGGTTGTGGAAATAGTCCTGAAACGTTTTTCATAACTTATTTTGCAATAAGCAATTTTCGAAGCCTGAGTTAGAGGAAAAGTTGGTTGCTGGCACATTCCAAACCGAGGAAGATGTTGAAAGTTGAGTCGGAACATCGGCTGTCTGGAAATCTCTTGTTTTAGGACACCATTTGAAAAATCCGACGTTATATAAGTGTTGGTGTTCTTGATTCGCAGGTTGGAGTCTTCTCCTTTCTCGCAGCCGTTTTTCCGATTTTTCTTTCTCATAAAATTCCTTGAAAATAATAGACATTCATAGAATTAATACTTGCCTTTATTTGGTCAGCAGTGACGTTTTTACCTGAATCGTCCTCATATTCAATATATTCTTCATAAATGGCATTTTCTTGTTCCTGAGATTCTGGAGGAGCAACAGATACGGGAAAATAGTAGTCTCCGACAGTCAACTGCGAATGAACCTCTTGAAGTGCTGACAAGGAATTATTTGAAAATGAATCAGAAAAAAAACCTGAGTGAGCAAGAAAGAGAAAAAGCCACATTTTGGGGCACCAAGGGATGGATTGGAAACTGAAATAACGCAGTGAAAACGGTTTCCAGAATCTTTAATAAATGCAACTAGGCCAAGATATTCCTCGCGCAGCGAGTGTCTGCAGCTCAACTACGACTTTCGCTCTGAGGAAATCTGTTTGGGCTAATGAGATACAGTGGGGAACTCGCTTATCGTTAAGTGGCCGACACACTTCTTGGGTGAACGTCTACATAAATTACAGAATGGCAAAAAAATTCACCTTTTTGAATGAAATATTGGTTGTCGCTGATTTTTTTGATTCGAAACCGAGGTTTAACTTTTTTTCATTAAAAAGTTCCGAATCTTTTGAAATCGTACAAATTCTCGATTTATTTAAGCTTTCTTTTAATGAGGTTGAAGTCTAATGAAATGAAAAAAAACCGTAATGGTAATGTTTTTATTTGACTGTCTTAAAATCTCATGTTCCAGTCCTGAAGGTTTTCTCGTTATATTCATACATTTTTCCAATATTTACATGGGGGGAGGGGTCATTTTACTTTGCAGTTGGAAATTTCCTGGAAGCTGGCTGGAAAACTTCTTGATATAAACCTGCCAACTTTTTTATTTTTGAGTGAAGACGCCTCAAAATCAAAGAAAACCCTCAAAATCCATAAAAATAGGTTTGAGCCCTTATTTCTCGAAAAATAGGAAGTTGTACAGGTTGACTTTCAGGATTTTCTTCTAATCCATCAAGAAACTTTCTGGCCTTCTTTATGAAAAATCCCAATCGCAAAGTAAAATGGCTCCCCTTTTTAGTTACTTTCTGGCTCTTTACTCATAGTCCGATGCAAAAATCTCGAAATAAACTTTTTTCCTAAGATGGCATTTATTTGCGAGACTGTTTGCATTGCTGGCTCACCTGCATTGTGTCATCGATTCGTTTGAACCTTATCGTTAAAAGTCATTTCTTATCGTCGCCCGAGTGGTTTTGCTTATGCTTTTTCCTCCTTCATTTGTTGCTGGCTCCCAGTTTCATAGATTTTCTCTTTTGCCGGATAATAATGAATGTTAAAAAAGGCCTCACTTTTTTTCCAATAACGATGTAACAGGTCATATTGTGATTCACATAAAAGGAAGTTTAAGATGAGCTACTACAACCGTCGTCGTTCTCGCTCATACAGCTCAGACTCCTCATCATCAAGCTCCAGCTCAGGCTCGAGGTCGAACCGGCTGCCAATCCGTGCCGTTGCCGTCGCGCCAACGTATGCAGTTCAAGCGACTCCGTTGGGTCCATTCGCCCAACCCGTACCTGTTAACAACTTCTCGGCTGTCGGTGGCGGAGTTCAAGCGTTTCCGCCTCAGATTCCTCCACAACAATACCAAGGTTCTAATTACGGTATCAATCAACAGCCAGGATATGGTCGGCCACCTATCGGAAGCGGCGTGCAAGCCAACGTCCAGCCACCTTACCCAACTTCGCAGAACTTCAATCAGCAGTACCCTCCTCAAGGCTACAACATCAATCAACAAGCAGGCTACGGAGTAGGACAGCCTCCAGTCGGCTCTGGAGTGGGAGCTGGTTTTCAACAGCCGTACCAGAACTCTGGAAATCCCTATGGAAATAATCCTCAGATGCCGTATGGTCAAGGAAACCAATATCCTTACAATCCCAATTTTCCCAGATAAAATAACAAATGTCAATTTGTGTTGAAATAATGTGTCGTTCATTGACAAATATTTCTGTTTTTGACCAATTTGTGATAAAAATTTTGAATGTCGTTGTTTGCGTTGTTGGAAGAAAGGTTGACATTTCCAAGAATCAGTCTTATCTCTGTCCTTTATAATGACCTTTACGCGATGAACGATGAGCAAATCGATAAAACCCCATTTTTCATTTCCGAAAAAAAAAATTGGTTGCTTTTGAAAAAAACCATTTTTTTTCCAACAGTAATGAGGCAGGTATTCTTAGATTTCGAAATACCTGGACTTTTTGAAAAGCGAACTGGAAGATCGAAATAGGAGATTCAAGTGTGTCAAAATCTTATTAATTATTGAGAAAAAGTTCAAAAAAATGATTTACCATTGAATTTTTCTTTTGTAAACTTAGACAATCTTCTTGATATGATTAAAAAAACCAGATGGAGACCTCAAAAAAATTTAATCAGATAAATTTTCATGGATTAACTAATTTGAACATGTCACTAACATCTTAAAAAAATTTGAAATGATTCTGCAGATGAGCACGTGGAGCGAGTATGGTCTCCACCGGAAATCCCGATCTTGTACTCCCGATTCCGCGTGGTCGTACTCGAGCTCTGACTCATGCTCAAAATTTGAAGATGACGACGTTGTGCCGCCAAAGCCAGTACAAACGGCGTCTTCAACGTCTCCTTCTGCACAATCTGTCGCTCCCAGTTCCTCGGCTCTCAATGGCGCCGGCCAAGCGACTCCTTCTCAACAAAATCCAACCGCTCGCTATGGCGTGAATCAACAGGCGATGCCGCAGAACTACTCCAGCGGAAGACGGACGCCAGTGGAAAGCGGCGTGCAAGCCAACGTCCGGCTACCTTACACAACTTCTACTCCAGGTGACACTAATGCTCATCGACCAGGGTACCGAATAAGACAGTCTCACGCCCACCTCGGAGGTGATCCCGGCTTCCAGCAGCCACGCCGGAGATCGCGTGGAAATAATTCACAGACGCCGTACACCCAAGAAAACCAATGTTTCGATAAGAATCCTCATCATCCCAGATGAAAAATGAATAAGGGTATGCGCCGAGGATCAAAAAATATGGCCAATTTGCGATTTTGATTGAAAATAAATAAATTTGATGCATCTCGTTGTTTTCCATGAGAAGAGTTTCATATTTTCAAGAAGCTTTTGTTTGAACTTTTCATAAACCTTACATAGCTCGTTCAAGGCTGGCTTGGGACGACGAACGGGCGATTCAATGCGCGGAAAAGGTAGGCCACGACGACTAAGCCTTCCATGAAAGTCTCATTTTATGACGTATTTATTGCACTTTTGTAATTAGTCCTGAAAATATTATAACCAATGTAGTAAATGTAAAAAAGACTGAATCCAATTGGAACAGAAATAATTCACCAAATGAGGCTTTCATTAAAAGCGCATGTAGAGACGCCATGATCTGCCTTCGCCACGCAAGTTAAACCGCCCGTTTGCTGTCCCAAACCAGCCGTGAACGAGTTATAGAGGGACAATGTATAAATTGAAAGAATCTTTGCAGGTTTTGTCCAAAAACTTGTCGAGATCCCAGAGCCACAAAGATTTACAGAGCGGTCAGCAATTCTCATAAATTTCTGATGGAGAAAACCTTTTTATTCAGCATTTTTCTGTTTACAAAAGGCTAGAAAACGATGTTGATCGCTTTTTGAAAAGAATCAATAACCTGAACCATGTCTTTTTTTCAAAAACCTGCACGGGTTTTTTTTAAAGTGTGTCACGCGGCTTGCAATAAATTTTTTCCGTCAGTGTTAAATGTTGATGTTAAATTTACACGTTTCATTCAAATAAGGCAAAAGAAAAACTGGTTGAAAGTGATAAAAGTACAGCGTATTTAGGAAATAAAAAGGACACATGGAGAAAAAATAACCGAAATCCAATGATTAAGTGAAAAAGGAATGACCAATCCATGAAGTTTTACATTGTCAAGGTGCTCAGGAACTTTTCGGCCATATACTTCTGTCCTTCTGTCATTTCCATAGAAGTAACAAATTCATGAATGAGAAGTTTGGCGATTTCTGCTTTGATTTCACTTTCGTTCGTCATCCGATAGACTGGATGTTGTTGATTTTCTGCAGAAACTGTGAGGGCCATCAGAAAAAGAAGAAGCAATATCATGTCTTCTGAACATGAAACCATTATTGGAGAGAAAATTTAAACAAACCAAAGTTTTAAAAATCACCGTTGAATGAAAGGGTGGCGTACCGCGAAAGGAGCGTGAATTTCAAGGCCGTTGTCAAGGTTACTGATAGTTCCAAAAAGAAAATGGGAACTTTTTCCGCTTTTAGTCTCTGAAATTGCTGTCGGTTTTTATATTACTGCAGATTACGAATCGTTGGATTGAAAGGAAGCTTATTGATAAGCTTTGATCGATTAGTATTATAACGCGCGACTTTTCATACATTTTCGTACTTTTTTTTAGAGTAAGAAATGAATTAAAAGTAGAACTATAAATAACCGGAGATTCTCGTGATCTGATCTATCGACCGTTCTCCCAGAAATGACCTTGAAAGTTATCTTTTCTTCGCCATCACCGATTTCATGACCTGAACGCCTGAAAATGGTCTAATTCTTTACACAAAAGAAAAAACTTCATGATGTTCTAAAATAAAAAATCCCCCATTGAAAAACCCGCAAAACTTTCAAGATTCTATTTTTTGTTCTCTGATTCATTCAAATGAAAATGACACGTTTTTTTCAAACAACGTCTCACGTGCTCAGAAACTCTTTTGATTTCTTTTCTTTCTAATTTTGCCAATAAATCAGTGCGTCACGTTTCCTTGTCTTCACCCCGAAGGCTGTACCTTTTTCTCAAGAAATCAACTTTTTTTATCAAAACACATAGAAAGAAATTTTAGCCTAACAATGAAACGGGGCTAAGAATCCAGAATTTAGGCAAGAAAATAGAAATCCGATGAATTTTTTTTTGTGGCAAGGAATAATATGACAAAAGTCAAGTGATTAATGGGATCAATCAATAAAAAGCTCAAAGAAAGGGAAGAAATGCCGAGAATACACGTTTATGGTTGAGTCATTGATTCAGGAAAATTCAGCACCACACACAAATAATCTTCAATCAATTAACACATAACAAATCAAAACTAGAGCTAAGACTTGTTGAAAAAAATAAAATTCGAAATATTAAACTACTATGAAATCTATAAAATTTGTATAATCAACAGAACAAAAAATTGGAATTCAAAGTTTTTCCCTGAGAACACGACTATAAAATGATAACAATAGAATTATTCGGCCTTTTCGGTCTTTTGGCGAATCTTTGAAGCCTCGTCGAAGTCTTCACGTACATCGTCCAGAACTCCGTCATGCGCCGATTCGTAAGCGACCTGGTGAGTGAGAAAATGAGTTTGTTCATAAATTTTTCGCGTCTTGAAAAAAATTCATCTTGCTCTATGCTCATGAAAAAAATTTTCATGCTTTTTGAACGAAATAAACCGGGATCTTAGTTTAAAAAAAGTTAAATATGTAGCCCATTTATCTCTAAACTAAAATAGAAGAAGAGCTCAAGAAAATGCCAAATTAAAAATCGTATTTTTATTATTTTCAAGATGAATAACAGTATCCATTTTTTTGTAAGTTTCAAAACTTAAAAAAACTTGGCGCCAAGTGCGCTCCATCCATTAGAATATTTTGAGCCAGCCGTAATTTTACTGTTTCGGAGACTTTATACAACCTTAAACAGGATATAAGTCCAGAAGATGTGGAGAACGAGCAGAAGACTGAGAAGGACCATGATGATGCGAGGTACGACAGGCAGTTCGGTGACGTTCAACCACGAGTAATCCGCCTGGAATGTCGGTAACTTATCATACAGCTTTTTTTCAAATAAATGAAGTTGCGTGAAAACGTAAAGCTTACAAAAAAAAAATATCGAAATTAAAATGATCTCTAAAGAAAAAGCAAAATTGTGATTTTTGAATTTTTTATTGCAATCCTTATTAAGTGCTTTGAAAAGCGCCCGAGTCAACTAAATTGAAAACTTTCAATTGAAATGATTTCTTTGCAAGAGTCCGTAGTGAAAAAGAAAAATAATCAAGAAAAATGATCGATTTCATAGTTGTATGAATTCATGTGCAATTACGAAGAAACTGATGAATACATTCTTTTCCCAAATTTAGATGTATGAATCAAAAAAACCTGAATAAGCGAAGGGGCGTCGAACCAGACAGAGTTGAGTACCCAGAACGGATAGTATACCAGACGAGTCAGCACCCATACAACCAGGACGCAAATGAACGTGTACATGAGCGCCTTCTCGTTGCCAGCATAACGGAAAATTTTCGCCAAGTCACTGGAATTCGAAAATTTTGACAGTTCAGTATTGATTCCATTAAAACTAGGATTTTGGAAAAAGTATGTTGTGAAAAATGAGATTATTCACGAAGAGTTAAAATGTTAGCCAAAAATCCACGTTGTCAAGAAAGTTTCACTCAAATCTATTAGGCGCGGGCTTGTGAAAAAATTAATGAGAGATTTTTCTGACCTCTCTTTTGAATGTTAATTTATTGAAGATTCACTCATTTATTTTCTGTCTCAAAGCCAGTAGTTAATGAGTTATAGTATTCTTAAAAAAATTTTTCATTATCAAGGCAAAGATGCTTATATCAAAACTTAATAATCGCTTCACTTACAAAGATGAACCCTGGCGAAGATTCTAAAAAAATAACTTTTATGACTTTTTCTGTTTCAATAAATTTTTATGAGACGGTTTTTGATGATGATCTTCATTTCTTAGAAAAAGCTTCTTTTTTTAATTGAAAAAAATCGAACTGAAGAAACTTTTTTTCGATTTTCTATTCTATTTTTAATACGATTTTCTATATATTAAAAAGTTCATAGCATTGAATAAAAAAATTCCCACATCAAAATATCGACGGCGTCGTGGCTGAGAAGGACCAACGATCCAACGCGGACCATGTTCATCGACCAGCTGATGGTTATCAATGAGAGGGTGATGAAATGGTGAGCCAGCATCTGGTAGTGATCACTGCGGGCTGCGTCCAACCAGGTCATCCTGCAACATTTTGATGGATTGAAAATTTCAGATTAAGGCGTGTCAGTCAGCATTCAGAACCAATAAAAGCTTTGGGCAGTAAACCGCTAGTAAAAATTTTCTCTGCCCTTAAGAGAACTTTCGGGCGAATTTATGGAAACTTTCAAACTGGGCACAAAACAATCCTCCCTTGTTAGCGGGATACATTTTCTGATTACTCACGAAATAATGAGAGAGATGTAGAATCCTCCTTGAGTCATGTAGTACCAAGCGAGGGTCTGCGGCACCGGATGAAGTGGCCAATTACGCCAGCATTCTTTCAAATCGTATGCATATTCTTGTTGAGAAATGACGCAAATCCTTAAATACACTTCTTTTCGAAAAAATTCTTAATTCAAAGAAACCCATATAAAAAAGCGAGTGCGTAATACATGCAGCGGAACATACATTCCGACATCCGTCTAAATTTCTTCTCTCGTTCCATTAATTCCACTAAAAAATCTTCAAATGCTAAAACCAAGATATCGCAACAATACCGCGAGTTTCAGCAGCGGTTTTCTGCAAGAAGAACGCCAAAGGAACAAAAATGAAATTGTCGAAAATAACTCGAAGACCCTGCAAAATTAGAATTTAGTGATTAAAAAAACTAGGAAAGAAATACCGTGAGAGTAATTCCAAGAACGAGCGCCCAAGCCAAGTGAGTAGGATGTGGGAAAACTTCTGAAGACGTTCCATGTTGCCCATGAAGATCTTCCCACTGTGTGCCTCTTGGTAACCAGTATTTGGCCTCCAAAAAACCCATTTTCCAACTGAAATTTTCCGATAAAGCTATAAGAATATATCTGAGCAAAAAATAACGGACACAAATTGAAGAATTGAAGGAAATTAATTAAAATTGAAAATGTGTAGCAAAAATGTCAAAATTTGAATGCGAGAGTGCAGGTGAGCACAAATGCCCCGTTATTTGGAGTCACGTTGGTTTTTCTTTTCCTGACGGCTATCTTGCATTTTGCGGATTCACTTTGAACACGGCATGACATTTTTTTCTTTTTATTTCGAATAATTATGATTGACAAAAAACACTGTTTTGTTTATCAGATAAAATGATAATATTGAGTTTGAAAGTATTTATTGTAAATTTTTTTGTAGTTAATATATATTTCCAAAAGTGGTATCAAAAACAAAAAGGTTTTCATACCTATTTTTTTCCTAGTTTTATAAATTTTCATCCAAGACTTTTTTTAGAAACAGCAAACGCATGAAAAAAATAAGTTTTTGCGTAATTCAAAAGGTGAAAAAAAGGTAACTTTCAGTTCTTCTCGACTTTTTTTGCTCTTAGCGTATTTTTGAATTCTGAGCTCAGTTTTTTTCCTCTTGAATTCATCCTTTTTTTGAAGAGAAGAAATTTGTAGAAACCTCAATTTTTTTATGAGATTCGTTGGATTGAATGGCGGCAACATTACTTTTATGACCATCAAATTCTACTTTTTTTAAAGAAATTTTTTTCATTTGAAAAACCTTGTCTTTTTTTCTTTTAATATTCCATCTTTTGCTGGAACTCAGATATTTTTTTATTCTTCCTTTTTCTTGAATATAGAAAAATTGAGAAGCTTCTTTTAAAATGTTTGAAAATATAGAAAAAAAAACCTAAAAAATAATTTCAATGCTAAAATAGTATATGAATAAAGTAAACAGGAGAACGAAGCGAAATGAAGGGGAAAAAAACGGGATAAGGGCGAGTTTGACGGACAGGCGAGAAGATTCGTGATTTTGGTGGTGTGATGCGCGTGTTATCTGTGTAACGAAGAACTACATTCATTCAATCACAGAATAAGAAGCTTAATTCTTTTCGGTCTAACAATGGAGCGTAATATAATATCAAAGCACGTGGGGGATGGGATTCGGAGGGAGAGACTAAATTAGTATCGATTCTGGGGAGGCGCATCGAGTCGGTTTGATTCAAACATTTGGTAGCTTGGCTCGTAATGCTTCGTTTGGGCTCCGTTTGTCCTGAAAACTTTCAGAGACTTATAAAGTCTTTTCAAAAACTTTCTTGAGGCAAATTTTCCGGAAGTCCATCTCAAAAAGACATCTCTTTCAAATATTTTACATATTTTTTTGGAAAGGTAGGAAACCAAAAAAATTGAAGCAAATATTTTTTTAACGGAATATTCTATGGATAAATTCAAAATATGACAAAAAAGAGAAACTAGGGTTTCTCGAAATATCCGCAGATGTTTGTTTTTGAAACCACATTTGAACAGCTTTTCGTTCAATTTTTTTTGACCACCCTGAAAGACTCTTCATCACTTTCCAACTGCAAACCAAAATAACTTTTTCTGCTTTAACATATTTTTTTCCAAAATCGTCTTAGAAGCCCCATATTCTTGCGATGAAGAAGTTCGAACATTGAGGCGTCAAGACCTCTGAATAGAAAAGGCGCCTTTTTTTATTTGGTTGATTCGAATTAGATTGCCCTGAGTACCTCTCCGCAAAGTTTCTTCGAATTCTCAACCGGAGTTTTTTCGCACTTCCTTGTTAATGAAAAATTAGCAGTTCAGCAAATGTTGTTGTCCGACAAAATATGTAGTTTGGATGTGTGGTGTGGCTTTTTTCTCTCTCTTTTCAGTCTTCGAAATTGACTTGATTTTGCGGAATGTTTATAGTATATTCTTATTGAAGAAAATAAAAACTTTGTACCTAGAGAGAGTGTTGTCATAGCCGATCAAGACACCATCAGAACTGCGGAAAACGTCCTGTAACAAACAATTTTTTTCCTTAAAACATTCAGTTTATCGAAATGTTTCTCCTTGTTTGAAATACTCATGCGTACCAACAAAACCATGCCTTTGATTAAATTCTTATGGAAATTATCAAAAAAAAAAGTTTAGCTGAATGGATGGTTTGAAAAAATGTTGCGACTTTTTTTCCCAATTGTTTCAGGTTTATTATTTTCAAAAAAACGAAACAAAAGAAGCACAAAAATATTAACATGCAGTTGTGTGATGAATAAATGAGAATAAATCGAGAAAAATGAGAACAAACTCAAAAAACAAGAAAACTTGGCTCATAAGCCAATCAAAAAAGGCCGCAGAAAGGTAGCAAAAAGAATCCCTTGACGAGCTTTCCATTTTTTCTAGGATTTTCAAGACACAAGAAATGACGAAAAAATGAAGCGGCAGCAAAAATGGTGCGTAAAAGCCGATAAAATTATGCAAAAGGGCACCAAAAAAGGAACATTTCTATGTAGCCTTTTCCACCCTTCCGACTTTGCCTATGTAAGAAGAAGCCAAACGTATGAAAAAGGTCGCAACCAAATTATTCACAAAAAAGAGCGCGCTCCACACGTAATTGCGCTATTTACACAGAACCAAGATGAGGTTAGTATCTATTCAATCTCACTAATATGGAGGTCTACCGTTCACAGGCTTTTCCGGGTCACTCCTATGCATACATACGTGGAACATTTTGTTAACCGGATCGATCTCGAGTTTTTCGTTGAGTCCGTGAAGTCCAATAAAAAGCTTGTAGATCCAAGCTCCGATGATGGCGCCTATCAGAGGTCCGACAATCGGAATCCAGAAGTAGTAGTTGCGGTGTCTGAAAAAGAGTGTGTCGATATTCTGATAAATAAACTTTCTATGTCTCATTCCGGTTTCATAAACGTCTAACTCTCATCAGAAAATCAAAAAGGCACTGCGCCAGGAATATAGAGAAACTTTTCTCACGAGAATTACAGAAAAACCAAGACGAATGATGGGTTTATTCGTACAGAGCGATCGGAAAAAGTTCTCAGTTTCTGGTTTTGACCTCAGAAAATCAACTGATGAATTTCCTGGTTCTATCGGTCTATTTTTGAGATCTCGAGATGGTTTTCAGAAAAATGTTTCAGTGAAACGGGAAAAAATGAAAATATGGCCGCACTACCATTCAAGAAAATAGTTGACATTGGAAATTTTTGATATAAAAATTTACTGGAACACTAAGGTCTTCAGAATTCGTGGAATTTGTGATATAAAAAGTGTATAAAATGACCGTTTTTTTTCAGCTTTTCTGCAAGCCCATTTTCTCACGAACCTGAAAACTTCCCAGCCGTATCCAGCACAAAGACAGAAAAGTCGGGGCCCAAAGTCACGAGCAGGATTGATGGCGAAACCTCCATTGGCGCCATAAGTCATCGCGACCTGACAATGAAAAACTTATTCTTCTTAGTTTTTTTTCTGAGATACCATCGACATGATGCCTCCAGCCAGAGGAGGGACAAGTCCGGCAGGAATCTTATGTCGTTTGTCCGTTATCAGGCAAACCAAGCCGGAAAGCATTGCCGTTCCAATAATCTGGAAAGTGAAAAGTCTAAAAACGTTTTCTTAAACTCCCACCAGAGTTCGCATATTTCGAGCTATCAAATTTTGCAGGAAAAGCTTCAAAGCATTTTTTTTAAATTCTACTTAACTCTGTGACTAAAAACTGGAAAAAAATTTTTATTTACCACAAAAAGACTAGGAGAGTCTACCTTGAGAAACTCCTTAGTACTCAAGAAAATCGGCTCAGAGTCTGAGAATGGTCCGTTTTAACGGGCTTTGATAGTTTCCATATGACTTGAGGCGTCCTTCATTTTTGATGAATAGCTAAGCACATTAAAAAACTCTAAATTGGACCCTAAAATTCAGAAAAGGTAAACCTTAAAACTGCAATCAATTTTGCTGCTTATGGTCTCAAAACTGTGAGCTTTGAATAAAGTTCGCGTATTTACGGTTAAACTGTAGACCTTAAATTTAGGTTTAAATTAACTTTTTAATTCATCAATTTGAGTTTCGAAAAATTTTCTGCTAACTTTTTTTTCATTACATCCAAAAGTACTGAACAGCATATCAGGTTTCTGACCCAATGTCATAGTTATTTTGCATGTAAAGACTGGAAAAGTTAATTATGCACGCGTTTGACGCATTCGCTTGCTGAAACACTACAGCTCTGGTCAGAAATTCAAAATGACTCAATTCTCTGGACTTTTTCCTGTTTTAGCCGAAAGTTTTTGCCGGTATGAAAATATGCAAGTAAACTAAACAAAAAAGCCCAAGTTATAGAACCTGGTCCAAGAGGCTTCCCCAAGTTGACATATGATCAGAAGGAAACGTCGTGAAGAGTCCGGCGGTTGCTTGGGAGCCTGATACCTGTCGCAAGCCTCCATCCAACTTCCAGAGATCGTCTGAAGCAAGAAGCTGCATGAATGTAGACATTGAGGGAAGAGTACCATGATGACCAAAATAACTGAGCGCCGCTCCGAGAAAAGCTCCAATTACTTGCATAATCGCGAAAGGAATGATTTTCCATGATGGAAGGTTTCCAAGGATGCTTTGGGCGACCGAAATGGCTGGGTTCAGATGAGCTCCTGAAGTTTCATTTTTTTTTTGAGATGCTAAGAGCTCGAGCAGCGATGCATTTCAGAGTTGAAGATCGTCCATTTTAAAGAAACTTGCTGACAGGAAAGGTTATTTTACTTGGCGGTTGGAAAATTCCTGAAAGATGGCCAGAAAATTCCTTGATACAGTACATAGCTGATTAACGGCTGGCTTGAGCCATCGAAAAAATGGTCCTGACACGATAATGTACGAGACAGCGCCTGGCTCGTGGAGAGCGCAGACAGTACACGCCCCCTTAGCGTCTCAAGCTAGCCGTGAATCAGCTATACCAAATGAAAATTCCAAAAGTTTTTTTTTTTCAAAGCTTCCTGGTTTTTGAGAAAACTTGTCTCAAAGTTGAAGAAAACATCCAAATTCCGATGAAACGAGCTTTTCTGGGACTTTAAGTCTTCATTTCTCAAAAAAGACAAGGAACTCTAGCAGCATGAGACTTTCAGGCTCTTAATGTGGTGAAACTCCTAGTCTTTCGGCTAAGTTTCTGGAATTTCCCAGCCGGCCGCAAAGTAATGACCTTCCTTGTGAGCATTCATAGACATCAAACTTCCAAAAATCGAAACTTTCTTTTTAAATCTTAACAAAATGGGATATTGCTCACCAGAAACACTGGCAGCCAAGTAAACCGCAAACATGAAGCCGATGCCCCAAGCAATGTGACAGGATGTGGAATTTCCTCCAGTCGCTACTACTGATTGAATGTTGGCAGAGTTTCCTATCAACTGAAATCGAACTTCAAGTCTCAATTCACAAGGATGGAAACTTACAAGCAAAAAGAAAGTTCCGAGACATTCGGCGAGAAGTTCTCTCAAGAACTTGGCGTCTTCGATCCTCAAAGCGCTGGCAAGTTTGTCTCTCATTGTGTCCATACTGTAAGAAATAAAGATGGGATGAACTAGGAAACTGAACTGTGGAAGCAAAATGGTAATATACTCAAAAGGAATCGGATTGAGTCGCAGATTTAAATACCATTTTCAGTCATACTGCTACAGTGGGCGGGCGCAATTTCTCATGCAGAAGAAGAAAGATCGTCTCTCGAACCGGCACTTCCGCCATTTGCGATTAACCGTGTCGACGAAAGGAACTGAAAAAAACGGCTGAAAAGATCATGCTCTTTTTTTGAAAAAAATTGAATCTTTTCATTCAGTCTAATTTTTTTATGCCTAAAGTTCGCTGTCAAGGTTTGAAACCCCGCTTCTGGAGCTCTTTCCAAAATTATTGAGCTAGTCAGAAAAATAACTTGAAATCTCTGTTTCTCAACGCTGATTTATGAATATTTTTCTAGCTCGAGAAGAAAAACGCAATGAAAAATTGATCTACTCATATTCTTATTGAAGTCTCGGCGATAAAAGCTTATATTTTAGGTTTCAAAAGGTTCCATAAGCTTGCGGTTGAAAAAAGTGCAAAAATGTTTCGAATGAAAATACAGTAATCATTTATCACTGTCCAAAGTCTTGATTTGAAAACACATATCCCCTTCAAGCTCACCTCTACTTCTCGTTCTTTTTTTTTTGAAAAGATTTTTGATTTCTGTAGCCAATTAGTGTCGTTTTTTTCTCTGCTGACCCTGCAAATTGAGAACAAAAAATTGAGAGCGGAGATCGTTGACCTTTAAAAGCCAACTTGCATTGTCAATGTATTTATAGCAATCTTGATCGTCAATCAATCAATGTCATTTCGTGTGATTTTCAGGCTGTATGAAACCGGCAACTGCAGACCGAACCCAAAAATCGGCCGCTGGGAAAAAAAAATGAACGATTGGTTCCGCATATTCATATCATTGAAAAGTTGAGATGAAAAGTAGTCTGAAAAGACCAACTTTAGAAAAAATTGGTCATGTGCCATAAGTGGCCTGCGGCTGCTTTTTTTTCGTGGACCACACCCAAACAGTATTTTAGAGCAAAATACAGTACCGCTTGAAATGAAGAAGAAAATTGAGTTTCACGATCTTTGAACTTTTTTGAAATTAACTTTCATAAGTTTACAGCTAATTTCAAAAACAGAATTTTTTCAGAGGGTGGGAAAATCTGAAACTTTTCAATTTTTCTTCTGGAAAACTGATTCCTTCTTTTTAGCTTTTGTCCTCACTTTTCCCAAATATTATCTTGTGTGTAGCTTTATTCGGAAACTTTCCTTTTTGAAAAAATGAAAAAAAAGTTTTTCTTCTTCCTTGTTTTTGTAATTTTGAGAGTTGAAAAGGCTCCAATAGATATCGAAGAATGACATTTTTGCAAGATACCCTGATCTCGATTCTCTCATTTCTCCTGAAGCATTTGAACCGTTGACTCCCCAGTTGAGCAGACAAGGCCCTGATATGATTTCAGTGATAATTAGTGGGCTGGATCTAGCAAAATATCCGCCCTTATGTGGTAGCTAGGAGTTATAACGCTGAGGTTTTTCACTACTAACATTTCCTGAACCCATTGGTTGGCTTGCGACGGGGGTCGATCTTGTGACCCTGTCGACCGTAGACAGGAGCTAAACCTGTTGCTCTACGCCACGTCGTATAAATTTGATACTTAAAAAGACAAATTTGGAAAAAGAGTTAAAAAAATTTTGAAACAACCATCAAACCATAAAAAAATAATTTACCAACTGCTGGATTTTCTGGTATCAAACCAATGCATACACTGCGTTCAATAAGGACAGGACCCACCTCGATTTTGGACTTTCTGGCAAAATTAGGAAAGATACCAAAAAACTGTAAATGTCATTTGATTTAGAGTACAAAAATAACCCCCAGAGCCAAACTTTTATTATCCTAGCACTCTTCCTACGAAAATGCCATCGAAAAAACGGGTTTTCGACCGTTCAATAAGGATAGTATAATTTTAACAAAACATTGGAATTTCCTTGGCGTCTTTGTAAAAAACTTATTCTAACGGTATCTGCTTTGAAATGAGTCTGATAAACTCTGAAATCAAAAAGAAATGCTATAGAAACTGTGCTCTAATGATAATCTCAAACAGATAAACTGGCAACTCTAATATTTTCTCGAATAACAGAATTGTAGTTGATTTAGTGAATCCTGAGACAACTTCACACCTTCCTGTACCATCCTTGAAGTTTTCGCAAGATTTCACTTCCGGACCATCTTATAAAAATCCGACAAAAGCTGCATGTTACTTCGGTGCACGTGACGCATGACAGGCGCAACGCGGCTGTGAAGGAGGGAGCACGCCGTGTCCTGCGACGCACACTTGAAATTCCTTTACCGTATCTCTCCTCTTCCCTAAACGCTTGCTCAGCTTTTTGAGTTATATTTTTACTTAATTTTTTAGATTGATCTTACATTTTCGTTAAATTTGAAATTTTTCCCTACTCAATTTGTATTTTTTCAGTTTTTCCTATGGAATGGCAGACAATGCGACAAAAATGTTTGGTATTGCTGGTCCTCGTCAATTTTGCAGAAAGCCAGCTGGTTCCAGAACCAACAAGACCCATCAATTTATGGGATCCATTTGGCGAATCGACTACAGTTCCTCCCAGAGGTCAGGTGTGTTGTTTGGAATAACCTTTTTGTTTCTAACAGTCTTAAGTTTGCATTTTCTTTTTATGGATTGTTGTTATTTTTTCAATTTTGTTATTTTTTAGGGTTTTGCAAAAGATGAAGTGTTGGTTCGCTTGCCGCTGGGCGATTTGATTGGAAAAGAAATAAAGCTGTACAACCTACCATGGACCCCAACACAAGATCCGACGGAGCAGCTCCCAAGAGACGGAACGCATTTTGATCCGAATCCGCTCCATCGACACAACAACTTCTCCGTCTACACATTTCTAGGAGTCCCATATGCTGAGCCTCCTGTTTCACAAAGAAGATTCAAGGTTTTGCGGAAATTTTTTTTATTTTTGTGATTGAAAAAATTACAGCCACCACAGCAATTGCGCGTCTTTCCTGGGAAAGGTCCATATTTGGCATTACAATACGGTGCAGCTTGTGCGCAAGATGTGGAAAGTCGTCCTCAACCGATTGTAAATGAGCCTTATCCGTTCATCGTTGATGAAGACTGCCTCTATTTAAACATCTTCTCGCCAGATGTGAGTTGAATAATTTTTTCGGGCATTGTTGTTCAAATTTCTAGTTATAGTTATTTTGACATTAACGTTTCAAAAATTGCTTAACCCTCCGTAACTCCACAAATCCAATTTTTTTGTAAAATGAAAGATTATGTTTTCAGGTCTCCCGAACAGCTCCGACATCCTACCCTGTAGTGGTATTCTTTCACGGAGGCAACTTCCAATCTGGATCTGCAAATGAATGGCCTGGTCATGGTTTGGCTTCGCGTGGAATGGTTGTCGTTACTGTAAATTACCGACTTGGAGCTTTTGGTTAGATATAGTTCCAATTCTCACTTTAAACCACATTTTTCAGGCTTTATGAGCCTCGGAGACTCTGAAACAGGAAACTATGGTCTACAAGATCAACGAGTTGCCTTAGAGTTTGTGAGAGATCACATCGCTTCGTTTGGAGGAGATCCTCAGGCCGTAACTGTGATAGGTCATGACGCTGGAGCTGCTTCTATCGGGTTCCACATGCAGTCTCCCTATTCTAGAAGTGAGTTCATTGTTTTTTTCTTAATCTGAAAACATGTTTTATTAAAGATCTGTTCCGATCGGCGGCAGCAATGTCTGGAGCAGAAGTTTCATACCATTCCTATATTGGAAAACCAGCTCTTGCTTTCAACAACACTATCAAGCTAGGAAGATACCTCGGATGCTCTCAATCGGTACCGACACACGTCTGGGACTGCATTTTGACTCGTTCGACTAATGATATTGTGAGGGCGACTACAACGATACCTATCGAGTAAGTTTTGGAATTTCGGAATGTAGTCCGTTAACTTTTCACAATGGACAATGAAATCTTGAAAAGATGAAAAAACGCTCTTCAGCAAATTCGATTCAAAAAATTGATTTTGATCAAATTTGTGAAGCTTTCATATTAAAATTCAATCAAGCTTTATGTGGTCTTTTTTTAACCATTAATTAGGAGATTAACTCAAGAACTTCAGAGTGGTTCCTATAGTGGCCTTTAGAGGGTCCCCTTTAATGGCCAACTTCTATGAGGGCTGCTTTTTCCTCTAACCTCTATAGGGACCATTCAAGCTTTAGGGGCTAACCGTCAGACGCTAAAACCCTATAGGGACCACCTAAATTTTACTATTATCAGACCACTTTTTTGTCACCATCTATGGGCTGTTTTTCCTCTAACCCCTATAGGGACCACCATGTAATTTCTAAGAATGCGATTTACAAAAAAAATTTGAAAATGAAAAATGAAACCTTTATGAAATTCTTATTTCATCTCCATAAGCATCTCAATGATTACAGATACAACCGCTACCTTTTCATGCCGACTGTGGATGGAAAGTACGTACCTGGAAACCCCTTCTGGACGCTTCTAAACGCTCCCAGTGGATCGACACAAATCATGAGCCCAGTACCACTTCTGCTCGGAATGAACGCTCAGGACGGCAGCGAAGTTGTTCTGGAAGACCGCTACCTCGGAGAGTTCAACGACTTCAACAACGTCGACAACGAGTACATGAAGAGCTACACCTTGGAGTACTGCTTCCGACACAACTACTCGATGAACCGAGAAGCCTTGGCAGAAGCGATCATTGATCGCTACACTTTCTGGCCAGATCGTGCAGACGTCTGGGCAATTCGCGCTGGTTTCATTCAACTTGTGACCGACGCCTACTACACAGCTCCGATTTCTCTATCCGCCCATCTTCATTCTTCTTCTGGCTCTAGGGTCTTCATGTACGTCAACAACTACAACTTCAGCAAGGGCAGCGAGCAGTTCCGATTCATTCCTGATTGGATGGGTAATATTGACACAGTCTCTTCCCAATAACTTTCTGTTTTCAGGAGTTTGTCGAGAGTGCGATCTTTTCTTGCTCTTTGGTTATCCATGGATGCCGCCAGAACTACGTTATAAAGATTTGGCTGGGGTCACTTTCACAGAACTTGATCAAAACGCCAGCCAGACCTTTTCCAACATTTTCAGGCGCTTCACGTACTATCAGTAAGTTCTCACCAACTTCTTTTTCAACTTTTAATATTTCTTACTCACTAGTGAAAATGATTCCTTTGATTTCAGAAACCCCAACTTCCTCTACGACGGGAGCTGGGCTGCGTACGAGCCTCGACGCCACTGGTACATGAACTTCAACTACACTTGGTCAGAAGATTGGAAAATTCCTGGAAGAATCGACCGCGACTATCGATTCCAAGACGTCGCTTTTTGGAATGAGTACATCCCATCTTTGGTCAACTACATGACGACTACTTTTCCACCTTCTGAGGTGTCGGTTCGACGTCAACTAGTTGTGTTCCAATGGCTGGCTGGAGTTTTTATCATAGTTATTGCGCTTCTCATTGTTCTTGCCGGAGCCTTCGGCTATCAAGTTTTCGAGAAAAGCGCTGAAAAAGATCGGAACAAGCGCGAAGAACATCATTTGGTCGAGTATCATGAAAACTTCCATTCTGACGCTTCTGTTTCAGAACGCGCAAGATCTCGTCTCACTAATTTATAAATACTGTTTATACTTTTCTAACTCATGTAACTTTTTTTGTATATTTATTTTTTTGTGCCTTCAAAGTTCTTCCTCATCTCCTAGATGCTACGAGTCTTTGTTTTTGATCTCAAATGCCTTTCTATTGCTTTACTTCACTTAATTCTATGTCATAATAAATCTTTCTCTTTTTTTTCTGATTCGCAATATTCCTCGCGGTTTTCTTGCCGTTTTTTATATCGAATTTCGCGACTGGTCTCACGGCTAGAATGTTAATGACGAATGTTTAAGGGTACTAATGGCACCAACACAGAAGAAGGCAGTTGCCCCCGCCAAGGCTAAGGTCGCTAAGGCCGTCGACGCCAAGAAGAAGGTCGTCAAGGGCGCCAAGACGACGCGCACCAAGAAGGTCCGCACGTCGGTGCACTTCCGTCGTCCGAAGACCCTCAAGACTGCCCGCGCTCCACGGTAAATCTATCAAAAAATTATAAATGATTCCGAAAATATCTCTGCTTTCCTATGAATTATTCCGAAACTTCAGATTCCCTCGCAAGTCGGTGCCAGACCGTTGCAAGCTCGACGCTTTCTCGATCGTCAAGCACCCGCTGACCACTGAATCGGCCATGAAGAAGATCGAAGACAACAACACCCTCGTCTTCATCGTCGACGTCAGAGCCAACAAGCACCAGATCAAGCAGGCCGTCAAGAAGCTTTACAACGTCACCGTCCAGAAGGTTCGCTCTCCTTTTTTTGAACTGAGTTCATTCTTCTATTTTGCAGGTGAACACCCTCATCACTCCCCTCCAGGAAAAGAAGGCGTACGTCCGATTGACCGCCGACTACGACGCGTTGGACGTTGCTAACAAGATTGGCGTCATCTAAATATTACCTTGTTTGCTGTTGTGTTTATGGATATAAATCATTGTTATCGTTTTATCCACGATCTAATACAAGCTAAAAATTGTTAACAGCCGTGCTCAACAGTACGTATATGAAGAGCAAGATTAAGATGAATAAAAAATATATGAGACGAGATATCGCATTCCCCAATTTGAACAAAGTAACACGTTTAGATGAATTCGATGTAATCAGAGTTTTATAACGTGATAATGTAATTCCTCCACAAATTGCTTGCTGTGCTTTCAAAGGCGTCATCTCAATTAGAGTAGACCGAAGAGATTATTCCCTAGACAATCTCCACGCGCTTTTGAAAATCCCAGCAAGCGCACTGGAAACAGACTAAAAAAATAGATAGTATATAAAGATTTCTATAAATATCTGTTACTTCGTATTTATAAACAAGAATGGAATGACTAGCTAACACAAAACTCGTTTCAAACTACTAGGGGAAGTTTCAGGGGTTCCATTTATTCGGTGTAAGGCGGTGGAGGATCTCGCATCAGAGCAATTACCAGATCTTCTTCTTGATTGGGTCGAGATCTTAAAACTTCCTTTAATATTTCTTCTTAGGAGCTTTTTCCAAAAAATATTTTTGAAGCATACATAGCAGATATCATTTTTCGCAGACTGCATGCAAGCTTTATTTGCTTCTTTCGTATATAAAAGCCATTGGCTCACATTTTCCATTTTTTTTTTGCTGAGAAAAATTATTCAACGTTATTCGACTTTTTTCAGTTCTTTTTTCTGACATTCAAGATCTGATTTTTTCTTGTCGTTCAATGTATTTTTGAAACCTTTTGGACCGCAAAATGATCCTCGCAAGACTTCTTTCCAACTGTCGGTCTCTGATGACAGCTACTAGCGGATTGGCCACGCAATGTACCGAGAAAGCGACAACTTCAATCCCCATTAGGGATATATGATCCTGTATAACGCGACTAATTAGTTATCCATTTAACGTCATACAAATACCTTTCCGTCTCGATTTTCCCAAGTGACCATCATGAATATGATGACAAAGGATAAACTATTCAACAAAAGCCATATCGAAGCCGTCGCACTTTCCCTCATCAGCCTGGCGGAAGTTCCATCCACTTGTAACTGAAAAAGGACAGAAATGATGGAAAATCAAAGAATTTCTGACGTTGGCTTCTGGATCCCTTCGATTCTGCCTGATGAGCTGTACGAGGTTTATTGGATGGATGACGAGGTTGAGGACGAGGAACACGGACAAAAGAGCGAGGTGAAAAGGAACAGCAAGAACAAAAGAGTGCGATAGCCGGATGAGGAAGAAGTCTGAGAGCAGCAACATCGTTACCAGCAGCCATGAAGAACCAATCAGACGGGAGAGCTGTGACCTGAAATCTTCTTGAATGATTCTACTAGAGTTCATTAAAATCCAGGGCTTTTTTGAATAGCTTTGGATAAACTTCCTAGGGATGACTAAGTTCAATTATCAATAAGAAGTCACTCAAATTAGTTCTTCGAAAAATACTCGAAAGTTTCCCTTTCATAATTGGACCACCGTTTTTTTCCATCAAAAGTGGTTTTACTTCCTTGATAATGATATCTGTTTGCCCCTGCGAGCAACGTCGTTATCTAAATTACTCATAAATGTCATTTTCAGAAGCACTCGACGATAATTTGACTATTAACCCAAACAAAAAAGTGAGGTAGAGACAGGATCAAAGAATTTTCCTAAGAAGGCGCTCTTCTTAGATAAGAGACTGAAGGTCTTCGTTTGAAACATCAATGAAAGCTTGAAAAACTTTTAAAAAAAGTTTTTAGGCGTTTTCATCCGTATTGAAACTATTACGTCAAAATTAAGTAAATGTTCTCTTTTTTCTTCGCACCTCGAAAAGTGATAATTGTGTCGGCCAAGCATGTGCACGAAGCCAATAGTGAGCAAAGTAAGAAGGCTGATCGTCGAATTGAGTAGAATTGCCGTCGTTAACGCGGGAAAACGCTCAAGTTCAACAAAAGTCCGTCCCGTCTTGTAATCGGCAACTTGCAGCTGAAATTGTCGTAATATATGTACCGAGGAAGTTTTTGTTGGATTGAGCCACAAAATTGAGGGCAATTATGAGGGAGCCCCGAAATTTCTGAGTTCGGCATGCCTATGTTCAATCAAGCGCGACCAAATCTCTCGAGCCCAGCTTTTTTTTATGTCGGAGCTCGAGTTGCTCAGTCGTGAACGATTTTTCCTGCTTCACGTGAACTGGACTCCTTGGTGCGAAAAAAGAGACATAGCAACCTTCCGCAACAGATCGTTAATTTTTGAGCAGGAAAAAGAAGCAGTCGTGAATAGCAACACTCTTTGAAAGCTTTTTTGATTTTTTGAATCTGAAAGTTGAGCATAACATCGCTCAAAAAAAAAAGTTTACTGAGAATCTTTTCAGTCGCTAGCATATTTGAAAAAAGTTGGACTTTTTAAAACTTTAAAAGAAGTTTTTAAAAGCTCATTTTAAAGCTTTCAGAAAAATTTCTTTGTTTTTTTGGACACTTTAATTATTTTTTTCAACTAAATTTTCGTTCATTCTTTCATTTTTTTCGTTTTTTTGAAAAAAACAGCGATAGTTTCGAAAAAAAGAAGTTCACAGAACGCATTTGTAATTTTAAAAAAATCAGTGTTATCCTAGTAAAAAAATCCCACATGATTTTTTTAACTATGAGAAAAAAATCTCAAAAAAACGTAAATGTTATTCTTACTTCAGTTTTTATTCACACCCTTGTATCCTTTATTTGGAATTGAAAACCAATTTGGGGAACGGGTCCTCAATGAATTTTTTTATTTGAAAAATTCTTGCTTTTATGACTCTGTAAAATCTCATTATAGCAATTCATCGGCCATTGTTCCGAGAAAAGACAAGACGTTTCGAAGCGCAGTCATGTAGGTTATTGAATAGGATGTGAGGAAAGCTAACGAGGTGCGGCGCACTCGAAAACTCCAAAGAAGAGCACGACAAGCCCGAATTTTCTATGTCGGATGAGCTTTTTTGCTCTCCTTTTCTCGCTTTTCGGCGCTTCCTCAAGCCACCCATAAAACGGGCAACATATATGCAAACACACGAGAAACACACTACAAAAAGTAACACATCAATCAAAATATGCGCAAACTTTTCATTTTATGAGTCAGCCATTTATAATTCAGGAAAAAAATATTTAAATTTGATCTGCGTTCCGCTCAATGCAAGTTTGAGTACTTCCGTGAGTCAATATATTTTATCATTAAATTTTTTTGCTGTTAAACCTGATGCAAAAAAATTCAGAATTTTTGAGCTGAAAGAGAGGATCGCCCAAACAGAACTCAAAAACAAGAAAAAAAAAGAATTTCTAAGTGTGGAATACTCTTTTCGTGAGAAGATCGAATTTAATTTCTTCGAAGCGAAATGGGAATGGATCAGGTTTGAACTGCAAAATAACGCAAAAAAACATCTCAGTTCGCATTTCTAAATGGAAAAGGATTCTCCCAAACTCAATTACGGTAGATTTGCCCGATTACTTGAAATGTTGAAAATGAATACCAGAAAACTTTTTCAAATCCAGTGAATGTACAAATTTTCCAACTTTGACTTTTCGGAAAGAAAACCAATTTCAAAAAACGAGTTTTTTTCAATCAAGCTGATGCCCGAAAAATTGGAATTTGCAAAACGGAAGGAACAAATTTTATTTCAGTCCCAGAGCCAACAAAAACAAACTCGAGAGGGGTAAAAAGCTTTCTCGAAATTCAAAATACACTTTGATGTCAGTTTTCATAACTGTAAGATGAAAACTTTGCCCAGAATTGGGTTTTTTGTACTCGATTCTTTTTCTTTTTGGACTACGAATTTTTATTTTAGCGAGGAAATGCTTTCAAGCTTCTGTTTTATTGAAAAATGACTCGGTTTCAAAAATATAGCTAGATGGGGGCTCACCTGTTTCGTATGATAACAAGAGACTTCTAGACATTCTGTCGGGTTGAGTGAGAAGAAAATAGTGACAATGGCGGTGATACAGTTGCAGACCCACAAACTGGTAGAAAGCAAGTGAATTGGAGTATGAATACGACGGTCTGAAGCCACTGCAATGAGTACCAGGAGATTGAAGGCGAGCTGGAGGATGGCGAGGACGAAGTTCAGCGAAGAAGTCCACAGCCACATCCTCAGCTCAACACTGTCAGGCTTTTGGACCTTTTTTGGAAAGAAAAGACCCCTGCCTTCTTTTTTTTCTTTACGCACTTTTTCGCTAGGCTTTTGCCCGCCCACTTCCCATCGATTATTCACGTTTGTCCTGCCTCTTCCCCTCCATTTTTGCCTATTCTCAAGGAGCAAGCTTGTCACATTTCATATTAAGAGCAAATGTCGCAAAAGCTTCCGGAATACAACCTCAGGCTGGGCACAGATTGAGGAAGACAGCTTCGGAGCTTTTTCCTTGTCGGCTGAAAAAAAATGATATCTAAAAGAGGCGGAAGCATTTGAGAAAAAAACATGTTTTTGAAAAAGTTTCAAAACTAATGATCTGATTTAACTACACTTCAAAAAATATCTTGTTATCCTAGAAAAAGTTAGCAAAGTTCTTGAAACTTTTTTTATTATTCTACTATACGGTCAGAAAAATTTCTTCTGCTTCCTCAAGGAAATCGGAAGAAAAACAAAAAAATAAAAATGAAACAAAAAGCAATCTCTTCGCCGGAGAAACTACGGAACCCAGTTAAAAAAATAAAAAAATTTCAATTTAAGACGTAAGAAACCATAAAAAAAGACAAAATAAAGTTTTTTTGGGAGCTTTGAGATTTTGAGAGAAAAAAACGATCTTTTCAAAAAAATCCAAAAAGTAAAAAAATTTAACAATGAAGAATTTTTTTGACGCGAAACTTCTAAAAATTTTCGATAGATTCAGTCAAAATTTATTTCATTAAACTGGATGAAGTTTTCAAAGCTATCATTTGAGAAATTCAGGCGAAGACTTGTATTCAGCGTTTCAAAGAGTATTTTCAACAACTTTCAGGAGATTCTGAAATCATCAGTTGCCTATTTTGAAGTTTCATTAAATTGAAATTTTCAAAAATTTTTAGCTTTTAGTACAGCAACGTTTTCATTAAGTGCAATTTTTCCTCCATTGTAATTTGAAACGTACTTTAACTCCCAGTTCAAACAAACCAAACTTCGCAAAAGGGAAAGCTATATAGCTCATAGTTTGTTCATGTGGTGATGAACATTCGGTTCAGAAACGCTTCAGACGATTTGAAGCCTTGCATCGGCCCAACTTTGTTGATGCGAACAAAAGCTTCTCTGAAAGCCATGAGAAGGTGGCCGCGCATTAGGCCGGAAGTTGCTCACAATCTTGTTGGAAGGTCGTCCATTCGTTGGCCGGAAAGAGAAATCTCTAGGAAGAGTTTCACCTGCTCAAGGAGTGAAATGGCAAGTCTCTTGAAAGGGTGGCAACTTGAAATTGTAAGTTTCTTTGAACTATTCAAGACGTTGATTTTCAAGCTTTGCGTATTTTCTTCACAGTTAAGCCAAAAGTTATTAAAGCTTTCTAGTTCTTTTGAGACCATTTTCTTATTTCAATTTTCCATTCAATCCTAAAAAAAACACCAAAAAATTTTCTGAAGCATTTGAAGACGCATAATTCTGGCATGGAAATATCAGAATTATTCGTCTTTTTGAATATAAATATATTAAGGTTTTAGTCGAAGAAAAAAATGGTAGTGATTCAAATGAAAAAAAGTTAAAAAAATCTTATTCTTTGATTATTGAAAATATTGATTATTGTTGATTTGTGTTTCACCGAGTTGCAATAAACACTAAAAAACCGTTTTTTCTCATGATTTCTTCGTCAAATTTCCATTTTACCCAGTAGAAAAATGACGCGTTTTGTCTTCCAATGAAAAAGCTATAATAAAAAAATTATTGAAAAAAATAACGCATCCTTTTATGGAAGCAGACCTTGAGCAAAAAAATTTTTTTTCCACTTAAATGCGAAGAATTTCGAAGCTTTTTAGGTCAATTCAATAACGAGGCTTTATCATTTCTTGATTTTTACAAACTGTGATTTTCATCTGTTCTACTTCATAACTTATAAGCAAAATTTGAAAAGCCAAGTGAAGTTCAAAAAAAAAACATCTCAAAAACTTCATTACAATTTCAATTAAGCCAAAGATCGTTTCTCTTAAATGGTTGCAACCCAATTCTATAGTTCATCCAAAACTTCCAAATGTCTGGATAATTATCTTCTCTTGAGAGAAGAGCGTAAAAGAACCTACATGTCCACAGAGGGTTAATTTGAAAAGAGTGCGTTCACAAGTTGTGTCTTACTTTTTGCTCTTTCTTCTCTTTTTGCAGTTCCAGTCACATCCGGAAGTGATTTCCTTCAATTAGATTTGCCTACACATTCTTCAAAATGACATCTAATCATTTTCCATCAGGTTACGTCTTCCAAATTATCCCATTTCATTCTTGAAGCCACTCTGTGTATCAGTTTCCAGAATCCTTCCAATTAGATAAGACCATAGTTTTGAGGAAAAGACAAAGGTCTGTTCTGTTATTTGAAGTTTTCAATCGAAATTAAAAAGGCGTTTTCTAAGTTACTTCCATCCGTCTTAGTCTGGAAAACATCAATTTTTCCCCATTAATCTCAATCCCGGATCTCAAGGCGTCATGAAAAATGACGTGATTTCTTCTCAGCTTTTCCTTTTTGAGTGCAACGGTCAATAAAAAGTGAAATCAAGCTTTTACAGAGAGGATTTCAAAGCAGGAAGCAACAAAATCTCAAAGCTGTGTTCTGCGAATAGTTCGTTAGGAAAATGAAATTTTATTATCCTCTGATTTGTTCTTTGGATTATACAAATACCATGATTCGCTCCGAAAGCAGCATTAGATGGAACTAATCTACCCATAGCCCGGAAAAATAGAGAATGCCAGTTTTTGGCTTTTCTCTCCTTTTTCTTTCTAAATTTCAAAATTATTTGATGGAGTGCTGTTAAATTTATTCGAAAGTAAAGTATTGAAAATTCCTGTCAAACTTCTCGAGTCTTACATCTAGATATTTTGAAAGTCAGAGAAAAACTTTTCAATAATAAATATTACAAAGTGATCTCATGAAGACGAATTTTATTGAATTTTGGTAATTTTAAAGTTCTTGATTCTATTCGTATTCAAAGAAATCTCATCTTTTTTTATGACGTCAATCTGGCAGAGAACAGAAAATTAGAAAAATTCTGAATTTTTTTGTACTAACGAGGTATCGGTTTACTTGAAGAACGTTTGCTGAACTCAAAAAGAAGCTTCCTTTTTTTTCTCATAAATTTATTCTTTTTTTACTTTCCATGAATCAAAGTATGAGGAACCTCAGCGAAACTGTATGATAATATGGCTTCAACATTCCGAATCTAAATTTCAAAAAGTCACTTCATAGATGGTTATTTTTCACTTGCAAGAGCATCTCGTTGTTTTGGTCCTGCATTCCGAAGGCTTTGTGCATTCTTCCAACTTTTGCTTTAAAGCTCAATGAATGAGTAATCAACTTTTCTTCTTCTAAATTCTTTTTTTTTCCTGATTGAACCTTTTGTAAAACGCCACTTCATCGACGTTTGACAAGCTTGATTCATGCATGAAATTGCAACGCCAAAAAACAATTAAATGAGCCAGAATTCACAATGGCTGAAAAAAGAAAGAAAAGTGGGCCCAAAGAATAATTGGATTGCGTGTTTGTGCGCGTGTGTGTCAGACGAGAGCTGTGTGCGGTAAAATGGATAATCTCACAGAAGAAGATAATGAAATTGCGTAATTAAGTCGAGAGAAAGTCCTTTCATTGGCTACCGATCGAGTCAAGAGCTCACATTCCCTTTGATGAAAAAGCCTCTTTTGTACTACTCTAGAACTTTTTCAATTGATGAGTTTTTTTCAAAAGTCGCTTCTCCTCGCACGACTTTTTCAAATCCTCTTCACAATGACGTCTTTGGATATTCTTCCCATTCCTTCCGCGAAAATCAATCAAAGTTCTTTGTCATCTGGCAGAGAAATAAATAACTCTGATTTAAATTTCCGTTTCTTGGAAACGGAGTGAAACATTTTTAGAGAATATTTAGCCACCAAAAAACTTTTCACGTTGCCCCGAGGAAATTGAAATCAACTCTCTGCCAGTAAACTTTTTTTTGTACTCTCGTCTTCAAAAATTATTCACAAGGCTTCTCTTTGATGTACCAGAATAAGATTCTGAAAGTCTCAACTTACACAACTTTATACTTTTCGAGAAAAGACGCTTCAAATTTATTGAAAATGTCCAAAATCCATCAAAATGAGCTATTTTGTGGCTTTAGATCCTTATTTCTTAAGAACTAGAAAGTCGTGCAAGTTGAGACTTCCATTTCTGGAGGTGAATGAGTCTCAAATCTTTTCCTGGCTGGAGCTCGAAAAGTTTTCTCTCATATTTTTCTACTGCAAGGTCAAGAAAGTTAGGTATTTGAAATCGACGAAAGCTTACCAAATGGAGAGCGAACCTTGCATTTTCAATGACCATTATTTTGCTGGCGGCCAAGTAACTCGTCACTCGGCCGCCTTTTGTGGAGGCTCGAAAAATAACAAGGTTCTTCACTCAGAGCGCCAAAAAGGGTCTGGAATGCTTGATATGCTGCTGTATTTGGCGTTGACGTATCCGAGGCTCGTCGACACCCTGACTTCTCCCAGAAACGTCTTCAAGGTACCTGAACTCTACGGCTGGAGCCAGGACACCTTGATTCGGTCCGTGATTTTTGTTTTTTTTTGTTTTTGTATTTTTTTAGAATCTGGAAACATATATTTATTATGAATCATTGCACCCCTTGAAATTTTTCAAAAGTTTTTTTTTCAGTAGTTAGAAGGCACAAGGTACTGTATAGCTCTTTAGAACTTGACAAAAAACAGAAAAAAACGTGAAATTTATTTTTTTTCCTACATTCCACAGGCTCCCGTTTCTAACTAGAGAGATGAATGAGATATTTCAAATAAGGCTCAAAACATTTTTTTTTTTTTTCCTAATTTTTTTCAAATCTTCAATTTACCTTTTTCAATTTTTGGCGTCATTAAGCGAAACTACATTGTACTATGACATAAAAAGAAAGCTGCTCAAAGAGATGAAGTAACAAAAAAATCATGTCGAAATCTGAGAGAAAATCTTCATTATTTTGTCTTCTTGAATTAAAATAACTTTCGCAAAAAGTTCAATTCTTTAAGGTGTATCTTGTGTATGAACTACGACGATCGTCAGAAAATCACTATAACTGGTTGTGACCCCGAAGTTTCCTGCTTAGGCAACGCTTGTTTTATGCGTTAGTTCTACTTTCCGGAAAATTGAATTACTATTGCGGAAATTTCAGGCCAGCACAAGAGTCCATATTATTTTTCTATACACTAGTGGTTGCGTCAATCTGACAAACCGGAATGTTGAAAGGGTTTCTAAATTCCAACAGAGGTTAGTTTTTTTGATTTTTTTGTCATTATGGATGATTGATTATTACAGTATTGGTGTTGACACTGAAATCCCTGGTAAGGAAACGCTACTATGCGAGGTTTGTTATTATTTTTTAAAGTTTTAAGTAATTTTCCTTTTTCAATTCTATTCAATCATTCGATCGAATTCAGGTTTCCTTTCAAACAAACACGTGTTTATGCACAGACGGAAATATGTGCAACAATATGTCCATTCCTGCTCCATTCAGGTGAGCGAATCATTCAAATATTCATTTGTCATTTGCACTCCGATTTATTCACTTTTTCAAAGTTGTGAAACAACTTTGTGTGAAGAACCATATCATTCACAGTTTTCAGAAAGGTAGCTTTTTCCAATGATAAGATTAGGATTCTATCCATACTGCTTTTTTTGAGGCCTGGTCTTTTCTTTCTTGACAAAAAATACAGCAAAGTATTCAGCTTGAAAAAAATAAAACCTTAAATTTTATTTCGATTATTATCAGCATTCACATCAAATTGAATGAATTTTTTTGATGAAATTATTTTTTTGAAATCGCTCGGAATGGTAAATAATGGTCGCTAACAGGGAGAAGCTCAAAAAAGCCCGTAGAAAGAGTCCTTTTATCAAGCCTTCCATTTTTTTTGGGGATTTCGAAGGCTTAAGAAATGGTGGAAAAGGAGAGAGGCTGCAAAAATGAAGAATAAAGGCCGATAAATGGCAGCGAAATGGACCCTTTTTCACCCTAAACGATGCATTTCTCGAGCTTTTTCCCACCCTTTCCGACTCCATCTCTTCGAAAAACTCGAAAATATCGTCAAAAAAAAAAGCCGAGGTTACCTTTGAAAAATATTGCAATACATGATACTTTGAGCCAGAAATAATTCCATGTAATCTGATTAATTCAGTGAGTACCACACCGACGGCCTTCTCAACGACATCGAGTTCGATGAACTTCATCTTTACAGAAGTTTTCTGCCGCACAGTCCACAATCCATTATCGTTCAGCAGTATTCGTTGTGGTCGAAGTTCAGTTCCCATTCATTTCCCATTTTCTGCCACGTGATGTGGATTCTTCTTTTTTGCCTATTATGAGTCTATTGTTCATTTACGACACACTCAAGCGGGATAATTGCCTTTTACTTGGGTAACTTTTAATGATTGTTTAGCATCGTTTAACTTTTCTTTGAAGTTTCATATCATGCAAGGTTTCAAAGAACAACGATATTTGTTTTAAGGTCTGTTTAGGAGAACCGTTTGCTCAATAAAAGTCGATTATTTGAAACAGTGTTCTGTTATAGTGAGCTGCAAAATTTTTCCGCCCAATCTCAAAATGGGACGTTTGATTGAAGGAAGCTTGATCAAACTGTGAAAAAAAAACAGAAAAAAAGACTGCTGAGTTTCCACATTGTTTAATATTCTATCACATTGTCTTTTGCTGCAAACTCGAGGAATCGTTCCCAATGTAACCAGTCCGCATTTTAATCCCCCAAGCGATGTTGAGCGGCTGGACGCTTCGAATGTTCATAACAAAAGTGATGAAGATGATGATGAATAAGTTCACTTGCGTAGGAGTTTGAAGAAATCCTTCCAGACGGGTGAACAATAATTCTTCTGCTTTGCGTTCTCTTGACGACCCATTACCGGGGAGACGAAGATTGCTTGAAGACTTCGATTTTCAATTTGAAAAAGTTCACTTTTTTTTTCAAAATATCAGAATGTCGCTTTCAACTGATGGAAATAACTCTTTCAAACGCTATGTTTGGAATCAACCAGCGCGACGGCGGCATCGAAACCGACTAGACTACGAAAAACGCAGCAGCGAATATGAGAACTCATGTATGTTACTGTTTTGGACAATTATTTTAATTTAACGGGAATTGTCAGAGATTCATAAAAATATTTTTCTCAGAACCGGTCAGAATTTTGAGATTTTTTTATCATGAAAGTTGTATTGTGGAACAAAGCTGCATCAACCGGAAAACGTCAGTTTTTATCGATTTTTGATTGAGTTTTGATCCACAGTATTGATTGATCAAAGTTAGAAGCAACTCTTAATCATAACTGTGATTATTCCCATTACCCAGTTAGCCAACTCGAAACAGCTTCTGATGAAGGAAACAAGTATGGATATTTGCCCGGAGAGCTGCAACGGCAGATCGAAGCTGAAGAGGAACGCAGAAAACGAAAAAGAAAAAGCTTAGGTTCGTCGTTGTACTAGTTCAAAGTTTTAGTGAAATAAAAATTGATTTCAGAAGAAGTTAAGACGCCGCCCAGAGTCGAAACTCCTGAAATCGCAGAAATTGAAGATGAAGAAGAAGAAGGATCGAGCGGAGAGAGGACACCAAGCTCGCTCTCATCTCAATCGTATTTTTTTGTAATTGGTTTATATTCAAAAATTCAGCAGAGCATCACTGGAATCCCTGGACGAGCCGATTCCCCCACCGCCACCGCCTCGAAATGTTCGTCAACCGAAATTGGTCTTCATTCCTCCACCTGATGGAGCTTTCTTGGATGACGACCTGCCGACGCCAAGAAAATTGGGCCCAACAAGCAATTCGTTCTTTTTTGTTGGTTCTTCTCTCAGGAACAGTCAAATAGAAATTGCAAATGTACAATGAATATGCAAATTTAACTTGTATAGTTGACAATAAATCGGAAGAAAAAAATAATAATCCTTCTAAGTCCACACAATGATTACTCACTGTTTCGGGGTTTTTGTTTTTTTCTCAATCGCTTTCTATTTTTTTCAGTCTCCAGAGTTTTTTTCATTATTTATAAAATTTATTTACCATCCTATTATAAGTTTTCATTTCAAATCTGGAACAAGATAATCTTGTAGCTGGCGAGCTGAATGAAAAATTTCAGATCAAGATGATCCTACTTTCATAAGTGTCGATTTTTTTCTCAAAAAGGGTCAGTTATGAAAAAAATAATAATATGATTTCCGTTAATACCGCTTCTTGATCCTTATTCAAAAAAATTTCCCGATAAAATGAACTTAAAAAGAAATTGTTCTACCTTTATTAGTTGTGTAAATACTAGTCAAAAACGCAATGAATTTCAACACATTTTCCATCCAACTATCAGTGGGAGTTCCTAACAATTGCGTTCATTATCAGAGACAAAAATTACTAAAAATTACGAAAAACTTTGTCATTACCCAAAATTCGAAAGCGCGCCGAAGCCGATCGCGACAAGACCCATTATTGACACACCCGAAGGAGTAAAGAGAAGAGAGCGCAGACTATGCGTTGCGGTCTGCGTAACGCCTTCGCAATCCTTGCCTCCTATTACTGTATTAACTACCATATTCCCGACTAAGATCTGGCGCGCGCGTGACTCGTAATCTGTTGCGCGTTTAGAATGGTTTTTCGTCTGCGAAAAAAAATCATTATTTTTTTGGATTAACTCTCTTTTTGAGTTTGATTAGGTAGGGCGAATAGGAGTACAGAAGAATATAAAAAAAAGGCAGATAAAATGTATGAAGAGGTAGTGAAAGTGAGGGGAAAAAAGTGCAAAGAGGTGTTATCGAGCCTGCGGCATCTTATTCCGACAGGCGACGGTTTGCGTCCCCGACCACTCGGTTATCGATTACTGTGTGCCGAGCGTTCCACCCCTTTCTCCGCGCCTACAGTTCCCTTCTCCTTGCCAAAGTCTTCTCCTTACAGTAGCGCGCCTCTCTTAACCCTCTCAAATTTCTCCCTTTTTCCTTTTTTTTTTTGAGACGCTCGTATCTTTGTTCCAATTCGACAATCTTCGTTCATGAAACAATCTTTTTCATTTTCAGGGGTATCTCATTCGCTCCACTTCTATTTTCTTCATGAATCACAGGATCGATCCGGTCAGTTTCAATTTTAAAATTCAAGTTCCAGATTCCAATCACTTTGAAAACTCAGTCTTGAATATGAAAGCAGAACTGAGTAAAAAAATATCGTGAAACTTTTTTTCGGTTTTTTTCATCATCTTTTCAAAAAAAGCGGGAAAAAAAGAAAAATATTTATATCCTACAAAAACTATTATTGAAAAAAATACCGAAAAAAAGTATAAAGATATACATGTAGTGAGTTTTTTTGGTACATGCAAAAAAATTCGATTAAAAAAAGTTTATTTTTTTTGCAACTATTTTTTTCAAAAATTTTACCAAAAAAATATGCAAAAAAATTCAATTATCATCCTTTGACTTCTGATAAACATTTAATTTATATTATTACGAAATCACTTGAATTTTTTTGCTATTTTTCTTTTTGACCATCGTTCAATACTTTTGTAAGACGAAAATAAGGAAAAAATAATGAAGTTAGGTTTCAAATATTCCGAGTAAAATTTAAGATGAAGGTTTATTCAGGTGTTTCACCATGGCCACATGGATGACAGCGAAATGCTCATGGATGAGCAGGACTATATGGTATGAGAAACCCTACAAGCTCACAAAATTTGTTTTTGTTCAGCAATACCCAGAAGAAGACGAGATGACAGAAGATGGCGTGGGCGACGTTTCCATAAGATCAACCCGAGGCATTCACCAATGCAACGTCTGTAGTAAAGTTTTCGTGTCTTATAAAGGTAAAGCTATTAGCGAAGATTGTTTTTTGAAAGAAAGCTTTAGGTTTACAACAACACGCGGTCATCCACACCGACCAGAAACCTTTCACCTGCGATGTCTGTAATAAATCGTTTCGATTCAAATCGAATCTTTTCGAACATCGCTCAGTTCACACTGGGTATACTCCTCACGCATGTCCCTACTGCGGCAAAACTTGCAGGTTTTTATTGGAACCTTAGCTAAATTAATACTAATACTCTTAAAAGTTAATGGATTGCTCAGAAAATTGATTATTTCACTTCCAAAGGCTTGAAAATTGTTTCCAGTTGGATGACCTAATAATCAAATTTTTTAAAACAAGGATTCATAGACCGTTTGGCCAAAGATATATTAAAATTTCGCGAAAAATTCTGATATCAAGGCAAAAGTCTTTTGTCATCTTTAAGTGTTTTTTTACCGCTGAATAAAAAAATGATTGAAAAAAATTCAAATTTGTTTCTTGTGGATAATGAGTTATTGCAGAATTAAAAATAAAAAAATAAAATCAGAGTAAATCTTAAACTATTTTTTTAAGTCTTCATATTTTGAGTCTCCTTTTTAAATCAGTCATCATGGAAGCCTCAAAGTGAAAACAAAAAAGCTGAGAGATTTCATGTTTTTTTTTTGGGCAGTGGCTTAATTTGTTTCCAAAATGAAACACTGATTATACATACAGCACATAATACATATTTCTTTGTTTCAGATTGAAAGGAAATCTCAAAAAGCACCTGCGGACCCATGTTACCACGAAAGAAGAGTTGGAAGCTGCGTGGAGACCTTTTGCAAGGTAAACATGATTCGAATTCTTGACTAGTTGAATTTTTTCAGTAACCGAAGACCTTCCGAGTATCCCGCAACTCCACAAGGCGTTATGATACGATCTGAAAATGGCGAAGACGAGATTTATGTACCAAAACGACCAGTACATCGAAAGTGAGACTCTTTTTGAAATCTCACATTTTTATTATTTTTCATTTAGAAAAAAAGCACTTGGTTTGGGTGATGTGAACAACTGGACAGATAAAGTACGAACCGGCGAATTGGTACCTTCCTCGATTCTTCACGACAAGGTAACTTGTGAGAATGAGGAAAATTTTGAAAAATCTTTTCAGCTGCGAAAGTTTGAGAATCAAATATATGGAACTCTTAACTCGATACACCACTTAAGAATGTCGGGAAGATCAATAGCTTTCGAAAGGTACATTTTAAACACTTCAAAACTAATTGATTACATGAAAAGTTATAAAACAAGCTCTGAAAATGTTAGGAAGTCCAGAGTGGTCTCTATAGTTGCAACTTTAGGGAACTTTGGAGAGTCCCCTCTAGGGGCCACTAAAGCTTGCAAAAGTGGTTTCCGCAGAGAAAATTCTAGTTGATAATTTTTATGATCTCTATGCGAAAAAAAATTTCAATGCGAAAAACTAAAAAAAATAATATTTTTTGAACAAAATTGAACGACCCCTGTAGGGACCACTTAAGCTTTAGGGGATTAAGTGCCCTATAGGGACTACTTTTTCGAACCTTATAGGAGTTTTTTTTTCCCACAACTTCTATAGGGAACACTCTAAAATTCCTAAGGACTCTGAACATTTTTTAATTTGACAAAAAATCATAAATCACTTTGCATTTTCAAATTTCAGATTCGATTGTCCAATTTGTTGTCTTGCTTTTGATAGTCGCTACGACTGTTTGGAGCATTTGAACATGGAACACCCTGGAAGCTGTCATCAACTGAGTGAAATGTACTGCGAAGTACGTTTTTCGAAATTTAAAATTGCTCGATTTTTTCTGCTTATTTTTTTCAGAACAATAATACAAATAGTGACCTAGAAGGATTTTTTTCCATCCTTTCTAGTGAATTTGAAAAAAATTTTTAGAGCCTCGATCAAATTCATCTTAAAAAAAACTCCTCTAAAACCCTAGAAAGTCAATTCCCTTTAGAAAATTATCTGAAAAATTCGGAAAGCTTTGAACTATCGAAAAATTACAAGTTCTTCTTTGCAGAAATGCATACGTCGGTTCACGGATCAAGACAGCTACGCTCAACATTTGAGTTATCACGCCAAACTTGATTCTATCATGAAAGAAAGCAATATGAGCGTAAGCATAGCTTTTTTCTTACAAATTTACTGTTTTTCCTTTAGTTGTGCAACCATGGAATTCTTGTGCCTTCACCAGAAGACATGGCAATAATCTTGGGACCACCCGAGTTGGATTTGCATATGCACATGCCCGAAGATCCCGATTCTCTTTATACCGATCATAAGGTTAGTTTGGATAAAAGTGAGAAGAAAATGAATGAAATCTACCAAAAGAGAAGAAACTGCGAAGAATAATGTATTTGCATTTTTAGCTCTGGTGTTAAGTTTTTTTTTTATAAAATTACATTAAAATGACCTCAAATTTTCGAAAGTTGTAAATGAAGCGCAGATTTGGCTTTTTTATTTGATTCAAAAATGCGTCCAATATATTTTTTTTCTTGACTTCCCGATGTTTGTGAAGAAGCTCTTTGATTGATTTTCTAGGCAATCAAAAAAACATGCAACAAAATAATGACAAAAATTGAAATATTGAAAGTATAATAATCCATTTCCCTCAAAGTAATAATAAAAACCCAATAATTCGATTTTTTCCTGACGACTGATAATATTTGAATTTCAGTACATGTCGTTTCTATGATGATTCAAGTTCCTTTTCACTTTCAATGGATAAGGTATGATTGGGATTTTTTTTTTCATGTTTACCTTCATTTTTTTCAGTTCCACTACAACGGAGTTTGTCTTTGAAGAAGAACTTTGCCATACCAACTTCGCCATCAATTTTCTTTTCTCATTTCGGTGAAATCAATAGTATCATCCGATATCTCCAGATTTCCATATAATGCAAAAAAGCTTGAAAAGCACATAATTTATCGGGGAAAACCATAACTTGTCAAACAATCTCTTGTTCTATTTGTTGCTCTCTATCTCAGTTATCCGGGTATTTTCATTGAGTTTCAAATATTTTTTACTATACTGTATCATGTAGTCATGTCAAGGTGTGTTATTTTATTCTGTATTTTGTTTTTTTTTCGTATCTTCTTGCTAATAATTGTTATTGTTTTATGGAGGCGCCATTCCATTGTGGAATTGAGGCCGAAATTTAAAAGGGATTGTAATTTTGAATTTTTTTTTCAGTACCTTAATTATCAAAATTTTTTTTTTCAATCGCGTGTTTAATAACTAGAAACAATAAACATATAATAACAGTACGATTTTGATGAAGTTCAACAGAATCTGATAATAATTTTTCAGAACCAAGACGTGTTACAGTGTGATGCGGTGATAAGATGGTGATAAAAAGATGATAATCGGAAGTAATCAGTAAAAAAAAGTTCACCCGTCGAGGTGGCTGCAGTCGTTTGGAAGTATTACAATTTAGGGGACAAGGAATGTAAGAAAAATCGGCACAGTGAAACGGATTCAAAAAGCAGATCGAGATTCGGATAAGATTACTGCGAGAATAAAAGCCGAATGACTTGATGAGTTATGTACAGCCTATCCTAGCCTTTTTGTTCCATTTAAAGCTTTTTTTCATCATGAGAAGCTTTTTTTCAACAAAAGTAAACGCTATTTCCAACCGAAGTCTTGAAAATTTAATTTCAAAATGCTCTGTAAAGCCAAATTTTATTGGACGGTTCATTGAACTCTATATCTTTTCGGTGAAAAAAAAGCAGCTCGGCAAAAAAATTTCTTGGTGCTACCTGAATCGCCGAATCTCTTGTGAACAAAATTCTGAAATAATTTTTCTGTCATTTTTTAACTTTTCGTCTCCGGAACAACTAAACCCGGGAAGTTCAGCAAGGAATGAGCTCGAACGCGTTTCACTCGATCACATATGCCGTCATCCTGTCTGGGTGCTCCTTCTTTGTCTTGGTGAGAATCTTTCAACATGAAGAAAAAAGTCATTATCATTAGTTATCTGCAATGCCGGCTCTGTTCTACGTTGCCAACGAGATATCGACCGACTTAGAACAAGCGAGAGTTGAGTTCGAGGAAACTTCGAACGCTCTTTGGAAAACCATCACAAGCACCGGAAAATATAGCCCAAGGGCCGCTAGACAGACTTGTACGTTTTTGGTTTTCGGAAAGATCAGAGAGTCTGCCTTGCAGACAAAGAGGGCGAAGGGCCAGCTGGCGCGGCTGTATCTCCCACAGGTAAGTGTCAAGTTACGGTTAGACCAGTAAGATTAGCGCCGAAACACCTTTTTATCTAACGGTTAATCTACCAGCTGACACCGTCGACAATTCATGTCCGCCAGGACCAAAAGGAGAGCCGGGAGTACCTGGAGCACCAGGTGATAGGAACGCTTAAAATCGGCTGTGTAATCCTTTGCTGATTAAAGGTACCGACGGAGAACCAGGCCAGGCGGGAAAAGACGGCACACCTGGTGACAGCTCAGCTTCGTCTCCTGTTTCGGATTCGTACTGCAGTCCTTGTCCAGCTGGTCCACCTGGAGTGCCGGGATACAAGGGAAAACGAGGCAGCCGAGGACCAAAGGTTTTCTCAATACAGTTCGAGATTTTTAGTCTAATCATTTTACATTACTAAGCAATGAGTACGGAAAAATTCCATCGGAGTGACTAAATCTTTCAGGGAGAAAAAGGTCCTGCAGGAAATCCCGGTAGAGATGGTGCTGCAGGAGAAGAGGGACCTGAAGGAGACTATGGCCACCCCGGACCAGTGGGACCACCAGGAGAAAAAGGTTAGCAAAAATAATAACCTCATATTTCTGAAAGAGGTTTTATTTTTTCAGGACCTAATGGCGAGGACGCCATTGGATACACGAAAGGAGCTCCGGGACCCAAGGGAGAAACGGGAATGGCTGGAATGCCAGGAGACGAAGGTCTTCCAGGCGAGAGAGGGGAAGATGGAACGCCTGGAGCAGCTGGAGAGCCTGGGCCTCAGGTAAGGCTCCTAAAAAACTGGAAAGTTTGAAATCAAACATAGGATTAACTATCAAAAACATTTCCGATCATAATCATGCAGGAAAAGCTTTTCAGGGTCCTGCTGGTGAAAAAGGTCCAGACGGATTTCCAGGACTGCCTGGAGCTGCTGGAGGACAAGGTAACGTTCATTTCAATACTACCTTGTATTGATCTCCAAATTTTTCAGGTGAAGACGCTGCTTATTGCCCTTGCCCTTCAAGAAAGTCTGACGCTGCTATCGAAACTGCTGGAGAAGGTTCTTTTGCTTTTCCTCTCCAATGTTATGAACCCTGAATCAACAGGAGGCAATGAAAACTACGTTAGCGATGCCGCTGTGAACAGTCCTGCTCCTGCTTATCCCGACAAGCCGGAAGTTGCCGCAGTGGTAAGAACCCTTTTTGAAACTGTTGAGAATCAAAAAATTACAGCAAGTAGCCGCTGAAGGAGACAAATACGAAGAGAAAACCGTGAGTTCTTCTTTTGAAATTATTCATTTCGAAAATTTCCAGGAAGCGCCTGCCGTAGTTGCCGTGGCTGGAACCGCACCCGAAGCATATCCATCAAAAGACAAAGTAATGAAATTTTCAGCTTAAGAGGCTTCTGAAAACGAATTTTCAGGCTCGGCGACGTCATCGTCTCTTCCGTACCAAATTTTGATTTTTTTCTATTGTTTTTTTATAAAACGATCAGTTTTTCAAGATTTTTTTGTTCCAAGCAAAAAAAAAAGAACAAGAAGGCGATCCTTAAAAAAAGACTTCAAGTTGAACATCTAAATACGTTACCAGCCTGCACTATGAGGGTCCTTCAAAGTCTCACACCCATCCTTTTCCGGAAAGAAACTAACTTTTAAAGAAGGTGGGACAAAGCAGCTCATCGGCTTCTTCTCGAATAAAAGTCCCAGCTCAACAATGTAATTATGGGAAGGCTAAAGCCACAAGTCGGCCGTGCAGCCACCAAAACTGGATATATTCGGCAATGGAAGCCTAACTCGACGAGTGCTAATCACTTTTCGGACGTCGCTTCTTTTCTTAATTCTTGCTGCCAGTTTCTTTTCCTTGTGCCGCTGGCGTAATTTTTTTGATTTTTTTTTCGTGTTGGCTCAAAATATGCTGTTTCGCTCTGTGAGAACTTTCTTTTATTCATTTAAGATAGGTAAGGTATTCGGTTAATATTTTCAGAAAGTCAAAAGTTTTAAAAAATGGTCAGAAAAACAGCGATGTGAAGGAAGTTTTTTTTAGCTTTAAGGTGAGTTTACTGTTTCGTAGATGCAGATAAATCAACTATTTTTCACAAAATGGTATTAGACATTTTCTGAATTTTCATGTCGTACCAAATGTGATTCTTTTATTGCTGCCTGTGGTTCTCAATCTTCAAAGACTTCTGAATCTCATTTTACAGACAGGATCTACGAGCTGAAATTGACGTGAAACCATTTTACATTCTTCTCAATAAGAAAACTTTTCTTCTGAGGATCTGTGAAAAAAATGACGTCCAACAAGCATTATATGGAAGCTTTATACGTTTTTTGCGAGACTTGGATGTACACTCATTTTATTCTCACAACCGACTTGTTCGATGCAGCTGTTAGATCCCCAAAGGAATCAAGAAGATGTACTCGCCTCGGGGGCTCCGCCATTTCACTCGAGCCCTCTCTATCATTTTCCGCATTATCTACTAACATGTTGCTTTTTTTTCTACGTTCCTTCGAAGCATTTCCTGTCTGAGGATATCATAAGCTTAGAAGGGAAAGTTACTCTTATCAGATCAAATTTGAGAGGAACTGGAAGATGTAGTTTTGAACGCATACCCTCATCAATTTTGAAGTATTTTTCGTGGTTTTAATTTGAAATGAGCCTTCAACAGTTCCTAAGAAAATCCAGAATTATGGAAAAATGTCATGGTAGTAGATACAAGTCAAGCTTGATTTTAGGATGTCCTTGCTGATTTATCTTATAGCTATGACTCAGCCTTTTTTTCGAACATAATTTTGCTGTTTCAACCAATTTTCGATTGAAACCGCTTTTTATTAAAAAAATATTTCAAATTAAAAATATTCGAAAAAAATCTCTTAAATTCTCGGAGATACTGTAGCAATTCATTTTTTTTAGCCCACCGAAGTTTTCGCTAAAATATGTTCAACTAAATATTTTGCAAGCGAGCTTTTGGTGAGAAGTTGAACTGGTGGCTGCTCGTAGGTGGCCTGAACGGAAATTAACGTTTTGCGGGTTGATGGATGCGTCGCATGCATATAATCCGCACTACGCCCGGGGCCAATTGTTTTCGAAACGCTTGTTTCATCACTGAGCCACCTTCTCGGCGCACCTTCCGTTGCTTCTAAGCTTCCTTGAGCGGTTCATCTAACCAATATAACTTTTTACGCTTTCCTTTCTGCGAGGAGAAACTTTTAAATATGAACTTAGGAGCTTGGCAAGATGGTCAAATATTTCGTTGTGTTACTTTTCCTCTCAAAAATCATAATAGTAATAATTTATTCACAGATCAGTGTGAACCCCAACGAGAATCATTGAACTCCCTAATCGCCTAATAAAATTGCTTATCAATTTTTCGACGTTAGTCACATTTTTCGAATAGAAAAACACTTTATTTTCGAATATTCAGTCATAAAAAGATAAAAAATAAATTTTTTGGAATTGTAATGAATTTGAAAAGGCTTCATGAGCTACCTGATGATGTTGAAACTTCTAAATGCAAACCAAAAGCTTCTCTTGATTCTGAAACCTCTCACAAGACAAGATTTCCCGTTTTTGAACCACTTTTCTTCCAAAGAATCTTTCATTGCTTCCAAGAAGCTGGGGTTCTCATGGTTGTCGCGGCTTGACATTGGTCTAAGAGATGCTCATAAAAGTGATTATGGGAGAAGAGCGGTGGAAGTGGGCCTCCGAAGGTGGTGCTCCGAATCGGCGACTTCCGTTCGGTTTCGGGTGCTCGGGTAATGGCTGGTTGGCCACGTATCCGGCCACTCTCAACAATTCTTCTCTTCTTTCGAAAATATTTGTCACCCAAACATTTCCGATGATAATGCATTTTTTCATTAGTTCTCGACAAAAAACAGCTTCGTGAAAATGCAAATACAATTAATTGAGCAGTGACTACGAAAAAAATCCTTTGTTTATTGTTCATTTTTTAACACCATGATTTTAACTGGATAATTATTAGTTTTTCCGAATGAAAAAAAGCGTGAATTCAAACTAGGAATTTCCGCGAAACGCAGTCCATTCATCATAACACTTTGCCGTGAACATGTGCTCACAAACTGGGAGTTTTGGATGATGAATCGCTTTAAACTGATATTCCGACTGGAAAAGCCAATCCACCCAGCTTCCAGCTGGTGTTCGCTTTTTTTTCTTACCTCAAACTATCGATTGCTCATTTAATCTAAAATTCATTAATGCCGGCTTTGGTATGCACCCCTCACTGAAAGTCAACGTTTTTCATCGAAAGTGCAACATTTTTCAGTCGATTTCTAATGAATTTACTTTCATGGTGTTCAAAAGCGAAGCACTACTTGGCAAAGATGTTGACAACTTCATTTGCTCTAATCCTATCACGATCAGCTTAGCGCACATCATTCGAGACCCGTAATAGGTGGATGAGCCAAGGCATCTCCCAACACAACGACGCTTTCACCACTTTTCAATCAATTCATTTAATTCCTCGTGTAATCCGCCACGGCTCCTTTCCATGGGAAAGCCATTTTCCTTCCAAAAGCTCTTCGAGGCCCAGTCCACTCAGCTCCAACCACCCATTATAAAAGCATTACCGCCGGTTATTTTCAGCACTGCTTTTGTTTTCAAGAAAGAAAGGCTTGGTGGACGAAGCTGGGAATATTTGTGCCGATGGTGGAACTATTAGTTTTCCCTCAGTAGTTTCTCCTTCAGGTTCTTATGTTTACTGTAGCGGCACGGCAGCTTTTTTTCTTCAAAAAAATCTTCAAAAAAATTGGTAAAAAAACATAACAAAAAATGTCTCAATGCGGCTTCTAATATTTTTTTCAATTCTTGAAAGAAGAATCCTGAAAAAAACAATAAGAAAGCTGAATAATCAGAAAAGGTAGCAGTTCAAAATGAGGCTCAAAAAATCGCCGCTTTTTCAGTTCTCACCCCCACACTCTTTTGTTTTAATAGAAAAATCAGGTCAAAATTCTCCACTGACTGTGAAACTTTCGAAATCTACTGCATTATCAAATCATAGTAGAAATCAATAAAAAACCAGAAAAGTATCAATTTGTAAGTATAAACAAGATGTCGAGTGTACACTCGGAGCCTCGTAAAATGGTAGAAGATAAACGCCGAGGAAGACATATGATCCGTGTGCCCCTAGGATCACAGGACGCTTCCGCCTCCGGCCGGCAGATTCCATTTCAACGGCGGTCCCTCTTTTTCTCACGGTATTCTGCTCATTCTTCGTTCAGTTTCCTCTAGGTTCCACTTTTTCAAATTGCCTGTTGAGAATCGATTTTCTAAGTTTTGTGATTTAAATGATGTTACTATTTTGAACAAAAGTTGTAAAGAAATATTATCAGAAAGATGAAGTTATTTTCAGAGTACTAATTTGCTTAACAAAGGAGGTTTTCGAAATTTTTTGAAACGGGAATATATTTTAGCCGAAATTTTTTTTTTGGCCCTTATTTCAAAGTGGATGGGTTTTTTTTCCTGCAAGTGGATTCTTCCTGAAAGTTCCTGAAGCTCACATTTTTCTGTGAACTGAAAATTCATCAGAATGTCAAAAATGACAGCCAAAAAGCACCAAAAAGTTTCAGAAAATTGAATACCTCACAAAAACACTTTTGACCGAAAATTCGTTTTTTCGTGTTTTTTCAAAGTGTACTGTAGGTTACGGTGATCCTCTTTTTGTACCGGATCCACATCAACAAATAATTCATTCTTCTCTCTCTCAAAACCTGTAATTTCATTTTCTGAGCTCCAAATGTTGTTTCCAAAAACCCAATTTTATGACTTCAATTACACATATAGAACAATAAATCTCCAAAGACTCCATTAATTTCCAAAACAACGATGAACCAAAAACGGCTGAAAAAAAAACAGGACATTTATCTTGCGGTCTGAAGGATTATAATAAGCCCCCAGGGAATGAGGAAATACGGTGGCCGTAGAAAAGCGAAGGAAGAGCTTGGAAAGGCAGGTGAGCAGCTTGATGCAAGTTAGATATTCGGGAGAGAAAGAGGTGTCAATGAGAATGAGACGAGGTCCTCCTCGCAATTTCCGTCGCGCTCCACCGGTCCGGCCACTATGCATCAGTGCTTCTTCTAGCAGGTCCTCATGTTTCCCGACCCACGTTTCTTCTATTTTTTTGTCTTTGTTACTCACCTTTCTTCACCTTATTTGTTATTGGGCGGCACAACATGCATACCTAACTATTGCCCTTTATGGCTTCGTTTTCTTCGAATAGGTAGACTTTTTCCGACCGAATCATTTTTTTTTTCATATGAATGATCGAAAAAACTTCAAGTGTAGGTGTTAAACAAAAAATCGATTTTTTAGGATTTTTTGGAATTAGTCATTCACTTTTTGTCTACTCGGTTACGAACAGTGGTAACTTTGAAGCCGCTCAACTACAAAAAAAAAATTAAACCCAAATAAACTTCATACTTTGACCAAAGTTATCATCAGAACATTAGAAGTTGTGAAACTTTCCGGTGAAAGAATTTTTGTACGGGAAGTTCTTCCCAAGCTTATAAGCTGAATTCCGACTTTTCCAGACTTTTTCAATGATCATCTTCAAAATATATGAAGCTTCTGAAGCTGCATAAAATAGGCGGAGCTTCACCTGAGAAATTTTGAAGTCGTTCAACGGACGACCACCTGGGGTCTGATGTTTGACATTCCGACCTGAGAAGACTTTTGAACCAATTATCTTCATTCCGGGTCGAAATTTTTTACCAAACTTATGCTTTTTTTAAATTTAATTTTTGTTTGAATAACATTTCTCTCATATGAGCTTATGAGTTTTTTTGAACTCGTAAGCTTCTGATAGGTTTTTTTAAAGGACAAAAAGTTTTTTTGAACATTCCAGAAATTAAAATTCAAAAAAACTTTGTAGAAATAACAACAAAAAAAGTGCAAGAAGCTGAAAAAAATCGAAAAAAATCGAGAAAAATCGATCGTATGTGGAATATATCTTTGCGCCAAGTGTTTTTCCATAAATCTCTTTCTCGAAGTTTTTTTTTTGAAATTGTCAGGTGGAACTTCTTGCCTCAGCATTTTCATTTTCCATGAACATTATTTTCAATTCTCCCTCTTTTTTTATAGAGCACCTATTATTATATTTTTGTTCAACAACAAACTATGGAAACCTGAGCTTTTTGTAAAGTTTTTTCGAAAGTGCAAAGTCAATGACCGGCTTTTTTCACTGGAGCACACCATGCATTCGAAATGCGAATTCGCAATTATGCACAAGTTAATAAATGTATTCCAGCACTTGCATTAACTTTTCTTCCACGTTTCCTTTTACGAAGTATTCTTATTATTCCTTCAATGATATATTTTTGTTTCTGAGGCCTTTCTTTTGAGGTTTTTTCCCGATAAAATAGTTTTTCTCCAAACTTGAAGTTCATGTTTTTTTGAACTGACCACAGCTCTCCAAACGCGTTGTTAAAATTCCATGACGGCCACATTCAAATTGCTTTTCTTTGTATGATTACCTAGTTCTGAAAAAAATCTTTACCAGTTTTTGAAAAAAGTTTTTTCCAAACTTTCTGTCCTTCTTCAAGTTTTTCAAGAGCATCCAAGTCAGGTGGAATGGTATTTTGAAATTTTCAAGGCAATGGTTTTTCAGAATTCAATTTAGTACTTTTTTTTGATGGTTTTGCTCCGCTATTTTTCAAAATTTTCCTAATGCAGAGCTCTCCTCCCGAATTTCAAAGAACTACGTTCGAACTATTTTTTTTCGTTAAACCGAAATTCTGTTCAAAAAATATTGCCTCTCATGCCTTATTTCAGAATTCCGGAGCCATGATTGAAGCGAAGCTGATCCTGTTGATGCTCACCTTGTTCGTTGCCACAGAAGCTTCTCGGCCGGTGGCACGACACGATGTAGCCTTCGTTCACACGTTCGACACACGCGAGATGTGCATGGCGCGCTGTAGAACTGGCTGCACTCAACAGCATTCAGAAGATCTGATGATGCCCCGTTGGCATTGTCCTGTGCAGGTTGGTGGCATCTATTGGATATTTCGGTATTGCATAAGTTTGAAATCAAGTATGGTTAGTTCGAGACGCTAATTTTTGGCTTATTACGTCATTATTTGATAGATAACTTAACATGAAAGAGTTCTACTAGGAATATTTTTTACATTATCTGCACAGAGCATGAAAAATACAAAAATTTCTCAAATAACCCGTGATTTTGCTTGTGATAACAGAGCTTCAGGCCTAAACCGAAAAAAATTGGAATTTTTTTCGTTTTCCAATTTACCCGCATCTCTCAAAAATTGATCGGCACGAGAAAAATTTTCAAAGGTCATTTCACTCTGTGATTTGGAATTCCTTAAAAACTGACCGGAACATTTTTGACCTCCCAGAAAAACATCCTAAAACTCTCCATTTGCAGAAGTTACTAGTTTCTGAAAAAAGACTCCTAGAAGTTGAAGAAAATCCTCGAAAAATGTTAAAATGAGATTTTTGGTGGCTTTCAGACATTTCTCGAAAACAAGGAAATTGAGCAGGTTGAAATTTTCAAAATAATCTTTTGGTACATCAAGGAATTTTCCGACCGATTTTTAGGAAATTCCCAACCCCACAGTAAAATGACGTCCCTTGTGAAGTCTAACACCGAAGAAAAAATTCTATGAGGACTACAGTAATTTTATCAATTAATCTTTCAGGAAGAAGAAGAAAGCGATGTTGAGGAGGATGAAGAGACGTCATTCGGTGGCAAAGTCCTCATCATTGTTCCATGTGCCATTTTTGGATCCTTGCTTGTCCTATTTATTTGCGTTTCTGCCACACAAAGGTTTTGTCGCCAAGAATGCTGAGCTCTCCATATTCAATAATAACGAGTCTAAAAATGAGTTTACCTTTTTTCCCGCTCACTTGTTGGCTTCTATACGCGTTTCTCTCTGCATTTTCTATCTCAGTCTTTTCCTCTTTCTTTCTCAGATTGCTGTCTCCTGGTTGAGCTTTCGTTTTTTTCAATTACTCAATTAATTCATCTGTCAGTGAGACCTTAAGGTTTGGAGCTCGAACGTTGCCTGTGATCATAGTATGGGTTTTTATTGCTTGTTAATAATTTTTCAGTTTGGAAAATAAATAGTTTAATTATTTTGAGACAATGGCTTAAAGTTGAAAATGTGAAACAGAACGAATTTTTCAAAAAAACGGGTTGATAATGCTATAAATTTGAGGTTTTGAACTTATTGATGCTTATAAAACTTCAAATTTTTCGAATTTCACTTGCAGACAGGACGACTAAAAAAATAAAATTCATAAAAAAATAATTTTTTTCGTATATTGGGTTTTGTTGAAAAATTGTTGAACGTTTACAAACGCTACGAACATCATTTTTTTTATTTTGCTTCGTATAAAACGTTTGGATTATTTTCAACTGGGTTTTTCAAAACATTTCTATAAGATCATTTTTTTATTTTCCAGTCTTTTTGTTAAAATTGTTATATATATATAGCTCTTTTAAACAGTAATATACAATAGCAACAGAAAATATGTTGCTAAATTCTCCTGTTTCATTAAAAAATTGCTTGAGACGTTATTGTGGAGTATTTATTTTCAGAAGAGGTTCCGAAAATGAAATATTTTAAAGCATCTAAGTGATTTGGTGCCAAATTGGCGATACAAAGAAAAATGAATTTTAACAAAAAATAGTCTCACAACGAAGAAACGAAAAGTTTTGACCTCAAAAAGCGGCGGTCGGTCATTTTTTGTTTTGTTTTTGCGGCGCGCGGGAAAGGAATGTGTGCCCCATCCGCAGGGCTGTGGTTTGAAAGATGGCTCTCGCAGTATTTTACTTCTCCGTTCCATTCGTTCCGTTTTTTGCGTTTCTCTTGTCTTTTCTGCTTTTGAAACTAGCTCAGGGTGCTCTATTTTCTTTTTTTTAAGGATTTTTGTTTTATATTAGCCGACTGATCCTAGTTTTCGAGTTTTTTTTTGAATTTCAAGATTGAGAGGGAATAAAAAAGTTTCCCGTTTCATACGTAAATTTTCAGTGTCCATTCTATGGTTCTCTTCTTTTCGACAAAATTTTTCAAAGTAAATTATCTTTTCGCAGGTGAAATGAGCCGGATAGACAAAAAGGATCCAACTTCTTGGGATTACAAAGAAGTTGCCGAGTGGCTCACGGAGATTGGTCTCGAAGAATATGCTGCATATCTCACGCAGAAGCACAAGGTGACATTATATTCAACATTTTTCATCATTTCCTGTTTCAGATCAACGGCCGAATGCTGTTAACGATAACCGACTCCGATCTCAGAGAGCAGCCCGTTGCAATAAGATGCTTGGGAGATATCAAAAAACTGCTGGCTGCCATTTCTGCTCTTCGCAATTCGGTAAGAAAATTTAGAAAATAACCGAAATCTTCAATTTTTCCGTGTTCCCCTTCTACCATTTCTGCTATCATGCGAGCAAAGAACGATAGTGTGGACACGGTAATCGATTTTATTATTTTTTTTCTTTAAAATGGTATTTTTTTTCAGGAGGACAAATTGCTGTGTGTAGAGTACGATAAACAGCGGAAAATGTCTATTTCTGGAGAGGAAGTTTACGTTACGACTCGACAGTCCGAAGTTATGTCGTACGTTTTCAGTTTCAAAATGCAATTATTGATTTTTCCTGTTTCAGTGACAAAGAACTCATTGATACTCTGAACGAAGGCGAAGTAAAAGTTGTGCAGCTGATTTCTCGTGAGGAGGTTAGTGAGAAAAACATTGATGGAAAAAAATATTTTTGTTAGAAAAAAATCATCATCTTTTTTTTATGTTGCACGGAAAGATCGGTTTTTTTCAATTTACTGAATTTCTCGGTTTCCGAGAGAGTTTACGAAAAAAATTCAAGCAAAGATGTGCCGTTCAAGATTTATAAGAATTTCTTCAGTTTAAGGACTTTTTTTGATTGAATTTCAATCTAAAAAGAAAAAAATCATCTTCTGAAAGATGCAAGATATCAGAAAAAAAGAGGATTTATTTGCATCCTGCATTAGCGATTAAATTATGAGATTCTTTAAAAACATTTTCAAAAATTCCATCCACTTTTTTCAGCTCATCCGCCACGTCGAAAGTCCTGACACGAGTTTGAAGTCTCTGATAAAGCTAATCATCGCATTTTTCTACTGCTCGCTCTCTTTTCTGATCACGGCAATTGTCATGGTTTTTGTTCACGATCGAGTTCCAGGTAACGAGACTATTTTCTCCATTTTTTCATTTAAAAATTTGCAGATACAAAAACATACCCACCCCTGCCGGATATCGTTCTTGACAATGTTCCGCACATCCCCTGGGCCTTCGACATGTGTGAAATCATCGGCCTAACGCTGGTTATCATTTGGCTCTTCGTTCTCGCTTTCCACAGAAACAGGTAATTTTTTTTCTTTGAAAACAATAAAATTGAAGCAAGTAAGACCCTAAAAATGCGCAATTTTACAAATTGTGATACATTTTTGAAACCACAACTCTGACTCTGGTAATTTTTAAAATGCCGCTTCGTTCAATTTGTGTGGTCAGATGCACTTGGGATTATTCCAGAAGGCCCCCTCCCCGTATGTAGGAAACACCCCCCACACAGGCCCGTCCGAACTAGCCACCCGTCAGTAGGTGCAATTATTTGTCAAAGGGTCTCGAAACGATTTGAAAGGAGGCCGTTTTTTTGATCAGATTTTTATTATTGATTGCTCGGACGTGGGCTGCGACTCTGGAATTTTTCCCAAAAGATAAAATAATTTCGCACAAATGCAAAATTAGATGCGAAAATCTCCCAACCGATTAAATTTTTTACAGAATGATAATCACCCGAAGACTGTTTTCTCTCCTCGGTACGGCGTTTCTTCTTCGATGCGTCACAATGTTGATTACATCTCTCTCAGTTCCTGGGATCCACCTTCAGTGTACCGCCAGGGTAATTTCCCATCATTCATACTGCAATATCAAAATATTCAGGTCAACACTACCATGAGTGAAAAAATGAGTGAGGCGTTTATGATTTGGTCGCGTCTTGGAATGTCTCTGAGGGTGCGAAAATTGCAGAATATTTAAAATAAGAGGTTTTGAAGGGAGTACGCAGTTGTGGCGATTACATGTTCAGCGGACATACAACTGCCATCACTATCATCAATCATTTCATTACTGAATGTGCGTTTTATTATTCATTTTTCGAGATTTTGAGAACTAAAATGATTGTAGACACTCCGGAGACTTGGGCAGGATTGCACACGACGACTTGGGTTATGAATTGCTTTGCCATTTTCCTGATCCTGGCGGCTCACGAACATTACAGTATCGACGTCTTCATCGGTACAGCTTCTTCTCATTCCACGTATTAAACCTTCAGCTTTCTACATTTCTTCGAGAATGTTCTTGTACTACCACGCCTACGCCTACAATCACGCGAAAATCACTGCGACGGACGGAAGAATGCGAATTTGGTTCCCCCTTGGATGGTTCTTCGAGTACGGAAGCCTTGGAAAGGTAAAGCACTCCTTCCTTTAATTTTCCTATCCGTCTTTTTTCAGGTCCCCAACGAGTTTGAGATGCCAATCAACATACGAATCCCCAAATCGCTGCAAATCTTTTCCTTCGAAGAAGTTTTTGGCACAAAGTTACCGACTGCAGCCAACACCGAGGTCAAAAAAATCATGGACCAGCCGAAGCCGATTAATAAAAAGAACAAGAAGGTCAAAGTCAAATAAACGAAAATATTCTTTCATTGCATGCTCCGAAGCCGCTTATTCATTTTCTCGAAAACCTCTATTTAAGTATTATTTTCCCGGTGTTTTCTCTTATGACCAACGGGTGATCGATACCATTTCATGTTGTGTCCATATTATTGCCTGTCATACAAAGATCTTAGTTCATTAACGCGGTTGCAAAAACGAGTTTTACCCTTCATTGTTTTTTCATTGCCTATTTTCGCTTTTGTGAAATATATTTTATTCTGAACAACTTTCATCGAACACAGGGATCAATTTGAATTGAGGAAAATGATATATAACTCGAAGGAAGATAATTTCGGGTTCTTTACGAAAGACTTTTGCACGAAAGATCAAGGAAAGCAATAGCAACTAAGCCAAAAAAGAAAACTGACAAAAAGCCAATTTGTGGTGTACAGAATATGACACTCAAAAGCAGCTCGCAGCGTTTGAGTCCGAGGAGTTAGTCGAAAACAGTACTGCGAAATATTAGAATAAGGTATTTTGACTGAAGAAAAATTTCAGGAGCAAATAATAAGGAAACCTTGATGAAAACCAGTGGAATAAAAAAAACAGAAGAGGTACTGTTACGATGAAGACAAGAAAGATAGTAACAAGATATAGAAAATACAATAAATTACAAAATGATTAACAAACGGTTTTGTTATTTTCTTTTCTCAGAAGGCTGCGACACCGGAAAAGTAGAAATGTTAGTGATCTAGTTAAGATAGTGGTTATCGAATCGAATTGCACATGGCGATATGATTCATCACTCTTGCAAGCACTGTAAAACCTTTCAATTTGAACAAGACGTTTGTAACTAGATCTGCAAGTAAACAAGTCGGATAAGGTGGATATACTTCTGTGCAACAAATCCCAACAGTGAGTAGCGAAAGCAGTAAGAATCGTGAGAAGAAAGAAGTCAGCCCTGGACGCGTTTGTTTTCCGACTGTCGCTCGACTTTGTGCATCTTGAGGTAGTACTCTATGGTCCTCATGAGGCCTTCGCCGAAAGCCGTCGTGCATTTCCAGCCCATTGCTTTGTGGATTTTCGAAAAGTCTATGTAGTACCGGCGGTCGTGGTACGGACGATCCGGTATTGGCTTGAACTGCGGTGGGCAGGCTTCTCTGAAAAAAATAATCTATACATTTGAAAGTAGTTTTTTAATTCGATCTGATTTTTAATGAAATTTTAATAGGTGGAAATTATCCGACTCATTAGATCGAAAACTTCCTGAAGAGCTTTTTCTAACTTGCAAAGATGATAAACATAGACGCATCCTTGAAACTTTGATTTAAATTGCTGAGTTTCTTTCGTTGTCCTGACTTCAATAAAGAAACTTTCATTTTCCAGACCGCGACGGTTATAACTCAACTTAAAATATCAAACAGGAAATTCTTCCTTTGGAATGTTTCTAGCCTAGCCCGAATCCATCTGCTTTCTCTTTCGTCCTCACATTCAGCACTTTTGATTTTTCGAACTGAGATAAAATCAAATTACAGAGAAACCCGCTCCAGAGGACTAACATAGTTGACTTCAGGAACGAAGAAAACGTTTTTTATTTATTTTTGAAGGAAAAAGAGAGAAAAAAAACAGCTAAATTATTGAGATCTTTCTTTTCGAGAGCCTTTTTGATAGACCGCCATACCTGCACATCAGTTTGTTGACGATGGCATGGATCATTCTCGTGAGCTCAAGGTTGGTGATTTCGAACTCAGTACCAATGTTGTAAACTTGTCCGAGCTCTCCCTCCACAGCCACACGGAGAATAGCCTCCGAGCAATCTTCCACGTACATCCAGCTTCTAAAAAACCTTTTCATTGAATATTCACAAATTTTGACTTGAACCTGGTATGAAGCCCATCTCCCATCAACGGGTAAGGCTTGCCATCGAGAGCGAGCTTCGTGAACTTCGGAATGAGCTTCGTATAAGCCTGACGTGGTCCGTAGACGTTATTCATACGCACCATCACGTATGGCAACTTATACGAATGCTAAAACGATTATGAAAACAAATCATGTTTTCTAATCAACCCAATATGATCTGATAATCATTTCGCATGCAGCTTTACTCGCAGCATATGGATTCGTTGGATTCGGAAGTGAGTTTTCCGTTTTTGGAGTCGAATCCGCAAATGAATCTCCATAAATTTCGTCTGAAGAACTTTTTTTGAATCATAGGAGAAAGAAGGAGAGTCCGACCTGTGCTGATGTGAACTAGACGCTTCACGCCTTTGTAGTTTCTGTTGGCAATGCTCTCGAGTAGAGTCGTTGTGGAAATGATGTTGTCTTGGATTGTGCCAATACGATCAGTGTAAGATTCATCGACATGTGTGATGGCAGCAAAGTGAATTACCATGTCGACCTGAAAGTCAAAGTCCTCTGTGAAAACCCATAGACTGAAAAATGTTTGTCTGTGATAGTCCGAAAGAGTTTCACAGAATTTGCTGTTGACCAAGCTCATAACCCGTATTTGGAAGGAAAACACTCTTTTCGGTAGGGCCTTCTAGAGCTGGAGAAGACTAACCTGGTGCTCCTGAAGACAGCGGTCGAGAACGTCTTGATCTTCCAAACGAGCCTCAACAAAGTGATAGCGGCTTGACTCGCGAACTTCTCGCTCCACATGCAATGGCGATGCTCCGAACGCCAGTTTGTCGAAGTTGATGATTCTAAAAAAAATACTGCAAGTTTTTAACAGCCGAGAATATTCTAACTTGGTTTCTCCCCATCTGCTATATATGTAATTAATGAAGTTTGATCCAATGAAGCCGCATCCACCGGTAATTAAAGCACATTTCGGTTCTCCCCATTTCGAACCCATTCTAGGATCTGTAAACACGAAGAGAACATTGTTTGAGAGCTGAAAACAAATGAAGAGTGCTACGAAATAAAAAGAATGTGCCCAGGGAAAAGAGGGCCACGACTGAAAAAGGCTAGGAATCCCGAAGACACTGGAGAGCGGGCGCTGAAAACCGCCACAGCCACCAGAACTTGTTCGGTGTACTGCAGTTGGCCAGGAAAGCCATCAATGAGCGCAGACCCGATCGAGATTTGGTATGGGAGGAGAGAAGCAAAGGCGACGTGAAGCACGAGACCGGATCCGCATGGCCAACGTCGTCGGCGCAAGGCCCAAGTATGAACAAGTTGCAATCCCGAAATGGAAAGTCGTCAGATTGTTATTTAGTTTGACCAGCGAAAACATTGGAGTCTTTTTAGGAGATCAAGAGCCAAAAAAGGTTAGCGAAAAGACAGAAGTAATGCTCGCTTGCTTCAAGTTTTGCTCGGCGTGCCGCGGCAAAAAAATTATTTTTTTTTCTGGTGATTGGAAAGAGCAAATTTAAAATTTTACAGTTTCTAGGATTCAAGAAGATTACCATCCGAGCTGATGAAAATTCTAAAAATTCCTGAGAAGATGAAGCCTTTGAAAAAAACTTTAAAAAAACAATTTTTTTGTTGATGTTTAAAAAAAGAAAAAAATGAAGTTTGACAACTGAATGAAATAGTTAAGTAGTCGAAACTTGAATAACAAGCTTTTTTCGAAGAAGAATTACGAAAATATTCCACCTGGAATCCTCTCAAAAAAAAAGACTTAGAATGAAAATCAACCAGTTTCCGAAATCGCGGGAAAATATATTTGAAAGTTGTAACCAAGGCAAGGATTTAAATTTTGACTTGAAATTTTTCAATTTTCTGTCTACAGCTCAAAAATCAAAACAAACATTGAATGGGCTCAAAAACAAGGAAACGAATGTGATACTCTATATTTGAAAGAGATATGGCATAACCATTGAATGAAAAAGATAAATTAAGATGAAGCTCAGCAAATAGAATATTCAAGAAAAGTACCCGCGCAGAAATAAGAAAAAAAAAAATCAAATATTCCAATTCAAAAAAGCTGGAACTTGTTGGAAGCAACAAAACGAATAAAAAGAGAGCTCCACCATATTGTAAGCGCAAGATCAGAAACTAATTATAGTGGATAAGCGATCAATAGCGATACGAGACGCGCAGTTAGGATTTCAACGAGGCCACAGGGCATGCGGCGCCAGGCGCCTAGTCACTTTTTCATTACTCCTTTCACCTCCGCCTAACCATTAATATAACAGTTAGTGAAAGTTTGGAGAAAAAAAGAAAAAGTTTAACGACGTTAACAGAGTTTTGCGTTCTCTCGATAAGAAGCGCTATGAAAAAAAAGGCCGAGAAGTCCAAAATACGGGCCGTCAGCCGCGAAAATCCTTTGGCAATATTCGCCGACGCGTAACGTCAATCTCTTCTTCTGCGGGAGGCGTCAAACCGGATTGATCAGTAGCTGGAGATACGCGAAAAGAACCAGGCTAAGTCCGACCTGATTGCGCATTTTCTATACCGGTGACCGGCATCAACATAACAACCATCGAGCAACATCTTGTTTCAGTGGACAGTGAAATAACAAAAGCAGTGAGGTAATAATTTATAAAAAAAAGGTGCAAAGACCACTATAACTGCGGGTGACGCGTCGTGAATTGAATCAGTCGTGAAGCGTCGAGCGGCAAATCCATCGGCAGACGATAACGAGATCTGAGGACGGCGGCTATCACTAAAGCAGGCTTCCGCCTATTCCTGCAAGGGATCACCGACAAAATTCGCAAAGACCACTCTTATATAATTTTATCGAACCACGAGACCCTCGCAATCAGTGTAAGCGACGCTTCATATCGATTTCAATCACGAGTAAACCATCATGAATGGATTTACTAGAGCCTTTTGTCACTTTCTTCAGATTCATTTTGACAATTCTTTTGGTTAGAAAAAGTCTATTAAGTGATGAAAAAAGACAAAGTGGACAAAAAATTTGAAAATGCCAATTATGCCGAACTTAGATTTTTTCGTAAAGACGTCATTTGTATACCCTTGCCACAACGAATTTCACTCGGAATTTTCTGCGCTTTTTTTTCTATTTTCATACTTCAATAACTTTGCCAATAGGAGAGGAAATACACAAATAGCTCTCAAGTCGTGGTAAACAAACTATTTTCTTTACTCAATAATTTTCGAAAATTTTCTTCAAAAAACTGATGAAATCCTAATTCAAACGTGAGCAAACGAAACAAAAATATTCATTATATATTCTGGAAAATATCAGAAGCAATTTATTTTAGATTGTAAAAAAATCAATGACATTTGAGGGAATTTTTGACAATTGAGGTAACGGGGAACGCAGGTCCATGTCCTGGGACGATCCAATCGGAAATGCACCCGAACTTGCGACGAGCTTCTTTTTGCGCTGCGACGTCGCTGGACAGCGGTTGCCACATCATCGGATGATCCAAGTCTTCTGACCGCATGAAAATGTCCCCTCAAACCGGTTTTATTGTTTGCCACTGGCTTTTTTGGCAACCAGAAACGAAGACAGTTCCCAGAGTAGGCTCATTCCGCACGATCACCGCAACATCTTCAGAGGTGTGGCCTCGCACTTTCACTAAGGACACGTTTTCCGTCAAGTTCAAATATTCGTTCTTCAAATTTTGCAATGAATATTTTTCCGGTTTTTTGAAATGAGACCTCGAACAGTGCGGTGAGGTTGAAGCGCGTTCTGTGATGGGAGAACCAACTGTGGTAATGAACGGCGTCTGGGAAGTCGTGAACTCCGCCCGCGTGGTCGGGATGGCCATGAGTTGTGACAACTACGTTGATGGAAGGAGGAGACAAGTCGAAAGCTTTCAAACCGGAAAAAATTTTTTATTATTACCATACTGTAATCCTCCTGTTTCTTTTCAGTGGCGCCCACCACAAGGGTCAATCTTGATTGAAACTAACTTTCTAATAGGGCGGTCCGAGCGTTGATGTTTGTTCCAAGACCGGTGTCTACGAGAATGTTGACGTCACGATCGCGAATTAGCGTTACGGAAGCGATAAAGATGTATTCTCCTGTGTTGATTTGCTCAGCCGATCCCTGATAATCTGATTTTTCCTTTTTGTTTTCCGGTTATTCCTTACATTCCTCAAAATATGAACTCGTGGGGAGTCGTTTTTAGAAGCCTCTTCGATCTTTTTCATTATTTTTGAGAGTTCAGCGCTCAGCTCTTCCATTCTTTTTTCGTAGAGTTCTCGGGTCCCCGCAGAAGTTTCTTAATCACTGTTTCAATACTTCGAACTTGTGTTAAGTTTAAAAACGCCTTTTTTGGGATGACTTCAGATGACTTCAGATTTTTAAAAATCATCCGTACACTTTTCGATAAACCAGAGAAGGTTCCTGAAAGGCTCAAAGAGGTCAGCTTTTCAACATTCAAGGGCCGTCTCTTTGAAGTAAAAAAAAAAATCTAAAGTAAGTAAATCAAGTTGAAGTCTTTCCGAAAGCTTAGAAAATAAAGGATTGAAGTGGAATATCAAAAAAAAATTCTGATCAGTTTTCAAACAGTTAGACTTTATTTTTTTTCTGACATTCAGCTGTTTAAAGTTTGAATCTGAACGCCTAGAATGACGCGGATTTTCAGAAGAATCCTGTCAGAATTCCTGGAACGCCGAGCAATGTGACACGCGTCAGCCTGCCCAAATATTCGACGCCATCAGGAACGAGTGGGAAAGGGTCTCGACTACCGTCTCTCCGACGTAAGAAGCCTGTCTAGTTGTACACATCCCACTGCCTCTTTCTCTCCTTTCCGAACATCTTGTCCAATTGTCTAGAGAAGCGGATACTGGGTTCGGAGGGGAAAAGAGAATTCAGAGATGGATGGCCGCCGCCGCCGTCAAGCGGTCGGCGCGAGAGACGCGCGTGTCTGCACAAATCTGCCGGTACCGGCAGAGAATGTTGTTCTTTCTGGCAAACGGCACTCACCGGCGGTTTTAGGAGGAGTGAATCGCTGCATAGGCTTCCAGAGCTTCGCTTCGTTCTGAGAAATTTCAAATCGTTCCTCAATAAGAAAGGAGCTCACATTGGCTGGAAATTCAGACCTCGGCGATAGTTCATCTTCTGGTGGTGCAGTTATTATTGCATTTGGTAGTGGCTCTGCTGAAGTTAGGTATTTTTTGTTATTCTGGTGAGCATTGTTTTTATGAAGAAAATTCCTAAAATTGCCTCACTTCTGGAGCGAATAGGTTTCACAGACGGAAGCCGAACTTCTTTGGGACGTGTCCGAGGCTTGCTTGTCCTTCTATCTATGAACATCTGAATCAAAATATGAATTTCAAAAAATAAAGAAACTTGCCTGTATGACACTTGCAAGTTGTTTGTAATCATCAACAGAAGGCCTGGGAGCATTTGACTTCGGCTTCGGTGTTAGCAATCTTGGCTCAGGCTGCACTTTCTGCGGAATTCATCAAATGAAATATTATTAGTTTTAAAAAACCATCATCATCCCGCCTTGAGGGACAAGCATGGGATTTGTGAGGTCGAGCAAAGACTCCATACCGTCGTCGCTGACGTCAAGAGGAATTCTTTCTAGAATTGGTCTTCCCTTCCCACGGACGAAATCTCGGAGTACACGAAGCTCCCAGTCATCCAGTTGTTGTACTGATTCGCGTGACAATACTGAAACGAGTGGAACACTTTCTTCTATGAAAACAGGCTTCTTGTGCGCCGTGGCATTCAGAAGCATCGGTAAATTCTTGGATTCATCAAAAAAAAAAAAAAATCAAAAAAATTTTTTTGATTGATTTTGAAAGAGGTCAAACTTGAGTTGAGAGTTTTTTTTTGATCATAACGTCGCTTACTTTAAAACTAAAAAAACCTTACAGATGGTTGAGGATGTGAAAATGTCTTATCGTTTGAGTTTAAGAAAAAGTTTGTCGGAACAATTAAACTCAGTTAACACCTCAGTGATGAAAAATCAACAAATGTAAGCTTTTACTAGCGTTTCATTAGCTAAAGAAAAAAAGAGTTCAAAAACAACTTACTGTAATCATCTTGACACGCAACAGTACAAATAAGGAATATCAGAATTACTATCGGCATTTCATGATACGAAAACAAGAATCTCGGGCATAACTTTCCGATTCAGTCGAAACGGAGGGATGAGGATATAAGAAGGACGCAACGGTGTGCCTGACCCACATACTCGGAGAGTGCGGAAGACGATTTTCCAAACTTCCTCATTTTGTCTGAATCTTTGAGTTCGAGATTCCTTTGATGATGAAAAAACGGGGTGATGGTTTTATTGGAATCAATAATAGTTATAAAATACATGGGTAATTATGAAGAAGAAAGTGCTGGAAAAAGATAGACAATGGATATATATAAAGACAGTGAAAATGTAAACTCAAGAGGACACGAAAAAAATACTACGAAAAGGGATGACCTTGCTAGCTCCGGAAGTAACTATGAACATATGCGATTCGAAAAAAATAATGAATATTTGAATTTATGATAAATAAAACTGAACGGAAAAACATATGAGAATCAGAAAAAAATGAGAACATTGGAGATGAGAAAAATGGTTTTTTTGAAGGAAAAAAACAGATTTTTTTACAAAAAAATTTCAAAAACCTTTAAAGATTACGATAAACTTTCACATTCAATTCGGTTCAAGTTGTCAAAAAAAAGCGCTTCTTAAAATAAAAATGTTCATCAACTGTAGAAGATTCCGGAGTCCACTTCAATTCAAGTTAGCTGAGTATTATTGAGGTTGCCCTGCAGGACGATGTCACAAGCCGTCGTGAAGACATACTCGACGTTGTTCTTTTCGATGGCCACTGTGAAATGAGTGTAGAGAAGCATTGGGTTAGAGTACTCCTAAAAAAAAACCGTTTTTTAAACAAAAAATTGGCGGTTTACCTTTCGGAACATGCTTTCGATGTATTCAGAGGCAGATTCGTAGTCGTTGTTACCTGAAAAAATTTTCAAAGTTCTTTTTCTTCAAGCTGCTATGCTTAACTAATGAGAAACAAGTGTTTACGTCTAGGCAAAGTCGGGAGGAATTTTTAGGGCCCTTTTAGGGTTAGTTATGGGTTCCAAAGATTTTTTTTTTCTCTGCCGGGTGGCAATTTTTACTGTCTTTTCTTGTTTTTTCATCGGCCTTCATCGACCCTTTTTGGACCCCTTTAAGAAACAAAAAAATTTTCAGGTTCAAAAAGGGTCCCAAAGCGGAACCCTTTTTCCCCCATTTTCCGCACTTCTGGCTTTGGCAGTGTATCATCTTTGAAAAATTAAAAGCCAAAAGACGAAACTGTTTTTCAATACACTGTCGTATTTAAAACTTATTTTCAGATAGCTTTTGTAGTCCAAAACTCATGACAAAATGCTATAAAATGTGTTTTCAAGCTTCTTCTCAAGCTTGTAGAAGATCTCTAACTAAAACTCCAATTATAGTCTTACTAACTCGAGAACCAACCCGCGTAGGACCGGAAATGATCCGCAAGCCGTACGTTCTTCAGCTTCTCGCGGAACACGTCGCACTTGTTGAGAAAGAGCAAAAAAGCGGATTTATGAAGGAAGTTGTTGCGTTGGATGGAGACGAAAAGCTCGAGGCTTTCATCCATTCTGTTTTGCATCATTTGGAGAGTTTCGGCACGGCTGAATTTGTGGGGATTGTCGATAGGAACCGGCAGAGAGTTTCTGTGTTCGGTGCTCCTCGAAGCCTCCCGCACAAGCATCGCAGAGCTCTTTTTCGGCGGCATTCCAACATCCCACTAAAAAGATCTTTTGAAACAGGTGAACCTTGAAAAATCGAAGGTATGGTTGATAGGAGTGACCAAGTTATTCTTTATTCTTTGATTTCTGTGTCAATTCTCAGAAGTCATCAAAATGTGTTCATTCGTGCTTTATTTCTAATAAGCTGGTCCAAGATTTTCGTGGTTTATTCCTCATGCTTAAAAAAAAGGTGGAAAACTTTCCATTACTCATTTTTATGCGCTCGCTTTGCAGCCATAAATATCTCGATAGACATCCATATGAGTCACTATCCGACCGTCTCTTTTCGAGCGTGAAATAGGAAGAAAATTAAAGATATTTTCCATTCCCTGTCTGGTTTTTGACGCAAAAAGTTGTTATGAACGCTATTCCATAAAGGTTAAATAACAATTTTCGTAAAAACTCACTGAAGCGAAACTCATAATTAAAAGATTAAGTCGGTTGCCTAGGGATATAAAAAAAAGACTAGTGGAATACTTTCTGATCAACCAAAAAAGCCAGGGCAACCATCAAACGCCAAACCAACAGTTCTTATGTACTGAGAAAGGGCATGACATTTATCTGGGAAATGTTTCCCTCTGAAAACGCCTACAGTAAGCCTGGGTCTTCCTTACGTGACACTATAGATTCCACAATCTGAGCGGGAAACCAACCCCTGTAGGAGGTTTTATCTCTTCTTCGAAGTACTGATCAAAGCACGCCAGAGAAACGACGAACATGACGGCCGTGACGCCTTCAAAGAAGTGAATCCACTTCCTGCGTTCGGTTTTCTGGCCACCCACGTCGATCAGTCTGAAGCATTCACTGCATACCTATAATACACGATTTTCTCACCTAATCGTGTACTTTTTGTAATCGAACGAAATCTCATGAACTCCCAGAGATGCGACTCTCATGTTGATGACGTCTAGGTTAGTGGGCATGTAATTGGGAAGAAGAATCCTTGGTAGTTCGGGAAAGAAGCTGAAATGGTTTATTTGAACTCTGTCGGGGAAGATTTACAGAAACTAACTAGTGGATATTGTCTGGAACTCCAGGATGGGTTTTGTAAACGCGGAAGAATTCCTTCATGCAAGAGTAGAACCTAGCAAAGATTTAACTTTTCATTTAAAAGTTTTCTCAAACCGGACAGTGTTGAGAACGTTAAGCTCTTCAGTTTCCGGCATGAGCTCGATTTTCGCAGAGCTGTACGCAAAAAGCTCAATCACAGCCTGTTGAAAAATACTGTTTTTTGAACTTATATCTGGTCTTACTCTCTCCCCATCAGGTATTTCCGCGTTAGTCGAAAGCAGAATGATGGATATAGCCTTGAAAGCTTCCACAATGTTAAGTCTGATTTGAAAGATCGCATTGATCATCTCCGTATCATTGAAGCCGTCTTGGTAGAGGATTCTGAGAATGAATAGGAATAAAATTCTGTTTTCCAATTGCAAACAACCTCAATTGTTTCACGATTGTGCTTTTACCAGCATCAGAAGCTCCTAAATCAATAACTTGTCTCGCAAATTGAAAATTTCAAAAAATATACCGAGCACGAGTATTTTGACTTTTTTCTGGAGCTCTTCTCCAGCTTGTCTGAGTTCGAGGTCGATTCGCTTCGAGTTGTTCTGAGCCCCGTCAGGCTTACACAGCCGTATCCCCATTTGCGCTTGAAAAAATATTCAGAAATTATTTTTAATAGCTGAATTATGAAACAAAGACGCAAAACTTCTTGCGAAAGATTGTACTAGGAAATTAAAAAAGCTCAAAAAGACAGCTTTCAAACAAACGCTCGGATTCTGATTAGTAGAAGTTTCAATTAGAGGAAAAACTATTGTACGGTGAGTTATTCAATTACCAATTATGAATCTGATTGGCTGAAGCTTTTAATCATTGCCTGACGCAAAAAATAAGTTTTTTTTTAGCTTTGGTTTTTGTACTATGACTTTCTCAGTTTCAAGCTAATGAACTTAAATTAATCAAAAACATTTCCAATGCTCTACCTTCAGGGTCTGCACATAGAAATTAATAAAGTTTTTTCCTCCAACTACGCTTTGAGAACTCAAAGTTATTACGCAATCTTTAAAGGAAGAAGGTTGAGCGAAGTTTGATTACTGAACAGAAAACGAGAGGAGAACACAGCTGCAGCACTGTGAAACAAAACGTTTGGGAGCTGTTAGAAATGAAGATTTGTAGGTGTCGGAGTACAAATTTCCTTCATCTTTTTTTATTCGGAGAGATAGAGAGATTCAGTGATACATCAATATTTTCTGCAGTCCTGGGCGAGAATTTTGAGATGCGGGAAAAATTATAGATTCGTAAGTAAGTTATTTTATGCCCCGATAAAATATTTCACCGTCTAAAAATATGAGAATTGTTTTATTGTGCTACTGACGGTCTCTACAAGGCCATTTTACTTTGTGTTCGGGAATCCGCTGAAAACTTCAAAGAACATCTCGTGAAGTACGAATTTGAGGTTCTGAAAGTTTCGACTTGCACAACTTCCTAGTTTTCAAGGAATAAGGGCTCAAATCTTCAAAAATGGCTCTTTTGAAGGTTAAAGTCGACTTAGAGGTCTACTCCCTGAAATACTAGGAAGTTATGCAGGTTGAGACTTTCAGAATCCATTTTTGATATTCCAAAGAATGTTTTGACCAATTTACAGCCACAAAGTAAAATGACCATCCTTGTTAGAAGAGAAAGAATTCGAATATGAAAAAAGAAGAGTAAGAGCTGTTTGCCCAAAGGAAGAAATCGCGAATAATGATAACAGATTTCTGCTCAGGTTCCCCCTAAACGACCGCCCCTACGTCGAATTACTTGAGAACGCGGCTTGCAGGACGACCTTTTTATGAGGAACTAATTGAAGGAAAATTGTAGCTGAACTAGACAAAGCCTTTGTCCTTTTCCTTGAGGAACATTTTTTGTTTCGCTTGCTCTGTTTTTCGAACTGATACAGCTACAATTTAGCTTTTTTTGATTTTTTCGGGTATTCAAACGATATCTCACATTTAAATATTTATTCTCCAGAAAACCATTCACAACAAAGCTTAAAAGCCACCGGTAAAACACCGCTGTGTAAAGAAGAGGGGATCACGGTATCTCTAAAAAGCAGATTGAAACTTTCCGATGATATGAAGTGATTTGAAATGACTCAAGCAAGAAGATAATGCCCGCTCACAAAGTTGATTTCCTACGGTTTCCGTACGTTTTTTTTGAATCTGTAATAAAAAAAGAATTTTATCATAAATGACAGACAGTTCAAAGCCAAATCGTCGAATCTGCCGTCTGCACATTTCCAATTTTCAAACTTTTACGTGCTCAAATTTTTTCCAGCAGGAAACCCGGAAATTTCCCTACGAAGTACAAGCTAAATCTCAGAAACTTTCGAAAGCACCCAAAAAAGTAAATAGAGAAGAAGTTTATCATGCCTTTGTGAATGAGGAAAAAAATTATGCAGTCATTTGAGCACTTTCTCCGGATCTACATAACAGTAATGAATACCGATACTGATAATCACTCGGAAAGAAAAGGAAGGCGAATGACTAAAATGTCTAGAGGACTTTAATAAAGACTACAAAACGCTGAGAAAAGGACCGACAAGGAAAGAAAGGAATCGTCATGTTAGAACCCTTAAAGAATGATGGGAAATCAAAGGAGAACAGATTTGTGACAGAGCCCATCCCCGTAAAGAATGCGAAATGTAGCAGAAAACAAGCCTATTTCAACATCAATAATCTTAGAAATTGCGAAGTGAGAATAGTACTTTTGCATAGAAGCAACCGGAAAAAGGGTACAGTAAGAAAGAAAAGGAAACTCGATGGGAAATCATGGAGAAAGACACGTGTTCGTTGTTCATCACCGTTGGAGAGACACCACGAAAAATGAGAGAGGGCAAGCGAATGGCTAAATAATTTGGCAGAAAGAACTTATATATATATGAGTCCTAACAATCACTGGACCAAAGGCTTGGTAGCTGGTTTCCCGATGTAATCTTTTTCAACAAGTCCAACAGCTTCCGGGTTGTCGATCTGAAACAGAAAAATCAGCTACCTGTAGTTTTGGACTTCTTACTTGCTGAAGTTGAACATCGTTTCCGAACGGGTCGTCGTAAAGAGAAGAACCGTAGATACACAAGACGAAGATCAGGATACCCATAGCAACTCCCTGAGTTCACAGTTGAGGTTAAGTCAATAAATTCAGAAGTAACCTGTCCAAGTAAGGAGAAGAGCATGAAAAGGTGCGCAAGCAACTTGTTTGAGTAGACCAAACAGCTTCCAGTCTACAGAAGGCATTTTATAAGAACAAAAATATTTTTGTATTAAACCTGTCCATCTTGCCCACAAGAGCTCGACTGATAGCGAATGCAAGAAACGTCGAACATCCAGCCGAAAAGTACGGGAGCTGGAATTGTTCCGATCACACGAATCAGAATCCACTGGATTCCCAGAGCAAAAGACCTTTCATTGTAGTCGACGGTTCTGAAAAAATTCTGGTTTAGAAAAATTCTGCATAGGTATAACCTTGAGCAGCTAACTGCGAAAATTTCCCAAAAAATTTTTATTGTTGTCTTGTTAAAAAATAAGTTTTTAGAAAGCCTTGAAACAGGTTGAAAAGTCAAACACTCCTTTGCTCTTCAGACGCTCTCCCTAGCTTTTTTGTTTCTATACCCAATTTCCGCAGGAAGCATTTGGTCGAGTACAAACCTCAAAATTACAGAGATGACAGGGACGGCGACGGCGAAAGTGCAGAAGGACAAAGGAGCGAAAAGGATCAAAAATCCTAGAAGTCCAGTGCACTTGGACTCGCATTGGCCGCTGCGAACCCTGCGCGGTTTTCCACGTGTGTTTTTCGGAACGCAGCCGCACTCCGTGTATTCCTGAAAATCTTTGTTCCATGAAATATTTAGACAGTTTGGAGTTCATGAATAATTTACTGAAAACATTTTTATTTTCGATGTTATTCTATTGATTTTCTCCTTGAGAAAAATAGCCAACCTTTCTAGTTGGAGAATACGGTTCGGCACAGGCAGCGAAACAAGGCGAGTAGTACGTTATTTGAGTTCCATCGTCCAGTTCGGCACAAACAGGCCTATAACTTCCTCAACTTCAACATATTCCTGTCCATTCTCACCTGTATTCTCCTTCGTCACAAGTGCAATGGGCGTTGCAAGAAGAGATCAAAGTTGGTTCAGCCAAGACGCTGGATTCATTGTAGCTGTTTTTCTCGTTTCTGAAAGCTTTTCTAGAAAAATGTTCGAGTACTAGATTTGAAAAGTTTTGCTCTTCAAAGCTGAATTTGTCGACGAAAATAGTCTGATATGAAAATTTATTTTTTCAAAACTTATTTTTTCGTCTTTAAAATATTCCGCTTCGGAGCCTTTGATTGATGTTTCACATGGTTAGGAGCTTCAACTCACCCAACAGGATATTCGCTGTCGACTCCGATCAACGAGTCATGTGGGCAGTAGATCATATACATTGGCGTGAGCAGCAGCGAAAGAACCAGGAGCCCAATTGCAAAGCGCAACATCTTCACGCAGTTCAGCTTGAACTTGTTAACCACGTAGCCAGCAAACATGCATCCGCAACCCGCCATGGGAACCATCACGCAACCTGGAAATTATCGACAAGGTTCTTCTATGATTTTGGGGTGGGATCGACGGTTTTATATTCTCCATAGTCTTGTAGCCTTGCAAGACCCCTTCCGTTTCGGATATTTTTCTTCAAAGTTGCAGCCTAATCAACCTGTCGTTTAGAATGAAAACTTGAAGTTCTCATAAAAATTGTAGACTAACCAATCAACATATTAGCCTTGCTTGAAGCTACGCTGAACTGTCTTTCCAAGTACTTCGACATGAACGAAGAAGCTCCAGTGACCGCGAGACCTAACAAATATCAATTTACTTCCCAAGTGATTCCACGGATCTTACTGTCGACCGCCATTGCGAAAGTGATAATCATGAAAAGTCCGTTTGTCAGGATACGATAGATTGCGATGGGAATGTGTCGAACATCCAGCCAGATCTTGTACCAAAGAGGACCTCTTCCCCGAGCCGGAATCGAAGAATACAAAAGCGAAGCTTGTTCTTGGACTGTAAAGAAGGAAGATTGTTATGATACATGAGTTCGTTAATACCTGGAAAAGGAGGGTCGTTGTGAAGAGCTGCAGTTTTGTTGGATCCAGGGATTCCGCAACACTCAGGGGTTCTTTTTCGGTTTGACATTGCTGCATCACGAAGGCGAGTTCTACAAGAAAGAATTGTGAATTTATTGCTAAATTTTTATTTTTTTTACAGAGGATTCTCGAAAGAAAGAGGTATCACTTGTAAAACCAAACTGGAAATTCATTTTTCTTGCAAAAATCATAGAAGGGCGGGGGAGCATAAAGGTCTTCAAAAAAAGCATCATTAAATCTTCTAAAAAAACTCAAAAAAATTCAGGATCAAACAAAAAAAATTTCACGCCACAGTAATCTTATAGCTTGTCTATGCTCCGTTGAAGATTTCAAAAAGCTTTGGGTAAAATTCGAATGCCTTTCTGAGATGCAAAAAAGATTTGAGCCATTTCAAATGCTACCAAATAAATGATATTTTCTGTTATCAGAATTTTCCTCTCACCTATGCCATTTCAATGACTCTGGAAGGACTTTAGGAAGGCAGAGAAGAGGAAAAACGGCAAGTGCGGCGATGAACGACGCGGCGATGAAGCCCAGCCACCACGCTCCAACCCACGAAGGATCGGTTTCTCCAGAACTCACCCTGAAACGATTTTCTTGATGAAAGCTTCTCATTTTTTTTTCGAACTTCAAGATTTGTTCAGGTGGAAGATGCCAGAAGTCTGTGTGGTAACGCAACAATGTCCCCGCAGTGAGAAACCCGAGAGCTGGTCCAAAGACCGCAAACGAGTAAAAAATTCCTGGATTTATTTTTTATCTCAATTTTTCCGGTTTCTACGTACCAACAAAAAATGAAGACAACGCTGGACTGACGTTCTCATCAATGTAGGAGACACCGATGGTGAAGATGGGAGTAGCACCAACTCCGTGAAGGAAATGGGCCAAGCAGAACAGGAACATGTACTTCATTGGGGCTGGCTGCAAAATTTTCGTCAGAATAGGCTATTAAAGTTTCTTAATCTTTATTTTGCTAACGATTCAGTGCCGTTGAACATTTTTCACACTCAAGTCTTTCATATTCCAAATTTCAAGATCTCAACTTTCAGTTAAAAGTTTATCTTGCACATTTTTTGATTCCAGAAAAAGTTCCCCACAGCAAAATTTTTTCTTTTCCCAAAAACTATTTTCCTTTTTTCTCTGGGAATCGATTTCCCAACTTTTTCCTTTTCAATAATCTTTGATATACATTCTTTAAATTATTGAAAAAAAGCTAAAATAAAAATTTCTCCCCAACTTTTTATACATCCTACGAATTTGAAAACTTTTGCGATTTCCCTCATTTTCAACGAAATATTCGAAAAAAATCAGCTTTCATTAAGTTAATCGAGATTTCTTCCCTTTTATTACTTCCGACAAAGTGCAAGTTTTTTAGATCTTCAAAAAGTTTTCCAATTTTCTATATTACTGGCAGAAATGAAAATGGGCTCTGTAGAGCGTGAAATCGCGACGTACTTGGTGCTGCTGCTCCACTTTGCAAGATGAGCTCGTCATGGCCTCAGAGATGAAGCCGACGTCCGATTCGTTGTTGAGCACTGAAATGCGATTTCGTGTGTCTTGTGCGTTCAATTAGTAGCCGACTTGAGATGTTTCTCTAGTTTTTGCACTTCAAGAGAGCAAAGAATCACGAAAGTTGCTTGAAAAAGAATTAGAACCTTGAATCATCAATAATGTTGATTCATAATTTGCATAGCGAAACGGTGAGTAGTCACTATTCTTTTTTTTTCTTCATGACGCATCGTCAACCACTATTATATAAACATTCAGACATTTGCGATACAAACACTTTGCATCGAATTCTGAATTTCTTACGCGTTGGGAAAAGTCATTGCGGAATTGGAAAAGGGTCAAATGTGGCCATTTAACGACTAAAGATATTCAGAAGTTTCATGTACACAGTTTATAAGAAGACGTCGAAGTTTAAATAGCCCGAATAACAGTAATTCCTAAGATAGAAGCTCTTCGAGTTCAGCTACTTCTAGTGCTACTTTCTAGCGTCAAAATTAAAAAAACTCACTATTAGCGATAGAGCAAGTTCCGAACGAAGTATTGGACTGCGATGCTGAATAACTGTCGGACAGCATGTGAGGCATCGAGAAGAGCAACGATCCAAAGGCCATCAGCGCAAGTCCCGCAGCCAGAACTGCTGGTTTGCTGTGTCGACCTCCGAAGTAGGACACCGGGATGCAGAAGAGTACGTATCCGAAGTCGTAGAACTGAATTTTCGACTTCTTGAAAATCCAGAAGTTTCAATAACAAGTACCTGGACAATCCGACCCATAGAGCTTGTACTAAACTTGAACCTCCGTTCGATAGAGGAGATTGAAGACGGCACAAGTCCATTGACAATCAAACCCTGAAAACGAGGACATTCAAAAATCAGAATTATCAAAATTACCTGTACTGTACAGTACCAGCAAAGCAGAATGAGCATCCACCCACGAGTTGCAAGAAATTGAAGCCATTTCGGCCTGAAATACACAGAAAAGTAAGATTTTTCAACAGATTTCTGTTACCTCCATTTTCCTATCCCACAAAGGGACTCCTCAATAAGGACTGTCATTTCGCGCTCAATGATTTCGTGATGTTGAACCTGTAATATTCAAATTTTTAATCAAAATGCGTAGGCAAACAAAAAAAAAATCGAAAATTGAGAGCCTAGAAACTTTTAGAAGGACTATCAAAGAATGATTCATATTTCGAATAAAACACAATAAACAAGAAAAACATCAAAATATATTTCCTAATCGTCGTTTTTGATCAACGGGATCTGCATATGGAATGACTCAGAGGGCTGCGATACTTTTGTGTTCGGATTCAAGATTTTCGGAAAATTGTAAAAAGTTTTCACACTTTCTTGTAGAGGAAAAACGCCATGCAGCACGTTTAAGTATTTCAAGTTCGACAGAAGTTTTTTAAACTGAAGTTCCTTTAATTATACAAAAAAAGATGATATATAAAGAGCAACCTAAGATTTTTTATTTCTATGAATGGCGAAGGAAACAGTGAAACCGAACAAACTTGTATCAAGGCTCAAAAAAGCTTTTTTCCAAAAGTTCTGAATCATCTCAATTGTGCGAAAAAGATCTTAAACCATCAAAAACCCCCATCCCCCAAAAAATAAGACAAATTTTTTAGTTCGAAAAAGTTTTGATGCGGAAAAGTTAAGCGGATGGGTTTTCAAGTAAGCTCGCGGAACTTGTCGCTCTCGGGAAAATAACGGCAACAGCTGGACTCGGAAAAAACTCTGCCGATCGCAAGAGAACCACAACACAGCAACGAAATCTCAGAGAGTGCGATCTACGCCCACGACAATCTCCTCCAGCTCTTTGACCCGAAACGAAGCCGCACTTGGAGGCTCAAAAGCTGGAGCAAAAAGAAGGAGCCGGGAGGTCTGAAGGAAGACGAAAGGAAAATGAGATGAGACGTTTTGCATAATATTGCAGGTGTGGATTCTTAGACATGTCTTTTTTCCGGAAAGTGCGCCTTGTCAAAAAAAAAAACGTTGGTTGACTCACCGGCAGTTGAGTTTCCTTGTGCCTTCTCGGTGGTCGCTCCGTTCTTCTGGGAGGGACGCCTTGCGAGGCCTGTCGCGAATGACTCCTAAACGCCACGTTTCAATGTTATCACAACACCAATCCATGAAAAAACTGATTTTTTTTTTCCGAAGATTTTCTGAAATTTGTGACTTGAGGTCGTTTCACTACACCAAATGGAATTATTAGAAAAATTACAAGTATGAGCAATTTTTATCACTTTACATCGATAAAACTGAAAAAAGACGTTTTCGAGTGGAAAATAAATCTTCTTGACACGATTCGGCACCGAAGACCCCACAAAACTATTAAAAATGGGAATGTGAAAGAAGAAATGCAAAATTCTTTTTTCAGCAAGAGAAAAAGAGCGAGAGAGACAGAGAAATGGGAATAAAAAAATATTTAGAAAAAAATTAAATTCTTAGTTTGAAGCGAAGGCCTTTTTTTCTAGTTTTTTTAGAATACCAAAAAAATAGCCAATGAACTTAGGGCTCCACTGCGTCGAAAAAAACTTTGAAACTCCATTTTTTTCTGATCGCTTTAATATTTTCTTTAGTTCTGATTTCATATGGGATCGTTAAAGCCCGTTATAAATTTAAATTTGCCGAACTGAGATTATGGCCTACTGAATAAAAGGTTGCCAAATTTACTTTTTGAACAAAAATTCATGAAATAATCATTTCTACCTTGATTTTGTTCTGGTCCTTTTTTTCTGCAAATCATGAGGAGAAATTAAATAATTCTAAGATATTTGTAAAAATGTTCTGTTTTCTACTAAATTTTTCCTTCTGGATAGTTTTGCTCTAAACGAAACAGTTTGTGACGCAATAAAAGAAGCTTCTGAACGCCTCGAAAGCAGAAAGACGAAAAGCGTCGCATGCGAGCCACAAGGGAGTTACATCAAAAAAGTTCCGAGAAAGAAATCGTTATTAAATTTTGGACTGGTCTTGGGCTTTGGACTCGCTCAAAAACCAAACGAAATCCGAAAAGAAAAGACGTTTGCAAAAGTCAAGAAGCCAACTCTTGCTGGTTTATATACCCTGTAGAATCTGATTAGGTGAGTCAAAGCTTTCAGTCCTTTCTGTGAAAATTCGATTAAGTCTATTCAAACTATATGAGTCAGAAATACAACGATTCCATACATTATGGATCCATCAGAAACATTATTTTTAATCTATTTACGATTTTTTTTCGTATCAGAAAGCAAGGAAAAATGTCAGAACAGTCCGATTTCTTGAACTGTTTTGGAACTATTTTCCTTATTCCTTTCCTTTAGAATATTTCTTGTTAGACCCTCAAAGAAATTCATGAAGTTCTTCATCTGAGCTTGACATATAAATCTGTAGAAGGCGTGCGGTGGAGAAGCGGTTATATTCTTACTAATTGCGATTTTGCAGCTTCTAGGCTTCAGTACCGTCAGAAAAGATACTAAAAAACGCGACTTTGGCTACAAGTTTCTTGTAAAGAATTTGATCTTCCTAAAAGTTTCTGAAGTCGCGTTTTTTTTCTGTCGATTTCAACGTCATGAAACTTTTGAAAATCACAGTCATCAAAATTTCAGAAAGTTTCAGGAAGATTGAATTCCTTACAAGAAAGTTGTGACCGTAACCCCGTTTTTCGTGTCTTTTCTGACGATTCTGTATTGCAGTATTCTTGATTTTCTCTTCATTTGTTTCGAATTTTTCCAAACTCTGAAAACCTTCCCAATTTTTCGAGGTTTCCACTTTTTTGAGAAGGTTTCATAACGAGAATGCTACGCCACCGCACTCGGCGAAAACCCCAAAAAATCATGAATTTAACCATTTTCCATTCACTATATTAGCATAAGATTTTGTATACTGTACAAAAAGGGCTTTTCAGAACGGACCATTTGAAACGAGCCGCTTGCGCAGAATCCGTCGAGCAAAGGTCGCCGGGACACGAGCGCGTTTCTGCGTCTTCCGCCGTAGGATCTGTACTTTCTGATGTGGCCATTCTCACCACATGCCTGAAAAAAACGCTGGTCAGTTATTATTGTTCGTAGAGGCAGAAACTACGAGGACGAACAAATGGATCGACAAGGTTAAACAGAATTTCTACATATTGTATATGTTTTGAGACAAATTTGATTGAAGATTTATAAATCACATTTGATTCTCGTGAGCAAAAAAAAAATCAACCATAAATACAATGAAATAAATTTTTTAATTCTAAATTTCGAAAAAAATGAATGAGGAACTGGAAAGAAAAAATATTATAGTTCAACGATTTTTACGCAGATAAAATCATTTAGCATCAAAATTTGTTGAATTCAAAATGATCTCTTTCAAAGTCCAATCAGAAAAAAATTTATGGAATTTTTATTCCGTGCTAAGAAATAAGTATGAATAATTCAATTTGAGGTTTTGTCAGCCCATCATTGCAAGGCGAAGGAAGCGAATGAGAGACGCGTAGCGTGCGCGTACGCGGTTCTTGGCGCGTGTTCCATTCAAACGCTACCGATCATTTGAAAAGCTTTTTCATTGCCTTTTTTGTGTCTATTCGACTAATTTTCGAAGCACACATTAAAAAAAGAAATAATTAAATAATTAAAAAAATAGATAAAAAAAGAGCGATAAACAAGCTTTCCAAATAATCGCTGTCGGTTGAATTGAACTCGTGCTGAGAACCGCGAACGCACACGCTACGCGTCCTGCCCCTTGCCTTTCAAGTCGGGATGGATTGACTATAATATATAAGCCAAAAATGCTTAGTAAAAAAGCAGTTTCGAAGCTTTTATAGCTTTTTCGCTGGCTTCAAGAAATAGCCTATTAAAAAAAATTATTCATTACTGGTATTTGAATAAACAGTTACATCCGAAAACACATAAAAAACTGCAATGGGTTTTTTAGAGTATTTCACGAAAAAATTTTTCTTCAAAGACACCTGCGCTCCAAAGCGACGAATTTAATTAGGAGGCACTTTTGAACAGGTGGCTTACTTATTGGAAAGCGCGAGTAGTTTTCGTAGAAATCTGCAAAATAATGAGAAAGCTGCGGGGAAAAAATGAGAAAAGCTGAGTTCGGGAGAGCAAGAAAGTCCTTTTTTATGACTGAAAATAAAGTTTTCTCACCAGACACCTGCGCTCCAAGGCAACGTATGTTTCTTATGAAAGCTCAAACAACTTTCGAGCAGATTTCTAACTCGCATTCCGAACTTTGAAACAATTCAAAAGAGAAAAAAAAACTCCCACAAATGAACGGAAACGAGGTCCAGCTACGTGTTTCTGATTGGCGTGTCGGAGACTGCTGAGCAGAGTGCAGAAAATTAGGAGAGAGGAAAGTTGCTCGGAGGTTTCTGAGCTCTCGCGAAGAACCTTGAAACGGTCAAGTTATCTCGGTTCTGCTTAGGTGCGTTTGGTCTGGCAATGTTTACATAAACAGTGGGTGTCCGCGGTCAAATCGGAGTTTTTTTTTCGCGCAAACTCGTTCTGTACTCATTTTTCATACCGCAGTCTAGATGAAAAGCAATTCATAAAAGTTTTTCTGATTGAAAAGACTAGATGATTCCAAAAAAACTTCTTTTTATAACTGTAAAAAAACTTAGGGAATTTTAGAAAAAAATTTCTGGTTTGTTCAAAAAAAGCAGAACACGCTTTGAAAAAAATCGTTTGAAAAACAAAAATCATTTTATTACTGAACTAACAAAAATGATTGAATTTTTTTCACTCCGGATCAGTTGAACGTCCGTTCCTGAAGCTGCAGCGAGATCAGATTGTTAAATAATCAGTGAAATAAAATTTCTAAAAAAATTCTGGTACTGTTGAAATTGCCGTTCGATCCGATTTTTTTCTGACTTCTGCAAAAAAATTAATCATACTATTTTTTTGAAAAATTGCGCTTCTAAGCTTTTTTTCAAGAGGCTCCTCTGTAAAGATAATAATTTAGGAGTGAGTATAAATGTGAAAAATATTCAGTTGAAAAAAAGACCACCCATCAGTATAATATTCCATGATTTTTTTATTTCCTGGCAGGAAGCTATGTTTTTTTGAAAAAAAGATAATAGAGTATTAAAAATAATTATTTATATCTTTTAAAAATTGAAGAAGACTTGCTGCCGTGGCGAAAAGCATTTTGAAAAAAGCTGTTAAATTTTTTTTAAGTACCGTTCTTCCCAAAAAAAAATCCAATAAAAGCTTCGCGGCACAATTTTCCTACAAAATCATAAAATAACGTGAAAGCTCTTTTTGAGGCCGATATGGGCGAACATTCGTCAGCCACAAGGCTTGGAATTGCCGTCGAAGAGAAGGGAAAAAAGAAATAAAAAGTATGATTTCATTTTGGGAAAAAGGGCGTTTGCACGAAAAAGGAAAAGAGTCGCTGTTAGGGGTCGCAAAAGGTTGCGTATACGAAGAGAGAATGAGCAAGGCCGAATTGAATATTGGGCCAAGCAAGCACGGAGCAGGCGCCTGTTTTAACAGCGGCTCAATCTACGGAACAAAACGGGTATGTGGTGACGGCAAACGGAAACTTGGCCTTTTATGGTTGAACGCTTTCTCGAGAGTACGGACAGTACGGACTTCAATGATTGAAGGCGTTTGATGGACTTTTTTTGTGTCTAGGGAAGCTTTGAGTTTGTCAGAATAAAAAAAAGCCAATAGGAAAGTTTGCATTTTGAGTTTTTTTCTTTCCTAGATAAGTTGGAAAGTTGTGAAAAAAAGTTAATCAGAGAGATTAATTTCTGAGAATTGTGGAAAGTTGAAAAGATGAGACCTTGGGAACTTTAGAAAGCTATTTCTCATGGTTCAAACGCAGACTTTTGGTATATTTCCTGAGAAAATTGCTCCTTCAATTAACCTACGGCAGTATAGTTGATGAAAAACTGACGAGATAAGAAGGTTAGCCTTTTGTTGCTTGAGAAATTTCTTGTTTTGCAAAACAGCTGAGCACAAAAACGAAAAATACGATGCTCAAACAATGGACAAAGTGAAAAAAGAGGGGTGGTAAAAATGTAAAAAAAAGCGGTTTTTTCCTCTGGATAACAGTGCAAAGTGTTAAAAGAGAGGTGCGAAAAAGTGCCAAACGATTAGAGTCATGAAAAATGCATGAGTCGATTTGTGCGTATTGGTCATTTATCATGATCATGTATACTTCAGTATTTTTAGCAACGTTAGTACATCGTAGTTCAATCTGTGACATTTCCCTATACATCATGAATAACGAAAATCGAACTTCCTTATTTTACGACCAAGATAAAAATCGCGCCCGCAATGATAAATTACAGGTCAAACTGCCAGAAAAAAACCCTTCATAGAAGATATCGTAAGTTTTGGAGGTTGAAAAAATGGAAATTCTAGAAAAAAGAACCTCATGGGAGAAAAATAAAGCTTTTTGAGAAATGCATGGTTTTTACCAAACTGAAAATGAAACTACTTTTTAATAAAACATAGAAGTTTCATATTGTAAAAACGGTATGGCAAATAATAATTTCTATAAACTAACAGAACGAAAGATTTCGAATCTCTCTGCAAATCTAGAAGGTGAAAAATTTTTCTCAAGTGATGTTTTTTTAAATATTAATGCTGTTTCAAATATTTGATGAAAGAACCTTACTAAAAAGGCCAAAAGTTTACCCTCTTACTTTCAGGACAAAATTTTTTTCTGTGGAAAAACCTTTTCCAACATGGATTTAAAAAAATGCAGAAACGGGAATGTGTTTTCGAAGTAACTGAATTGAAATTTTTAAGAAGTTTCGAAGTTGAAAAAAATCAAAAAAACCTATAAACATCTGACAAGGGCAAGAATCATCTTCCCACTTTAGGATTCGGAATCAAAAGGCTGCTGTAAATAGACCACGCTGCGTTTTTAGGTGGCAACAAGGCTAGACAATAATAGGGGAGTGTTATGACAAGCGAAAGACAACAAAAAACACACTGTCGATTGATCGGACACGTCCTCTTTGGGGCATTGTATGCAAAAGTTGACATTTCCTAGCTCCGAAAAATCGCCAAAATCAGAAATGCCACTGAGCACACTTGTGCAGATTGAAGCAAAAAAACGAGACGAAAGTGCAAATGGGCTCGGAGGGTGAACCAAGGACCGCGGAGCAGATTCAAGAAGAAGAGCTCCGCAAAAAGCTCACACGTGTGAGTGATCTGTGAGTGGTCTGTGAGTGGGGGATCGGTGGTCTAGCGGTTGAGCCGATGTTTTCTGCGCCTCTCGCGCCTTCCACACCACTCATCGATCGGCCGCCTGTGGCATCCATCTTTCCCGTGGCTTTTCCGACTCTCTCGTCGACCTTCTTCTTTTCTACGTCAACTTTTTTCTTCTCTTTGCATACGCAAAATGACACAAATCCAGTAATAGGACACCGCCTTGAAGGACAAAAACGACTGACAATCAAATTTTTTTTTATCTCTCACATTTGCGTTTCAAGGCCAATATGAAGGAAGAATACTCATGGGACAGGGAAATCTCTTCTTGGCTGGACTTTTCAGAATTTTTCATTGAAAACTCCTCATATTTTCAACTTATTCTTAAAATGTACCACTCTCTGGAATCCTTTTCAACTTTATTTATCTCACTTTCTTTAAAAAAAGGCTCCTACAGTAACTCGTTTTGTTATATCAAGAAAGAAACCGGGAAAAATTCTAATCCATTCACGCCGATGATCAATTAATATGACAGTTCTCAAAAAATTCATTTAAAGCTGGAATGCATGAAAAACTATTTTCAAACTATTTTCAAAAAAGTTTTCCAGAAAAAAACCTCAAAAAAAGCAAAAACTGTAGAGTTGGAAGACTCAATGGATTGCTTTCACGTTGACACTTGGTAAACGAGGAAATAGAAACGAGAAGTGCCGAAAAAAATCTTTGTTTGTTTTAAAAACGTCTTGAGCGAACTTATTGCTTGTTGGACATCTACGTCAGCCAGTCATACTATCATTCCATTGTCCGAAGTTTGCATTGCTACTCACCTCAAAAACATCCATTCAGTACAGTATCCAATCTAATGAATCGAAAAGATTAACATCCCATTCTAAGAGTTAGTCACTATTAATGTTTCTTGAGGGGTATAATATGGTCCTGAAAAACACGTCTTCTTTTTTTTTGAGTCCTGAGTCATTGATTCATGAGAAAGTTGCAGGAAAAGGTTAGAGAAGAAATAAGCTTTGTTTTAAGTGTAAGACTTTTTTTTTCGGTCCGAAAGCTGATTCATCGAAGGCATACGCCGTTTATTACCACTTAGAAAAAAAAATTGCCGCGACCAGTTTTGACATTTTCAAACCTTGTTCACGATATTTCTTCTCGAAAAAAGTTTTTAGGATTTTTCACGATTATACAGTACCGACAGAAAAACCCGACTTTGGTCACAAATGTGAAGAATTCCTGAAATTTTCTGGAGCTGCGTTTTTTTTTTTCTGTGAACTGAAACTTCATCGGTGTGTTGTAAAAAACAGTCATCACAACTCCAGGAAGTTTCAGAAAGATTTATTTCCTTACAAAAAAGTTGACTGAACCCCGTTTTTTCGTATCTTTTCTGACTGTATGAGTGAATATTCAAACTTCTGCACAAAATACCCATCATCGAAATTTTTGAGAAGACTGAGGAATTACCCTTGAATTTTGAATTCCTTCCAAGAAAGTTGTGACCGAAACTCCGTTTTTTCGTATTTTTCTGGCGGCCCTGGAAGTAGGATGAACTACGCAAAATTTGTGTTTTTTTTTGGGAAATTATCAATTTTTTTAAATAATCGCAATGAACACAAGCTCTCCTAGAAGTTAGGTAAGTATTTGATACAATGACTCGACTCTTTTTTTAGTGATTTCGGCTGAGATTTCTACATATTACCTTCTACAGTAATAGAAACGTATGCTCTTCAAGAATTAAAAAAAATATAAGCATATTGCAGCAAGGAATATCCAGAGAAAAAGCAAGTTTCAAAGAGAAAGAAAGCCCAGATATCCCGAATCCTGGCCCAAAATAGAACAAGAGATCGCAAGTGGTGCGGCAGAGCGTTGTCCATTCTGCCAAATTGGGTGCTCGTTTTCAAATTATTCGCGTGCCGCCGTGCCTTCTTACGCCTTCCAATGGAAAACCCCCATTCTCTTTCCTGTCATTTGCCCTCTCAGGCCTCATTGTCGTTTTCCGTTCTCCATTTTCATTCTGGTCGTTCAACGACCACGCAAAAGACTGGATGAAATGATATATTTATTCGCAGCAGCAATTATTGTCTTTTTAACGGAGGCGAGCGTAGCCTGGCCCGGTGCGCGGAGGTGGGCAGTGGTCGCAAGATCCTGAAAAATCATGTTTTCATAAGTTTTTCTTCGCAAACTGATCTTATCAGGCCAAAATAAATGAAAAAAACACGCACCTGGCTGTCCAGGTGGTCCTCGTGGTCCTGGTCCTCCGTGAGGTCCAGGCAGTCCATCGGCTCCCTTCTCTCCGGAATCTCCTGGTGGTCCTGGTGGTCCGGGCTTTCCTGGTTGTCCGTCCTTTCCAGGTGGCCCGGGGGGACCTTGGGGTCCTGGTGGTCCTGGCGGTCCGGGAGGTCCTGGTGGAGCTCCATTGATGACTTTTCCAGGTTCACCAGTTGGTCCTTTCTCTCCTGGAACTCCTGGAGGTCCTTGGGGTCCTGGAGGTCCTGGCGGTCCAGGAAGACCGGGTACGCCGTCTTGACCAGGATTTCCAGAATCTCCTTGAGAGCCAGGAAGACCTTTAGGTCCAGGTGGTCCTAAAAAATTAGTGAATAGAAAAGTATTCCACTTTCAATGCTTTGAAAATTTTTTTTACTTTCCAGGCGCCGTTTTTTATGGAATTGCAAGGAAAATTTCAATTGAAGTTCAGGAATCGGCCAAAAAACAAATCTTGATACGAAATTCTTTGAGATACTAAAACTTCACTACTCAAGTTTAGTTATATGAAAAATCCTCACCGGCTGGTCCTGGCGGTCCTGGTGGGCATTTTTGGCATGGTGGTTTAGGTGGTGGTCCGGGAAGCAAAGTACCATCTCTTCCAGGCGGTCCAGGATTACCAGGTCTTCCAGGAGCTCCGGGACGACCATCACGTCCTGGAGGACCAGGCGGTCCGGGTGGACCAACTTGGCAGGTACAGCAGGAGCCGGCCATAGAAGACGGCGGACTGGCGGATTCAATAGGCTGAGCTCCGTAAGCGTCTCGTTTGGTCTTGCGAGCGATGCGAGCTTCTCCTGCGACAGTTGCCGATTGTACGGTGACCATCTCTCGCCACATGTCACGAGAACGAATCTGTAAATAAAACCTGGTTTGGCTTGGAAGATTGGCTGAATGAGAAACAGAGAACAACTTTTATTTCGAGTTTTGTTGTGAACGAAAAAATTTTTTTAAATTTCCCTTTCAACGATTTTTTGTAGCATCAATAAAATATGAAAAGCTTCGCACTTTGTCCGATACAGTACAAATTTTGCTATTTTAGTTCAGTTTTCATTATGGACTCCATTCAAAACCACACACAAACCTTGCAAAATTCGACTTCGTTGGTCATGACGGACTGAAGCTGCTGGACGTGTCGGTACACCAAAGGAACCGTAATCACTGTAGCGACTACGGAGATAGTCGCCAGAGCAATCGACGCCAGTGCGACGGAGCGCAACGAGCGTTTCTTCACGCACGGCGACTCCATAGGCCCACTAAAAATATTTTTGTTTTCATTTTTTCTTCAGAAGTCATGAAATTACACTAACAGCACACTACGGCACATTATTTCAAAATCTGGTTTAGGTTAGGATAAATATGCTATTTAACATTTTACAGTTTCAATCGAAGAATAAGTTGATGTTTTGAATGAAATAAACTAATAGGTATCTACAAACGAAAAGGAGAAAAAAGAAAATGAGCTGATTTCCTTGCCCAGTCCGTTATATCAGAAGACTTGCGTGACCGGGTGACCCAATTTTCCATTTCCTTTATCTATTCCGCCCATCTTTGGCCTGGATGATTGTACGTCTTCGAAGACCTTTCACGTTTTGAATATTGTTTATTTTGAATTCCATTTTGCAACGAAATATATAGAATGACAATATATGCAGAAAGGGCAAAAAAAAAGTAAAATGGTGTAATTGATGATTTTGATTGGACAAGCTCCAACTTCGGGCCATGAAAGACAAATTACCAGTGTAGTTTCATGAAAGTATGATATTTTTGCAAATTATCACAGCTGAGATCTATTTTCAATATGAAAGACAGATTTTAATGCATCCTAGAAATATGATGAAAATTACGATAAAGAGAAAAATCGCTAATTTGAAGTTTACAAAATGAGATTCGGACATGTCATCGGAAAAACGGAAGAAAGGCACTCGAGGAAAAAAACCAAAGCTCTAGTGAAAAATTAATGAAAAATATATTATTTGAATTAAGAAAAAAACTAATTTAAGAGGAATTCTGAATTAAAGCTGTGATGAGGCAACTAAACAAAAAAATTATGTTAATGACTAAACATGGAAGATTCTTATTATAGTGGTTTTGAGAGCATTCATAACTAATATAGGATTCATATCACTGGCTTGAGACAACATCAAATGGGGATTTGGAAGAAAGTCAACCAAAAAAGTTAGTCCTCTGATATGAATTTTTCAAATTATATTAATTTACACCGTTGAAAAAATAAAAAAAATGAAGAAAAAAAGCTTTTCTCGTAGACCCGCAATAAAATCATCACTTCTGACAAGGAAGGTCATTTTACTTTGAGAGTTGGGATTTTCTGCCCAGAATATTTCTTGAAGTACCAGATGAAGTTGCTGCATGTCCCAAAATGCACAACTTCCCAGTTTCAGGAAGATAGGGCACCAAAGTCGAAGAAAACCAAGGGAATGCGTGAAATTTTTCAATTTCCGAACTTTGAACCCTCGTTTTTCAAAAACAAGGAAGCTGGGTTTACACGATGCGTATTTGGTACATCAAGAAAAATTTTGGTCAATTTTGAGAAAGTTTCTAAATGCTAAGAAAAATTATCTTTCTAGTGAGACTTTTTGAATTGAAACTATGTTTGCAACGAGAAAAGGTGCTTTTTCGAAATTTTAAAAATAAAATGAAGTCAGAAATTATCTTAAAAAAAGGTTTGTTTCTCGCTTGGTCAGGACAGTGGACATTATCCAGTCGCAAGTTTTTTTTTCCATTCGCCGCTCAGTTCGCCTTTCTCCGACGTTTGATATCAAGCTTCGTTCGCAATATGCTGAAAATGGTTCAATTTCGTAGTTTTTGCACAATTCATCGCGTCTCATTTTCTCGCAAGTGGAAGAAATGAAAGAACACACTGATTGATGCTGCTTCTCGATGGCGCGTTTTCTCGCGTGCACACGCCGTCCCGAATCAGCTGCTCTCGGATTTCGCTCTGCCGACACATGCCAAGTCGCGACCTGACAATTTTGTTCTTCTAGATTGAGGGGTCACGAAGAGTTTTTTTAATTTGATTCGGAAATAAATAGTCAGGCTTCAAGGCTTCTAAACGCTCAAAAGAACTTTTCAGGACCGAAAAGCTACTCGAAACGATATTCTACCCGAAACGACTAACGTTAATTAATCAAAAAAGCTCATGTATGTGAAAGACTTCTGTGGTAGATAATTGCTTCGAAAGGGACAAAAATAACTTTTCTTTAGAAAATTAATTGAAGTAAAAATCTAGCGTCTCCAGCAAAAAAAAAATTAATAGTTCTTAACAACTTCATGTTAAACCAGAAAAATTCAAACTTCAGACTTTTCAAAAAGGTGAAATTAAATCGAATTTGTGTCTTTTCCCGCTTTTTTGAAAGCTTGAAAAACCTGAGCAACGTCTGAATTTTTAACATTCACGCAACTTTTCTCTCAGTTTTATTTTTTTTACTTTTTTTATCAAAAAAATTCAAGAATCTTATGATCAATAGTTGAAATCCGCCGTGAATCAAGTTGACCTCATTCACAAGTCTTAACTTCCTTTCCACAGAATTTTCGAAACTGGTCTCTTTCCCAGAGTGTTAAAAAAACAGTCATTTCAATTTCAGAAACTTTCAAAAAGATTCAATTTCTTCCAAAAAATTGTGGCCGGAATTCCGTTTTTTTATGGATTTTCTGGCGGTCCTGTAGAAGTTGAAGTAATCGATGTTAAAAATTGAAGAAAAAAACATAATTCGTAAAAAGCTATGATGTAGTCGTACTGAGCTCATCAAAGAGGATTTCTGACAAAAAAACATCAATTTCTGCACCAATTTAATTTTGTCAACAAGCTTTTTCCTGATTCTGCGGTGCAATTTTTCTTCAGGAATTTATTTTGGCGACAATCAGATTTTCAAATAATCAGTTCATGAGAAAAAACGCTTACATGCATTGGTTCCCGGCCTAATTTGTCGTCACTTTTTTAATTTTTGAAGTTTTCAGAATAACTTACCTGTAGTCTCGAACAGCTAAAACTAGAGGTGACTCCATTCTGCCTTCTTTTGCATCTTTCGGCTTTACTGATCCGGTTTGTCGAAATCTGAATCACATTACCTAGTTTCATTTTCAGTTTCCAAAATTTTCTATTTCTTTAAGTATCCAAATCCGATCACTTTACGAACCCTGAAAGGGATAGTTGAGAATTGTGTTCTCAATAAATTAGCCTAAACATACGATGTCTTGAGAACCGGAAATTGGAGGGAAAAAAATGAGTCGATTCCACGCAACATTATGAATACGAGGGAAAACAACGAACCTGTTCAAAATTTTGCTGACACAACTGTGCGTGACGCAAAGCCGTTTCGAAATGTCGCAGATCTTCCACCCGGCCTGTGTAAAGCAGAAATTCTCATAATTTTTGATGGTAATTGGGCTGAGAATTTCGAAATCGGTTTGGTTTAGTATCAAGCGGCAGGAGAACAAAAAAAAATTCTTTTTTTTTCGATTCTTATATTTTTTTTATCGAAACCGGTTGATAAAAGGAATCGAAAAATTCAGATTTTTAGGCCAAAAAAGCAGTTACAAAATTCCAATGACTCACGAAAAAAATTACTATTTATAAGTGTTTTATTGATTATTAGAAAGCGGAAAATCTGAAAAGTCATCTTACCGTTTCAACTAAATATTTTTTTATAAATTGATCAAACACTATTTGATGGACGAGGAATCGATTCCGCACCAAAGAAAAATTCAAAAATTCATGTCTCCAAAACTGAAAATTCGCGCAGATAACCATTCTGCGAAATCGATTCCTGAATTTTTAATCGAATTTTATAATAAATTCCAGTAGAAACGGTAAAATGATATTTTTTTCAAGAGTCAGGAAAATAGCCAGTATGACGCTATAACGCCCAAAAATCGTGAACCAAAAAAATAGAGGTCTGGATTTAGAGAGAAGAAGTGAAAATACACGACAAACCTGAAACAATTTGACGATTTCTTCCCGTTCAAACATGGAGAGAGGAAGTCCAGGACTGTAGGTCCTTCCAAGTTGATTACGGCCTGAACCGCCTGGATGAGACAATTGAATAATGAAAAGTCTCCTGATCACCGGAACTCCGGGCGACGTCTCTCTCGTGCTGCGGCGGCGGCGGCACGTCGTACTCCATGGAAGAACAGGAGAGCGAAGACGGCGAACCGCTTTCGGATGACTCAATGTAGGTGCAGTATTGTTGTTGATAGACCTTCAAACATTCTTTCAGGCTAATTTGCCTTGTGTTCTCGTTACATCGCTGTAGTCCGTTACGTATGGAACCGTCGGACAGCTGATGGTCTCCAAAGATGGCAGGGATGATCTTTGATAGTCTGATAACGGTTCCTCGCTTTTCTGAAAAAAACGCACTCAAGATGGGATGGCAGGAAATAGAATGGGATGTTTCTTGGTTTTTTATTGTTAAGATACTAATGAAGCTTGCTTGAAAACGAGAAATCATGTAGAAATAAATCTTCAGAATTTTCATCAAGGATACTTTCAACAAGTTCAAAATGAATCGTAAATGATCTTTACTCAATTTTTGCCAGTACTAGTTTTAGAATCTACCGCATTTTTTTCTTATCTCAGTACTCACTATATATGTTATATACAGTGAATAAATCTGTTATTATAAAATTTCTCCAAAAGGCGAAAGTTCAAGATTTCAAAAACTAACATCTTTTACAAACAATGAAAAACAAAACATGCGAAACTTACTACAGAAAAGCTCTCAAATTTGTTGCAAACATTCAGCGGGTTTCCCTAAAAACTCCATCTTCAAATAAATCATGAAAAAGAACTCACATTCAACCAAGCGTAAAAATCCCTTTCAAGCGTCTCCGGAGTTGATAAATCAATAACCGGTATATCCATGAGAGTTCCAGTCAATTTCACTGCAATTTCATAATTTTCACAAAAATAGATCAGATACAAGGGAAGAAAAACGAAAAACAGAGAAAACGGCAGCAATTATGCGAGGATTCCCAATCAGCCGCCAAAGAGTTACACGGTTGGAGGTGTTTTCGCCCGGATAGGCAAGCGTCCGGTTCTGTCTAATTGTAGGTTTTGGGAGAAATGGAGGAATCCAGCAGAAATAAATAGATCCAAGCTTCCTCACACTGTAAAGAATGGATGAAGAACAGTTGACGGGTTTGTAACCAAGGATGAAGGCCGAAAATGGATGAACTGCTGAGAAAATTTGATCATTTTGCTAGAGATTTCTGTGACACGCATTCAGAAAATTCAACAGGATGAAAGATAACTTTTGGAATCAATAAGTAAGGTTTTACTACATTGCCCTTGGAAACTTCAGAAATTCGCTTAGGATACTTTATAACTACCAAAAAAACTGAAGTTCATTTTTTGGTAGTAAACTTCTTGAAGTCCGTGAAAAACATCTTAACCGTTCAATTATGAAATTTTTAGGCTTTTTCTGTAACAAAAAAATGTTTATTATCTCCATTCATCTACTTTTTTTGGCCCAATTTTAAAGAATTTGATACCCTGAAATCGATCCTTTCTGTTTTTTTCACAGTACTAAAATAAAAAAATGGACTTTTTCTCGATCTCATTGGAAAACTAAACTTAGTGAGAACGAACAAAAAAATAATTCCAACTCAATTAATAGACAGATGACTAACATAAAAGGTTGCGGAACAGGGCTATGATAGCCTTGGAAGACGGAATTGTAAGCAATTCGGGCAGCGGATGGAGATAAAATGATAAAACATGGCTAGCCGAGTGAAGCACAAAAAACGGTTAGCCCGGGTCTCGAATCGGCTTGCCTGGAAGCAATCGTCTTGAAGGATCACCGCACGCAAAAAGTGGCAACCTCCCAACGACAAATCTTCTCAAACACCACAGCTTAACAGAAAACCGCCGATATCATTGGCTTGAACTTTCTGTATGAAAACATGATTTTTTTGAAAAAGTGGGATGAATAGGAAATTTTCGGACACTTCTAGGGAAAATTCTTGGTTATTCTTTTCAGATTTTTGATTCAATGTAAGTCTCCTTGGGCAGGAAAATTGAAAAATGTTGTAATTGGGAAACTTTACGAAAAAGTTTTTTCAAACGAAGAAGTCGTTGAAATGTGATATATAAAATTCATGGCTAGAAATATTTCTCAAACCAGTTTCGTATCACGTTGAACAAAAAAAAATTGAACTTCACTATGGCTGAAACAGAGATGTTGCGAAGATAAAAATTTCAACATACTCTGAGAATTTTGAAGTTTCTGGGAGATCATGTCATCAAAATTAATAGTTCATTTTTTCACTGTGTTGCAGAGTTGAACCGTAACTGACCGGAATATAATACTAAAAAAATTAGGTTATACTGTCGAGAAGAAGAAAAAAACAAAATGACACTTTGCAAAAAAATCATTTTTTAATTTTTTGAATTGGAATTTCAGAAGGTGGTCTCATATTTTTTCATTCTTAACAAATTGCCAAATTGGAGTGAAAAATAGAAAAGATACATTTTAAAAAAATTACGAAATGTATAATGATTTTTTTAATCTTACGTAAGTAGTTAAGTTGACACATTTTTCAAATAGCAGATAGAAAATTTTCCAGATAATCAAACACAAAAGACTTTGAGAAATAAGCCAAAAAAAAAGCTACAAAAATGATGAATACCAGAAAAATGCTTGGAATGTCGAACTGAGGACATTACCGTGGTTAAAGTAGAAGTCAATGGTGGATTATGCAAAGATGACGGGTCCAATCTAATGCAGTCCAAAGGAGGAAGGAGAAAAAAAAAGCATGGACTGATTAAGAGACAAAACTGCCCCTTCCTGGGGTCTAATACTTTAGCAACTGGTCAAAACAATCGGCTAATATACTTGTTATTCAAACCCGCCCTTCACCTTTTGTTCACAACGCTGTAGAAGCATGCCAAAAAATATATATACAAGCATGTTCACAATAAAACCAACAACACAAAAAAAAACCCGATGCATTGCTATTTGGGCAAACTGCGTAAACAGTTGGAACAATCAAATAACTGTTTTTTCGCATGCACAACCATACTTGTCAGGCGAGGTGCAGTTTTTGGACGGTTTGCAAAAGTTTAGTGGTGGGGTGAGATATTCTTTAAGGTCTAAAGTTCATTCGAAATTGGCTTGAGAGAAAAAATTCGTGTATATCTTCACAAGAATTGCAGATTTTGAGCTTAAAATGGGTAATTATTGCTGCAATAGTAATGAAAAACAGGTTAGCTTGGAATAAAGATTGGAAGCATTTAAAAAATCAAATCTTCCAAACTTTGAAAACCTTCAAAACCTTGATATAATGAATAAAAAAAATATCGAACCCGAGTTTTTGAGCACATTCAAGGCTTTTTTTGAACCGAGTGCTCGAAAAAGTTTTCTGAATATACTTTTTTCTCAAACCACAAAAAAGTTGGACCTCTGAGAATTTGAAAATGTAATGTGGCTGGATACGAACTATAGTCTTCTCACCAAGCTATTCAGCCTATGCCTGCAACATTTTGAGAATCGCCGCTGTCTTCTGAAGCATTCTTGAGATTTCTGAACACAAAAGGTCAAAAAAGCCTCGATTCATAGCCATATCCATTTACTTTGAAGAAAAAAACTGCAAAATACACTCCTAGGGGTCATTTTCTGAATGGAACGCTTTAATCGTTCTACTTTTCGTTCCGTAACGCATTCCTACTGTAAACTAATGATCTGCAGGAAGATAAATCTCACAGAAGATCTTCCCGTCGATCGAATGGAACGTTATCAAAGCGCTATAAAAAAGGAGATAAAACACGGGGCCTCCGATCAACATAAATGTGTTCCTAAAAAGTAGATCAAAACAGGGCAACCGCGTAGTTATAGACTTCTGTGGTGGGGCGCCGTGCAGCCAAACACGCAACGATTCTGAGAAGGCGATAAATTCTGCCGAAAACGGCCAACCACGTCGAAACAAACCCGCAGGCATGGCAGAAGATCGCGCCCCTGCCATCGGCGCTAATATGAAGAATATACAAAGATAACCATCACTCACACATCGACCAAACCTTGCCACCTGTGCTTCCGCAGCTACTGCGAATCAATGAACCGTGCAATGTTTTCATGAATAAGTTCAGCAATGATACAGCTGATTTACCGAAGTCTTGAAAAAAAAAGAAGGAATGGATGTCGATTTGCGCGCCGCGATGTCCTTTGACTTGTGGCCAATGTCCAGCTGACTCGGACTTTTTTTTTTCTTTAATTGGGCTTTTATTTTACTTTTGTTAATTTTCGTGTATCATGCTCATCATAGGGTAGGAAATATTAAAAAAAAACTATCCGAAAGCTGGAAATTTCTTTCTGATCGATGGTACGAAGAGTTCTTGAAATTCCAAACCCTCTGGTTTTCAAAAAATACCGCTTCAAAGTCTGAGAGAACCGTTGTAAGCAAATGATATAGGCACTTAGAGACGTTGAACACTTGTTTCTTTCAAGTTAAAAATTATCCAAATAAGAGGTTCCAGAATTAACCGTGAACTTTTAACATGCGTGTACGAAATATCAGCTTTCAAAAAAACGTGGAAAACTTTTCGTCTCAACTTGAAAGAGCCTGACCCTTAAATGTGCGAAACAGAAGATTGAGCTTTACCACCGTGATCTGTCGCTCATTTTGACTACCTAAGTGAGAAAAAGTGAGCTAGCGGCCGAACAACTAATATTTGAAAGCTCTACTAACACAGCTAGGCTGCTTTTATACAGTACACTGAAGAAGAATACGGATTAACTAAGGAAAAAAAAAAACAGGATAACTTAAAAATTGAGTTCTAAACACGTACAAAATACTATTGAAAAAAGCCTTTAACTCGAAAAATTTGAGCTTATTCGTTTATTGCACAAAAACCAAAGCTTATGTTTTTAATTCACATCAGTTTGATGATTCTGCTTGTAACTGGTTGAACAGTACAAGGAAAAATCAAAATAAACTAGGAAAAAAAACAGTCTCTCAGAAGAGAACATTTTTCGGAGTGGAGAAAAGCGTGAAGGATCGAGGGACTGTCTTGCTGGAGGGACTGATCCGGGGCGAATGAGCGCCTCAAAGAGATTAGAATGCAAATCCAGCTCGAGCCCTTATTTCGCCAGTTACAGCGGGTCGGATCGTCTCAAATGCCCTCGCGTTGTGTTGAGCGCTTCGGACAGTTGTTTAAAAAAGTTTGACAAGTATGCTATCGGAAAAAGGTTAAGCCTCTCAAGAAGTACGTGGAGAACCTGAAATAAATAGAAAAAAGGAATTTTCACGCCATATTTTTTTTGAAAAAAATCGGCTGGAAAATTGGAAAAAAACAGTGAAAATGAAATTTTTTATAAGGATTTAGAAAAAAAGCAACAGTTAAAAATTTCGGATTTTTTTAATTATAAAAACTGGTCCAAGTGCTCGAATTTTCGTAGTCAAAGACCTAAACTATTAAAAATGAATGAAATAAAGTTGCACCATTAGGTTCTCAAGGCTCGAACTGCTGAGAAACTAAACGGAGGATTATGCAAAATAAATTTTTTCGATCTGAGATGCAGAAAAATCGTCAATCAAGGTGAATCACATATTTTATAGAAATTTCGAGAACCCTTCTCAACAAGGAAAAATATACTATGATGAAATCAAGTCCAGTTCTCAGTTGAAGGGAAACCATGCTCTACTTGACACAGCGTTAAAAAAACTTGAAAGGAAAAAAACAATCACGGAAAAGGAAAAGTGCGATCGAGGAAATGGAGCCAGATATGTGTGAATGGATGAGTAGACGACCAGTTTTCCCTTACCGGCGGCCTTGCGATCTTCAATTCGGCATCCTTGAATCTAATGCAACAAGCAATTGCGCAACATAACCAATAATAATTACCGGCAATTGGGGAAGTAGTGAAAGGCCAAGGGAATCCAGGCATCTAAGGGAAACTCCGACCGGTATGCGGAATTGTTTCCAACCGCTAATATATCTTACTTCCTCTGAAGCTTGATGGGGGATTTTTCAGAAGAACTGCCCCTCGGGGTTGATCTCTTTGAGAGAATTTGTTTCTGATATGTAGAGGGAATGTTGACTTCCATAAAAAAAATAATTTCAAACATTGAGCTCATCTTCAGCTTACTTTTGGTGTAAAAGAAGAAGTTTTGAATGCACAAAATGAAAATTTCAGGTCAAAAGCTTGAAAAGGATGAAGCTTCTAGCAATCTGAGCGTTTCCTAAGATAGGAAACATTTTAAAAGTTGTCTTATGGCTTTTGTTCAATCACAAAATATATAAATTTTCTGATTTTCACTCTTACTTGATGTTGTCAAACAACGACTTTTTTTCTTTTTTTCAAATTGGATTTTTTTCAGAAAATCAAGTTTGAATTCAACAAAAAAATAAGATAAAGATGAAGATCAGATTGGATCAAAGGATAGTTTAAGATAAGCTACTCATGGAATGAAATGATAAGCTCCGGAAAAAAAAAATCACTACTCTGATTTTCAAAAGAGAAAAAGCAAGTTGACCTCTTTCAAAATTCATTAAAGCCCAGTAATAATAATGATGTAAACTTTAAAGTTTCAGAAGTTTTAATGAATCCAAAAAGAAAAAGGATTACATCAGAAAAAAATTTTTAAAAAAGAAAGAAAAACAAACAAAGAATTGTTTCGATTCTCACAAGAAAATGGCAATGGCAAGTTGCGCAATCCACACCCACCTGGCGGAAGCCGATCGCTTGATAAATGATCAATTGCTTGAAGTCGAAATATTCGAATATCGAAAAAAGTGAAACTCATTGGAACGGAATCTTTATTAATAAGCTTCCCGTCAAAATCAGGTACCTTCTGCAAGCTTCGTGCGATGAAAAAAACCGGGAGTTCATGGGATTTTGAGTGCAGTTTTTTTATTCTTTGAATACTGAGGGTAGGAAAGTTTTTAAACGGATATTGATTTTTGGTATAGCTTTTTTGAAAAGACTCATTGAGCTCACAAAGGCCTTAAAGTTTGACCTTGAGTTTTTGATTAACTTTAATAAGCTTGAAAATGCTCCAACTGGAAGATAAGAAAGTGATTTCAAACTAAGTTTTTCTTTGTATCTTTCCTGTCGAATATTTGTTCTTCGCCCCTATGAACTGCTTCTTAAACGGCTCGAAAATCAATCAATCGGAGTATTGCCAGAAAATTATCAGTTTTGGAAAAGAACAGCGCTCAGAAAACGGCTCAAAATCAAGTCGGCGCAAAGATGAAAAGAAGAAAAAATAAAAAGATAGATTGGCAAAGCGGGGACAAAAACGGTCGCCGAAGGAAGCCTCGAGTGGATCTTGAACAGTAACAAGTGCGTCACCCCAGCCACTGACGCATTCTTTTCGCCTTCATTCTCCGCTTTCTACCTGAATGCCTAATAAACATGAAAAGTGTGAAAGAGACGTATCTGCGGACGACGCTTTGCGTCATTCATCATGATTGGTATGATAACATTTGTCGAAGGCAACGAAGAAGCTGATTCGGAGGGGTTGGATACCCGTTTCACTGGTCAACTCTCACACATTCCAATCTACTTTTTGAATATAGCAAATTCCATCAGAACTAAACAAATATTGAGTAGAAAGAAATATGAGATGGGAAGGATTTTTTTGGGTTTTTTTCCGGATCTCGACCAAAAATGATAAACTAAATATTTCATTCCCTACTCAATAAATCTGGAAGATAAAAAAATGTGCCTTTTTCTCCGTAACAGAAATTGATTGAGAAAAAAAGTTAAAATCTTTTTTTCCAAAAACCAAAAATTGATTTTTCTTCATCATCAAGGTAATTGAAATCAAAACCAAGCAGTGTATTCAAAAAAATAGCAAAAAAATAAACATTTTGACGGATAGATAATAAAATATGATTGGAAAAAAATGTTTTTTTCTCATAAGATCTTTTTAAAAACTAGAGAAAAAAAGCATAACAATTTTTTTGTCGTAAATTTTGAAAAATTCGAAAGTCCGGAATTTTCGAAAAAAATTAAACGCTTCAGAATCCTAAAAATGAGCTGTCCGATTTAATGAATCACACTCCGAATTACACTAAAAAATGCCGGTCACATCGGGAAAAGCTGAACCATTGAAGTGCCTGCTACAAAGAAAACCAAAACAAGATTTATTGCAAGATGCAAAAAAAACGCCGTTTGAAGTGGTTGAGAAAAATCCTCATGATGTTACGATCTCAAAGGTATGAAGCAAAAGAGACATATACATACACGGAAGGAAAAAAACTTGCCGACGTGAGCTTCTTGCGTGGGGGATCGAGTTGATGAATAGCGAATTGAAATTGTATTCTGATCGGACCGACGTTCATGTGTTTGCTTGAGACCGTACGTGATGGCAAATGCATTAAGAGAAAGTATGTGAGAAGTTCCGAACTGGACTTCGCAGGCTCGCGAGACAATTAGCCGATTGAAAAACATCGTAGCGGGATCGTGGCTTTGTTCTTATTGAAGTTATACACTTCTGATCTTATAGTTCTCAAACTTTTTTAAAACATTTGCATGGCTAAATAAAAAATAACTATCATATAACCTACAGTACCATCAGAAAAAATTCAAAAAAAAAACGCAAATTTGGTCTCAAATATCTTGGGAGGAATTCAATCCTCCTAACAATTCTTGAAGCTGCGTTTTGTTCTGTCAATCAAAAATTCATCAGAATGTTTAAGATAACAGTCATCAGAACCTTAAAAATTTTCAAAAAGATTGAATTCCTCATAAGAAAGTTATGACCGAAACCCCGTTTTTTTGTATTTTTTTGATGGTTCTATCGTTTAAAAGTCGTAAATTGGACACTTTACGAAGGCTAATTTAAATGTTATTCAATATTTTCTAATTATTTCATTTTCAGAATAGAAATCGGAATTGAAGATTCACAAAATAACTGATTTTTTTTTCATCGATTTCTTTTCAGAAGGTTCTTGAAGTTAAATTTATCTGAATCAAAAAAAGAATATTGTAAACACTTCTCTCTAAACTCCAGTTTCTAATTCATAATCTAATAGAAAAAAACTGTTTTCTCTACGATATATATCACTAGAATATTTCAAAGCGAAAGAAACCAAAAATTAAAATTTTGATTTTTTTTTGCGTCTTGAAGCGGTCGAAAATATTTTTTTTGTTGAGTAAGAAAAGAATGTGAAAAAAGCAAATGGGCAAAGCGGCAAAAACGATAGGTGGAATGACAGATAGCCCAATCTTGTATCATAACATTACATTCGATACACGTTTTCATGATTTCTCCAATCAACTTTCTCTGAAGAAAAAATCCCTTTTTCTTTTTTCAAACTTTAATAAAGTCTAAATTTAAGCTCAAAATCGAAATTCTTTCAGCTTCACGTTACGATAGTCTTCAGGAATAGGAACTCTATCCTTGAAAATTGACGAAAAAAGAAAAAACTCAGGAAGGAGAAGCTGATATCAAAGATTTGCTTACTATTATGTTTTATGTACAGGCTTAAAAGGAATAATGCTGATGTTCTGCAGTTGCTTGATAGGAACCAGATTGTTTCATGAGAGATGCATCGTCATGGCGTCGACGGACACCGAAAACTATTAAGCCTATTGCTTTTGTTTGTTTGTGGTCAAGAAGCCTCTACAACTGTGAAGACTTGTTATTTCGTGTTTCTTTGGGTGCGCGAAAAGGCTTATTATGTGTTGAAACGTTTCTTCTTTTGAGGTGTTGCTCAGAAACACCTGACCGAGAAACTATTTTTGCTTTGATTGCAAGTTTTCATGTTTGCTAGCAAAAACATTTTTGAAGTTTTCTCCTAGATTAAGTTGCTACAGGCGCCGTTTTGAAATTCATTTATATGGTTTTCGAAATTAATCTCAGTTTTGAGTTTCAGACAAAGTTGAAAAAAATAAATGATTTAAGTCTCCTGAACAATAAAAAATCATCAACCCATTAAAAAAAGATTCCTGAAGAAATTGATGAAAAGTTCTGAATTTCTAAAAAAATACATTCTATTCGAATAAAAAAACTCCCGGAACGAAAGCTGAAAATTCTGAAAATTTCCAGATCAAGGCGGCATGTAATTTTTTTTTTTGCTCACAAAATAACCACTAGAAAAATTGATGCAAAGCCCCGAAGTTTCAACAATACATTCCATTCAAAAATTTTTTTATAAATTTTATCGATCCGTACTTCATAACCTCTTCCACCTTTTCAAACTATCGAGAAAAAGCTGGGAAGAAATTGTAACTTGATTTTCGATCTCCAAACATACGGAAGGCTGAAGAGGGCACAACCGAAACTTGTTGCAATATTGGCCCAATCAACACGACTGTGAAGGTCGTTCATGTGCAGGCTATATATCCTTTTTTGGGGAATTTAATATTCGGTCTTCAGTTCAATCAAAAATCGATTAGCTGTTTTTTTGAGAATGGTAAATATTTTTGAAACAAAAGTCGAAATTCAAGGTGATTAGGAACCAAAAATTTCTTGCTCATCCTTTTTTTATAACATAAATAAAAATGCTGATACATGAACAAAGAAAAATATAACTAAAGTATAGAAAAATCCTTACAAGTGGATGAACAGTTTGAGGACGATTCAGCGGATATGATGTGGAAGCGAAACAGGCTACTGGTGTCGATTTCTTCCTTGTTCCTATTGCATAACTTCGTAAGAATGCATTTTGACGTCTTCAACTTCCTGGGCTTTCTCGGCGACAAAAAAAAGTACCGTTGCCTGTTTTGAAGAATATCAACTATCAACAAATTTTGTCCCAAGTTGTAAAATAATTTCCTTTGACTTTTTAAAGTTATCTCCTGTTTGAACCATGGGGAACCCAATTTCTTTAATTCTCAGGCCGGCTCCGGCTCTAGGGATACTGGGCTTTGCTTTACGTTCGTAAGACCATGGAGACTCTTCAAAATACTTTTCGGCTAGACAACCCCCGCTTTTGTAGTTTGCAAAATAACTGCGTTGATTGTCTCACAGAGCACATCAAATAGACAAAAATAAAATTAATGAATCCTCTGGGAGGCAAGTTCTACAGAGAAAAGCTTCTCGTTAGGTTTTGAAAAACAGGAATCATCAGAGGCCATTTCGCAGTCAGAATGGTTCAGTCAACTTCTAAAAGCTCAAACTTTTTACTCTTAGCTCTTTTTCGGATCATTATTTTCTGAATCATAAGGAAGATTCGGTCATAAAAAATTTAGCTAACTGAAAAAATGAAATGTAAGCAATTACTCATTGACTACGTCTAACTTTTTTAGTCTACTTCGTTCGAAGAAATTCAAGTTTCTGTTTGTTCATTAGCTCGATAAATTATCTTTCAAGGAAAAGTTGATGAGCCATCAAGTTACTAAAGATTCAAAAAAGTTGTTTTGCTTACCCAGGTAGAAGTTAGGAAGCTTCACAGCAAGTGGTTAAACGCCTTCCACATAGCTTCAAAACACCTTCTACTTAGAAGAAAACCTCCTGGAAGCCTTTCCGAAGCATTCCAGCAGGCTTCCAGTAGGCTACCAGCAGACCTTTTTTCATTTTTTCTTCCAAATACCGTCCAACCACCTTTCGTACGCCTTCCAAAGGTTTTTTCAAGACCTTTTTGCTTCCATACATCTACCATCCTCCTGATGGTTACCTTTCCAACACCTCCTCAAATTTTGCCCGAGTTACTTACTTTTTTATGGATCCAAGAAAATCTGTGTCAGTTTCACAGTAGATCAAATGGAACGCATTTCTGAGGAAACGCGCAATTTTTTCTGTGTCGGTTGGGCACAAGATCCAGATTAGGCTTTTTTTGCGCAATACTGATTATTTTAAATTTAGAATAGTGAGAAAAAATAACTATCGAAAAATTTTGCTTTCAAGGTGACATGAACTTTTTGGACCCTCTCTTCAACTTCCCAAAAAAATTTTCAAGAATCCAGGACAGTTTTCATTCTTTCTTCTATGTAGAAGTATCACATATTGCGGTTAGTTCAGACAATCAAACAATGAGGTTCTGAATAATTAGTTGATTTCAATAAGAGAGACCAAAGGCTTGAGGAGAAAACCAACGACGTCAGCCGAGTCTCCAGCGGTTTCGTTTTTTGTCAATTTCCTGGTACATCGCATGATCCATTATTAAGTATAATGAGTTATTTGCCACAAGGGCGGGTTCTAGACTAGGACGACTTTTGTGCCACTTAATGACCGCAGTTCGTTATGATGCTAGACACAACTCGGCCAATCATTGGTTAGCTAAATGGCTTCGTTTGGAACTTTCTCAGTGTTTCTTCTTGCTTTGAACCCCCGCTTGGCGTCACTGGCTCATGAACTCAAACAGCAACTCATCATTAATTAGTTCACGAATAAAACAACTGTTCCGTCTGAATTTGTCTTATTATTCAAATAGTTTTGCCTGAGTTTTGACCTAATAAAAGTAAAATTTCGCTTTTTATATGTTTCATTCTTTTTTGTAGCAATGTTCTAGTTCGAGCTCGATGCAAGTGTAGTTCACCAATTTCAATATAAACGTCGCGGGTGTTTTTTTTAAAAAAACTTAATATATCGAGAAAAAAAGAGGTTTAAATTTTTTTTCTCAAAATCATCAAGATAGTCTAGCCTTTCCGAGCTCCACAGTGAAACAAGCAAAATTTAACTTTCAGATATTCTTCAGTAAGACAGATCAGTTTCTGAAGCTTTTTTCAAACTCAATCACAAACAGAAATCATCAAAACTCGTCGACACTTTTTTGAAAAATCTCAGCATCATACCGAGAAGTAAAAGTAATTTCACAGCCTCCTTCGTTTTGTTTTCGAAAAATTCTCTTTGTTAACTTTGACGGGGGCTGTGTTTGAAATTAATTACTTCGTCAATGTGTTTTCCCTCATTCTTTACGGTTCCCTTCTTAAATTATTCCTGCTTGTTTTCTATGAAGCAAGGAAGGAAAACCAATTTTCAGTTGTTATTATCTAATCCAGAGTTTTTTTCAGATGATTTTTTCTCTCCGAGTCCGAGTAGGACGCTTTAAAATCTTCCCACGTCTCTTAACAAGCGTCAAATGACAAAGCTGATTATGTTCATGGATTTATTGAGTAATTTAAAGTGCTACTAAAGAGAAGATTTTTTTCCGGGAATTATTTATCTTTTTTATGGCCTCGGTAGTTAAAAAAGTCAATTTTACTGTTTTTCGATGCATAGGAACGAAAATCTTCCAATTTTTGAGAAATTGGAGATTAGAAGCTTCTGTTTAACTTTAAAGAATACAGAACAAGAAAAAAACCGTAAACTGATTTATTCTTAACGAATACATTCAACTTATCATATGTCACTATTAATTTGTGATTAACTGAAAATTATAACTCAGAATAATTTTTTTCAGTCAAAAAAAGTCAGCAAATAATTTTAATTCGCTACAGAAAAATTTTTTTCAAAAAACCGTATTTTTTTCAGCCATGTTTTGCTCATTACGATTCACATCTAAAACCTTCAGATTTTGAAATTTTCATATTTGATAGACGTTCTATCTGCGTCATTATCATTGTAAGTGAATTCCGTGACGTTGAATATTCAGAATCTCTGAATTATTCATTGCATTTGTAAAAATTGTTGGCATAACTACTTCTGTCTGTTTGCCATCTCATCTGATATTTGAGTATTTTGACAATCCCGAAATGAACGTCTCACGCTGGGAAAAGATTTGAAGCCGCGCCATTTCGTAAAGTTGTTCTCAAAGGTTTCTGTCACATACATGATTCTCTCCTGCAGTCACATATGTATGCATACTCAAAATATCAAACATCGGTGCTTCATTAAACCAATTTGTAGGCGTTTTTCTCGTTTCCTCCAATTTCGATTCTCAAGCCGCCCGATGGCTAAATATTTGCCGCGTGCCTTTAACATTTGTCTCCGTAAACATCGGCAGATATTCTTCAGATCTTATTAATGGACTCTCGAATCGCGGTTACTCTTCTGGTCTTGCTTTCTCTCATGTCAGTGTCCAGGTCCGAAGCCTTTTCCAGATCACAGGTACTGCTCCCTTCTTTTATTCACTGTGTACTGAACTTCCATTTTGTTTCAGTGTTTTTTTCTCGAAACATTTCGTTAGAAACAAATTTGGATAAGATGAAAAATAAGCAAAGCCTTCAGTTGGTCACGCACTCATAGAAAAAAAGCCCTGTTTGCTTCAAAAACAATTTTTAACAAAATAGCACTGATTTGAAAATTTTCAATCACAAATCTTCAGAATTTCTTATTTTTCGAATCCCCCAAGGTACTGCTGACGTGTCTAATTCAAAAAATTTTATAATAATCTGCGGCCAGAGTGAAGATCCTGTTTCAATAGAATGGGAACCGATATTGAAAACAACTGCGCAAGGCTTAATTCAAAGTTAATCCGATAAAAGGCAGTTCCCGGATGAGATAAAATGCTATTTTCACAAACAAGACAGCTTCTATGTTTCCATATTCAGTGAAGTTGTCCTTATCAGCAAAAAAAAAACGGAAAAAAATATCGGAAGCTATTTCAAGCGATAATCCTGAGATCTTTTTTGACTGAAAATTCCTCCCGCGGAAAAGCATAACTTTTATGGACCCAAACCCATGACTAATTTGAACTAATTCAGTTGCGCTATGGCGCTCCTTTGCCGGCTTATGCACCTCACGCCCTCTACAGATTTTACAGTTCAAGACAGGTATTTCTAAAATCATCGCATAAATTTCCTTCACTCGGTATTTTTCAGTTTGCGCCAGTGCTGATGAGCAAAAGGAACAATGCTGAAGTCGTCAATCATATACTGAAAAACTTTGGCACACTCGACCGTCTTGGAGATGTTGGAAAATAAAAAGGCTTCTTAGAAATCTGTGGCTCATTATTTTGTGACTTGGATCCCATCCATTTCAAGAATTCCTTCTTGCATCTGTCAAAGGGAAAGAATTCGTAGAACTTTTTTTTCAGATATTATTCTTCCGGAAAATAAAAGTATTTCTCTGTTTGTTCCGTTGCATTGTGTTCCTTTTTAATTATACGGGGCGTGTTATTGAAGGGTCGCTGAGAATGGGATTCTCAAAAAAAAACCAAAGCTAGGTTCTGAGGAAAAATTATTTTTTTAGTCATAAAATCCTGGGAAAAAAGATTTTTTTGTTTTTTGACATGGTTGATACGCAATTTTTTTATTCCTTAGATAAAATTTCTAGGGCCAGTTAGATCTGAAGATAGAAATCAGGGCTTTTTAAAAAATTACCAGCTTTGGTTGAATGAATTAAATCGAAACAAAATTAATAAATCTGGTTGTGGGCTTGTAACGGTCCACTCGATCACAAGTTCGATCCCGCCGCCAGCGAATCGGAGAGTTCAGGAGATTGTTCAAATGTGAAAGTTCAATTTCGTTACAAGGACAGATAGTACCGTCGGATAAGATACGAAAAACCAGAGCATCGGTTACAACTTTCTTGTAAGAAGTTCCGTTTTCTGAAAATTTTTGAGGCTGGGTTTTTTTTTGTGAGCTGAAAATTTATCAGAGTGTTAAAAAAGAAACAGTCATCATAACTCCAAAAAGTTTCTGACGATATTGTATGTCACTAGATCCATTTTTTATCTCTGATATCAGAATTTTGTTTTACAAACTTGGAGCGCCAACGCCTCCTGATCAATACAAAAGCATGAGAAGAAGAAAATTCATAAATCTGACTCAAAAAATGTAAGAATGAAAACCAAACATCGATTCAAAAGAATATTTATTAAATACGCTGATTGTTTCACCAAACCTCACAACCAAAGTAAGATAGGGTTTCAATGAATAACTGGTCATCCCGTAACGGAACTCGATTTTGAATCATTCTGTACACGAAAAAAGAAACATAGAGGCAAGTACACATCGCGATAGCTAATAACAGTTTTGAACATTCTCGAGAATTTTTGCGTTTAAACGCACACAACGACTGTTGAGCACATCATGTCGTAGAAGAAGCGGTTGAAAGGGAACGTGAAGGCAAAAGTTGTCAAGGGGAACAGGCCGTTCACCACAATGTTCTTCACCAGTGAGCGGAGCAGGCAGCTGAATATTGTTATTGAGAGTGACTATGTAATTGATCAATCCAAATTTTTCACTGGTAAGAAAAAAAAATCAGAGAATAAAGGTTTTGTTAACCGTAGAATAAGACCTAATTATTCTGAAATTCGGATACTGTGTTTTGAACCTTTCAACTGCTTGAAGAAGTTTAAAAAACATGGATTAGCTTTTATTCGAAATTCCTCAAAGTTTAATCTTTCAACACACCCGATGCTGGAATTTTTTTTTAACTTCGAGGTTTGATTTTTCAAAAAAATTGCTTCAAAAATTTCAGCTTAAAAAATTTGACCTTCTCGTTTGACTTACTAATTTTTCCAAATATTGTCGAATCTTAAAAAAAGGTTCGGATTGTTTTTCGAAAGATTACTTCAAGTAAACTCAAAAAAATTGATAATTTTTTTAAAAACAAGTTTTTTTTAGTGACCGGCTTCTAAAAAGTGTTCATTCAGAGAAAGCTCCAAAACATAAAAAAACCGAACCAACTTGAAAAATTCAGCCAAACTAATAAAAATCCAAGAGTTAAACCTTTTGAGGCTGATCGGGCGTGGTCCATTGACACGGACGTTTTCTGATGTCATCGTGACGTCATGCACAAAGAAGGCTTCGATCACTCTTATTCCCATACAGTACTTCCCAGGCGTCTGACCGTTGGCCAAGAAGCCTATGTCATACGCCATAACGAACGCCTGAAAAACAAAAAAACTTTGAAAAGAGATAAGCCCATGAAACTAACCTCGAGAAAACTGCAAAAGATTTTGCAGAAAACTTCCAGAGGAAAGAGAGCTTGGGTAAGGACAATGAAATCGACGAACACTATGTCGTTAGTTTCAGGGTCGATTACTTTGTCGTAGTCACCCAAATCGCTGAAAGTTTTCATGAAACATGGTCTTCCTTTTTAAACTCACAAAAGCTCTAGGTAGGCCAAGAAAAACAAGAGCAGGACTTTGAGGGCCAAACAGAAAATTCCATCGATCAATTCTGCGGCGATTCTTCGTGTGAACGATGCAGGACTGGAGGAAATAAATGTAAATTCTGTCAGATCTAACGTAAGCAAATTTCACAAAAATTACTTTTTTCAATGATTTATACAGTTTCCTCTCCAAACTTTCTTGATCAATCTCTGATAAACCAGAAAAACTTCTGAGACCTTCCAACTCCCGAGTTTTTTGAAAAGAAAGCGTTAAACTTTCAGAATTGTGTATTTCATCGGTTTTCAATGAATTTTGTGACCCTTGAAATTTTTTTGAGATTTAATGATCTTTCTTCTCAGTAGAAGAAGCAAAAACTGAAAATGCAGTACAAAAGTGAGTCCTCATTCTGAGTCTTTCTGGTTTTTTAAGTGTTAAATCGTTTCGTTTCATAATAATCTTTTTTGAAACCGTAAACACATATTCTGAAATTTTTGTAAAAATGTCTTTAAAGTCTGAAGAAAAATTACTCAGTTTCTTGTTGTCATTGATCGAAGAGAAAATAACTCCAAAGACAACTTTTGTACAAGGCTCCTAAGCTATAGCTGATTCACGGCACGCTTCAGCCATCGAAAAAAGGGTCTTGACACGATAATGCACGAGATAGTGCCTGGCTGGTAGAGAGCGCAGACAGGAAACGCCCCTAAGCGTCCCAAGCTAGCCGTGAATCAGAGTTAATTTTTGGGTTTTTCGCTGTTCTCTAGTTGAAAACTTTGCGCTGTAAAAAACTCAACTTTTCGAAAAATTACTGCTTCACTTTATTCTCAGAAGGTTCAAAAGCTTGGTCGGAATGCAATTGTTTTTTGAAACGAACGAATAAAATTTTGCCCAACCGAAAATCAACAGCCGGAGCGTTGAGAGCCGTCTCGGTAGGTGGTAAGTTTCTCAGAAAGTCGACGCCAGTCGCTCTGGCACGAAAGTTCTGAAAAAAAAATTTAGATAAATAGGTAAACGTTAAAATATTAATTCAGCAACAAGCAAAATAAAAAACGAACGTTCATCGGCGAGCTGGGATTGATTCCCGCTGACATTTCCTGACAAGCTTTCGCCCATTTGTGATACTCGGAGACCTTGAAAAAAAGAATAACAGTGTTTAAAAAAATGATAGATTGAATTGTATAGAAAAAAATTTAACGTACCCAACTGCGAACATTATCTGCGTAGCTTTCAGAAAGAGCCATAGTCCTTTGTCTCAGAAAAACGATGGGCTCAAGGCTTTTCGTCTTCTCAAAGTTTCTTCAGCCATTTTTTTCGCTGCAAAAAAATAAATTTATAACATGGAGAAGAAAAATAAAAAAATACTTTGAAATAAAAAAAGACTGGAACGGAAGAGTGTCCTGACGCGGCAAAAACAAGGAGGTAAACGCGCTCCAATGAACTTTGCGCGGGAGTTTTGAATGTGGCGGAATTCTGTGCTTTCCATATAACAATTATGAAGAAAAATGTTTTTTGAGGGATTCAGAACATTCAAAATTCCTTAAAAAAATAAGAAAATTCGCGAAGTGATTATTATTGCTTGAGTTTTTCATTTTGGAAAACGCAGCTATTTTGTAGTTCTGGAAAAATTGACCAAGTTTGCTGTTATGCAAGACCAACTTTCACGATGTTTTTATCATTCAATGAAACAGGAAAGCAGAGTAGATTCAAATTTGAATAGAAAGCTTCTTATGTTATCTCTTTTTAGAACGGATTTTTTTAATTATGTATCCAGGTTTTTTTCTCTTGCTGACTAGGGAACTACTCGGACTCGGGTACGCGTTTCGAGTTGAAACTTTGGTGACTTATAGACCCGGGTAGAAGTACTTGGAAATAAGAGAGAATATCTGCTAAACCACATAGGCTTCTGAGAAAAAGCTTTTTGAAAATGAACAGTTTAAGTTTGAAAATTATCAAGTTTTTGCTTTCCTCCTTCTTTTGGCTGGAAAAAGAGTTTTTTTAGAGTTTATCATAGCGGGATCATTCAAGGCGGTTGTATTAAAAATATGAAATAAGGTAAAAAAAGCAGTATTCTAAAAAAATTTCAAGCCTAATTCTCACATTTTCTATTAATTTTTTCGAACCTCAACGCGCTTTTTTCCAAATGTTGACATGGCAATTTAAACCCATTTTTACAAGAAAACTACAAAAAAAAGGTTCCAAAAAAGTGCAGACTTCTAAAGAAACCGCTTTATTATTTTCTAGATTTTAAGCGAATTCCATGATATTCTCTAGATTTTATCATCAAATAATATCGTTATAAAATGAATTTATTATTATTCACTCCTTATGAATTAAGTATGTTAGTGAGGCCAGTAGTGTGTGTGTCTTAAACTTTCAAAAACCCCAGTGGGCCTTTTTGAGACTGTACAGTTGAAGATTCCGTGTAAAAGCTTCACTCGAAGTGGTGGCTCTTATTCTGAGTTTTCCACCTGAAGCACGGTTTCCGGGCTCCAGCACAAGATCTGCTACATTCTGAACTTGTCTTGGCGCAACTGGGTGAACTAGGAGAACGAGGCGAAGGACCTTAAGACAATGCTTCAACTTTTTCGACTACAAGTTTGGACTTCTAGTTCGCCAAAGGCGGTTGTTCGTTATAGCTTCAAAAGCTCTTGTTCACCGCCTTGTCGATTATATCTATGACTAAAACAACAAAATAAATTATTTGATTTTGTCGAGATTTTCTTCGAATCAAAATCGAGAATCTCAAACTAAAATCCCAGAAAATGAAGCTGCTGAGATATACATATCAGTCTGCCCTTAGCCTTTCCACTAATCTTCAGAGTGAACCTCTTTTGTCGTCGTCTATTTTTGGTTGAGCTGTGTCTTCAAGAACCTTTCTGTGAGTGTCATGGATTATGAAAAAAGGTATGGAGACTCGGGAAGGAGATATCCGCCTGGAACAAGCCCCTCATGCATTGTTCTATGTCCAAAAACGCGTCTAATTCAATTGTTGTGTCGAAGGCTATATTTGAAGGAGACGACTGACGGCCATTCCAAGGCCGATCGCATGTGTATGGGTGTGTCGTCAAGAAAAACAGAATCGACGTCGGCGTGGACGCCAACTAAGCGCGGCGCCAAATGATGAACAGTTTACCAATGATAACACTTTGCCCGCTACTATTACTTGCGCAGATGCGCCAAGTCGAAGAAAAAGTGTCGGAAATCGATTGGAATCGGCCTTTTTCTTCACATTGACTTTCCTGTTCCATTTGAAGCTCAGCTCTTGTTTGATTTTTTCGAGAGTACTTCTTTTTGGAAAATTATATCTAGAAGCTGAGGTTTGTTATAGGAAAATAGTAGAGCTGTCCTTGAAATTTTACAAAAAAAAAAAACTTTTCCGATTTGTCTGAAATGAAGCTTTAAACAATGCTTCATCATCATCCGAAAAAAATGCCTAATCCAAGTTTTGAAAATAACATAGCTCTCATTCCTGTTTCACACAAATTGCTCTTACCAGGCAAAATCTGCAATGTTAAAATAACCTAGAGAGGAACTTTTTTTATATCAGATCCAAATTAATTTCCGATTTTGATCATTTTTCGAAAGATTCAAAGATTTACCGAGTGTTTCGAGGTCCACTGACTTCATCACGTATTTCAGTAAGCATTTTGTTCTCACTGAAACAAGTTTCATAAAGGTTTGTTGAGCCCTTTCTTCCATTTTACGTAGATCACATCAATGAAAATTTTGATATTTCTCTGTTTACACGGTGTTTTGTCTTTTTTTAACAAAAAAGCCATAAAAAACGGAAACGAAACGATCATTCTCAGCAAAAACGTTCTTTTCTGTGCGTGTCATAATTTAGGCTATTTAATTTTTTTCCTTCTCTTGGATCTGCTGTACTACACTGGTCAAAATTGAATTGATTCTTCACATTTTTTTGTTTCATTTCATTTGAGGGAAGCTGTGTAGTAGGTTTCAATATTTCATATAAAATTTCTTGGAGTTTTGACATTTTTAAGCAGTTATTCGTGAGCTCACAGCTTCTGTTCAAATCGAAAAAAGCCTTGTTTCAAGGAGATATAATTTTTTTAAGCACATCCGTGGCTCGAAATGTCTTCAAAAATTCAAACCGCATTTCGAAAATTCTGGGTTTTCAGTCTAAAAATCAAAAGAATTGATCGCTTTTTTTTTTTGCAAGACTCAAAATTTCAGACGAACACTCTGTGTTCTATGATTTTCATTCCCCAAAAATGGATTTTCAAGAATTTTTTCGAAATATATGAAACATCCGTGGCTTCTTTTGTCGGGAGTCAGGCAGGTTTCGGGTATCTTTTTGATACAACTTATCCAAAAATGTGAGAGCCCAGTTTTGATGAAAACCAGAGGTTTTGCTTGCAATCACTTTTTTTTGGGCTTTCATTTATTTATAATTTGGTGAAAAAGTAATGAGCTTTTTGATAAAAGTTAGTGCATTCAGAAAAAAAGATAACATTTGATTAATGCAAAAAATGTTATCCATATGTATCAATGTTATTCATATGTATCAATGGCCATCTTTAACTTCCTTCGGATAAAACAACCTTTTCGAATATCGTTTATATTGTAAGCCAAAAACAGTAAAATCACCAAAAAGCTCATTTTTTATTTACCAACCTAAAAGTTTTCCTCATTCAATTTCCCATTATCCGAGCTAAGACTATCAGGTTCTGAATTCGTGTCCTATCTTAAGTTTTTCTACTCCCTCGGCGGCTAAATCGTGACGATGGCAGCCGAAAGATACGGTGATAGGAAGATGGACAAAAAGATGCTTGCCACAAATGCATAAGACGCACCCGCGTCTGAGAAGGTGTGGTCGATGGGCGAGTCTTCGCTCAGATCGAGAGGGAGTCAGAGATTCCTGCGCCAACGTCCCCTAAGGCGCGAATTCCGCCGGTTTTTTTTCTGTTTTGACAAGGTTATTTCAAGCTAAATAGTTCATTTAGAAACGTAAATCGATGAAATATATGAAGTTTTTGGCTTAAAACTAATTAGAAGAGATTGAGAAAAATAGAGGTTGTGACCAACTTTCTGCTGGAATTTCTGCACTGAGAACTTTTTGATTGAAGTTTAGTTATTTTTGAAGCAACCCACGTAAAATCATCCGTATTTGCAATTTTTTTTTTCTGAGTACAAAAAAGTGCTAAAAAGTTACTTGCTTTGAAAATAAAGACGTCAGAATGTATACCTTGATGACTAACATCCACATCATGCTTTTCGGAAGTTTTTCTTTACCTCGAAGCAAAAAATTGAATTCTAGTCAAGGGCTGTAACCTAAATATTTTATTTGAATTAATATTTTTTTCCTTAGAAATGAGATCCGAAGCTTTAAAGGGATTTTTCATTAAATAAAACTAGTTTCAAAAAGCCCCCCTCTTCCCCCCGCAATGCAAATTTTTGCTTCTTCGCCATTCTTCCAAAAAGAAATCCGTAAAATTATTTTTTTGAAATAATTCCCAACTTTCTCTTTCGAAAGAGTTTTTCTGTAGAATAATTGTTCCCCAGTTTGAAATTCTCAACTTTGTTCGTCCTCACTTCTCATCTTCTGCCTCAAACCTCATATTTGGGTACTTTTTTTCTTCTCATGAAATTTTTTGCCTCTCCGACATCTTATAATTGTCGCATCCGGCGTACACATTTTTTTTTCAAGCTCGTTCACGCGTTTTCGATCCTTGAATAATTGAGCTGCAATTATGACGCAATGAGTTTGCCGCAAAATGAGGAAGACAATAAGGCGCAGACCGACTCAAAAGACGGCGATGAAAAGAGGAAGGTGAAGTCAGAGCCTCAAAATGCCCAGAAAGTTGCCGAGGGCAAAAAGGTTTTGAGTTTTAGCAGATTTTGTAGAAAATCGGTATCTTTAGGAGGACTGTGGCAACGTGTCAACGTCAGCCGGACAAGGATTACTTCAGAAAGCCCCGACGCTTGAAGAATTAGACCGGAAGCTGGAAGAACTTCATGAGATGACAGAAGTGACTCATCTTCTTCGTCACAGAAACAGCTTGAATATCGACTCTCTCTCTGGTCTCACCAAAGAAACTCTTCATAAAGAAACTAGGAAGAGCGCGGATCTTCTTTGCTACGTTGTCAATGAAACGGACGAACTTGAAGTTGAAATTCCACGAGGCAACAGCTCAAACTGTGATTCCAAAAACGACGTCGATCACAATAAGTCAGAAGAAGTGACATCAAATAAAACAACAAATAGAGCATCCGTTCAACTCGTTCCTGAAACGGAGAAAAGAGAAGACGATAAAGAGACAGTTGAAGAAGAATCAGAAGATGACCTAGTGGACGACGACATCTATTACGACGATTTGGCGTCTGTACTCTCGGAGGAAATCAACGATGTCGTTCGCGACACTGACAGCGGAAGTTTTGAAAATGCAGCCGTTTCTAAGCTGCAGCCTTGCTCCGACGATAATCAATCATCAAGTTTTGATGATAAAGTTTGAATCCTGTTTTAAAAACTTTATGAGCTTTTTTTCAGTTTATGGGGAAAGTCGCAACGTCTACCGGCCATCACAGTCTTTCGCAAGCTTTCATGAACAAGGTTATCTAAAAATATTGTTTCATTGTGTCAAATTAACAAGAAAAAGTGCGGAGTATCTTTTGTTTAGATTTTTTTATAAATCTTTTTGAAAGTAGCCCCAGTTTTCAAGACTCCTTTTTTTATAGGGATTTTTTTCGTCCTTCCATAAACACTTCCTTTATAGATTACTTTCCCGATTTTTAAATTAGAAGAAAAAAATCCTTTCATATTTAACAGAGATAAAAACGTTTCAAAGCAGGAATCTACGGGTTGAAAAGAAGATTTTTTTAGAATCATAATTCTATCAAAAAGCCGGAAAAACGCTGGTTTTTTTATGTCGACCAATAGCCAGATTGGTCTGAAAAATTTATCTATCCTCAAATCCTCAACTGAATCTCCTGCACTTTGCTCGTTACCATATTTTAACGGAAATTCTTTTTTTATTAGATTTTATTGTGGCAGCCATATTCCTATTATCGTACCGACAAACAATTAATATTTCTCAGGATGCTTCTTCGAGCCACAGAGCTTCCCTTCTACACGAAAGAGCGCTCAGCAACGATTCACGCACGACCAGCTTGATGTCTTCCTCGATTGCTTCATTCCGACGACCTGTGTCTCATTTTTCCGTTGACAACTCTTGTTTTGAGCTCGACCATTCTGCGCAGCATTCGGGTACTCCCATAGAGAAGGTGAGCCAAATCTTTCAATTTAAAATACCGAGTACAGTAGAAAAGTAAAAAAAAAGGAATGAACTTTTGTAGTGAGAAGCACGAAGGTATTCGAAAGTCGCTTTTGTTGCTTTTTTCTAAAATTGATACAAAATTTTGAAAGCAAAGACGGTTATGAATCTATTGAATGTAGATCAAAGTAAGAAAAACATCCAGTAGAATCTTGATCACCGTGACAGGTCCCTTGTAAATTCAGATGTTCGTGAAGTCGTCAAGATCAGCGCCCGAAATGAGTATTCATGACGTCAAGATTTATGACGAATCTTTAAAGTCTTCACTTTTCGACGGCGTCATGACAACTAGCGAGGTAAGTTTTTTCTCTCCATCGCATCGATTCTCTGCTTTGATTGTCATCAGTCATTAATCAAGCCAAGTTTCGAGTTGCAGCCGAGTGTCTCCAACGCCGCCGTTGATCGTTGTGCTTCTGGCGTCTCAGCGTCGTGCCAGCCGCCCAGTTTCTGTTTACGGTGCGCAATTCACGACGGCGTTTGGAACGTCATTTGGATACCGATTTTTATCAAAATACACAAGAAAAAGTTGAATTCGTAACAACATCAGCCACGAGCTTGGTTTGACCGTAAAGATCGTTTTTCTTTCTAGCTAGAGTTTTTGAAAAATACAGTCTCTGATGAAATATTTGGATTTTAAAAAGACCGCGAAAGCAATATTTGTTCAACTACTTTTGGTTTTTGGAACGTTTCATCATATCTCCAGCCCTTTCATTAACAGTGTTGGAGGGAATCGAAAAGAATTGATTCCTGTTAGACCTGGCGTAATTTGTTTTCCATACAAAAAGAGATTTCACCCAAGCTTTTTTGTTCGTAGTGAACAGTTTTACAACATACTAAAAATCATTCCAATTATCTTCTGGATAGATTTATCGCTCGTCTTTTCGTAACTGAAAGATTGGTTCCAAGAATGAAAGAGAAGGAGAAGAGAAGTGGGATGGGATAAATTCTGTCTAAGGAAAAAAAATTCACTGCTTTGAAAAAAAAAATGGCATTTACAGATTGGATAAAGGGCTCCACGAATCGCCCATTCCTTTGTCTCCTAAGGTTGAAAAGGTCTACCCATTTTCAATCTTGCTGTTTGATTTTCTCTTCCAGTTCTTTTTTAGCGATTGTTAGAACTTTAATTCTTTCATAACTATTTCAGAGCTCTAAGAAGAAGAAAACTTCGAAAGAATCAGAAGTCATCTTGGCGGAAATGAAGCCGTCAACTTCTTACTCTGAACAGAGCGAAAATGTTGTATTGCTGAAACCGGTTTGTTTTATAGCTTATCTGAAGCAATAATTCAGCAGGACCTATTTTTAAGTACGCGGCAGCTAAAATATGTAATAAGGATCAAAAAATGATTGGTCGATTTCTTCTGACAGATTTGGTAACGAAGAAACAAAAAACTGATAAAATCAATATACAGTAATAGTGAATCAGGTTGTACTATTCGGAAAGATAGGAAACAGGAACTTAAATCTGAAGAAGATCAATCTGAATTTCGCATCAAATCAGAGAAAACAAGAAATTTCGTCTTCGAATTTTTCTTTTTGTGTTTGTCACTTGCAGTTTACATTTTTCTTGGATTTTCTCCCTATTTTGAGCTTTCCGTAGTTAAGTTTGAAACTTCAACATTTTAAACTAACAGTCTTGACCAATGATTTAGTGATAATTCGAGAAGATGAAGAACCTATCTACCCATTTTTCATTTTGTTTCAAGAAAAAGTACCATTTTCATTCGATTAGCAAAAAAAAATTCGCAATTTTTTGTAGCAAGTCGAAAACGCCGAGGGTGGCAAAGAAGCCAACTACGATCACGTCAGTGTGAAGCTAACGGCCGTTCGTTTGGCCAGATCTTCCAAAAAACCTCTCTACATCCTCGCAAAGCTCGACGCTAACGAGAGTCATTGTTCTCCAGAAATCAACGTTCGAAAGTCGTGGGTTCCAATTTTTAGTTGTTCTTTGCAGTCTTTATCGCTCTCATGTCTTCTCAAAATGTTTGCCCAAGTGTGGTGAAATTGACGAGACAATTGTAGTGCAACTAAAAAAGGCCGATTTGTAGCGATGCCGTGCTCCACGATTTTTCTCTCGAGTCAACCGAGCCCTTCGCCCACCTCCATATCATTTTTTTCGAAGGTTCTTTTAACCCTTGTTCTTCTAGAAAGAATATAGAAGATAGCAATAACCCTGAAGTCTGTATTTTTAGGGACACGCTCGAAAGTGGCACGGCCAGTGGGAAAAGTTTCCTTGAGGAGAACTGAAATCGCGAACGCAGTCGATAAAGAGTGGCGTATGAAACTCAGCGCCGTTTCAAAGTACCCAGAGTTCTGCGGACAAATTTGCGTTGATCTTCGACGTCGTGAGGGTTTTTTCTCTCTGAGGTTGGTTATTGCCCTCGGGCCTTATTGCGGTTCTCATTGCAGAAATTTCGGTTTATTCGGTTTTTTGTGGCAGAATTTGTTCTGCGTGAGACTAAACTTCAGTTATGACGTGTTTTTCCTTCGGGGCTGAGCTGCAATCTACCTAGTGTTACAACTTCTTAGGCTTCAGTTTCTGGGATCCTCATCGTTGACCCAAAACTACAGCATTTCTACTCTCTTTTTTTCAAGTACAAAAACATCATACCATTGCATTTCTTTGCCGGAAATGCCTAACACTTCTTATCATTTCGACTGATAAGAACAAACTTCACGGCTTAAATAATGTTTTTTTTTCCTTTCTTTCTTTTTCTCTGAATTTTGCTTATTCAGAAATCATGAGTATTTTTTTTTCGAGCTTTTGAACATCCGCGGTACTCAATCAAGATCAATTTGAGCTTTACAGGATGTTAAGGAAAATTGTTTAACTCCAAAATTTTCAAATGTTTGCAGGACCATTTTCCTTAGCTTGAACAGGTGTTTCAAAAAAAGACGTTCAAAAATGCAAGAGAAAAATCAGCTGGGTTCGGTTAAGAAATCTCAATTCATCGCTGATCAAATATTTATTTTAGTGAGGCCTCCGCATCATTGAAAAGGATCATTCTCTTTTTATTACGTCCAATCGCAGCCGTTATTTTGAGGAATTTCTCTGTAATCCTGCAGGCGCTGTTCAATCTTTTTTTTTAGATTTAGTAGCTTGGAAAAATAATTGAGATGAATATCACCTAAACCCATAGAACGTTATTTAAAGAAAAAAATCGCAATAGAGTTGATAGAGAAATCACTTCACAGCTCTTCGAATCTTTGTAATTTTTTGAACTGCGACTGGTAAAACTGAAAGAAAACTTCTTTTCTTACGACATTACAAGTCAGATTTCCGAGAAATATTATGCCTCAACCCGTAATGAATAAGAGCTTCTGAAAAAAATCTGATGAATTAACAAAATAATCTGTTAAGGAAAGTATTTCTGCGGGCAGTTTTCCGCATTGGACTACTCGCAAAAAAGTTTGATCCTGCACATTATCGATTTTTTTCAGTTGTGAACCTTTTCCACGATTTGGAGAAACTGTCACTATCAACGATAGATGTAGTCCAAAGAAAAACAGTTTTTGAGCTTATCTTGTACATTTTAACAGTCTATTTCTCCATCACAGAATTTGGGACCACATCTGCGATATTCACCTCCCCGATTCCCTAGTGAAAAAAACGAAATCCCCAGAACTCCTGCAAGTTATTACGCGTATCAGAATTTAAATGATACCTGCTTGATTTTTCACGTGAATGTGAGCGAACAAACTGATAAAATTTCTAAGATAATTTTTTTGAACGAGTAGCGGTTTCGCAACAATCATTTCTCAAGTGCTGAGATTTATACGACACCTTTAACGAGAAATGAAACATTTTCGAGGTGGAGCACTTGGCAGCTGGCCGGCCACCGCTTTGAAAACGATCTGAGTTGGGGGCGGTTGAATGATGGACTCGAGAAACGAACAAGCACTTCCTTTACACAAACAAACGCCAAGCATGCTAGACTTGTTGTACGCATCGAAGCCGCACTCTAATTACGTCTCGGCTGCGTAGTCCCGTCTCCGTTCTTGACTTTTACCGTTTTTTTCTCATAATTTCTTGAAAAGATTGAAGGGAATGAATTCGGTTTTGTTTCTGTTTGACTGTCTAATCGTTCCTAGAAAAAGAAAAATAAGCTTTTTGAAAAAAATTTGAAAAAAACAAAGTTTTTTTGAAAATTGTGAATGAACCTCGTAGAAAGTGAGTTTTTAGTTTATGATCTTATTCGTCATTTGATTTGACAAAAAAGGAAAAAGTAAGAACCAGAAAAAAACTTAAACACATAAGAATTCTAGTAAATTTAGTTGTGTCTCTCAAATAATCCATTTTTTTCTATCCAGAGGTCCTTCGGAAAAATTTTTATCAGAATTTAAATGAAGCAGGTGTTTTTTTTCAATGTGGCATTCCCATTACCCATTTCGTCATTATTGCGTATAAACTAAGATTTTTTTCATTCTTCAATACGGTTGGAAACGAAATCCCAAAGATGGGTGCATATTTTCTTCTCGTTCTTGAATTTTTTCATGGTTCTTTGATTTATTTCGAAAGAAAAAAGATTCGTGATCTTTTATAGGCCCAGTAAAACATTTTTTTAACTTCTGACATTTTTTTCATGAAAAGAATGTTGTTATAGTCTATCAAGAAAGCTTAAATTTGAATTTTTATGTAAATTTCCAAATTATTAATTGTTGAACACAGTACAAAAAAAATTTTCTTTCATTTTTCCATGGAGCGAGAGTTTTTTTTTTCCGATCCTTTGTTCATCAAGCGTTTGTTCTCCCCATAAAGTACATTTTCGGCGTTCAACCTCCAATTTTTTTGCAGTCCATTTCTATGTCAGCTGATACACCTTTTTTTTTAATTCGGACAACAAAACTTTGAAAGGCGAGAACATTTTCATTCTCAACTTTTTCTTGTTTCCATTCCAAAAATACTTTGTTTGGAAAGTATGGTAAATTTAGCGTGTGCGTCAAATCCGCTCGGTATCTCCATTTAAACCTGGATTAGTTTTTTTTTGTTGGAGCTTTTTAGATTATAAACATGAGTTCGTTCCTCTTTGACAAGAAGGCATTAGTGGGAAGTTTGACATTTTCCAAAGCTTTCCTCGGCATTTCTTGGCACTTCTGAGCAGCCACCTGCGCAAACTCTTATCTTCGAGAATCTGTCTCGGCTTTCATCCGTTTTTTAGCTAATGAGCCAATCTTTCTGTAATAAATATTGCCGAAGGGCAAGAAATCCTCCTTCAGACCTTGAAAGGATTTTTCGGCATAGTCGTGAAATTTTTGAATTTTACGTCAAACATCCTGTAAACTAATGAATTTTCAATCAATAACTCAAGTAAGAAGAAATTCTATAAGAAATACAGAACTATCGGAAAACCCAATTTTGGTCCGTTTTTTTCTCGAAAAAAACCATCACCCACGCTAAGAAATCTTGTATCATTTTTTTCGGGAGATTCTATTTTCTACTTACTAATCTTTCACTATCTTAAATGTCACGAGGTAGAGAACTGCCTAGAAAGAAAAAGTTCTTCTGCAGGTTCTTCTGCCTTCTTCTGCAAAACGTCATAGTATTTATCAGTTGCAGGAAATTATTCCAAAAGTAATAGTTCCCTTGTTTTATTGATTCACTGTTTAGAACTAGAATTCTACCAAACTATCCATTTTTTCTGTTATTTTTGTCCTTCTTGTTAAAATAACTTTTTGATCTTTTATCCAAAGTAAAAAAAAATTGATACTTTGCATTAAAGATTGGAAAAAGTTTTTTTTTTTTTCAAAAACCAGAACGGATATTTATCTGTTTTTCGAGTTTTTTAAGACTAAGCGCTAGTTCAAAGTTTCACAACTCCAAAAAAGGAAACGTTTCAACCATTTTTGAAGCGTTTTTCACAACACTTTTTTCAGCGCCTCTGAAAAAAGAAGACCTTACGAACCAAGCTACATTATTTTGTATTTGAATCGTTGACTTTCACTTTCAAAACACTGTGACGCACAAGTAATTTAGCGAATTTTGAGAAAATGTCAATGAGTCATATCTTCGTCGTGAAGTAATTGGAGAAGCAAGCCGGAAAAAAAGTGAACACTACGCAGAACGAGAAGCACAGACGTGGCACGAGAAAAAATGAAAAAAAGCGCGAAATGACGTAGTTGGCGCCTTTTGTTTGTCCGAAGTCTTCGTCGGGTCTGGTAGGTCGCGCAAGATTGATCGACGGAAACTTGGGAAACAGTAGAGGCCAATGGCGCCAACTTGAATACTCGACTACACCCACGCTGAGAAAGAGCGGAAATGGAACCTTTCGAAGAGGAAGAAGGAAGCCAGAGTCAATTCATTGCTATAAATTTCAGTAGGACCACGTTCAATTTCTTATTGAGGTCTTGCGACTTTTCTTTTTATCGCAGCGAGGGGTTAAAAATGATCTGAAAATTCCTTGAACTCCTATTATCATCTCCCATTTGTGCTTCAAACTCTTTTTAGGCTTTTTAGGCTTCAAAGCTTCCTGAGGGTCTTTGAATTTTTGAGACATGTCCAGTAGATCATCGCTTCAGAACCCACTGACCAATCATTTTTCGAAAGAAAAAGAAAAAGCTCGAAGAATCGACCAATTTTGGAAGGCAAATTATGTTTTGCACCGTAAATACTTCTGATTTGAAACCAGTTGTGAAAATTTTTTCTGATTCAAAAAAACCTGAAAAAAATTTTTGATGTAAAAACTTTTTGGTATTGAAAAATTTTTGATTTTTTTCATTGAATTATCTTTTTCCCAATTCCCCAAAAAAATTCAAATATGTTAATGTTTCAAATTTTTCAAGCTACGGAAAAAAATATATGCGAACCTTAATTTTTTTCTCGCAAGAGGGGGCGAGTCTTCGCAGCCTCTTAATCTACGAAAAAACTTCCGTTTCCTTTTCCTGCTATTTGCATGCCATCTTTCAACTTTTCATCGTTTTTCTAAGAGCATAAGTGGCTAAAAGAGTTTTTTCCAAACTTCTTTTCCAAAATTTTAATTGAACTGTGAAAACGGTTGATTTCTCGATTTTTCATGCCCATGGAGATCATTCGAAAATTTCTCTTAACTGATTTCAACCAAGTTCATTAACTTTAGAGAAAATGATTCTCCATCAAAGAAATGAAATTGTGCGGGTATTTTCACCGTGAAAAATCTGGAAAACTATGCTTTAGTTAAGGAATGAAAAAAGAAAAAAGAGAAGCATGGCAAAAACAGTTTGACCCCGCATTTTGGCGCGCGACTTCTCGAGAGTTCGCGGGTCCTGGCCAGACTCTCATTACGTCGTCAGTTCTTTTGGGTGACCCCACCGTTCAACAGTTTGTCAGCTGGTTTCTCTGCATTTCCATCTCTCTATTTATTTTTATCGTTTTACGTGCTCGTTCCCACTCGACTAAGCTTTGAAATTTTTTTTCTGCCTCGCGCTCTCATTCTGAACTTTTGCGGGGCTCGCTTTCATCAGATTTTCCGCATTTCATTGCCAACTTTTATAGCCAAATAGAATCTCTCGATTTTTGATGTGTATAATATCTAAGTTTAAACGAGCGAAACAATCATTTCGAATCTAGTGTAAACAATTCATTGATGTGAAATTGGATTCCTTTGTAGTTTATATCATCCACACAATTCCAATATTCGTTCTCACAACGTAGCTTCCCTTCAAAAAACTATTTTTTTTGTCTCTGCACAAAAAGACTATTGTTTTCAACTTTATTTGTTAACTTTTTCATCACCTGAAAGTTTTAAATATTTTTGAGAGCAGTTTGAAACCAATCATGAAACAATTTGACAAATGAAGATAGTATCATATCTCATAATCAAGTTTTCGCTTTCTAGCAGACCAAAAAAAAACAAACAGTGCGCCAAAGAGAGATGTTGAGACAATTTTCATGCGCGTTTGTCAAAGTGACTGAGGCGCTAGAACTAAAAATCTTTTTGACAAGATAGGCCAGCTTATTTTATTAAAACATCCTTAAAAGTCGGCCGAAGCATTTCTTGATTTACTAGATGCAGATATTTTCATTCTTAGTTCCCTTAGTTCGAAGTTTTATGTTTTTTTATAAAAGTTTACTGTTTTGAATAAGTTTTTTTTTTCAAAAATGACATGAAGGCCTCAAAAATCGCCACCTTGTACAATAAAAAAATTAAGGAAAGTTATTGAAAATTTTCGATCCGTAGAATGAATTTCCTTATTCAGACTATGAGTCCTTTTACCGCCTACTACTTTGAAATCTCCGTCTCGGGCCGGCTTAAAAAGTTTTTTCAATTTTTTGTGATGCTCATTCGTGTTCAAGTGCGCTTTTCTCTGGTTTAATGTGACGATGCAAAAACCGACATAAATCGAGGGCGGCTCGGGAAAATAGAAATAGGCGAACGAAAAAAAAAAACGCAAAGCCGCCAAAACGTACGTGTTCAGAGTGATCGATTACGGTGGGCTGCAGTTGAAAGACACGCAGCAACTACATCTGCTCGTCTCGACACTTGATAATCCAAACGTTAGTGCGGCAACATCAAGAAAGAGAGATTTGAAGAGCGGATTCCAGGAGTTCGGCAAACTCTCGATTGGCGCTGATCGACGTAGTGTTGAATGGTTGGAGATGCCCTGTGTTGAGGGGCTTTTATCTTTCCGAATGACTCTCTGGCAAGATATTCTTAAAGGTGTCAACTCCGTCTTCCATGGCCAAGTCCGGTTAGTTACTGTCGGAAAAAGCTTTACCCATTCCTCCGTTGAATCCTGTCAAAATGAGTTCAAAGGACTATGAACGAAAACGGGACAGAAAACAGCCCACTGAAAAGTTCTACGCCTTCTTTCGGTCGAAATCTCAAATTTTGAAAATTCTTGAAATATTTGGGCTTGAAAGTTGTTGAATAAAGTGAATCCAACTCAAAACTTCTTGTTGAATGTGGCAAAAGTCCTTTTTGAATTTTTTTTAAATTTTCGCCGCACAGTTTGTTTTAAATTTTGGTAAAAGTTCAACAAAAAAAATGGCTCAGCAGAAAACTAAAAATAATTGTGTGATGATGAGAATATTCTTTGAACTCTTCATTTCAATCTTTTTGCAGAGTGGTTCTCATCGCAGATTTCCCGAAAAAAATTAAGCTAAAGATTTGCTTTTTTTATAATCATTATACTTTAAGCGTCGATGTGGACGAGCGTTGGCGGAGCGGTCCTTGTAAATGGTTCTATCTCCGATCACGACACGCCGACAACGCAAAGCAGGAGGTTTTTCGTGAAATTAATGATGAATTAGTGGTTTTTCGGACTTTTTGGATAATGAGATTAGCTTTAGTCAGAGTGTTTCTGTCTATGAAATTGTGTTGTTCATAACGCCCACTGCTTTGAGCTCGATTAGCTCATTCTTTCTAACTTCTCGCTGTTCAGATGGATGATGGAAACGATATTGGAGAAGTTATGATCAAGACGACCCACCGCGTTGAACACGTCCTGCAACTACATGTCTACAGGTTATCTAGCAGAATTGCGCGTGGGTTTCACTGATGAGCTTTCAGACCTCTTCTCGATCTCTTGTGTGCTTCCTCGACTGTCCAACCTCTTACAGCTTCTCTGGTGGCTCTCATCGAGTCGCTGCCTAAAGTAAATTTGAACTAAACTATCTGATTATTAATTAAGATTGAGGTGGACCTGGGCCAAGTTTCAAAGGCCCTTGTCGAAGTGTCACCATCAGAAACTCTTCGACCGTTGCTCGATACTCTTTATGAGAACAATATCTACAAGTGCCAGTGAGTTTTTAAAAATGAGACTCGAAATTACTGTAAAACATTCCAGAGACGAAAATACTTTGTTCCGAGGGCAGTCTCTGGCGGGAAAAATGCTTTTTGAGATTCTTAAAACATACGGCAAATCTTACTTGGTGATAACTCTCAAGCCTGTTATCGATAAGGTTGGTTCAATCCAAGTTTGCACAAATAAAAATCTTCCCAGATTTTCAAAGAACGCAAAAACTGTGAAGTTGACCCGTCTCGATTGCCACCAGGAAGTAGCGCGAAAGATAAGAACGCCGTGAGAAGAAAAAGTTAATTACTTTGAAAAAAGTTGTTTTTTCCAGTATCAAGCCAATTTGTTGTCTTACTTCAACGCCGTCTTTGAATGCGTCACTCAGAGCTCAGCTAATTGTCCTCATTTTATCAAGCTTCTGCTGGCTGATTTGCGAAAAGTTGTGGCCGAGAAGAAAGGTGAATACTGAAGGATAAATAAAAACAACAGTTGATTTTGAGGACGAATTGAAATGGAGCGACTTGCGCTTTCGTCTTTCGTCATCATGCGCTTTTTTGCGGCTGCTGTTTTGAGTCCGAGAGCTTTTGATATCCGCAAAGAGCAACCGGTAAAAAACGAAACTAAGCTGGAATGTACCAACATTTATTTAGGATCATCGAGTTTCGCGTACTCTTCTGCTTCTCTCAAAAATGCTCCAACGCGTGGCTAATTGCACTGTCAGCGACCGTCCACTCTCGCAGAAGGAGCCGTGGCTGAGTGAAGTCTTGGAGCTGGTCACCGGAAATGAATACAAAAATGGCATGACCAAGTTCTTAGACAAGGTAAGTGTCGAATTGGATTTTCAATAAAAAGTAGTTCAAAAACCTGGACTTCTAACCGACCTTATGTTTTCTGTTTTAGATTTCACTCGCTCCAGAGTATGAAATTGAAAGAGAAACAGTCACCGTGTTCAAGGTGAGCAGAGAGGCATGACAAAAATAAAATGAAAATGTTTAGTTTGGACACTTGCAACAAGTGGACCCAACGCGGACGGGCTGGAAGAAAATCTTGCAAGCCAAAAAGCGATACATCCAGTTGACCGACACACAACTTGTCTGGCAGAAAGACAGCCAAAGTAATCCCACAATTTCATTAGTGGCTATGAAAATTGTTCCAGGCAACCCAAAGGGATACTTGATGCTTAGCGATATAAAGTCTGTGACGGCCGACGACAAACATTTGATCACAATCACTACTGACAAGCTCCAGATGCACTTCGGATCTGCGAGCGCGTCGGACACCACCGAATGGTGATAACTTCAAAAATCTTCCAAGCTCAAGGCGTTTGACTGGAAAAGTTATAGTGGCCACTATAGAGGTCCGCAACTTAGAGAGGACACCAAAGTGGCCATTATGGAGATTCTTTATTTAGTGGCCACCTCAGTAGTTTTTCATCCATTATTCCGACCAGTAAATCTGACAGTTTTGGAAAAAACAGATTGGACCTGTTATGTTGATCCATTGACCCCTGAAGTGGCCACTAAAACTTTTAGGGGTTTAGTAGTAGCATTTCGACCTCTATAGTGGCCATTAAAAATGTTCCCAGGAGTTTCCAAAAAAGTTAAAAGTATTAAACTTTGAAAAACTTCCTTATGAATGAAAATGGAAACTTGGAAGTGTTCCAATCCTTGAGTCGAAAGAAAACTCAATTTCAAAAAATCCTCTTTTAGGCTAGCGGCTATTGAGAAGCAAAGAAAGCGAATACGCCGCGAAACCTTCGGCCTCACCAATGAAACTTACGTCAGCGACATCGAACGCAATCTTGACGTCATTCACGTAATCTTTTTCTGTCTTTTCAACTTCATAAACGCTATTTCAGTGCATTTTATACAAGTATTATGACACCATGCAGCAATGGAGTCTAGATCTACAGTCTTGGGAGAAAGTTGACAAAAAATCCATGCCTGAAATTTTGAAGGCCGATTACTTGTCGGTAAGCTTCTACCATGGCAATTTTTTCTAATCAATAATTGTAATTTCATTCAAAATGAATGTCAGTATTCTAAAATAAACTATTGCAAATGTAAAATCGGGCAACTTGTATATGAAATTTCTCTTTCGAAGCTTTTTAAAGTCCAGCGATTTGCTCAAAATTTAACGATAGAATCACATAGACTGGAAATGTAAATAATTCAAACATCTAATAAGATTTTTGTAGGCGGAGAACCGTGAAGAACATCGCCTGAAGCTTGCCGAAACACTTCGGAATACTTTGGCTGTTTCACAAACCATCCAGAAAGTTCACAACGAATATGAAGAGCTCCAGAAGGTTTTTTAATCACTTTTTGTAAAATAAGGCTTGAAATTTTCAGGAGAAGAACATGACCAAAGAAGAATAGACGCTTCTTAGAACTGTGATCTGCCGCCGGCACCTATTTGCATAATTAACTTGTCTTTTAATTTTTCCTACCGGTTTTCCACGCATTCATTCGGACCAAACATATCATAAGAACTAATAATAATCGAGATTATCTTACTAAGACTCTTTTTAGCATAATTATACTAACTATGTAAAAAAATTACTAATTCTATCTAACCAATTGTTCCCCACTAACTTCTTTTCCTTCTACATATCATGTGAACCCAACCAAGTCTAACTGTTTTCATAACTTAACCCCGTAACTTACCAACATATTGACAAAAAGATTCGCATCATGATCTCACAACAGCTTTCAAAGTTCTACGTTATCAACGAATTGTGTTTCCAAAGATTTAATAAATCATCATTTTCATGGTTGTTACACACAAGAAATTTATTAATCGAAAAGAATTTTGGGTGTTATTGAGGTGGAGACGGCCAAAGGCGTCTGGAGAGTTAAGGCGGCGCAGATTTGTCCAACTTCCAAGGCTTCGTCAACCGTCTTTCCGCTGGCCAAAGCACACATTACGCCGCTGTTGAAACTGTAAAGCAAGTTTAAGTCTTTGGAATAGAATATGGGGAATTTTATACATGATTTTTTTTCCAGAAAAAGTGGTGCTTTTTTTCAAAAAAATTTTTAGAATTCAGGATCAGTGAGGGGTTTTTCTACTCGATTTTTCGATCGAATTTTTGTAAATGCTTTGAAAGCTCGATCTTGAAAAATATAAAGTTGGTAAAAAAAGAGAACCTTTGGATAAGAGTTAGTTAAGTCAGATAACTTGATTAATTCAAAATTTATTCACATGTATGTGAATGACCTCTATCGTCCTTTTGATGAATCATTTTTTTTTTCATTTTGTTCATTTTGAATCAAAAACCTCACTACTCGGCTATTTTGGAACTGTATGAAGTTTATAAAATTCTTCACTTTTGAAAAAAATCAGCTTGCTAAATAATAACAAGATTTGGGATTTTCGCAATATGAGCCCTACCGAAAAATAATTTTCTTCATCAATCTTGCAAAGCCCTCTTTCTCATGGCGATCTATGTTTACGCTTGAAAAAAGATAGGACGTTATCTTACAATCAAATCATTTCCCATGCTCTTCCATCCGAGAATGTTTTTTTTTGTATAGCGCTCCGATGGTAAATTCAGATAAATACGGTGAAAATATCTTGCGAATTATTGAACGACCGACCTGTCACCGGCGCCGGAGACAGAAAAAACTTTCGTTGAGTCAACGGGAGCAGGAACCAATCGAAGTTCATATTCTTCTTTCTCATTTCTTAAAAGTGAAATGAAGATACCAAATCACTGGGAAGTTTACTTGGAAACAACTACAGAGCCCTTTTCCGCAAGGGAGACGACAAGGAAAGAAAGATCTTGGAGGAGAACTTTATTTCCAAGCACAAAGTCAGCGACAGTCTCAGGCGAGGACAGAGCCTTATCTGGAAGAGTTTTTTTGCAAATTTTTCGAGAACGAGAAAAGAACCTGTGGTCTGGACCCCGCACTCTTGAGCCCACATCCTGAACTCGTTGGCATTCGGGGAAGTGGCTGTGATCTGCCGAACCAAACCCGTTTTGAAAACTCTATTCATTTTTTTGATATCTGTGGGCTCTACCCAAACTAAAAAAAATCATTAAATACACCCACGAAACGTTGTAAAACAAACTTTTGCGTTTGTAATAGCTGCCGATTTCAATAGCTTTTTTCATAGTCTCAACGGATAAGTTACTGTCCAAAAGTAGGAAATCCGCCGTGCCGATTACTTTTTCCTTTTGGGTGATCTAAAAAAATAATTCTGAGTGTATGAAAGAAAGAAAAAAAAACCATTTCTGGAGTGATGAGGGACAAAACTTTTCCGATCGAGCTGACGCCGTAGCGCACGTTTCCTTTTTGGTTCATGGACATATAAGTCGCTGTAGACGCATTGGAAATTGATACAACGCCAGAAATATCCTGAATCATTTTCTTGAAGATATCCTCAGATACGGCTCACAATATGAGAGCACTGTTGGCGCAAGTAATCACCGTGATCGTCTTCACCCACTGCAGAAATCAAAACGGACTCACATCCCAATCTGAAAATGTTAATTACTTCTTGAAAGAGTGAACAGAAAAAGCGCGTCTCAATCGATTAGAAGATCAAAAACCAAATTCGAAAACTGACCATTTCCCACAAGTTTCTTTTCCCAGCACCATTTGGATCCATTGTAAACAAAGAAAAAAAGCTCCGACTTTCGAGTAACGCACCGAAATTTGAATGGGGAATGGGTACAGGGAGAACAAAGGGAGGAGGTGCCAACCGAATCCAAAAGGAGACGCGTTCCCCGCCTCGTACTTTCTTCAATCCGTCGCAGCGAGTGGCGTCTCCTCTTTTCCTCTTCTAGTTTCAAACCATGCTCTTCGGTCAAAATTTATTTCAAAAATTAAAGATTTCGATTCATCCTGTTGAAGCAAGCTAGTACTCTGGCGATAATTACATAACACAAAACTTTATTTTGCGACTGGTATTTTCACACAGGTTCTCTGATTAGTTTTTTTTACGGACATATGTCTTTATTCTGATAGCTTTCAGCATTAGGGGAAAATCTCGAGAAAAGCAATATCGTACAGAAAAACTGTACGGGCTTCTCGATTTTAAGAAATCATATGATATAAGTAATTAGCTGACATTCAAAACTTGGAAAATCACAAAAAACTGAGTTTTCTCAACTTTATTTGAGAATTTTCGTTATCCCGATTATGGGAAAAATGTTCAGTTCCCAGCACGCGGCTCAAATAAACCTAATGAACCATACCGTATTCATGCATTTGGTGGACATTTGGACTTATAGGGACTCTCAGGCCCCAATTCAGGGGCAATTTAAGTGATTTGAATCGGGAAAAAGTTTTTCAAAAACCTGGCGATGGCGTCCGCATGATTCCTCGCAACCCCACCGCACCTCTGAAACAGTTGACCGACGTAGGAGCCACCGTCATTCTGAAAAAAATGCACAATTTTTGAATCTTTTACGCGCCTTGTTTTTATGGATTTTCATTAAATCAATAGATGGTTATTGATTTTCACTCGAAAGGAGGAGGAAGCGAACCGAGGGGCATGGACCATCCCTTGCCCTTTTCTTACCAAACATCTACTTGCGCAACGATTTTCATCTTTCTTTCAGCTTTCTCTAGGCACGAAAAAATGTTTCAAGGAAAAAATAACTTCATACGATCCTTGGCATTATATTTTTGTTCGCATTTTGCGAGATTCGAGGGCTGTCATTTGTTTTACTTTCCCAACAAGATCCGCCTCTTTCCCATTCTTTCTGTATTTTCAGTCTTCGAGCTTGCAAACCGACACGATGGGTCGCCATACCGATTGGATTTATTGGACAAATTTTCTCATGCTGATATTCTCGGTACGCTCTTCCGTAGGAGTCAAAACTCATCGCCTGTAACTTCACAATTATGACGTAAAATTTTCTAGGCGATCGTCTTCCAGAGGATCTTCAGCATGTTCCAGAGTGACATTTGGAATTTGGTGCCCATCTCCTTCCATCACCCAGTCTTCTACATTGCCACGTCTCTCTTCACTCTCCAGGTGCATTTTGATTCTTCAAGTACATGAATTCGACTCAAAGTTAAGGTCATCGTGAGCGTTAGCGCAATAATCGCAACGTTGTGCGCCGAACCATCGGTGCTCAAACTCTCATGGGCAATGACCGTAGTGCTGCTGTTCGCCGACTTCATCATGATTTTCCCCTTGGCCGCGCACTTGAACTCTGCCTACATGTTGTTCGCCCCTTATTACAGTATGATGGCGGAAGAACTGGTATGCTTTGGTTTCTTTTTCGAATTGTTCATTTTCCACAGTCTTCCAACTGCTGGTTCTGGGACTACTTCAATCACAAACTGCACTGCTGCCCTCCCCAGCTCATCGTGCAAACCTGCCTTGGTCCATTTAAGAGCAAAATTAAAACAATTATAATCTTTTAGATAGTAATTTCACAAAGTTGGACGGCCCTTGTGTCAACGTCTCAAATGAGTTGGAATGCGTCAATCCAATCAGACAGTGAGATCTTATTTTTGATGAAAAAATGTTGGTCAAAAACTCCTAAAAAGGGTTTTTTGAGTTCCTCTTTCCGAAGACAACGGAAGGTGTTTTTATGAGACCCAAAGTACGCCATCAAAGTTCAAATTGTCCAAACAACAAAAACGGAGCAAACAACAATTTTTTTTGTGCAGATTCGAAAATTCATCGATCGATGTTGACTAACTGGGCATATCATACTATATTACAACCACCCATCATGAATATTGGTAAAAATGATAAGTATTGTCAATGCCGAGGTGGTATCATTATTGTTAGAAACCAAGCTTATTAAGTAAGAAAGGCGGTATGCTAAGAAAAAATTGATCTATTCATATCAAATTGAAGAGAAGTTGGGACAATAGTTTTTAAGTTGGATGCAGCGTCACATTGACCTGGCCTCCTTCATCATCTACTTCATCCTGGTCCCCCTCAAAATGCTAATCGCCTGCGCGGTTCAAGGCGATATGCGCCGTTTCTTCTTTGAAACGGAAATCCGCAAAGCGTACGTATCCTCACTTTTTTCCCGCTTTAGGAAGATTACTTATCAATAATATTTTACAGGAGCCTCGATGACTTGGAGTCTGGTGAGGAAGAGACTAACGTCGATTTTCCTCTCGCTACTGCAGCTGCGCCTGAGCTGCTGCCCAAGCCGATGGCTGAACTTGCAGTTCAGCATGTCTCGACCACCGACACTGCGATTGGAACCGAGAAACCCGAAAAATTTCTCAAGTTGACCCCCCGCGTCGAGTTCATCATTTGAGCTGTTCTTATGCGACACTTTGACGCTTGTTAATGAAGTTAATTTTTGCTGTTTTCTAACACGAATAAATATCTCAGCTGAGCAAACAGAAATATATTTTATTTTTCACAAAATACCTTGACATCTTCCTCCGTCACTGCTTCGAAGTCGACTATAGATGCTCCAATGGAAACCTAAATTTCATAATTATCATTTCTTTTAACCTCATTATTAACTCACTATACGCGGTACTTTTAAATTCGTCTCATTCTTCTTGTTCTCCGAATCCCGAGAAAAGTTTTGAGCTGGAGTACCTTTATTAGAGTTCGCCTTTCTATTAGCCAGTTCCCCAGCAATTTTTGCATTATTTTTCAGCAAAGCGATGTCTGAAAAGTAATTCATAAGATTTTCTACAACAAAGTTAGCAAACTTGTTTTCATTGAGGCTCCTTTTGTGAGTTCATTAACACGAGCCAAAATAAATGGCGTCACTCTTTGGGAGTTCACATTCTGATCTCTAAACATCAATTATGATTTGCAGAAGATATTTCAATCACTTTGCTTCTTTCAAAGCTTGGTCAATAGCGGTTTGTATAACTTGACCGTCAGCTGCAAATTTTTCTGGTATCGGGCAAGCAAGAAGAGTTCCTGCGGAAAAGCCCAGCTGCGCAGATGTTTCTGTAAAAAGTGTTCCCTTGCGGAAAGAGCTTTTTTATCTACCGTACCCTGGAGAGCGATGATCTCATCGAAGCAGGTGGTACAGAACTGCCCTTCACTCTCCGATTTGCTTGTAAAAAAGCTGGGGAAGATGTTTTCTTTCCCAAACACCACGCAGTTCACCGAGTTTGTTTCCTGCAAAGATGAGTTTTATGGAAATTTGATAGCGTGATTTATACCAAGTATTCTATGGTTTTTGGTATGTCCAAAATGCTTTTCACACCGGAGCAAACTACACACACAGGAGTTCGTGCTAGTTCTTGAAGATCCGCAGAAATGTCAAAAGCTGGAATAATAATTCATTGAAGTAAACTGAAAGGCTTTACAATTTAGTATTAAATAATAATAGGTACAGTGGAACGATTTTTCCTATGTTTGAGCAAATACTCTAGCCGAGAATTGAGGTTTTTTCAAAATATGGGCCTGAACAAGATCCCTCGGAAACAAAAGGATTTTAGGGTCTCAAAATCAGAATATTTCTGTTGAGAAAACCTACGGTAGCGACAGAAATTATTCGAAAAAACGCGACCTTGGTCACAAATTTCTTGTCAGGAAATTCAATCTTTCTGAAAGTTTCTGAAGCTGCGTTTTTTTCTGTGAACGGAAACGTCATCAGAGTGTTCAAAGTACCAGTCATCACGAATCCAGAAAGTTTCAGAGAGATTGAGCTCCTTAAAAAAAAGTTGTAAAAAGTAAAAAATGTTTTTGTCTTAGAAACTTTGGCAATTTTTTCCTTAATGAAAAATACAACTCGATCGTTTTTTTTTGTGAGCAGACTCCCCTTTTCCAAAATTCTGATTAATCCTTAGCAAGGATAGAAACCATCCCTTTACTCCACTCACTTTGTTCGGCTCCTCGATGGACGCCTCCAATCCCACCAGTTGCGAAAAACTGAATACCAGCGGCGTGGGCTATTCTCATTGTAGCGGCTACCGTTGTCCCACCGAGTTCTTTCTGAGAAAATTCCTAGGAATTGTAAAATTTTCGCGATGATCTCACCCGCACAAGCGTTTTTGCAATGTCCCTGGTTGATACCTTAACAGCATTTTTTGTGGTTGCTACTTGCTCCAATTGGCTGTCGTCTAGTCCAACGTGGATCTGTAAAATGTTTATTTTTATTAATAATCATTTGTTTTGAACATTTCCATCAATGAGAGCAATAGTGGCAGGTTGACTTCCGGAAGACTTCACTTGTTCTTCTAATTCTTGCGCAGTTCTATAAAATAAAATCAGAAAAATCAAACCCATTCAAAATAGAAAAAAGAACAAGAAAACCAGAAAACCAAAAAAAAACTCTTGGCATAGATCTTGTTTTTGAATTTTGAAGCTTTAAAGTGTTCAAAATACGCAAATTATGACAAAATAGCGCTATTTCAAGATTTTAAAGATCCTCAATTTAAAGTAAACAACGTTCCCTGGTAAATATCAATAAAATTTCGAACGAAACTCACTTCAAATTGTGCGGATACGGAAGGCCATGAGTTATAACTGTACTTTCAAGAGCAACAACTCCTTTTCCATTCCGTAAAGCTTCTTGAACCAGCGGGGAAATTCGCAGAAAATGGGAAAATTGACGGATTTGATGGAAAATACGCTTAGTCGAACGCGACATCTCCATCGACAGACCAAATAGCCAAAAAAAGACGCGTGTCAGATGTTATCTCGGCGACCCGCAACTTGCCGCTGATAAGGAGATCGAAGAGACGAAAAGAACACAGACGGGTACCTGGAAAAATGGCAGTAGATCAAGTTGATGTTCTCGAAGTTGCACATGGATTTCTAAGGAATCATAAGATTGCTTTTACAAATTTTTGATCTTTTTTTTCCGTTGTGAGAAACGTTTTTCTGTTATTATAACTTGCATGTGAAAAACTGTTTGAACTCAACTTTTCGCACAATTTTTCCTCGATAATGAAAATTTTCTTGATAAAGCTTTGAACGGAGATCAACTCGTTGTGCGGTTGGAATTTCTCTGAAAAGTGGTCAGAACCCTTATTCATGTTCCTGAAAAAGATCATAAAAATTTTCAACCTGCCCAACTTCTCATTTTCCAAAAAAAGAGGTCTCTAAGCCCTAAAATAGTCTCTCAAATGGGTTTTAAGGGTTCACTTCGCCTTTGAAATGTTCTTTCTCGAAAACTAGGAAGGTGTGCAGATTAAGTTTTCCGTATTTTTGATGGTTCACGAATTTTTTGGTCACTCTTAAAAAAGATTTTCAAACGCACAGTAAAATGACGTTCCTTGTTCACGAGTAAAGTCCAAAAGGTCTCAAAAAGAACTTTTGGAAACAAGGCGCCTTTGATCTCAATTTAATTTTTTCTGAAAAAGGCCGTTCGAAGAGGAAAAAAAGAGCGAGAAGATTGGAGATCCCGAGAAACTAGTGACCCTTTTTTAGGAACTCAAAAAGGAGCTTTAGGCTTTTTTTTTGAGGCTTTTTCGAGGTTTGGACTTTGTCTGTGTTTGAGTATAATTTTGTTCATTCTGTGTTTTTATTCTCAGTTGTACCAGACCAATATTTTTTTGCTTTCCTTTTTAAAGGTCTTTTTGAAGGTCAAATAGAAACTCGAAATTTTCATTTACAAAAAAATATCACAAAAAAATATAATGACACATAAGTTCAGCCATAAATCGAATTTGTGATTACCCAATTCTGATTTAGAAACTATAATGATATCTTGAGATCGTCAGCAGAAGTCATGCTCACAATATATTATCACATAATTAGTCGCCTAAATAATCTTAGTTTGGCATGAGAACGGGAGGTTTTCCGCAGCTGACAGGTTGGAATCGTCCTAAAGGAGTGCGGTAAATGTCGCCTCGGCAGAAGTTGCACGTCTTCCTGCAGATCCGAAAAGCGAGATTGGCGTACTGACCGTCACAAGACCACTGGGACTGGAAAAAAAGATTTTTGCAAGTTGTTTGAGTTGCGAAAACTAACTTTGCCCCAGACGTCCTGTTTCTGCAAGAATCTTTTGCAGAAGTCGGTGCTGTGACGGTCGAAGCAAGCGGCAGAGCGTTCATTCTGAAGATTCAGGAATTTCTAATTTTTCAAATGACGGTTGAGATTCACCTGCTGGAAGATAACTTCATATCGGTCAGCAGCGCTCTCGATTCCACAAGTGTTGCAGCATTGAATCAAAGAGAAGTCAGCGTCGCTTTTGCACCTAAACAAAAAGATCGAATAGAAAACATTCCTCCAAGAAGAATGCGAAAAGTTCACCTATCCAGAAACTTGGTCGGGTTGGACATTTGGAGTCTGCGACAAGCAATGCTTGAAATCGAGTCTGAACAGCAAGGCGGAAACGACGCTCCTAGCGCTGAAAAGGTCCATTTTGGTGCGAGTCCATTCAATGTTGGCAAACGTTTCAACGGAAAATAGCAAACAAGAGACAAAAAACGGGTTGTTACCCTTGGATAGTTCAGTGGCGGTACGGTTGTCCTCTTTGAAATACGGCATGGCTCGCGGATCCGCTTGCGCAAACTCGGCACAGGCTATAAACATAGTTGTATATGAGGAGCACCTAGATATTTTTTGGTCTCGATTTCCAAATCTTGGACCATTTTTTGTTTTTAAAAGGATTTAAATTTTTTTTTCTTTTCGAATCAAAATACTCGTGTAAAAACTTTATTTTGCGGTTTGTTCTTAAAAACATGTGTTCATAATTTTCTAGAGAGAATTAAAATAGAAGGAGAACTTTTTGGTGCATCAGATAAAGATTTTGAAACGTTCAACCTGCACAACTTCCTAGTTTTAAAGAAATAATAACCGAAAGTCCTAAAGTCTCTTTTTGAGTGTTTAATTCGTTTGAGGCATATTTTCTCGAAAATCAGGAAGTTGTGCAGGTTGAGACTTCCAGGATCTTCATCTGGTACATAAATGAATTATCTGGCCGATTTCAGGAGGATCCAGTAAAATGACCTCCCTTGAAAGAGCGTTTTTTTTTGTCTCGATGAGCTTCAAAAGGAAGAGAAAAATGGCAGAAATGGTCAGTTAGATCAGCTATCCGGTTGAAAATTAGTTATTTTTGATCACAGTCCAACTTTTTGAAGTTCAGTAGCTATCCTTTTCATTATCAGTATAAAAACTCAAAAATTGTGTTCATCGACGACCTTATAGAGTATTTCTCGATCACCCCCATGACTTCAACTAAGCTTCAACATAACTAGAAATTCACAAAATCTCAAACCTGCGACGAAGCAGAAAGCAGAAATCGCGAAAAACATGGAAGACGTGAAAGATGCCAAAAGCCGCGGCTTGGAGTCTTTATAATAGTCCTGGTGGCCTTGTCCGGTTTAGCACGCCCATTTTGCCGCCGGCGATGCTTCGAGGAGGTGCCGGGTGGCCGATGCTGCAATGTAAACGATGACCGGAAGTATGTCAGACTGACGTGTCTCTCAAAACAACCATGCCCCTTGAGTCTACCTCAGTAAAATAACTGGTTTTGAGAAGTTTCAGAGATTCATTTCAATTGAAGCTGATTTTGGGGTCTTGGAAAGTCTTTTTTCTTTCAGAATTAAATCTAGATGCTGCCACTTGCGCTGAAATCTTACTTCTAAGATGTGAAATTTTGAGATTTCTCATTATTTTTTAGAAAAGTCCAGATTAAAATTGAGAGTTTCAAAACTCCATATTATCTTAACAAAATTTGTGCCCTGTGAGACAGTGAGATTTAAATTTTCACTACCTTAAGTAATGTTGAAGAAGATCATGAAGACTTCAACAATATCAAAAAAAGAACATTTTTTAGGGGAATTTACTTGTGAATTCAGAAAAATTCTCGATAGTACTCTATAATCACGCTCAAGATGACGGTTTACAGGCATTTTTCATTTTTTGTTTCAAGCCGTGAAGATTCAATGAAGTCGCAATACGATGATTATTTATGATATTATTTCCATTTTCTTCTTTTTTCGAAGATGATAAAAATTTCAGAAAAAAACTTTTCTTTTTTTGCGAATCACAGCTAAAGTTGAATGAAAAAGAATTTATTTCAAATTTTCCGTTTCAACTAGGAAAAGACTTGAAAATCAAAAACATGAATATAAGATCAAAAGATCGTTTCTAGTACTTTTCTGCCCCGATTCTTCACACTTAAAATCAGGTTTTATTTTTTTTTTTTGCGCTATCATTGAATGATTAGAACTCATTTTTGGTTGGAAAAATCAGATTTTCCTTTTTTTTTTCGTTGCTGAACTCTAGTATTCGAAGGTTATAGTTCTTTTTTTTTGGTTTTTTAGAACTTCAGTGCATCGGATATTTCTAAAGGTCAACTCGTCAGGATACTCTTGTTTCTATGTTGTATTTCAATTCTTCGAGTCAATCTCTGGTCCCAAATACCAGCAGAAGTTTTTCGCTCTGTGTGCATTGTGAGCGCTTGTGTGTTCATGAGCTTAATGTCTACATTTCATCCCGTTTTTTTCTCGCCGCTGAAATATTTTGCTGACCACTCGTCTTGCCGTATCAACGTGTGTGCGTGCGTCAAAGTGTGCACACCAGAAGAAAGCTTACGGCACGGAAAAAACAGCTAAACGCACGTTCGGCATTCTTTTCCAAGTGGAAAATACACAAAGAATATTCTGACATTCGGATTGGACATTTTGGAATAAGTAGAAATTCGAAAAATTGTAGCAAACTGCGAAAATCCGAGAAAATCCGGTCAAAAGTTATTAGAAAATCCAACGGGATCTCAACTTCTTTGATAAAAAACCGTTTCGAATAAGTTTCGGATGGTATAAATTTACTACTCTCTCGGTTTTCAAAGTGGGGTCGTTAAAAGAAAACCAACCCCCATAGTTTCCTTTTGAAAATTGAAACAACCGAGAGCTCCAGTCTATGCAAAAATACTTCAATAAATTCAACTACTCTGAAAATTCGAGTAAAATTCGCAAGGATCCTCTTGAACTCCTGGTAAATGTGTTTAAATAAGTTCTTTGACGTCGAGAACTCTTTCAAGGGAGGATATGAAAAAAATATGACTAACAAATAAAAAAATGAATGAAACGTTTCAGAAGAAACACGATAATGTGATCATATCCAAAATTTTAAAAAAATAGGTATTGCGTTTTGAATTTACGTTTTAAGAGCTGGTAAATGGCGGTAAAGCATTTAAATTCGATATTTTTTTTGGAACATACCAAAAAAATTTATCAGTTTTAGTAGTTTTGAACGACTTTTCATAAAGATTTAAATATCCATCATCGATATTTTCCGAGAAGCTCGTTGACGACAGTTTCAGTTGAAGTGGCTGTTTTCAGGATATTGGCTGTTCGCTGCAAAACAAGCCACCCAGGAAGGCAAAGTGCTCCGAACGAATTGTCTGAGTGCGTGTTTCTCCTGTTTCACCGAGGCTCAAAAAAGCAGCCAAAGGAAACCGTTTCACCGATTCCTCCCTATTTTGAACAGCGGGATGAGATTTGAAAATCGAGACAATGAAAGAGTTTGTGGCAAAAAAAGCAAAAAAGTCAATTATCACTAATTGAGAAGACCAAAAAAAGGCTTTTTTTGTAAAAAAATCTTTTTCAATTTTCTCTGTGGACAATGAAAAAGTTCTTGAATACAGTTTTTTTCTTTTTTTATTAGAATGATAAAAATTCCTTGAATCCTCTACCATTACTGAGATATTTCGAGAATTATGAACACCTAACTCGATATTTTTCGACAAAGAAGTTCTCTCTAACCCTGGAATCCTCACACAAGTGTGACAAACTGAAATAAAAATCGTACGGGAATGAATAAAAAATGGAAATTGCACTAAAATTATGAAGATTCTAGTTCACTTTTTTTACATCAGGGTATCTGCTTGGAAGTTATTTAAGGTATGGAAGCTTCCACAAGGAGAAATTGAGTAAAAGTTTGAAAATTTCAGACAAAACGATTCTGAGATTTTTTTTTAGTTAAAAAAAAATTTTCAACCTGCCGATCTTCCCATTTTTCAAGAAATGGAAGATCCAAGCTTCAAAGTGGCCTCCTCAAACGGATTTTGAGAGTTCTCTTCGCATTTAAGATGTTCTTTCTCGAAAACTAGGAAGTTGTGCAAATTGAGTTTTCAGGATTTTTTTTTCTGGTTTTTGAATGAGTGCCAATTTTAAAATTGTCAAACGCACAGTAAAAGGAATTTTCTTGTTAGAGTATAAAAAATAGCCATTTCTCAACTTTGAGCTTTCTTTTATTATAGTCTGGGAAGTTCTTCAGAATCTCAGTTATAGCATCCCTTTCTTTGTCAAGTTTCCCAAAAATTAGTCACATAAAAAAATCCGAATTCGTTGAGAAATACCTCTTTCGCGTGTTCTCATCCCAAATTTTGATCCCACTTGCCAGTAAAGCGTCAGGTACAAAAGCTCAATTGGTGCTTCGCCTTTTACTCGTTCATCTAAACACACAGAAGCCAAACGGCAGCAGTCGGGTGAAAACAAAGAGCCGCCGGAACCAGGAAGATTTGCACCGCCACGTATATGCCAATATATGCAACTCAAACAATTGTGTTTGCGCATGGCCGTCGCGCTACTGAGTTGGATCGTCGTGCAGCCGACCTGATCCGACCTCCCGGCTGGCCGTCAAGGACGTGTCCCACAGTGCCAACCGTCTGCTCGCCTTACTCTTATCTGTTTACCTACACGGTTTCGCTTGTTCACGCCGCACCTGTAGAAGGAGAGCCAAGAAGCTTCTGACCAGCGACACTTCAGCGAGTCTTCAAACACAGTACAGAACGGAACGCTTGGAAAACTTCAGCTGAAAAGATAATTCTGCGCAATTAGAGTCGCTAATGAACATGAGATATCACAAAAAGCCCAAAACAAAGCTTGAAAAAGTTCATTGGTCCAAGAGTTGTTATTTTAAGATGTTAATTTTCTGAAAAAATCATGAATGCAAAGATCGCACGTATGCTACGTCTCCTAAACCGCAGAAAGTTGAGCTGGTTGTTATTTTGGTACTTTACTGTCAGCTCAATCAGTCGTTTCATTGCAGATCGCAAAATGGATGAAATAAAAAGCAAGATTCGAGAAAAAAGGTCTTTTTTAATATTTAGAGAAAAAAATTTTCGGGAAATCGGTTAAAGTGTCATTTCTGTAGCAGAAGTATTTGAAAAATCGAACTTGCAAAATTTTAAACTTTTTGAAATAGAAGACAACCTCGAATGATCTGTTTCCCTAGTTTACGATAGTTTTTTCGACTTTGACACATCTCAAAAAATCAAGGAAATAGATTGAAAGCCTCAGGATCTTTAAAAAGTTGCGTTCTAACCAGCTGTTGTCATTTTTCAAATCAGCAACGAAAAAAAAACTATGAAATACCTCTTTAACATCTTTGTTGGGTCCATTTGAATCAAGAGTTCATCGAAAACATATGGAATGAAAGAAACTAATGAATTCACTTGAGAAACATTATTTTGAACAAAGAAAAAGTCTATCATGCTCCACTTGAAGTTCAAGAACGATTATCCTATCTAAGCTCATGATTTTTCCCTCTGGAGACTCAAGCAAGCGTTTTTGATGAATCGATCAAAGAAAAACCTTGAAAATGTCAAAGTTACAGCGGAATGTTTGAATATTGGGAAGCTGAAAGCTTTTTCATGGTGAGAAAGTTCAGTTTTTCTTATTCCAATCCTTTTTTCATTGCCATACGATCGAAAGGTTCGGGTCAGACCAAAAGGTTCGTTTCGCTGCAAAAGCCGGAAGTGGGAGCAGGGAAAAGATCAAACAAAAGTCTTAACTTTCAGTTTTTTTTTTCGAAGGCGGCATTGTAAACTCCCAACCTACCGAAGTTCACAAGGAAAAGATCGAAAACTGAATTTGCCAATGATCAGAGAAAGAGTTTGGTTTTCAGAAACTTAATTCTTTCCTGATAGAAAAATAAATTTCAAACACAAAAAAACGTTTCTATTTCTTTATATACTGCAGAACCAGGCGTAAAAATTTCTAGAGCTTAAAAATTACAAGAACGAAGAAGCTTAAAAACTTTTTGAAGACTAACTAAATTTGTTCTTAAATCATGTTTCATAATGGATATGGTAACATTGCTCGATTGTTTCTTTATTTTTTTGGTACAAAAAAACATTCAGTTATCGCCAATGAGTTTTAGGCTACCAAGATTCATGCACAGTTTATTCTCACTAAAGTTTTAGTCTCCACTCTTTGACTTCATTCTTTCTACGTCCCTGAACGGGAACAGAAAATCGAACACAGTTCCACCGACTGCAGAGTAGATTCCTTGACCCGAGTCCCCACAGTTCACACAATAGCGTCAAGAGTTTGGTGACGGCCGGAGAAGGATTTCAATTTCGCCTCGAGCGCCAACTTTGACTGCAGCTGCGAAATTTGCGCAATGTGTACTTGGGGTTTGGCGAGCCACGCCGCGGTCGTCGTCGTCGGCGGCGGCGGCGGCGCAAGATTGTTGGCCTCCGAGAGTGGACAGCCGACCCAAGAAGGAAGTAGAGCGACAGTTCCATCCGACTCCGTCGGCGGTTTGGCACAATTGGCGTGGCGCGGCGACAGCAAATACGCTGGCGTCTCTGGGTACGCCGACGTCCGAGAGAACGTAGGCCGAGAGTACGGAGCGGTCACGAGTCGCCTCAGGCAATCCTTAAACCAACTCTCTTTCCAAAGTTGGTCTCGAGCTTGGTTCGTACTCCACATGAAGCCGTTTTCGTGAAGTAGTTCTTTTGATCAAACGGCTCAAATTCAACTCGAGTGATCGCTCTTTACAAAAATCCATTTCAAAAAAAATCTCAACTGATCGATTCCGTGGTTTTCCGCTTCCCCAGGTTTCATATCTCCTTAACAGAGATTTTGAACGAAGACTAGTCTTTAATAACAAGTTAAATTATTGTGAAAAATCCGCACGGATGATAAGTTATCAAAATGATTAAAAAAACGACAGAAAAAGGCCTTATTGGTTAAAAAAACACATGAAAGGTGAACCGCCGATCTGACCCAATAAAGAGCTTTTCCTGTTTCATCAATAACCGAGCTTTCAATATGAACTTTATTTTCAACAGAGTTTTATTCAAACTCGTCAGAACTTTCAAATAAACAACGAAAAAAATGTTTTTTTGGCATTGAAATCAAGTTTGGCTATATTTTTGTGAAAATTCAATAAACTATATCAAAAAAATAATTGCTACATTCACTGAAAAACTACTATTTTTTTCAAATTCAGAAAAAAACTGAACATGGAACTTCAATACTGAAGTTCTATCCAGCTCAAGGACGCCCGAATTTTCGGCTGCACTATAGTAGTCCATTCATCTTTGACTTGTGTGACCTTTGAAAATATCGTCAAATGGGCTGTGACGCCTGGTATTAGGATCAGCATGTAAATGATGGAAATGCAGATCAGCCTGTGTTCGGGCGGGTTCTGTTGAACACGGAAAATTCGATTTTTCACTAGAACTCAGTTTTTATGTTTGTATAATGTTTTTTATGGAAATTCAAAAATTCAGAATTTCAGTTATTTCTTAGAAGTTATCTACAAAGTCAACTATGCTTCTGAAATTTTTGTTTTCGACAATATCTGAGATTTCATTCCAAAAAAACTTATTTTTTTGTCAGTTCAGATTATTCAAAAATCAACTAATAAAAGTTGTAATTGAAAACTTTTTATCATTGGTTCTTTTTTTCTGGAAAAACCAAGCCAAAAGTCGTTTCATTCATCTTAGACAGCGATTTTTTTCTAGACAACGAACAGTTTTGTAAGATCCTTGCATCCGTCCCTTCAATCAAAGTTTCATCATAAAAATTCAAATAATCGGTTTCAGTTTTGATCTTCAAAACTAGTGCTCCTCATTTTTTGCTACATGTCTGAAAAGAAATGAGTCGCAAACTCCTTGATTTTTTTTTGGACAGATGATTAAAAAAAGTCCTATACCAAGATGTTTAAAATGTTCGATAAAGTGGATTTATTTTTGTTACGTCACTCTGAAGTTATGATGAGAGAAGATAAATTTTCGCCACATTGAAACAGAGAACTGTAAATCGTAAAAAAGAGCCGTTCAAAGAAAATTCCGTACATTCTAAAACTCTTGATTACCGTCTATTTTTTCATTTTGACTCCAGAAAAATAGGCTAATCATTTAAAAAAAAACGTTTGATATTTTTTCAAAAGCCCATTCAATCAGAATAAAGAGTAAAATTGGTTTTTTTGGAGCGACGGCTCCTCTCAAACACGGCGTCAGCGGCTGAGCCTGTTTTTGGTAGCGCCGTGGGTCACGACGTTCCGCACACGCGCCGACCTCTCGTCCTCAGGCCGTTTCCTTCTGGCGCCTGCTTTTCTTCCGAGCCAATACCAACATCGTTCTTTTTGGGAAAGCAAAGTGAGTTTTTTTTTCTTAAACTATTCAAAAATTTTGCAAGTTTTTTAATAATGTTGTTTGAAAATTTGCTGAATGAGCAACCAGGAGTCTTCGGTCATAAGATACAACTGATTGAGATCATTTTTGGTGTCGCTTTGCGTACTACCAGATCTTACGGAGAATTTTTTTCAGACTGAAATCTGCTTGTGGAAAAATATTCAACATGAGCTCAAAATCGCTTTTCTAACTTTCGACAAGCTTCTTCTCGATACTCAATTTCTCTGAAGAATTTAGAGTGAATCTGATTTTTTTTTCTCAAGGAAATAACTCCGAACTGATTCAATCTCATGCGATAGTACCATTTTCCTGAACCTTCCCCTTCAAAAATTGCCTTTACAGAAAAATATTTTGAACGCAAAGACCGCACTGCTTTCATAATAATTTCAATGGAAGTCAGTCGTGAACTTCATTGTAAAAACCAAACCAAAATCTAGAAAATAATTAAAGATTGAGATGACGAGTCATTTTTGGCTCAACCTACTGAAAGAAAAGGTTGTAGGCTTTGGCTCATTTCCAGCTAAATGGTTCCGAAAATCTTATCAGACTCATTCACACAAAAGATGGATGAAGGAATCTTGGGAAAATTCTTCCAAACAAAATTTTCAGAATTTTAGTTTTAATCAACAAATTTTCTCTTAACTAGAAAGCTTGTACGACTTCTGAATTTAAAAAATCGACACCTTAGAGACTGAGTTGATGGTACAGAGCAGCACCAACTCTGAAAGAACCTTCTTAAAAAAGGGTTGCATATGCGAGTTCAGTTTATATTTGACTTTAATAAGGTACATCTAAAAGCGTTCTGTTCAGGTATCAAAAGTTCCGAGTTGAAAGACCACCCATGTAGGGAAAATTTCTCTTCACAAATTTTTCGTAGAAATAGAAAGAAGGTGATGATCAACGTACAAAAAAGATTTTGAGACGTATCAAACCAAATTTCAGTTGCTTTTCGATAGACTTTTTCGTTTCGTTGGCCTGTATGAAAGGGCAACGAGAATTGCGGGAACTTGTATCAAAGCGTCGGCCGGCCATTTACAGCGGCCAAGACTCCTACCAGCCGGTGCTAGGTGACCGATGCGTCATATGTGCCATTTAGGACCTCGGCGACGTGAGAATACCATACGTGGCTCTGATTTTTGTGGGGACTTTCCGACAATTTTTGAAATATTTGATTCCCACAATAAAAATTAATCAATTTATCGTAAATATCATTTTATTAAACTTCAGTTTTGATAAGAAAACAGGGAGAACTTCTCACCAACAGAAATCAAGCATATTCTGAACTTTTAGCTTTCAAATAGTGTGCATACAGTGGATGAACTGAACAACTTTGGACTAATTTATTCTCTTTCAAGGTTTTTCTCATGAAATTTTGGTTTTCAACCTTTTTGGAAGAGTCAATCTATCAAGATGCAGTTCTAGATCGTATCAGTGGACCACAATTTCCTTTTTTTCCGTTTGATCAGATATGAAAACGAAGAGACCGTGAGAAAAACGTTTCTCGCGAGGTGTACTAGAAATTTCAGCGATTAAATAGGTGAAAAAGAAGTTTAATATAGCTTTTTCTTCGTTTTTATAGCTCTTGCCAGAACTTGGCTTGAGGTCGAAGGCTTCAAAGCTTTAAGTGGTAGCTTGGCATATTGGAAAGCCGAGAAATTCGGAAGCTTTGAGCAGATCTTTTCTCTTTTCTCTTTTTGAGTTGAGGGTTCACTTTCGGAATACTCTTTCTTTTAGTTTTATTCCGTTTGACATGGCTCTGAGCTTTTGTTCACATTTTTTTCAGAAGCAGTGGGAAACAAAATATTACCAAAAACCATTCAATTTCAAAAAAACCCATTTTGGTAAGGTTTTTTCCTAGTTTGAAACTATTGGCAATATTCAAGTGTATGAAAAATAGAGGACGGGAAAATTTTCCCAACTAGTTTATGGAGAAAAATAATGTAATCTCAAAATTAGTTCCTCACTGCTTTCTTTTTGGCGTAGAACTCAGAAGAGCAAAGTTTTCATTTTAGACATGCCTATCTCAAACCGATTTTTCAGTGGAATTATTAAAAACTTCATGGTAAATCTTCTATAAAATTGAAAAGAAGTTCTGAGAACTAGGAGCATGCTTCTTCGGAACGCAGACTTGCTCCCACTTTCCTCATTTTGGCATGGATAACTTCAATTGGACTATTTTTAGAATCATCAAGAAACGAAATGAAAAGAAGAAGATCTCTTTAGATTTCTGATTACAGTAATCCTATTTAAGAATCATGCAAAGTTCCGATCGGCATGCCTGATCTCCACCAGGGAAGCTTCGATTGCGGACCAGATTTCACGGCTGGCGATAGTACGTCGGCGTATTTGAAAAAGGATTGAGTTAGCGAAATTCTCGTGCCTGTGTGTCTACAAGTTTGCACTTGCTGACCACCGTGGTGATGGCGCGTGCCAGCGCACGACACTCGTCGCTCACCTGTGCGTGTGTGGACGTGAGCGCCAGCCCCCGAGGGGTCATTGTTTGCCGTTTTCGTCGGTGTTTCGTACAGTCGACTGTATGCGGTGTCAGAAGCCATCGGGAGAGGCTCTTACGGCGGTTGCCTCCACCTCTTTCACCTCCATACCACTTCCTCTTGTGACCTATCCGTGCCACTTCTAAGCTTCGTCGGAAAATGACTCTGTCTTCTCAGGACCGCCCTTTTCGAGGTTAGATTTGTCGCGCCGTGGCAGTCGTACCAATCGGCTGTCCTTGAGCGTGTGTCCTGTGGCAATAGTCAGACTGCTGTGTTTCTCTTTTGTTTCCCCTCGCTCATCCGTTGGGATCTATACAGATCTCCACTAATCCAAAATCGACTTCGTTCTCATCTCAGATTTTTGCTCTTTCCACACCTTCTCCCCAAACTTTTCGTTTTGTCCTCTCAATTATCTCGTTTATTCTTCTAATTTTCGTCAAGGAGAAAACTCAGACCAGTATAATTTTCTTCGAGTCCCTTACTTGGATCACTCTTCAAGGCTCACCGACAAAAACGATATTCAAGGGCGTTGACTGAAAATCGTTGTGAAAAAGTGTACTAAAGAGTAGAGGTCATTCTTCTATGGCATGACCAATGATTCAACGAAGAACGAATTCTTTTTTTTTGGTTCGGCGTCCTCTAGGTGGCATTTAGATATTGTGAAGACTCGGAAAATGAACTGGCAAAGGCGTGAAAGAGTTGATGAAGGTTTTTTTTGTGATCAGATGAGCTTCAAAAACTCTTTTTGCAAAAATACTTCCAAAAGTTTTGCAGATAACGTTTCTCCCAGTTAGGCTTTTTTTTTTGGTAGCCGTTCAGCTTACACAAGTTTTCAAACCTTTATCACACCGTTCAACATGATTTTTGCTGAGATCTTTAAGCTTGAAAAAGGATATCAAAAACTTCTAATTATTCTATATATATTTTTCTTTTGGCATGACCTTAAGAAAAGGAAAGAACCTTGGAAAATTTAATGACAGATAGGTTTCCGGAGAGAAATTAGATAACACTCTCCAACGGGATTTTTGTTGCGATATAAGCTTGTTTCGAACTTCAAATGATGTCACTTGGATCAGTTCCTTTGCCATATTTGCCCATCTGACCCGATCCAAAAGCATCCGGAATGGCCGTGCGGCGTCGACGTGTGTTTTTTTTCCAACTCGGTCGACATCGTCTTCAACTTTTCGGCCGTTCTTCTTATTCACTCCTACAGGCCACCAAATCGTCTTCTCCTTAATGGGCAGCCGCGGAAATCGCGGATGTTTTGAGCGGCGGCGAGAAGGAGGCGCCGCACGCTTTCGTGGCAGGCAGCCTGACCTCGTTCCCTACTGAACCAACTGCGGTCCACCACTCCCATTTTTCTCGATTGTCTATCTACAACTACTACTGTCACTTGGCGCCATTATCCACCGTAGCGAGTTTGACTGAATTCCCTTCTGAGTTTCGTTTTTGCCTTCCGCCGGCTTTTTGACCCCAATTCTCAGCCTGCCTTCTTTTCTTTTAGCTTTGGTCAGTTTCTGTCTTTTCTTGCATCCATGCTGGGATTTCTAAGTGTTCTTTTATCAGAAGTAAACCATCAAAAATTGAAGATCCGGGAGTATGGATGAAGAAGAACAGATTCATTTTCAAAGCTTGAGGACGTACTTTTCATCAGCTTTTCTGAGTCCTTCCTCTATTAGGCTGTACCGTTCAATTCTGTTTAACAGTTCGATGGCAGAAAAAGAGAAAAGTTCGGATTTTCTGATACCGAGGTGACCTGATTTTCTGATACCGTGACTTACATTACCAAAGCTCGAAAATTCCTCAAAAAACTGAGTTTTTGAAAATCAATCTTGCCGTCGGACCAAAAAAAAAACTGAAAAGCATCTGAAGAAAGTTGAGCAAGTACTTGAATTTTAAGAATTTTAAAATTTCAGTTTCGACTTTTCTAATGAGATCAACTTCGTTTCTGACCTTGGAGAGTCTTTCCTTGACGATGCCGCAAAAAATTAAGTTCATGGCACTGAGCTGACTTTTTCAATTAACAGCTCTATCTTTGAGTCAGGATTGCTGGTCCTGTTTTCCAAGCGAGGAAAAAATACGATCACGGCCGGACAATTAGTACAAAAAAGCAAACAAAAGTTTTTGGTTCAACTCCTACAGAGACGGCTCCTCCAGGTCACTGCGCTTTTCGTGCGAGCGAACACGCCAAACAATAAGTTTTTTCCTAAAAGCACTGATTACGCCGAAATAAACAGATGATAGGCGGCTGCGCGGTATCATGCCGTGTTCTGTTTTTCCACCAACTCGTCAACAATATAACCCCGTTGTCTAGGAGGTATTGGCAAAATAACTCCATGATAAGTCGTCTATGAGCACGGCTGCGTTCCTTTGGACCGACATCAGCGATAAGCCATTTTTCCCTATTCAAGCTTATTCTTGTGTGGTCCAAACCTAGCTCTCATTTTTTTGTTCCCGTCGTGATAAAGACTCTTTTTCGTTCCAAGCTTAATCCTGCAAAATAAGTTCTGGGTATACGTTTTCTGTATAGTTTTCGAGAGGAAAACTTCTGATGCCAAAAAAAGCTTGCTTTATTCATAACTGCTTTGAAATTTAGGATGATTTTCATTCATTGCAGAGCTAACTTTTTTCAGAAATTTTCTGATGAAAGCTTTTTCTGAAGAATTCTCGATGCAGACAAAAAATTACACCATTGAGAATCAGGTCATTTTATCTCTTTGATCTTGTAATCCTAAAGAAAACACAGTTTTTGGAAGATGATTTTTATTCTCAAAATTGGTTGACTCTTTCATGGCAAATTGTATCAAGAGTGATTTTTTCAAGTTCGCAAGCCTATATTTCGTGCCTTTGAAACAACCGTTATCTTTTCAGAACTAACCAGGTTTCTCAAAGAGCAGTGTAGATTTGTTTTCTGAGAAAAACTTCAGAATGGCACGTTTTCTCCGTGATATCAAAGAATGTCTACGGCATTCAGCTTCATCCGAAGCGGGATTTTGCAGAGAGTCCGACTGCAGTCATGCCTTCTGCCTGTCAAAGCTGTTATGATAGTCGTGCCTGTCTGTCACATCTCTACAAGGTTTGCGGCGGTGCACGCCATTTCAAAACTAGGGCGCCAATAGTTGAGATCCGACCTCGCGCATCTCTTCCATTTCTCGTTCGGTCGTTCACCTTCTACGCCGCCGCCGACCTCCGCTTCCCGGCACGGCCTCCATACCTCTTTCCGAATTCGGGACAAATCCAACATTGCGCATTGGGTCGTCGCTGGTTTCCATTCAGACATCTCCCACTCTCTAACAAAATTATTCAATTCATGCCTTCTGTGCATACAATCTTCACTTCCTTGTGAGAAGCAAGCAAGTCTTGAACTGATCAGTGACCTCCTTTCCGTTTCAAAGCTTGAAAAACTTCTCTATCCTTTTTAGAAAAAGATGCCTTGGCTTTTTCACTCATGCCAATAACGTTTCCTCTTGATTTATTTGAGAATTTTCGTCTTTTTTTATTCCTGCAAAGCTTCCAGATCTATATTGTCCTTTTGCTTACTGTAATTCCCCTCGGAGCAACTTTTTGCCGCACTACTTTTTCTCCAAACAAAAGAAATACCTTGTGTATGATGACCCTTTCAAGGAGTGCGTCTGCCGGCGAATTAGATGCCCCTAATAGGGTAATTTGCCATTAACTCCATCCCAATATGAGCACGGAGATTCAATGCCGTCGTTTCTAATGCCGCTCCTTTTGGGTCGAGTGGCGGATAAGTCTCTTTCCTGCACGTAATATTCCATTGTTGACACATTGAGAGGAGGTCAAACTCAGCGCACGACGTCCGTAGGTGCTTTCCCCAAGGCGTCCGCGAACACTTTTTTCTTCAATCGCCGCTGGCACTTTTTCATTGAGGTCGCGGTCGTGAATAATAGCTTCTCCCTTACTGAAAACGGTCATTTTCACTTTCTATTTCCTTTTTATTTCAAGAGACTGCAAAGAATGGAGCGTTTTTTTTTCATTTTGAGTTTTTTCAACAATTTTTGATAAAAAAAATTCAAAAATTGCTTGATTAGCATTAGAAGTTAGAAAGTCGAAGAATGCGTTTTTTAGGATCCTCATCTAAAGAACTGGTTACTGAAAGCTTGCTGTTTTCTCACAGATTGCCGACTTGCGTCTACAAGTCGAGAATAATCTTTGAACACTGTTTTCTCAACATTTTTCTGCGAGCTCGACCTCAAGTGATGAAGCGTTCTTTTTTAGCAGCTGACCGAAAAAAAAATCGAAATGAGCCAGCTGAGGTTGAGTGAGATAACAGAGAGGCTGGTAAACATGCGGTCAGCTCTCCTGTTAGATGTTCTTTGACTCATTGGCAGATTTCAGTCTTAGTTGCCAACCGAACATTGTTTTTATCATCAAAAAAGAACGCAGGACAAAGTTCGATCTCCAAATTGATTTGATGACCGCTGCAATGAGAGATTTCCCTGCATCCCTTGTTTTTTTTTCTTCTGTCCACTCGATCTTATTCACTTTTCATTTCTTGTTCCGTAGATAAAATCTAACCTTGCCATCGCTTGGGGCTCAATGATTGGAAATCAACGCGAAACTTGTTTGTGTTATCAGCCAAAATACTGAATTTCGTTGCCTGTTACTTCGTTTTTGGAGAGCGGCTGACCAGCTGGTGCCTGCCACGGTTTGTTATCAGGGGTCGTTGGCACGCGCCGCTGAGGCAATCAGCTGATCTCGAGGCTACTTCGTTCACCTCTTGCCCTTCCTCTCTGTTCACGTGTCTGGTTCTTTCCAGGTCCACGAGTTCGCTCCATCATTCGTTGAGCATCATCCATTTTTCGTTCGTATCTTCAATTTTGATCCCTATTCCTTTTTCCGTACTCAGCTGAGCCATTTGCAGAAATGTTGGGTCTGGAGAAGCCTGGATCTTCAGATCTTTCGTCCTCCTCAACTGACACGTCGGCCATCTCTCCGGTCAGCGTCAGTAGCATCCCCTCCTCTCCCGATAAGGAAAAGAAAAAGGTTTGGACACGTTTTGTTGATCTTTTCGCCGGTTTCCAATTGGTCAACGGCGGACTGTCCGTGTGCAAATTTTCTGCGCACGTTCTCATTCTACGTCACAGATATTTGCACAGCGACTCTTCGCGTGCCCCCAGGCTGATTGGCACGAATCATTCGTACTGAATTCTGTGCTTACAGGTTTCCTTCGTGAGCTACAACCCCGACATCCCGCAAATTGTGACGTCTTTCAAGGGATATCAGAAGCTTATGTTCCAAGGCTACCGTTACAACATCTACCAAGTTCGTTTGTTTGCCTCTAATCATCTTCGATAAGAAGAATCAATCTGTTTCCGGTGTGATGATAAGAAGAAACCAGCTGATTTCGTAATCTGAGAATCATTTTTCTATTTCCAGGTCGCTCCTGAAAGAAATTTCAAGTCGTGGCGGTGCGTCTGTGCAAAGAAGATGTCTGATGCTGGACAATGGTGCAAATGTCGAGCGGAAACGACGATGGACGACAAGAATGCCTGCACAAAAGGAGCCCATAATCATCCGCCAAGACATCACGTTGCCGAACTTGAGTTCATCAAGGTGAGCAATTTTTTCGTTGTTTTCGCCCTTTTTCAATCCGTTCTCAAAAGAAAAGACGATTAGTGGTATTTTGGTTTAAATTTCGTCCATTCTGGATCCTATGACGAGCACGTGAGAACAGGTGTCTGTTATCTTGGCTTTGTGCCAGTAAAACTTATTTTTCATCATGTGACAGTATATTCAGGTAGTTTAGAGTCAAAAACAGCAAAAATCATTTGCATCTGAAATCGATTTTTTGTTCAAAATTTTGTGGACTCCCATAAGATTAGAACTACTTTTCTGTGAATTCAAACTACTTTTGTTTCAAGAACTCGTGAAGAGTGAAAAGTGTTGTTCGGTGAATCAGAAGCTGGCTCAATATACCAAATCAGGAGAGAAGAACTATTAAATGTTCAAGATTTTGATCCGATGTCGATCAGAAGTTCAGAATCACTCCAAAGACTTATCAAGTTGTCCACGAATCAATTCCGTGGAGTGTACTTATTTGGAGTACTGAGATAATAGCTGAAAAAAGAGGTCAGAAGTCGGCATGGACTTGAACCAATTCTGAGTGCGGCTGAAACATGGTTGCTTCTGTGGCGCCGCCGTCGCAGTTCAAGGCCGACGTCCGCGGAATGGCACAGCGCAACAGTCACGCACCCGGGTGTCGTTAACCCACATGTTTGTCCACGGCAATGGCAAATAGATGGCGATTCGACCTCGATTTTCAAACTTCGGCCTGATCCGAAAGAGATTGTTGGACACCTCATCAATTTGACCGCGTGGGATTAGGTCATGCTATGATCGGAGAGAAAGAGATAGACCTTTTTTTGGAAGGAACGGCAAGAGAAATGAAGACACTGACTTGACTGAAAGATCTTTCGGCCTTTTCTGAAAAGGCCAAGGTGTCCTTTGCCGTCTTGAAGTTCATTTGTACTTGCGCGAAAACTTTGATCAAAGATTTTTTCAATAAAAAAAAAAATCAAGAAGTTAACGTGGTCTTTTTTAGTCCCAACTGTTCGTGACGGCGTTGGAAAATCCTGAGCTGGATGCCGGTGATTTGGTGAACCAAGCGTCTGAATACTTAAGCGACGGAGTTTGTGAGTTTGAAATATTTAGAAACTGGTTTTATTGACTTTTTTTTAGCTTTTGACAATAAGGAAAGCGTTCGAAAAAGCATAGTTCTTGCCCGATCACGAGTCGGAAAGCCAAGAAAGCCCCGAAGCAGACCGTCAAATCCCCTCAAGAGAATGCGATTTGATGCTGATGTGAGTTTGAAATCTTGCAGAACTGTTATAATTTTTGTTTATTGTAGACTGAGGACGAAGATGACTACAAAACCGTCACAAAGATCAACAAAATGGAACACGATGTGGTTAGTATAAAATCAGCATAAAGTGTTTAAACGTTTCAATGTTTAGTCATGTATTCTGCCCCTGTTCAACAACGGACTGTCAATGGTGAAAGTTGAGTCACCGTTCCGGCAGACGACGCCGGTTCATCAACAATCCAAAGCCAACGATCACAACAACCTGCTCCATGCTAACGTCTTGAACGGAATGTAAGCTTTGTTGGATTTCCGAATGGAACATTATCTAAGACTTCAAAAACTTCATTTCTTAGAATGAAAATTTGCAGGTCCAACCCTTGGATGGGACTCGACGACACGATGACTGTCCTCTGGGCGAATATGCTCAATCCGATGGGTGGCATGGACATGCTTTCGACGATCGCTGCTTTGACGAAGCAAACTTCTGCTGCCGCCGCACCGGCCGCCATGCCCGTTAACCCCCCTCAGAACAATTTGGTGAACAACCACATCCCCAAGGAGGTAAAAAACCTATTCATTTGATACGCTCAACCAGAAAAATTCAGGCAACTATAGCAACTTCTGTTTCGACCATCAAAGAGACCCTCCCTGCAATGGCCAACATCCAGACGAGCCCAGTCATTCCTGCCGCCAACCTCATGCCTACGCAACCAATCATGAAGGATAGCAGCTGTCAAACCGCCGAGGTATAATTTTTAAACACTAGTACAAAGGGCGGTCGTTCTGTTAAGTGCAGAATGAAGATTCACGTGATTTCTCTTCAGTTCAACTGATCTGAAAAAGCCCTTTATTTGAGCTCATTGGTCTGGAAAAAAAGAAAAAAAAATGGATTTACAGGAGATTCGCGTGTCACAGTGCTTGACTTCTGGCTGCGGCTGCCGAGTAGTTCGAGTTTGTTGCTGCGAGGAAGGCATCTGCAGAAACCGGCGTACTGCTGCTTGTTGATCAGTTTTCCAACTCTTACTTTCTCGGCAACGTTACTAGTCATACTAACCGAGTTCCCAAGCATCCCATTTCCCCTCCAGATATCTCAGATTTTCTTTGTACTTATTTATCTATTTATTTATTTATTAGCATCCTTTATGAACCTCAAGTAAACCCACAAAACTAGCTCTTACTCCATCGATACATGTAGCCTTATACCATTGAAATTGTTGTGATATTCTCATTAGTCTTACAAATTCGCTTATTGCGGTGCAATTTTATCCCTGAAAATTTACTCGAAAAAACCGGTAGATGCCGCCTTTGTAGGTAGGTGCTTTCAACCATCGATGAATTTGTTTCACGTCATCTTTTGCATATTGCTGGTCGGTTTTACTGCTCCCTTTAATATATTTTTTTCTTCAGACGCTTCCGAAAGCTTTATAGTCAATCCTGAATGAATTGTACACTTGATGATACAAATTGGGCATAACTATCCTCTTAAGAAATCTTTCACTTTTGAGCGGGTTCTGGTGATTGTGCGTCGTTTTCGATGTGGTTTTTTGGAAATTCTTCTTGTTGGTTACTTTAGTTATGTTGTAATAATGTAATAATTACAAGATTGTTCTCATTTGTTTCTTTTTTTGTGCAATCCCTCACTCCTCCAAAAAGCGGTCTGAAAGTGATCTTTTACGTGCGTTTCAAAATGGCTGGTTCGCTGCAATTGTGATGTCCAAATAGTCACGTGTTTGGCTGAAGCATCCCTCATACTGTATTATTCAAAAACTCGCAATTTATCTGTATTTTTTGTTCGGTGAAGGTTCCTCAGGATTCGTTCAAAACTATTGTCTTTCATTTAGTTCATTTTACGCCAAAACCCACCCCCGAGGCACCTCCACTACCAAAACGCAATATGTTGATTGGTGTCATTAGTGATTCTGAATCAGAAAAATGTGATAATCGTTTGTTTGGTTAAGTATAATTCAAAAATATACAATAATCAATGAAAAATAAAAAAATTTATTTGAAAATTATGTTGAACAAAACAACAAAATAAAAGAAACGCAAAGTATGAGAGTGAAAAATAAGTTTCTTTCTCATCAAAGATTAGCTTTTGAACCAAGTTTGGTCAGAAACTGAAGGAAAACAAAAAATGATAAAAAGCATTTTGTCCTTTTATTCGTTAGTTAACAATCAGAAATAGTCTTATCCTCATTTCATCAAGATTTTTTGAAGAAACGCTCATCAATATGTCCGAAAGGGATCGATTCGAAAATAAACGCGCAGCTTTTCTCCGTTTTTCTCACGTTCAATTGATAATCAATTGTCGATCAACTGTTCGGAGGTTCAGCAGCTGACACATTGACCGGAATCAACTTCAGCTTTGCTCTCCTTTCCAACTGTTCCCTTCGTGCGTCTTCCTTCTGACTTTGCAAAGTTTGCGACCAAGTTACTCGCGACATTTTTTCTATGTCAAACATCAACAATAGATTGGAAAACAAAAACTAAAATGGAGCGATCGGTATTGATTTTTCATAACTTGCCGTCGGATGAAAGTGGCGCTTGCGGTCATTTTTATTTGGGTCGGGCCGTTTGACCTGACTAAAGTCTCCTAGTTTTCAATTTCCCGTTGAATCTACAGTCTCGCATGTTTTGTAGAAAAAAACTCAAATCGCAAAGAGCTTGATTCACACAAAAAGATTGCACGTTTTTTCGATTTCCTATTTTGAAAAATTGAAAAAAAGTTTTAGGATCATTTAAGCTTGATAAAAAAACGTTCATTTTTTTCAGAACCAAAAAAACAACTGAAAAAGGCACAGAGCTATTCAATCTGATTACTTTTGTCAAAAAAAGTTTTAGCAAAAAAAGATTTGTCAAAAAAAGTTTTAGCACCACAGAAGTAATCAGATTGAATAGCTCTGTGCCTTTTCAGTTGTTTTTTCTACCTAAAAAGCAACTATGATTTAATAAAATGACTTTACGGTTTCACTCATGAGGGCTTATTATGACTTTTACTCGAACAATAAACTATAAACTTTGTATGTCTGTTTTTTTCCTCTTCTATTTCTTTTATGGGAAAGCAAAACTCAATTAAAAACCTTGAAATCAAAGCCGATTTGAAAAATCTATTTTTCGTTCCACCTTTCTGAACCTCAAACCACGCAATTCCTTGCTGTCAAAAACTTTTTTTTTCCTTTGTCGCTGCACGCAAAAAAATGGAAAAAAAGCGATTTTTCGAACCATCTCAAGTTTTATCACATTTTTTTCATAGTTATTTTTTTCTTTTCGAAAAAAACCATTCTCTCTATATTATTCTTTGGATGAATAACCAACAATAGACCAAAAAAATCCTCAATTTTTTTGCCTTGGTCCTCACTAGGAAGGTCATCTTATTTTACAGTAAGGAATTTCTTTGAAATTGGTCATCCTTGATATATCGAAAAAAATTTTCCCTGTTCAATTTTGAAGTTTTTATAAGAAAGGATATCTCAAAGTTGAAGGAAACCCTCGATATTTTTTTTTGGACTCAGTCTCCAATTTTGCTACCTTCAAGAGAGCTTCGTTAACCAAATGAGTCTTAGCAACCGGGCCATGAATCTCTCCGTCTCTTCGCTACTTTCAAACCCGGCAGTTTTCATGTTTTCATCTTGGTTCTTTTCAAATAGCGACCTCCAAAAGGACGTTTTTTGTCCCAATTTTCCAATATTGAAGCAACATCAGAATGAGGCATAGCTTTAATTAAAAACTTTCCTACTTCTTTTTACTTCCGTTGTGAAAAAAACTCTCTACTAAAAAAACCCATGTTTTCAAATCATTTTTGCAAAATTTTCCAAATTCAAGCTCACTTTATCCATACGATTCGGAGTGGCCTTCAATATATATTTCTACATTTTTTTTTCTCAACTCCCTCGTTTTCCGAAATCATGATAGTACTGTTATTCAAAGATAAAAACAAACATCAAGTTTCACGACGCGAGATGACTCGGTAACGCATGAGATCAAACAAACGGCTCATCTCACGAACACCTATAAAACACGCACAGAAAGCCTTTCCCAAGCACGAAGCCATTTTTGCAAAATTTTTAAAGCCTCAAAGCCCAGCAAAAAGTAAATAGAATATGTTTTCGAACATCATGCTCTTGTGTGTCTTGATCTCTATCTCCCCATTTTGTTGATCCGCGGTATGCCCAAGTTTCGTTGTATACATATTTTCCGTCAAAGTGATTTTTGAAAACCAGTCCTTCAGACAAATGCGATGGGAACTTCTTTTGCTGCTCGTTTCTTCTTCTTTTGCGTGGTTTTACGGTCGAGATGAACCTGACAGGTGGAGCGTTGGAGGAGTGGGTTAATTCAGTATTTTCCATGTTTGAGAACGTTTTCAGGTGTGGCCCCTACCTCACAAAATTGTTTATGGGAAGAAAAACCGCACTCTCAGCTTTGACAAGATTGGAGTAGATTTGGCTGAGAAAAAAGATTGCGATGTTTTACTCGCGATGGCTGAAAATTACAGTAAATTTTAAAGAGGGATTTCAAAATTGGTTTTGTTTCAGTGAACAAATGGCTCTTTCCATTTCCTGTCATCGATAAGTATGAATCCGAAGACTTCATTATCACTGTTGTTGTAAAAAGAGATTGTCCCACCGGTCCTCCGGATCAAGAATCAAGCGAAGAATGTAGGTTTTGAGCTACATTGTTGAAAATAATGAATATATAAAAGTTTGAAATTTCTAGACTTGCTCCGCGTCTCCATGAACGATGCTATCATCAATGCTGAAACCGTTTGGGGAGCTCTGAGAGCGATGGAAACCTTCAGTCAGTTGATCTTCTACGATGAACGCTTGAAAAAGGTGACAAATTTTCTTATCTCATACGGTATACCAAAATGGCTACACGAATAACGACGATCAAACCTTTTTTACACATCAACTAACCTGAAACTTAAAGAAACTGTGAATTTTCAAGGCTAGGCGCTAAGTTTCAAGTAAGCATTGTGTAGAATCGGAAATGAAAAGCGAATATTTTTTTGTGATCTAGTCTACCTTTGGTCTTCAAGGTCGAAGGTATTTCATTAAAAGCCTTCGAAGAGATTCTGTCAAAGTTCTGGGAAAGACAAACCTTACTCAACTGTTTAGTACCAAGTGAGAACAGCAGAAATATACGACAAGCCACGTTTCCCCGTCCGAGGAGTCATGGTCGACTCTAGTAGACATTTTCTCTCTGTCGCAGTTTTGAAACGCCAGCTTGTGAGTTTTCTGCTGCAAACTGCTGGAAGTTGAGCCAATTTCCAGGACATCATGGCTATGAACAAGTTGAACGTGATGCACTGGCATCTGGTGGACAGTGAAGCTTTTCCCTACACTTCCTTGAAGTTCCCAGAGCTCCATGGAGTTGTGAGTAGACAAAAAGAACTATCACAGAAAGACATTTTTAAGGGAGCATATTCTCCGAAACACGTTTATTCGAGGAAAGACTTGGCAGAAGTCATTAATCATGCAAGGTTGCGCGGTATTCGAGTTATCCCAGAATTCGATCTGCCAGGTGGGGTTGCTTTTGAACGTTGTTCAAGTTCAAGAAAAAGTTGTCAACTGCAGGACATACTTCTTCTTGGAGAGGCCGGAAAGGGTTCCTAACCGAGTGTTATGATGATAATGGAAAACCAACGTATCCAAACCTCATTGACCCGATCAACCAGAAAAACTTTGACTTTCTCGCTGTTTGTTCCATTTTCAGTGAAAATTCTGAAAGATATATCCAGGAGTTCCTCGAAGAAGTAACAGAAACTTTCCCGGATAAATATTTGCACTTGGGCGGCGATGAAGTCGCGGATTTCTTGTTGGAATGCTGGTTCTACTTATTTTTTTTCCTCTTTGAAATAATCCAACTTCAGGGTTCGAAACAAGAAGATCCAGAAGTTCATGCAAGATAAAGGCTTCGGTAATGCTACCATTCTTCTTGAAAACTATTTCTTCGAGAAGTGCGTTTTTAAATTATTCTGTTATTTGATATGATGCTTTAGGCTATACAAAAATCATTGACGAACTGAGATCAAAAAGAAAGCCGATATTTTGGCAAGAAGTATTCGATAATAACATTCCAGTGAGTATTAAGAAAAATAAAAATATGGTTGGTATTGATTTTTTAGCATCCTGAAGCAACTATTCATGTTTGGAAAGGAAACACCCACGAAGAAATTTTGGATCAAGTTAGGAATGTGACGAAGAAAAACTACCCTGTGATTGTATCGGCATGCTGGTATAAATTTTTTCATGTGCCGTTTCCTAAAAGATCTTAGGTATTTGAACTACATAAAGTACGGCGCTGATTGGCGTGATGAAATCGCAGGGACAGTTCCGTCAAATTCGAGGTAACTGACAAGAAAAAACCTCTGAAAGAAGTTTTTAAGATATTATTACTGTGATCCAGCGAATTTCACTGGCACTCCCGAGCAAAAGGCTCTGGTTCTGGGAGGAATCGTCGCGCTGTGGGGAGAGTTCGTGGATAACACTAATATTGAAGCCAGACTTTGGTGGGTTTTTAAGCAAAGAATCTTATCAGGTTTTGAATTTCTTTTCTTTAAAAAATTGAAAAAGAAAAGATAAAAAACGCGATTTTGGTCACAACTTTCTCGCAAAGAATTCAATCTTCATGAACGTTTCTGAATTTGCGTTTTTTTTGTGAGCTGAAACTCCATCAGAGTGTTAAAAATGACAGTTATTACAGCTTCAGAAAGTTTTAGAAAGATTGAAATCCTTACAAGAAAGTTGTGACAAGATGCGCGTTTTTTCGAATCTTTTTTGACGGTACTGTACATCAAAATAATTGCTCAAAAATAAAAAAAATGTTGCTTTTGAATTATTTTTAGGCATTTATTTCAACTCCTAGAGGAGAATGATTGAAAAATACAAATCTCAGAAAAATCTTAACGAAATTTATATCTACTCATTTTTTTATTCCTTGTTCTTTCTGTTCGTGTGAATGGAGCAACAAAAACTTTTCAAATTGTAACTTCAGTAACAAGATATTGAAACCATGGGTTAGAAAGAAATTGAACCGGAAAAACTTTCTAATCCGGCGGAAAAAAACGCCCACCCTTTCGCTTTTGTGCAAGACTTGAAGAATTCCAGAGCATACTGAGCTTTCTTTTGATATCTTTTATCAAGGCCTCGAGCATCGGCGGTGGCGGAGCGGCTCTGGTCTCCCGCTGAGAAGACCGTCCGAGCAGAGGACGCTTGGCCGCGTCTCCACGAATTCCGCTGTCGGCTGGTCGCACGAGGATACCGCATCCAGCCAACGAACAATCCCGACTTCTGTCCTTTTGAATTTGAAGAAGTACCTGTTTAGTGGACTTCAGATCTTTACTATCACTATCTTTTTTTTATCATTCATTGTTGTACAAACCAACTGTTTTTAGAATCTGAAATTTGAAGACATGTTCTGTAAATACTGGTTTCAAGGTGAATTTGTTGTTTTTGAATTTTGTTCCACGACATTTTTTAGTTTTTATTTTACTAGCCAAAAAATTCTCATTTAATGGCGAAATTTATAATAAATGATTTTTTACGTTTCCTTTTTGGAAAAATTTATGCTTTTTTTGGTCAAGTTGAGGTGATTTTTGTGAATAAAATTTAATTTTTAACGTTTTATTTGTTCATGGATGTTGAAACAAACTGATGCGCTTGAAGATATGTAACTTTATATGAAACGGAAATCTTTATTTTTTTCTGCTAATTTGAACGATAAAATGACTTGAGTATTGATGAAAATTTTTGAAACAAAAATAACCAATTATTGCAAAGCGTATTGAGCCGCTTTTTTTTGACTAGCTACTTTTGCCTTTCTTTTTTTCATACCTTTCTAAACTTAACAGTGCCTAGCTTTCACGGAGAATTGAAAAAAAGAGGCTTTCTGGTTTTTTTTCATGTTATAAAGACTTTAACAATCATTGAAGTTTGAAATCTTCATCATTTTCAATCGATTCCGACAGTCTCTTCTCGCTGTTCCATAATATCATTATTCCACCGATTTCATCTGGCTGAACGGAGTATTTGAGGCCAATCAGCGCACATGTTACGATGACGATTCATACAATAGTGGTTTGCCCATTGTCTTGTCAAGACTTTGCACGAATCGTGAATCAATATTAATTACCGTTTAATAGGATTTTTAAGGGGACTGTGCCAGGTTTGGATCGCTAAAAAAATTCTTGAAAAAAACTAGGGGTTATTTTTGGTAAATTTTGTTTTTTTATAAACTTTTTCTTCTTATAATTTTTCAATGAAACAAACACGTTTTTACATAAGAATTTTTATCTAGACATCTGAAAAGTGCACTGCGCTCAATAAGATTAAGACCCCAATCGATTTTGGACTTTCTAGCAAAATGTGGAGAGATATTGAAAATTTGTGAGTTCCATTCGACTCAGAGCGCTAAATGACCCCTAGAGCCAAACTTTCATCATCCTTTGCAAAAAAACTCTGAAATTAAAAAGTGCAAAGTAAGAGGACTCTCCTTGAAGTTCGTTTCAACTGACAAGAGAGGACGTTTTATTTTGTGTTGTCATCACCCTAAAAAATCTCCAAAACATTTTAGGATGGACCAAAGAAGATTCTGAAAGTCTCAAAGGGCACAACTTCCAAGTTTTCCAGAAAAAAGTCGAAGAAACCCTTAAAGTCCTTCAAAGTTGGCTGTTTTTAGACGTTGAGGGTCCTTTCTCAGAAACTAGGAAGTTTTTAGGTCAATAACTTCTGAACTTCTTTTTAATTCATTAAGAAGCTCTATGGCCGTTTCTCAGGAAATTCGCAATCGTAGTTAAATAAACTTCCTTCTGAGATTATTTCACTTTTCATCAAAAGAATCATAAAAAATTCCTATTGCGGTGAATAAAAAATCTATGGAAGGTTTCTATAAAAAAAAAGCTGGGGAAGCAGAATGAAGCCACGGGTGCAATCTAACAAACTACCACTGTCTCAGCATTTCTAACAAACCAGAACGGTTGGAAAAAAGGTTTCTTCAGTGCTTTTTGACCAGAAACATAATTGCTGTTGCACAGATTGCCACAAAGAGGCTGTTGCGTGAGCAGGTAAAAGGTCAGCAGTTCATGGTCGGGCAACAGAAATCAGCAGCAATTATCACCTTACAGCTGCGGAAGACCTGTGCACAAAGAGACTGCGTTGCGCAAGCGGCGGTTGCGGCGAAGAGTCAAAGGGTCGGAGCCGGTGGCTGGCAGGTGCGAGTCCACTCCGCCGCACACATCTGCGAATTCCCGAACTGCTCTTCTCCGTAACCAGCCACCAATTAACTTTGTCGTATGGTGGGAATCAAACGGAGAATACGCGGAAAGTTAATCTGGACACTACAAAAACATAAAAATGAGGAAATTGATGAAAAGAGCAAGAAATTACAATTGGAACAGTTGACCCAAAAAGATTGAAAAATTTTTTTTGATCGGATTTAATTTTTTTATTCACCTCATTTTTTTGTCATCTGCTATTTTTTTCCATTTTTTTCAAAGAGGATATTCTCTTGTGAATAAAAATAAATCATCGTAAAAATCTGATGAAGAAGGTTTTTTTGCTGTTCTGACTGACTTTGGTTAGGTTCAAGTTTGACGTATGAAATTTATGAAATTTGTTTCATAAAAAAATATTAATAATAAAAAAATATTACTTCATTTGAATGCTTTCTAAAAACCGCTATATTTTTTTGAAAAAAATGATCACTAGCTAATTCTGGTTTATTTTTTTATGTGGGCGGGTAAATTTAATATTCTTCTAGCTGAATAACATCAACTTTCCTTCTATAATTAGTAAAAACTATCCGTTTATCAACCGTCAAAAATTTAACTCGAAAATTTCTCTCAACCTCGAACCGTAATTTTTCCATTTCACCACAAACAACTTTGAACCAACCGAAATCTTTCTTCGAGAAGACCTTACGCGCGAGAAGTTTGTGGGCTATCTTGATGAAGCCATATCTTGCATCTACCTTTGTTTGAGACGCGTGCCCCGCACGCGACATCAACCCATCCATCCATTAAATTTTTTTCCCTCATTTCAAGATTTTTCTTATCTACTTCGTTACCCACCGGCACCGTTTTTTGCTGAACGAGATGCGTTGAAAACAACGGCCATTAACGGTTCGGAACGTGCTTGTACATTTTTTTTTTCTCAGTTTCACTTTCTTTTGCTTATTGCTTCAAAGCATTTGAAAAACTCTTGTGACTTCGAATTTGGATTTGAAAACTGAAGTTTAATGCAGATAGAAGTGAACAATTTTTTGCCTGCTTAAAAAGTTATGAAAGAACTCAAGAATTTGAGTGTACTTTAAAAAAATAGGGCCTTTAATAGTGCTTGAAAAAAAATCGCTTTTCTTGAATGATGAGAAAACAGGGTTTCGTTCAGAGTGACCCCCAATTTTCCGAGACCTGAACTACAATCTTGATGAAAAAAGGAGAAACAGGAACATGATGCTTTGAAAAACCAAAAATATTTTGATTAAACTCTCCTGAAGTTATGAAATTATGAAATCCCATTGATACCTCGCCAAGAAGAAGTGAATTTTGCTTACTTCTTTGAAAATGTTCCGCAAAAAATTTCTTTGATTCTTTATATACCAATATTTCAAGCAGTGTGCTGGAAAAAACTTTCCCTTATTCTAAAAAGCTATTTTTTTCCGTTTACAAAACCAAATCATAAAAATAATGAAAATTTATTATCAATGATGCAATATAAAACAATATGAATCAGTAGCAAAATACCCATAAAAGTTTGAAAGAAAAGTGTAGTTCTGGCACTTCAGCAATGGGGCTCCGGTTTGAAGACGCATTTCGAAGATTTTTTGGTCTGTTCTGTGGGCTGGTCTTTCAAGATTCCAGCTAGACATTCGATGTATTTCTGTGCCAATTGTAGGGTTTCAAATTTGGACAGCTTCTTGCCCGTGTCGAGCACTGGTAGGACCGTTCGTAACTGAAAAAAAGCCTTATTGAAAAAGTTATATGCGATATATTTCAAAAAGAAAAGGTTTGAAACGGTGAGAAGGACAGGTAGAGCACTCATAATTCAAAAACGTCATATATCGGAGGACAAGATTGTCGCGTGAAGCGCAACGAGGTTCACGGGGGATAACATCTGTTAGCAGACACTCGCTCCGGCCTTGGAGGCATGCCAGCTACCGTATCCACGTTTCAAACAGTTTTTTCAAACCTAATCGAATTTCTGGAGTTCTTGAAGATACCTTATCATAAGCGACGTTCAACGTGTTCATTCTTTTCCTCTCCCGTTCATTGGCAGCACTTCGTCTTCTTCGCAAAAGTTGAGGTGAAGGAGTTTTGTAGCGACGGTTTTTCTTCTTGTCGAGGTTGGCGTCGCCGAGGCTGGAACCAATGAATGAATAAGTTGGAGTGAATTTTATTGAGAATTTGAGCTAGAAGGTCACAAAAGATGTTATGAAAGATTCAGGAGTTGATTTAGGGCAGTTACCATTTTTTTGAAGCTTTATCTTTTTATTCCACTTTTTGACTTGAGTGAAAAAAGATTGAAAATGAGAAGAAGCTTTTTTTGTTTTTTTAGGTTCAAATTAAATCTTGAAAATCCTCATTTCAATCAGAAAGTTTTTTCTGGTTTGAAATCAAAAATCTCATGTTTTTTTCGAAAAATTTTGCTGATAAAAGTTATTTTTCTCAAGACTATAAGTTTGAAGACTTTTTTTCTTTTTCTAAAATTCAAGAAATATGAGATAAAAATAAACTCCATTCTGAAGGAAAAAAAAGAAAAAATTTCGACTTTTCATAATATCACACTTCAAAAAATCATACCTGAACCCGGGTGGAAAGTTCGGACTTTGCATTGGAGTCGACATTGCGGAGAGGCTGAGAGAGCTCTCCGAGCAAGGAAAAGAGTGAGAGCCCGTGGGCATGTAGATCTGGTAAGGGTTGAATCCTTCGGTCCAATCCATTTTGATGAGCTCGGTTGCAGGTGTTTTGAATACACGAGTAGTTGAGGAAGGCTAAGGATGACTCGAAGACGATCCTCAGTGTATCTCCGCCCATCGCATTACCGCCACGCCTTTTTGCCGCCTCTCAAACCTTCCTCGCTCCTTGGGTTACTGTACAAAGGGGTAGAGGGGGAAGAGTCTGAAGTAGAAACGTTGAGATTTTCGAAAATAGTTTGAAGGAATTTTTTTTTTATTCGGTTTTTTTGGTTTCTGACGAGAGAGGTAACTTTACTTGAAAGTTCTGAATCTGCTATGAATTTTTTCAATTGAATTTTTGAGGTCTCCTGTTGGCTAGCTTAGCCAATCAATTAAGAATGACAATAGACAGTTTCAAGCACATTATTTGTTGAAAGCAGTTTTAAAAATCTCATTTCTAAACCCAGAATATGGAGCAGATAGTGCTTGTGAAAGATGCTTCTAATAGTTTTTGAAGCATTTAAATGTCAACAGTTCACACGAGAGCTACAGTCAACGTAGTAACTTTTTTTCATTGACTATTGATTTTTTTGTAATAAAGTCAGTTTTTTTATCTTCATCAGAAAAAAATCAGATCGATTCAGAATACGAAAAATTTTTCATTATAATTATTTTTTTCATTTCCGAAACTGATTTTTGGCGGTTGATTTTAGTTTCTTCAGAGTAACTTCTCCATTATTACAACAAACAAATATTATCGGAGTTTTCTATTGCTTAGTTGATCCTGTGGTAATCACTTTTTTTCAAACTGAACGCCTTTTTGATGAAATACAAAAAAATCTTCTCTTTTTTTCAATTCTTTCTAAAAAAAAAACTGACAGCTTCGTCCATTCATTCCTTCAAGAAAAAGAGCTGTTATTGTTGAATGAAAGGTCGAGTGATTGAACTCTTATCTGATCAACGACAGCCATATTCATTCACAGCTTGCGTCATTCATCAGGTTTCCAACACCGTTTACGCATAATTGCCTGGCCCAGGCAGTTCTTCGGTGTCCCCTCCCGCTGACTTACCTGCGTAATCCATTACCGGCTCCGTGTTAGAAAACAAAACTTAATTGGGCTGTTCCGTGCTGCGACAATTGTTTGGTAACAAGATTAGGAATTCATATGGCGTACTGTTTTGCGGTGGGATCCGTAGTTATTTTATTAAATTATGGGAGAAACCAGGCTCATTGAACCTACTTTGTTTTGAAAATGGAATCTTTCTGTTAGAAAGCAATTGATGCGGTAATGTACACTAACGAGAAACTTTAAAAAAGGTTTGAGAAAAAAATATTCTTCCTTCTTGTAAAAAAACACCTGTTAGAGAGATTTCAACCTTAAAAAAAGTGTTCTTTTTTTATAAAAAAATTGTTACAGTAGATCAGAAAAGAGATAATTTCATGAGATTATGTTCTGCGCATGAGGAATTCATCATCGTAATGAGATTACTCTCTAAACTGTATAACAAAGAAACTTATATTTTTTATGTTCAAAACGTCTTTGCATGAAGTTCATTCTTCCGGAAACTCTCTGAATTTTCCACCAGAGGGTTAAAAATAATAGCCTTCACCACTCTTTTCTTTCAGAAAGAAAAATTTTCATACAAGATCGTTTTGGTCAAAAAATGTTTTTTGTATCTTTTGTGACGATACTGTATATAAAAAACCGTTTTTTGGTTCACAGAGTAGTTCAAAATCAGCTGACGCGTTCAAAGAATTTTCATAAAATGAACCACTTCACTCAATTAGTTCGTGAATAGTTCCACATCACTGAATTTATCACATCTTCTTGAGCTGGAAGTTTTCTTTGTACCGTAGAAACACCTCGCCGTTCACGGTTAGAGTTCTGAAGAAAACCAATCCAGATCGAGAGGCGTAGTCTAGAATTAGCCAAGACGCCGACTAACTTCCTATTAAAGCGCTGCTGTCGCTGAGGACAGACGCGTGCCTGTAATTATCAACTCCGTCAAAGCAAGCCGCTGAACCCAAGTTTAGCAACGACTTAATGACACTCCTCAACTGTAAAACTCAACATCAGAAAATCTTCCTACAAGTATAATATTTATTCATTTCAATTTGGGTACGCACATCGGTAGGGTCGAAGTGAAAATTGGCTAGCGAAGCAAGAACTAGAAATCGATGACAAAATATGAGAATAGAAATTTGTATTTTACAATTGCAATGGTCGTATGAAGTATAATATGTAAGGGAATTGGAATGTTCATTCGAAAAAATAAGTGACGAGATAGTGACTATTTCTACACACGAAGCTCGATAGTCTTATTTAACAGGCACGGCTTCTCCATTCTGAGCTTCTGAGTCGAGCTGCTTTCCGAGGTACTCCCAGTTGTGGACCATGAGTTTTTGAACGGCGAGAAGGGCGTGGTAGCGGACGTTCGGGTCATCGGCGGTCAGAAGTCGCATAACGGCCTGCTTGCCTTGGAACTGCTCAATCACCCTGAAAATTCGAGTTTCGTAGAAAAAAAATAGCTCAGTTTTTTGAAAACTCCAACCGTTTGACGAAATTGCTGAATCGTACGTTGTTTAAAGTATTCTTTTAATAGTGTCGTGTTGTTAAAAATTGAGGACAGATAACAAAAAAAAGCTCAATTTGTTTTTTGGGTCATTACTTAAGTTATTTTCATTATATTTATTATTCAAGAGTTAGGGAAATCGTTTGTGAAACAATTTATTGTAAGAATTCCCAAACTCCATGGGAAAATTAGAAAACAGGTATTTGTGAAGCGGAGACTTTAGTCGCATCATAGTGTCATTCAACACGACATAGTGCGAAAAAAAAAAATGATTTCCCTATTTTTGAGGAATGCCGAGAAATCTTGTCTTCATGAAATTAAGCAAGATTTTCTCGTATGAACTAGTCGCGAAACTGAGACATTTTAGAATATTTTCGCCATCTTTATAATTAAAATTCCGGGTACCCGTCAACTCGTTGGGGTTGACTCTTTCCCCTGTATTGTTATTTCTCTGCCTATTCCTTCACTTGATCATCTATTCTTCAATTATTTTTTTTTATGTTAAATAATGGCAGTGAATAAACTATCTATATAAAAATTCTAATTATTACTCAAAACTGTTTTTTTATTTAGTGAAGGTGTATGTGATTATAAGAGCAAAAATATTTCCCAGGATTCAAGGAAAAACTGAGAAAAATTGAATGGGAGCTATGTTTGGCTCAATTCCAAAGATTAAAACTTTGACTGAGTTGAACAACGGTTTCCTCGCGATTCTTCCAATTTTACTTATTTTTCCGAAAAAAAAAATAATTCTCACGTCTTTCCACGCGGATAGTGACGGACATATTCACCAATATCGTGCGATGCGACACAAAGGATCAACGGATCGTTGCTGGTTTCCAAAAGTCGAATGAGGATCCTGATTGATTCAATTGAAGATCATTCAGCTTAGCATCAATAATCCTACTTGACAACTTCGAACTGCTTGTCGTTGAACTTGGGAGCATTTTCGCGCCAGAACTTGTCCGACTTGTGAACTGGAGACCATGTAAGACGACCAGATCGCACCTGAGTAAAGTGAGTTTTGAATTTTTCTTTTCGAAAATTTTTCAAACCGAGTTCGGATTGTACAAACATGTAAGTATGGAAAAGGTAATAATAATAAAAAAACCAACCAAATGTTATTTTTTTGTCGCAAAATTTTTTTTTATTTTCTAACAATGAATCTTTTTCCAGAAGAAAAATTTCTCAAACGCTCCTTGATTATTTTTTCTCCATTTTTTTATACTCCTTATGAAACGTTTAAAAAAAATTGATACCTACCTCACTATAATACTCATCATACGAGCTCAAATCGTGCACGGAAAGAGTCAATTCATCACTGAGGAACTTGACATCCTCCTGAAATATCCTTTTGAAAAAACCGAGCACATGACGAAGACAAACCTCAAGATCAGGATCATCGTACTTCTTGGCATCCATCAGTTCCAGAGTCTTCAACGTCTTGCACTGGACCATTTGAAGAGCCGCCTCGCGTTTCACTTCGCGATCTTCGACTTTGTTCAGGATATTGGCAAAAGTGGCGAAGATGATGCGGATGACCTGAAGTGAAAAGTTTTTTGTGTTTCACGTAAAAAACACACCTTTTCCTTGGTCGACTCAGAGAGGACATCACCGAGAGCTTGGATCAGTCCAACGGTAGGAGCCATGCGAGCGATTTCCGTATTGAAAGTCAAGCACCAAACAGCGAAGATAAGCTGGTATTGGAGTTGGAAGTTGATACGGCTGTTGAGAGCAGAAACGAGGGCTTGAATGCCTTCCTCTTCCACGAAGGTCTTTCTGAAAATGTTTACAATTCTAACGATTCACAAGCTCAAAAAGTGTCTGAAACAATATGACATTTTCAAATCAGTTCATGATATCTACATTTAAAACAAATGTATCGTAATATATCTTAACTGAATATCAATTAATGAACCGGATCTAAAAAGCTTGAAAATGAAACAAAAATTTGCTGAAATCCAGTTTGTCCAGACGATCTCTTCCCGCTAATTCTTTCAGAAAATAATTCACCTGTAGTTGTCGTAACGCAACATCATCTGAAGGCAGCGAGCAGTTGTGTTCATGTATTCGTTCGTCTGAAAACCCCGAAATTTAATAAATTCAGAATAAAACTCTAACCGGCGTCACTTTGAGCTGGCTTTTCAAGAAGTTGTAATACTCAGTGAGCTGTTCTCCATGCAAGGTGCTGCTGCCAAAGCAGGCCAGTTTAGCGATAACCAAACTCATCTTAATATTAAAAGTTCAAATTGAAAGCAAAAAAAGTTACGAACCTGATTAATGATGAAATTATCGCCGCGCTGGAGCACTGGCAAAAACCACGTATAAACTGTCGTCTTTTCTTTCTTTGCGACGGAATGGAACAAATCAGCGCGAGCCTTGTCTTCCTACAAAAATGTTTAAAATAAAACTACTGGCTCAAAAAAACCTGGAGCAAATCATCCAGAATCGTAAGGACATAGCGGACGTTCTGTTCCTTGGCAACTTGCGTGATCAAGCTGACGAAGGTGTTAACAGCCTGATTGGCGACGCCGCTTTGAGCCAACATCGCATCACGCTCTTCTTTGGTCTAAAAAAATGACCATTGTAAACACGACAAAAAAAATTAAATAACTTTAAAAAATCGAATTCTCTTTGAATCACAATAAAATCAAAAAGGAAAAAAACCTTCGTGGCTTCGTACGCCGTGATAAAGTTGTAATCTTCTTGCTTAATCATTTGCGACCGCAAGTAAGACCCCCAGTTTGGTTTGTTGGCCCGCACCTTTGAAAAAACTCGATTAAAAACGTTTCATCAACAATAAAAACATCATTCGCTTCCAGCTGAAGACGCGAAGTCGCGTTGATCATATCCATCGTCGGGATGTGCGGGAGCTCGGTCATCCTAGACAAAAATATTATTAAGCCAATCAATAAAACACGTTTTGATAGAACTAAAAGCTTAAAGTTATCGAAATCCACGAGGAAATGTAAATTCGTGGAAAAAAAAACAGAGAAATGGAAGAGGGCGCGAGACCAGCACAATGAACCAACAATCACTGGCCGACATTGTTCGCGTTGGGACCAATTCTTTTTCGCGGGGAGGCCGCAAACACCGTGGCGCTACTTTGCATTCTGAAAACTTTAGAAATTCAAATTTCATGGTTTCATATTGACTCTACAGAAACAGGAAGGTTAAAAGTAAAGATAGAAGTTCTAGATTTATAAACTGCATTTCTTCAACAAGGAATTTAATATAACATTTATCAAACTGAACAGATTTAAAATAATTTTTTTTTTTAGATCGAAGTCTTTAACAGAGCGCGATTACACCAGTTCAAGATCGTAAGTCAGCGCATCAAATATTTGTCAATGTACAATATTTTTTGTTTTCATTGGAGATGACTAAACTCAAAAAAAGTTTGTCATTGATATCCGGCTAGATCCATAACCAACATTAAAAGCCGAAACAGTTTTGCTTTATTTATAAATTTGATTTTGTTCAGTCATAACCGGGGAATTCCTTTTTTAATTTTTTTATTGAATTCAGCTTTGATCCATTCATGTAGCTACTTATACGAAATAACCTCCTTTTATGGGTTGACATTAATACACTCATAACTTCTTTCCGTCATTTTCAAGCTTCCGTGTTCGTTTTTATAATATTTTCCAGCGTATCTGGGCCCTTAAAAAAACTTTTTTGGTCAGCAATTGAGTTTCACGTATTCGTGTAATATCAAGGTTAGTAAAATTGGCTTACTGATCCAAATTTTTTTCCAAGCGTTTAGAAAGAGATTTTAAATAGATTCTTTGCATATGGAAACAACACCGTCAAATAGAATATTTCAAGCTTTTTGACAGCTAGGAAGAGTATACTCAAAAGCTATGCAACTTTTTTGATAGTATAGAGTATGAATTTTGCTAGTATTTACTACAAATTTCAAGGAAATCAATTTGAAATCAAATGGAAAAAGAAGCAAGAAAAAAACGAAGCAAGAAAAAAACGCTTCCAAACAAGATGTTGAAGATTCTGAGTAATAATAAATCAACCTAAAGCCGTAGTTTGGAAAAAACCAAATTTTGTGATGGAGTTAAGAGAAATCTGTATTCAAAGTCCCCAATTTGATCCAAAATCTGGAACGCAACCAAGTAGTTCACCCAGCTTGTAAACATTCAAGATCACTTTTAGGAATTTAATTCAAATAGGCATTTTGGAAATGAATTTTTTCCCATACGGTGAACTTTACGTCTGTCTTAAAATTTGTTCAAAAAAGTTCCAACTGTTCATCAATCTTCAAAGTAATAACAATTTATGTTGACAAAAAACAACAAATGTATTTAACGGCGACGGTGGACGGTGCGCTTGACCTTGGGCTTGGGAGGGAGGATAATACCGTCGTACTGAAAAATTAGAGTGAACAGCAGAAAAATGAAATAAGTTAGAAACTGAAATGATTACGAAAAGAAAAATACCTTGTGCTGGAACCATTTGACGGCTTCGTCGCGGTAGACACGGTGCGAAGGTCCGACGCGTCCTGGGGCACGTCTTCTCTTGGCGACACGGCGTCCAGCGCGATCCAAAACAACGTAGAAGTCCATTCCGTAGATACCGATCGAGGGATCGTACTTGATTCCGAGATCGATGTGTTCCTGAAAAGGTATTTTTTTATTCTTTGGTGGCTTTAGAAGGCTTGTCGACTTTTTGAGAACTATTTATTCTGAAAAGTTATCTTATACTAAATTGGCCGGTTGGAAATGAGCTTTGATTTCATCATGATCGAAAGCGGGAATTTTATTTTTAAAAACGGTGACTGAATTTATTTGTGTTATAGGACTTTTTCATGAAAAAAGTATTAACAGTAACGCTCAATTTTTACCAGCCAACATACTACTTCCTATAAATGGTTATTTTCTATTTTTCTCGACTTTGATGAGGGTTTTAATAAAATTTTGACAGTATCTTTGCTTGCAGAATAACAATTTCCGAAAAAATACACAACTCGGTTTACCACTGAGTTTTTCCTCTTTCTCTTAAACTTCATATTCAAATTTCACCAACCTGAATACCGAAACCGAAGTTGCCGGTGGCGGAGAAGTTCTCCTTGTAGAGTTCGTATTCCTTGACCTTGAGGCCCTTCTCAAGGATCTCCTCGGCCTTGGGTCCACGGACGGTGCAGTGAACGGCAATCTTTTCGTTTCTGCGGATTCCGAAAGAACGGACAGTGTAGCGGGCCTTCGAGAACACTGGGGTCTGACCAGTGAGTTGCTCCAGCACCTGTGAATGAAAATTAATAGTTTCCTTGAAAAAGTGTATTTGAAAATAGCGCTTATAAAATTTTTTCAAAACATTACTTCCAGAAAAAAATCTCATAAAGATGAAACATAAACACTAACCTTAGCGGCACGAGTCAGTCTGTCACCAGATTCTCCAACGCAGATGTTGAGGCAGAGCTTCTGGATCTTAAGCTCGCGCATCACATTGCGGATCTTCTTCTCGCGAATTTCCGCTGCCTTCTCAGCGTCACCCATGTCTGTTTCCTACAAAACAGCAGATATCAACAATTTGAATCAATTACCAACAACAAAAATAGGAAAAAAAAAAACGAAAATCGATTAGAAACATGAAAAAAATATTTTCGTAACTCACATGGAAAAACTAGATTTTTCGCTTCTTCAAATGAACTTGCTTGCTTATTTTGGTTGCAGAACATTAAAACAAAAAGAAAAAAATAGATAGAATAAAAAACACATGAATACCAAAAAAAAACCACAAGAAAACAGTAGAAAAATGGAGAAAAAGAAGAATATAGCGCTTTTTCGAAAATTTCAAAGTTGAACTTTGATGATAAAAAAAGCATACAGTTAGATAGAGAATGAAACGGAGATTACAGCTATATTTTTTTCATTTCAAAACGACCAACTTTGAAAACCACGCATACTGTAGCGCGCGGTTGGCGGTGTCCGCCCTGCGCATCTAAGGTTATCGATCTCTGCGCCCTCCGCGGCGAGAGAGTACTCGCTTTTCAAATCTTCCCCACATATTTCAGTTTTTATAAGTTCATTTTTAACCGTTTTCTGTTCTGTTTTCTGTAATAATGTTCTAAACAAGATGGAGAACACGTAGCATTAATGTACCATGTTTGATTTTCAGTTTTAGGTTTAGTTTTCACTGTTTATCGCTATTTTAGCGTTTAGGTTCACAACTTCTGTTTCAATTTGGTTTTTTTCATTCTGTTTTCACATATATCATTTTAATAAGCATTTAAACATTTCCACATAATGATTTCATGTGTTGCTTGAAGTTTTTCATTTTTGACTATAGACTGTTTTTTTTCAAATTTTTCGAATTTCTGTTAGTCCTTTCTGTAACGGAATGTAACTGTGAGTTTTGTATTAGTAGTAGTGGTAATATTTTGTTTATTACGCTATATCCTTTTCTAGTAGTCACAAAAACCGCTTTTCTTTTTATTTTCGTTTCTCTTTTTCGCTTTTCTTGTACATTGCTCTCATTTGATGGATTTTCAGCATTTGACGCCGACGTTTTTCAACCTGCCAGCCTTATTCGAAACAATGAGACTCTTTGGAGTAGGCGGAACTGGTTCAAAACATGTGATTCAAACCAGAGAAGGTTGCCAACAGACTGTTACCACTAAAAAAAAAAATTCTTCAGGTCAATGTGCCAAAAGAGGTTGATCCCATCGTTTGAGCGAATGAGAGATCTTATATACGAAGGTAAATTTTTTGCTCGAGAACTTCTCACATATTTTTTTTAAAGATTGTTGAGTCGTTGTGGCCGCTTAGACTGATTAAAAACAATTTTCGATTGGAAGTCGTCGAAGAACAACGAGAAAAAAGGGATTCAAGCGGAAATCGACAGCGTCCCCATCCTTTTCGAAGTGAGTTCTTCACAATGAGCAGATGGATAATTCTTTCATTGCCCAGCTTTGTGAATTATCTCTTGATATTTCAGGAAGAAACTCGTGTCGCGGATCTTTGCTCAACGGGTCTGACAGATGTTCTCATGTAACAGAATCAATGTCAACCTTGTGAAGAAAGACGTGTTCCACACCTGCGACGACTTCATTCCGGTAACTTTATTCCTTTTTTCAGATTGACAAAATTTTATTCACAGGGCGTTGACACCAAGGACGTCGTCAAGCTTCGCAAGGTCGAACAAAGAGGAAAAATTAATGAAGCCTCAAGCTGGCACCGGCCGAGAAACTTTGAGCAATGCAAGTTTATTTTTTAATGACCTGGTGTATGGTCTGGGTAAGAATTTTTTTTTCTTCTGCCAAATAAAGATTTGCGCATCATTACTGCATTCATTACTTTAGTGAAGTTTTATAAACAAACAGATTCGAAGCAAGGAAACTCGACAGAAACATTTTGTCAAACGAAAGCATAGAATCCACCAGGAACTTCAAGCTACTGCACAAAACAGATACGAAAAATTAAAGAAAAGCTCAGGAAGTTTTCATTTAAAAGCTTATTTTGCGTAAGTTTCTACGAGTTCGAAAAGAAAAAAAGGTAAGTTCCAGCAATAAAAATCTTTACACAGCACAGACAAAACAAACAAATAAATGACAGAGAAGAAGTCAAAAAGTGTGAAAGGGTTTGCCAAGAAAGATTCATGAGAACAAAGACATTTCATCGTTTGGCAGCACTTAAAGAACAATCTTTCAAGACGCAAACTGTTTATGTGAGGTCACATAAACGTTTGAACGAGTAAAGAAAGACTGGTGTTTGGGAAATGGTTATCTCAAAATAGTCGGTAGAATCGCTGGACAAACACAGATAGTCGTTTGAATTCCTTGAAAACACCAGTAACTTCTGCTTTTTAGACCAAAAACTTGGCCATCGTGATCAAAGTCAAGGAAAAGGATAGAAGATCTCTCAATATGACACAAAAATTTTTTTGTTATATTTTTTTCAATGAGTCGCATTACAATAAAAAGATAACCGTGGCGATCTCTAGTATCTTTTTTTCCGATTCATCGCGACGCAGTATTTTTTTCGAGAAACAGAGCTCTTTCTGAGACAGTCTCAATCATTTAATTTTTAGCTATTTTTTTAATCAACTGGAACGAGATTCAGTTTTTATATCATAAGATAACTTTGCTTACGTTTTTTTTCAGAGCAACGGAAATTGAGAAAAAAAGCTTGAATTTACTCAGTCTCCGGCAAGTTCAGGCGTCTCAGAACGGGAATTCTTGTTTCACCGAGCAGAACAATTATTTGCGGACGTACTGAGCCGCCATAACTTTGTACTAAAACAAAAAAGACAGATCTGAAAAACATCTAAGCAAAGTTTCATCAAAGTCAGGATCTGGACGTATTTTTATTATTCTTATGCTTTCACAAGTCGTGCAAACTGTTGGAAACTCTGGCAATTCAGTCTTTTCGTTTATTTTCTAGTCGCAATCATCGAGAAATATCATACCAAACTCAAAGTTTTCCAATTTTTTGAACTTCTTCCTTTTTTCTCTCTTTAAAATGAAGTTTTTATCTATCTGCAATTTATTTTTTGTCTTTTCGCGGTATCTGTTCGTTCGAAATTTTGTGCAAACTTCTTATATGAATGAATTTATTTTTCAGGAAAAACACCTGTATCTCGACATGTCCGTCTCTGGTAGCCCTCTCCTGAAAGGAATTCTCGAGGCCTCCAAGGAGGATCATACGATCTACATCCATAAGAATACGTACATTTTGGTAAGCTTTCGATATGAACAGAAATAGCTTTTGGATGTCACCTCCTCTAGAATATAGAAACCCTTGTGGTTGCTTATTCTAAAAATATTTTTTTCAGCTTGAACACGAAAACGAGCTTTTAATGTTCGGAGTGTCATTTTATTCTTATCTTTTAACAAAATTTTCCAGGTGGATTCAGCGCCGGAAGCGATTGGTTGGGCTGTTGAGTCATTCGCAATTTCTTCCGACGGGCTTCTCTCGACATGGGATTCCACTTTGGAGGCTTTCAGCCGGGACTTGATTCCCCGGACGCCTCCATTTTTCTCGACTCCTTGTTCTTCGTCTGTGATCGAGGTTAGTTGAGCTCTTTCATTGCCAAAAAACTTCAAAACTGAGGCAACACATTCTATTTTTTTTTACGTGGTTTGATTTGAAATCCGTTTTTTTGTCACAGTAACTGAATTTTTTCAGGAGGACTGGGAAACAGGAAAAACTGGCCGTGCTCACGAATGGTCGACGACGTTTTCCGATGGCCTGCTGTCGTCAACGGACTCCACCTTGAAGGCGATCAGCCGGGACTTGATCCCCCGGACGCCTCAATCGTCTTCCAAACCTTTTTCTCTTGATTTGGAGACAACGTCTTCCGACGGATTATTGTCGACTTTGATTTCTAGTCTGTCCACAACGTCATCCGGTCTCTCCGTTACAAGTCCATCTCTGACAAGAAGTCTTTCGTCTTCTCACCGTCCCGTCAGGGTGAGTCATGTTTTTACTCATTTTCTCTTCTTTAAGAATGGAAGACATCTTCACACATTTCAGCATGTTTTTCAGAACTTCCATGTCCGTCGGGACCGAGAAAACGCCAAGAATATGATCACCTTCATGTGCGAACGATCGTCCAGTGAACAACTTCTTGTAAGAAGAATGAATGATAAGGTAACTTTTGCAAAATTGAACGAGATTACGAAGAACGATTTCTCAGTTCAAGGAGCTGATGTCCGAAGCTTCGGATGAGTCGCCGGAATACAACGAGAGTATCACGACCAACGCTGCCAGCGACCATTCAGTCCTGATCCCCAACTTCTCTGGATTGAGAAACGCGGTACATTTTTTCTGATAATTTATTTAATCATTTCTTCTTGACAAGGTGCCATGCAAATACGAAAAAAATTACAAAAAAGATTTTGGTTGTATGGGCTGAATTCGTGTGAGAAAGTTCGGCTGATAACGTTTGGGAAAAATTTTTCATACTTTCCGCTCAATCCTCTTGAAGTACGAGCATGACACTTCTATGAAAAATAGGCGATTTTTCAACCGAAATTCTCACCTAGTACCTATTTCAGATCTCCACTGGATCCTTCGAGGTCGTCGCCACGTTCGAAGCCGCATCCGAATCTTTCTCCAGGTAAGCTTTATTCAGCCTTAGTGATATTTGGATTTCAGAATGAATGTGTATGCGAGCGTCGAGGAAAGCCTCGAAATGTTGGGCGACGTCAAATCGGCGGCTATCAAAGAAGGAATCCGTGTGACGGGGTTTGTCAGAAACAGGAAATTTCAGCAAAAATATATTTTCAGATTCGTGAGCTGTGCCATTGGCTGTCCTTGCGAATGTAAAGTTTTGCCTGCTCATCTGACTCAGATCACAAAACTCTTGCTCCGCTTTGGTTGCACTGAAGGTGAGGAATTTTACCATTGTTGGGTATTTCGTAGAAAATTGGTGCTTGGAATAACAAAGTTGGGATCCGTGTCTCTTGGTTCTGCAGGACTCTGATAAAGACGTTCAAAAAAAAAGTGAAGTCAAAAATCTTACATTGTGAATTTTTTTATGCTTCCCTTCTTATCACGCTTTTCGTGATTTTAATAATTTACGAAAACTTTTCAGTCCACGTCAAAGAGACAAAAAGTCGCACTGACGGATTCAGCGGGAGACTTTATCAATATTCGGCTCACGTCTACTCCCACGGATGGAACTGCGGTACCGTCTGAAAAACGCCAACGACATGACACTTGTGGATATTCACATTCCTGTCCAGGTCAGTAATCTGAAATTTGCTGGAACTTTTGTTTTCGATTATAAGTATCCATTGTAATTTTCGGGGTCAAAAAATAATTTTTCATATGAACAAGAGCCGAAAAGTTAGAATAAAAAATCTTTATTTTTTCTTAATACATATATAACTATTTTTCAGAAAGGAATTTGTGTTGGAAACACATCGAATGGGGAATCTGACGGAGTTCCTCATCTGCCGTCCAAGGACAACACCGGGGAAGAAGCCGACGTCGTCATCTACAAATTCTAGTTACTTGTGCCATTTCTTCTGTCATTTCTTTTGCTTTTCTTGGAATTCTAGCCCGTTTTCGTCTGTAAATTCTTATCCTTTGCGTCTAGTAAATATTTGTATTGTCTGTGAATACCTTTTGCGTCGAATAAAACTTTCTTTCTCAGTCTTCGTTTTTGTAGAATTACAGTTTCAGTCTGTTCATACATTCAGAAGAGCGAATAAAGCATAATCCAAGTTTGCATGACACTTCATGTCAGAATGGTTACAATGAGAAGGCGAACAAAACTACGATCCTGTCAGATTCGCCATAGAAATCGTAAGGATTATCAAGAAGTTGAGATTTTTTTTTCGGTTCGTATGTTTTCTTCAAACCATTTTCAGCAATCGTCGCCTTCATTCGACGTTTTTCAAAATTTCCGCCCTCTACGAGATAAAAATATTTCTTCGGAGTAGCCGGTGTTGGTTGGAAACATTGATTCTTATCAGAGAAGGTTGCCCACAGACTATTACCACCAAAAAGTTTTTTTCAGGTTTCTGTGCGCACGGAGGTCGACCTAAACAGCCAACCAAAAATAGAGGCCTTGATTTCGAAGGTAAAAAAATTTCTGCTTGAGAATTTCTAACATGTACTTTCAGTATTTTTTTGACTCTTTCATTGGCGCTTGGACTGGACATAAATGAAAAAAATATTAAATTGGAGTCGTTGAAAAAAACAACGAGAGTAAAGGCTTCAAAAAAGTCGACATTGTCTCAAAGTCAAAGTAATTTTTTTCCCGTTAGCAGAAGGATAATTTTTCAGTTTCCCAGGTTTTTCAAATATTCTTGTGACCTCTCAAGGAGAGGTTTGTGTCACGATATCCTCGCTCAACAGGCTGCTCTCATGTAGGAGCAACACTGTAACCTCGCCATGACGACTTGTTCTACGCCAGGACGATTTAATTTTTTTGCGGTATCTCGATATAATTTTTTTGATTGAGGGAAATGTATGCACAGGGTTGTGATAACGAGCTTTGAAAACTTTGTAAACACCTGAGAAATGATGAGGTCTCAAGAAAACGATGAAAAATTGGAAAAAAAAAATTATTATTGTGTTTTTTTCGAAAATTTCAAAATTGACAAGTGATGATAAAAATTACATGGTTAGATAGAGAATCAAACGGAGATCACAGCTATATAATTTTTATCACAAAAAGACCAACTTTGAAAACCAAGCATACTGTAGCTCTGCGCGCGCCCTGCGTATCTATGGTTATCGTTCTCTGCGCCCTCCGCGGCGAGAGAGTACTCGCTTTTCAAATCTTCCCCACATATTTCAGTTTTTATAAGTTCATTTTCATCCGTTTTCTGTTCTGTTTTTTGTATTAATGTTCTAAACAAGATGGAGAACACGTAGCTTTAATGTTCCATGTGTTATTTTCAGTTTTAGAATCAGTTTGCACTGTTTATCGCTAATTTTAGTGTTTAGGTTCACAACTTCTGTTTCGATTTGGTTTTTTTTATTCTGTTTTCACATATATCATTCTAATAAGTTTTTAAACAATCTCACATAATGATTTCATGTGTTGCTTGAAGTTTTTTTTCTGTCTTTTTTTGAATATAGGCTGTTTTTATTCAAGATTTCCGAATTTCTTCTAGTCTTTTCTGTTTTATTTTTTTACACTGGAAATAACTAAAGGGTTTTTTTGGTAATGTGAGGTATGTTCTGTTTATAACTAGATATTTACTTCTAGTAGTCACAAGAACCGCTTTTCTTTTTTGGTTTCGCTTCTCTTTGGCACCTTTTTCGTTCATTTCTCTTATTTGATGATTTTTCAGCAATCTTTGCGGACGTTCTTCAATTTGTCTCCTGTATTTGAAGCGATCAGAAAGGTTCGGAGAAGCCGCAGTTTCTCCGGAACGTGTGATCTGACACTGAGAAGGTTGCCAACAGAATATAACAACTGAAAAAGTTTTTTTCAGGTTTATGAACCCACAGAGGTCGATCTCACCAGCGGATCTTATGAGAGATTTTTGGTTTGGAAGGTAAAGATCATTTTTTTGAAAAAAACTTAAACAAGTTTTTTTAAGATTGTCAAGTCGCCTTTGGGCGCCCAAATGGACCACGAAACAAGTTTCAAATTTAATGAGTCGAACAACAACAAGAAAAAGGGGATTCAAGCGAAAAATTCAATGAGGTGAGCTTTCCCGTTTAAAAAAAGTAATTCTCGAACAGCCTAGACTTTGAAATATGCTCATGATATTTCAGGAAGAAACTCGTGTCGCGGATCTTTGCTCAACGGGTCTGACAGATGTTCTCATGTAACAGAATCAATGTCAACCTTGTGAAGAAAGACGTGTTCCACACCTGCGACGACTTCATTCCGGTAACTTTATTCCTTTTTTCAGATTGACAAAATTTTATTCACAGGGCGTTGACACCAAGGACGTCGTCAAGCTTCGCAAGGTCGAACAAAGAGGAAAAATTAATGAAGCCTCAAGCTGGCACCGGCCGAGAAACTTTGAGCAATGCAAGTTTATTTTTTAATGACCTGGTGTATGGTCTGGGTAAGAATTTTTTTTTCTTCTGCCAAATAAAGATTTGCGCATCATTACTGCATTCATTACTTTTAGTGAAGTTTTATAAACAAACAGATTCGAAGCAAGGAAACTCGACAGAAACATTTTGTCAAACGAAAGCATAGAATCCACCAGGAACTTCAAGCTACTGCACAAAACAGATACGAAAAATTAAAGAAAAGCTCAGGAAGTTTTCATTTAAAAGCTTATTTTGCGTAAGTTTCTACGAGTTCGAAAAGAAAAAAAGGTAAGTTCCAGCAATAAAAATCTTTACACAGCACAGACAAAAACAAACAAATAAATGACAGAGAAGAAGTCAAAAAAAGTGTGAAAGGGTTTGCCAAGAAAGATTCATGAGAACAAAGACATTTCATCGTTTGGCAGCACTTAAAGAACAATCTTTTCAAGACGCAAACTGTTTATGTGAGGTCACATAAACGTTTGAACGAGTAAAGAAAGACTGGTGTTTGGGAAATGGTTATCTCAAAATAGTCGGTAGAATCGCTGGACAAACACAGATAGTCGTTTGAATTCCTTGAAAAACACCAGTAACTTCTGCTTTTTTTAGACCAAAAAAACTTGGCCATCGTGATCAAAGTCAAGGAAAAGGATAGAAGATCTCTCAATATGACACAAAATTTTTGTTATATTTTTCAATGAGTCGCATTACAATAAAAAGATAACCGTGGCGATCTCTAGTATTTTTTTTTTCTTTTTTCCGATTCATCGCGACGCAGTATTTTTTTCGAGAAACAGAGCTCTTTCTGAGACAGTCTCAATCATTTAATTTTAGCTATTTTTTAATCAACTGGAACGAGATTCAGTTTTATATCATAAGATAACTTTGCTTACGTTTTTTTCAGAGCAACGGAAATTGAGAAAAAGCTTGAATTTACTCAGTCTCCGGCAAGTTCAGGCGTCTCAGAACGGGAATTCTTGTTTCACCGAGCAGAACAATTATTTGCGGACGTACTGAGCCGCCATAACTTTGTACTAAAACAAAAAAGACAGATCTGAAAAACATCTAAGCAAAGTTTCATCAAAGTCAGGATCTGGACGTATTTTTATTATTCTTATGCTTTCACAAGTCGTGCAAACTGTTGGAAACTCTGGCAATTCAGTCTTTTCGTTTATTTTTCTAGTCGCAATCATCGAGAAATATCATACCAAACTCAAAAGTTTTCCAATTTTTTTGAACTTCTTCCTTTTTTTCTCTTTAAAAATGAAGTTTTTTTATCTATCTGCAATTTATTTTTTTGTCTTTTTCGCGGTATCTGTTCGTTCGAAATTTTGTGCAAACTTCTTATATGAATGAATTTATTTTTTTCAGGAAAAAAACACCTGTATCTCGACATGTCCGTCTCTGGTAGCCCTCTCCTGAAAGGAATTCTCGAGGCCTCCAAGGAGGATCATACGATCTACATCCATAAGAATACGTACATTTTGGTAAGCTTTCGATATGAACAGAAATAGCTTTTGGATGTCACCTCCTCTAGAATATAGAAACCCTTGTGGTTGCTTATTCTAAAAAAATATTTTTCAGCTTGAACACGAAAACGAGCTTTTTAATGTTCGGAGTGTCATTTTATTCTTATCTTTTTAACAAAAATTTTTCCAGGTGGATTCAGCGCCGGAAGCGATTGGTTGGGCTGTTGAGTCATTCGCAATTTCTTCCGACGGGCTTCTCTCGACATGGGATTCCACTTTGGAGGCTTTCAGCCGGGACTTGATTCCCCGGACGCCTCCATTTTTCTCGACTCCTTGTTCTTCGTCTGTGATCGAGGTTAGTTGAGCTCTTTCATTGCCAAAAAACTTCAAAACTGAGGCAACACATTCTATTTTTTTTTACGTGGTTTGATTTGAAATCCGTTTTTTTGTCACAGTAACTGAATTTTTTCAGGAGGACTGGGAAACAGGAAAAACTGGCCGTGCTCACGAATGGTCGACGACGTTTTCCGATGGCCTGCTGTCGTCAACGGACTCCACCTTGAAGGCGATCAGCCGGGACTTGATCCCCGGACGCCTCAATCGTCTTCCAAACCTTTTTTTCTCTTGATTTGGAGACAACGTCTTCCGACGGATTATTGTCGACTTTGATTTCTAGTCTGTCCACAACGTCATCCGGTCTCTCCGTTACAAGTCCATCTCTGACAAGAAGTCTTTCGTCTTCTCACCGTCCCGTCAGGGTGAGTCATGTTTTTTTACTCATTTTCTCTTCTTTAAGAATGGAAGACATCTTCACACATTTCAGCATGTTTTTCAGAACTTCCATGTCCGTCGGGACCGAGAAAAACGCCAAGAATATGATCACCTTCATGTGCGAACGATCGTCCAGTGAACAACTTCTTGTAAGAAGAATGAATGATAAGGTAACTTTTGCAAAAATTGAACGAGATTACGAAGAACGATTTCTCAGTTCAAGGAGCTGATGTCCGAAGCTTCGGATGAGTCGCCGGAATACAACGAGAGTATCACGACCAACGCTGCCAGCGACCATTCAGTCCTGATCCCCAACTTCTCTGGATTGAGAAACGCGGTACATTTTTTCTGATAATTTATTTAATCATTTCTTCTTGACAAGGTGCCATGCAAATACGAAAAAAATTACAAAAAAGATTTTGGTTGTATGGGCTGAATTCGTGTGAGAAAGTTCGGCTGATAACGTTTGGGAAAAATTTTTCATACTTTCCGCTCAATCCTCTTGAAGTACGAGCATGACACTTCTATGAAAAATAGGCGATTTTTCAACCGAAATTCTCACCTAGTACCTATTTCAGATCTCCACTGGATCCTTCGAGGTCGTCGCCACGTTCGAAGCCGCATCCGAATCTTTCTCCAGGTAAGCTTATTCAGCCTTAGTGAAAAAAAAATATTTGGATTTCAGAATGAATGTGTATGCGAGCGTCGAGGAAAGCCTCGAAATGTTGGGCGACGTCAAATCGGCGGCTATCAAAGAAGGAATCCGTGTGACGGGGTTTGTCAGAAACAGGAAATTTCAGCAAAAATATATTTTCAGATTCGTGAGCTGTGCCATTGGCTGTCCTTGCGAATGTAAAGTTTTGCCTGCTCATCTGACTCAGATCACAAAACTCTTGCTCCGCTTTGGTTGCACTGAAGGTGAGGAATTTTACCATTGTTGGGTATTTCGTAGAAAATTGGTGCTTGGAATAACAAAGTTGGGATCCGTGTCTCTTGGTTCTGCAGGACTCTGATAAAGACGTTCAAAAAAAAAGTGAAGTCAAAATCTTACATTGTGAATTTTTTATGCTTCCCTTCTTATCACGCTTTTCGTGATTTTAATAATTTACGAAAACTTTTCAGTCCACGTCAAAGAGACAAAAGTCGCACTGACGGATTCAGCGGGAGACTTTATCAATATTCGGCTCACGTCTACTCCCACGGATGGAACTGCGGTACCGTCTGAAAACGCCAACGACATGACACTTGTGGATATTCACATTCCTGTCCAGGTCAGTAATCTGAAATTTGCTGGAACTTTTGTTTTCGATTATAAGTATCCATTGTAATTTTCGGGGTCAAAAAAATAATTTTTTTCATATGAACAAGAGCCGAAAAGTTAGAATAAAAAAATCTTTATTTTTTTCTTAATACATATATAACTATTTTTTTCAGAAAGGAATTTGTGTTGGAAACACATCGAATGGGGAATCTGACGGAGTTCCTCATCTGCCGTCCAAGGACAACACCGGGGAAGAAGCCGACGTCGTCATCTACAAATTCTAGTTACTTGTGCCATTTCTTCTGTCATTTCTTTTTGCTTTTTCTTGGAATTCTAGCCCGTTTTCGTCTGTAAATTCTTATCCTTTGCGTCTAGTAAATATTTGTATTGTCTGTGAATACCTTTTTGCGTCGAATAAAACTTTCTTTCTCAGTCTTCGTTTTTTTGTAGAATTACAGTTTCAGTCTGTTCATACATTCAGAAGAGCGAATAAAGCATAATCCAAGTTTGCATGACGCTTCATGTCAGAATGGTTGCAAAGAGAAGGCGAACAAAACTACGATCCTGTCAGATTCGCCATAGAAATCGTAAGGATTATCAAGAAGTTGAGATTTTTTTTTCGGTTCGTATGTTTTCTTCAAACCATTTTCAGCAATCGTCGCCTTCATTCGACGTTTTTCAAAATTTCCGCCCTCTACGAGATAAAAATATTTCTTCGGAGTAGCCGGTGTTGGTTGGAAACATTGATTCTTATCAGAGAAGGTTGCCCACAGACTATTACCACCAAAAAAAAAGTTTTTCAGGTTTCTGTGCGCACGGAGGTCGACCTAAACAGCCAACCAAAATAGAGGCCTTGATTTCGAAGGTAAAAATTTCTGCTTGAGAATTTCTAACATGTACTTTCAGTATTTTTGACTCTTTCATTGGCGCTTGGACTGGACATAAATGAAAAAATATTAAATTGGAGTCGTTGAAAAACAACGAGAGTAAAGGCTTCAAAAAGTCGACATTGTCTCAAAGTCAAAGTAATTTTTTCCCGTTAGCAGAAGGATAATTTTCAGTTTCCCAGGTTTTCAAATATTCTTGTGACCTCTCAAGGAGAGGTTTGTGTCACGATATCCTCGCTCAACAGGCTGCTCTCATGTAGGAGCAACACTGTAACCTCGCCATGACGACTTGTTCTACGCCAGGACGATTTAATTTTTTGCGGTATCTCGATATAATTTTTTTGATTGGAGGGAAATGTATGCACAGGGTTGTGATAACGAGCTTTGAAAACTTTGTAAACACCTGAGAAATGATGAGGTCTCAAGAAAAACGATGAAAAAAATTGGATTATTATTGTGTTTTTTTCGAAAAATTTCAAAAATTGACAAGTGATGATAAAAAAATTACATGGTTAGATAGAGAATCAAACGGAGATCACAGCTATATAATTTTTATCACAAAAGACCAACTTTGAAAACCAAGCATACTGTAGCTCTGCGCGCGCCCTGCGTATCTATGGTTATCGTTCTCTGCGCCCTCCGCGGCGAGAGAGTACTCGCTTTTCAAATCTTCCCCACATATTTCAGTTTTTTTATAAGTTCATTTTCATCCGTTTTTCTGTTCTGTTTTTTTGTATTAATGTTCTAAACAAGATGGAGAACACGTAGCTTTAATGTTCCATGTGTTATTTTCAGTTTTAGAATCAGTTTGCACTGTTTATCGCTATTTTAGTGTTTAGGTTCACAACTTCTGTTTCGATTTGGTTTTTTTTATTCTGTTTTCACATATATCATTCTAATAAGTTTTTTTAAACAATCTCACATAATGATTTCATGTGTTGCTTGAAGTTTTTTTCTGTCTTTTTTTGAATATAGGCTGTTTTTTTATTCAAGATTTTCCGAATTTCTTCTAGTCTTTTTCTGTTTTATTTTTACACTGGAAATAACTAAAGGGTTTTTTTGGTAATGTGAGGTATGTTCTGTTTATAACTAGATATTTACTTCTAGTAGTCACAAGAACCGCTTTTCTTTTTTGGTTTCGCTTCTCTTTGGCACCTTTTTCGTTCATTTCTCTTATTTGATGATTTTTCAGCAATCTTTGCGGACGTTCTTCAATTTGTCTCCTGTATTTGAAGCGATCAGAAAGGTTCGGAGAAGCCGCAGTTTCTCCGGAACGTGTGATCTGACACTGAGAAGGTTGCCAACAGAATATAACAACTGAAAAAAAAAGTTTTTCAGGTTTATGAACCCACAGAGGTCGATCTCACCAGCGGATCTTATGAGAGATTTTGGTTTGGAAGGTAAAGATCATTTTTTGAAAAACTTAAACAAGTTTTTAAGATTGTCAAGTCGCCTTTGGGCGCCCAAATGGACCACGAAACAAGTTTCAAATTTAATGAGTCGAACAACAACAAGAAAAAGGGGATTCAAGCGAAAAATTCAATGAGGTGAGCTTTCCCGTTTAAAAAAAGTAATTCTCGAACAGCCTAGACTTTGAAATATGCTCATGATATTTCAGGAAGAAACTCGTGTCGCGGATCTTTGCTCAACGGGTCTGACAGATGTTCTCATGTAACAGAATCAATGTCAACCTTGTGAAGAAAGACGTGTTCCACACCTGCGACGACTTCATTCCGGTAACTTTATTCCTTTTTTCAGATTGACAAAATTTTATTCACAGGGCGTTGACACCAAGGACGTCGTCAAGCTTCGCAAGGTCGAACAAAGAGGAAAAATTAATGAAGCCTCAAGCTGGCACCGTCCGAGAAACTTTGAGCAGTACAAGTTTATTTTTTAATGACCTGGTGTATGGTCTGGGTAAGAATTTTCTTTTTTTTTTTCGTCGAATAAATCTTTGTACTTTTTAGTCGTATTCAGGATTTTCAGTTGGAATTTTGAAACGGAAAGATGGTAATCTGAAAACTTGCCAGACAGTTTTTGTCAAACAGAAAGCTCAAGGAAAATTAAACAGAAGCATGGAATCCATCAAAGTCACTGCAGAAAGAGATCCAAGAAATGAGTGGGAAACGGAGAAAATTTTTATTTAAGATCTCATTGTGCGTGAGTTTGTACGAGTTTAAAAAGAGAAAAAGGTAAGTTGAGGCATTAAAATTTTTTACACAGCACATACAAACATACAAAAATTACTGAAAAGTAACAGGAATCACAAAGAAGAAGTCAAAAAGTGTGAAAGAGTTTGCCAAGAAAGATTCATAATAACAAGGAAATTCGATCTTCTGGCAGCTTTCAAGAAGGGTATTTCAAAACGAAAAGTCTCTATGAAAGATCAGATTGATGTCTGAACCAATGAAAAGAAGACATTTGAGAAGTGATCATCTTGAAAGAGTCAGATAAGATGGAAATGCTCAAAAAGGCAGATGAATCGTTTACTTTTCATGAAAATGGCGAGTCAACTTTGCAATTTAACATCGAGACGCTTTTTCAACTTGGCGAATAAAAGATCTTTTTGAGAAGAAAGGTTTTCATGCATTTTTTTTAATAGCGATTATAATCTTCCATTTTTTCCAATTGCCACTATTTTGCGCGGAAGCTCTGTTTTTTCACGGAAAGCAGAGCTTTTTGTAAGACTGTCACTCAGTTTTGCTATTTGTCATTCAACAAGAACGAGATTCAGTTTTATATCATGAGATAACTTTGCTTAGGTTTTTTGTCAGAGCAACGAAAACTGAGAAAAAGCTCAAATTCATTCAGTCTCCGGCAAGTTCAGGCGTCTCAGAACGGGAATTTTTGTTTCATCGAGAAGAACAATTATTTGCGGACGTACTGAGCCGCTATATTTTTGTACTGAAACAAAAAAAAAAGATGCTCTGAAGAACATCTAAGCAAAGTTTCATCAAAGTCAGGATCTGGACGTAATTATATTATTCTTATACTTTCACAAGTCGTGCAAACTGTTGGGAACTCTGGCGATTCAGTCTTTTCGTTTATTTCATTGTTGCAATCATCAAGAAATAAGAAACCAAGCTTGAAGTTTTCACAGTTTGTTAGACTCCTATGTCTCTTCTCTCTTCAGAATAAAATTTTCATCTATCTCCGATGTTTCTCTGTCTTTTCGTGGTATATGTTCGTTAAAAGTATTTGGAAATTTCTGATATGAATGAATTTATTTTTCAGGAAAAACACCTGTATCTCGACATGTCCGTCTCTGGTAGCCCTCTCCTGAAAGGAATTCTCGAGGCCTCCAAGGAGGATCATACGATCTACATCCATGAGGATGCGTACATTTTGGTAAGTTTTCAATATAAACAGAAATAGCTTTTGGATGTCACCTCCTCTAGAATATAGAAACCCTTGTGGTTGCTTATTCTAAAAATATTTTTTTCAGCCTGAACACAAGAACGAGCTTTTGATGTTCGGAGTTTGATAATTTCATCTTTTAACAAAATTTTCCAGGTGGATTCAGCGCCGGAAGCGATCGGTTTCGCTGTGGATTCCTCCGCAATTTCTTCCGCCGGGCTTTCCTCGACATGGGATTCCACTTTGGAGGCTTTCAGCCGGGACTTGATCCCCCGGACGCCTCCATTTTTCTCGACTCCTTGTTCTTCGTCTGTGATCAAGGTTAGTTGAGCTCTTTCATTGCCAAAAAACTTCAAGACTGAGGCAACAAATTCTATTTTTTTACGCGGTTTGATTTGAAATCCGTTTTTTTTTTGTCACAGTAACTGAATTTTTTCAGGAGGATTGGGAAACAGGAAAAACTGGCCGTGCTCACGAATGGTCGACGACGTCTTCCGATGGCCTGCTGTCGTCAACGGACTCCACCTTGAAGGCGATCAGCCGGGACTTGATCCCCCGGACGCCTCAATCGTCTTCTACACCTTTTTCTCTTGATTTGGAGAAAACGTCTTCCGACGGATTGTTGTCGACATTGATTTCTAGTCTGTCCACAACGTCATCCGGTCTCTCCGTTACAAGTCCATCTCTGACAAGAAGTCTTTCGTCTTCTCACCGTCCCGTCAGGGTGAGTCATGTTTTTACTCATTTTCTCTTCTTTAAGAATGGAAGACATCTTCACACATTTCAGCATGTTTTTCAGAACTTCCATGTCCGTCGGGACCGAGAAAACGCCAAGAATATGATCACCTTCATGTGCGAACGATCGTCCAGTGAACAACTTCTTGTAAGAAGAATGAATGATAAGGTAACTTTTTGCAAAATTGAACGAGATTACGAAGAACGATTTTTTTCAGTTCAAGGAGCTGATGTCCGAAGCTTCGGATGAGTCGCCGGAATACAACGAGAGTATCACGACCAACGCTGCCAGCGACCATTCAGTCCTGATCCCCAACTTCTCTGGATTGAGAAACGCGGTACATTTTTTTTCTGATAATTTATTTGATCATTTCTTCTTGACAAGGTGTCATGCAAATACGAAAAAAATTACAAAAAAAGTTTTTTTTGGTTGTATGGGCTAATTTCGTGCGAGAAAGTTGGGCTGATAATGTTTGGGAAAAAAATCTTTCATACTTTCCGCTCAATCCTCTTGAAGTACGAGCATGACATTTCTATGAAAAATAGGCGATTTTTCAACCGAAATTCTCACCTAGTACCTATTTCAGATCTCCACTGGATCCTTCGAGGTCGTCGCCACGTTCGAAGCCGCATCCGAATCTTTCTCCAGGTAAGCTTTATTCAGCCTTAGTGAAAAAAACTATTTGGATTTCAGAATGGATGTGTATGCGAGCGTCGAGGAAAAGCCTCGAAATGTTGGGCGACGTCAAATCGGCGGCTATCAAAGAAGGCATCCGTGTGACGGGGTTTGTCAGAAACAGAAAAATTCAGCAAAAAGATATTTTCAGATTTGTGAGCTGTGCCATTGGCTGTCCCTGCGAAGGTAAAGTTTTGCCTGCTCATCTGGCTCAGATCACAAAACTCTTGCTCCGCTTTGGTTGCGCTGAAGGTGAGGATTTTTTCCATTGTTGGGTATTTCGTAGAAAATTGGTGCTTGGAATAACAAAGTTGGGATCCGTGTCTCTTGGTTCTGCAGGACTCTGATAAAGACGTTCAAAAAAAAAGTGAAGTCAAAATCTTACATTGTGAATTTTTTTATGCTTCCCTTCTTATCACGCTTTTCGTGATTTTAATAATTTACGAAAAACTTTTTCAGTCCACGTCAAAGAGACAAAAAGTCGCACTGACGGATTCAGCGGGAGACTTTATCAATATTCGGCTCACGTCTACTCCCACGGATGGAACTGCGGTACCGTCTGAAAACGCCAACGACATGACACTTGTGGATATTCACATTCCTGTCCAGGTCAGTAATCTGAAATTTGCTTGCACTTTTGTTTTGATTATGAAAATCCAGTGTAATTCTCGGAGTCAAGTAATAATTCTTCATTTGATTCATGACAAGAGCCGAAAAGTTAGGATAAAAAATCTTTATTTTTTCTTAATTCATATATAACTCTTTTTCAGAAAGGAATTTGTGTTGGAAACACGTCGATCGGGGAATCTAACGGAGTCCCTCATCTGCCGTCCAAGGACAACACCGGGGAAGAAGCCGACGTCGTCATCTACAAATTCTAGTTACTTGTGCCATTTTTTTTGTCATTGATTTTGCTTTTCTTGGAATTCTAGCCCGTTTTCGTCTGTAAATTCTTATCCTTTGCGTCTGGTAACTTTTTCTATTGTCTGTGAATACCTTTTGCGTCGAATAAATCTTTCTTTCTCAGTCTTAATTTTTGTAGAATTACAGTTTCAGTCTGTTCATACATTCATGCCGTGTTCAAAGTAATTTCCGCGAAATGCAAAATACCCGTTAGAGAAAGGAAAAGATCACTTAATTTTGGAGAATCAGAGATCATTTTGCATTTCGCGGAAATTACTTTGAACACGGCATCAGAAGAGCGAATAAATCATAACCAAAATTTGCAAGACGCTTCATGTCAGAATGGTTGCAAAGAGAAGGCGAACAAAACTACGATCCTGTCAGATTCGCCATAGAAGTCCTAAGGATTATCAAGAAGTTGAGTTTTTTTTTTCGGTTCGTATGTTTTCTTCAAACCATTTTCAGCAATCGCCGCCTTCGTTCGACTTTCTTCAAAATTTCCGCCCTCTACGCGACGATCAGACTTTCTCGGAGGAGCAGCAGTTTGTTCAAAACCGATGATGAATAATAGAGAAGGATGTTATTAGATTATTACAACTGAAAAATAAAAGTTTTTCAGGTCTCTGTGCCCCTAAACAGCCAACCAAAAGAGAGGTCTTGATCACGAAGATAAAGTTTCCTGCTTCAGAATTTTTTTAATAAATATTTTTTTAGTATTTTTTTGACTCTTTCATTGGCGCTTGGACTGGACATAAATGAAAAAAATATTAAATTGGAGTCGTTGAAAAAAACAACGAGAGTAAAGGCTTCAAAAAAAGTCGACATTGTCTTCACCCCACTCAAAGTTAGTTTTTCCCGTTAGCAGAAGGATAATTTTCAGTTGCCCAGATTTTCAAATATTCTTGTGACCTCTCAAGGAAAGGTTCGTGTCACGATATCCTCGCTCAACAGGCTGCTCTCATGTAGGAGCAACACTGTAACCTCGCCACGACGACTTGTTCTACGCCAGGACGACTTAATATATTTCGGTATATCGATCTTATTTTTCCTACTGAAGTGAAATGCATGCACATGGTTATGATAATGAGCTTTGAAGAGCTTTGTAAACACTTGAGAAACACAAAAAGTCGCAAGAAAACAAGAAAGAATTGGAGAAAAAAAGTATTTATTGTATTTTTTTTCGAAAAATTTCAAAAATTGACAAGTGATGATAAAAAATTACACGGTTAGATAGAGAATCGAACAGAGATCACAGCTATATAATTTTTATCACAAAAAGACCAACTTTGAAAACCAAGCATACTGTAGCTCTGCGCGCGCCCTGCGTATCTATGGTTATCGTTCTCTGCGCCCTCCGCGGCGAGAGAGTACTCGCTTTTCAAATCTTCCCCACATATTTCAGTTTTTTTATAAGTTCATTTTCATCCGTTTTCTGTTCTGTTTTTTTGTATTAATGTTCTAAACAAGATGGAGAACACGTAGCTTTAATGTTCCATGTGTTATTTTCAGTTTTAGAATTAGTTTGCACTGTTTATCGCTATTTTTAGTGTTTAGGTTCACAACTTCTGTTTCGATTTGGTTTTTTTTATTCTGTTTTCACATATATCATTCTAATAAGTTTTTAAACAATCTCACATAATGATTTCATGTGTTGCTTGAAGTTTTTTTTCTGTCTTTTTTTGAATATAGGCTGTTTTTATTCAAAATTTTCGAAGTTCTGTTAGTCTTTACTGTTTTATTTTTTTTACACTGGAAATAACTGAAGGGTTTTTTTGGTAATGTGAGGTATGTTCTGTTTCATACTAGAAATTTGTTTCTAATAGTCACAAGAACCGCTTTTATTTTTGTTTTCGCTTCTCTTTGGCACCTCTTTCGTTCATTTCTCTCATTTGATGATTTTTCAGCAATCTTCGCGGACGTTCTTCAATCTGTCTCATATATTCAAAACGATCAGAATGGTTTGGAGAAGCCGCAGTTTCTCCGGAACGTGTGATTTGACACTGAGAAGGTTGTTAACAGATTATAACAACTGAAGAAAGAGTATTTTCAGGTTTATGAACCCACAGAGGTCGATTTCACCAGCCGATCGAATAAGAGATCGTGGTCTCAAAGGTAAAATATGATCATATGACAAATTTAACACGTTTTTAAGATTGTCAAGTCGCCTTTGGGCGCTCAAACTGACCACAAAACAAGTTTCGAATTGAATGAGTCGAGGAGCAACGAGATAAAGTGGATTCAAGCGGGAAACGACAGCGTCCGAATCTTCATCGATGTAAGCTTTTCTTTTTTAAAACATGGAGAACTATCAAACTGGCTAGGTTTTCACCTATTTTCATGATCTTCCAGTGAAATTTTCGAGTCGCGGCTCGTCGCTCAACGGTTTTGGCGAATGCTCTCATGTAGGAGAGACACTGAAAACTTTGCCACGATGACGTGTTTCAATCCAGCGACGATTTGATATTCATACCGGTATTCGAATCACATTTTTCTGATTTAAATATTTGTATTTACAAGGCATCGACATGAAGAACATCGTCAAAACTGCAAAGTCGAACAAAGGGGCAAAATCGAAAAAGCCCTGAGTTGTCGCCGCCTGAGAAACTTTGAGCAATACGAGTTCCTTTTTTTATTCCAGGTGTTTGCTCTGGGTGAGGTTTTTCTTCTTTTGTTTGTCGAATAAAGTCTAATATTCATTGTCGTATTTAAGATTTTCAGTGAAATATTGAGAACAAACAGGTTTGAAAAATGGAAACTTGCCAGTTACATTCTTTCAAACAGAAAGCTCAAGGAAAGGCAAACCAAAACATGAAATCTACCAATAATGAAAGCTACTGATCAGAATAGAACCGAGAAATGAGTGAAAAGCTCATAAATTTTTCAACAAAGATATTGTTGTGTGTGAGTTGCCACAGGTTTGAAATGAGAAAAAGGTAAGTTAAGGCGATGAAAATCTTTACACAGCACACACAGAATAAATAGACAAAAATGTATCAATCACAGAAAACATATCAAAAACGGTGGGAAATCAGTTTAAAAAAAGAAGAGATCCAAGACTTTTTCACGGACAAGGACATTTGATTGTTAGACAGCTTTCTTCAGAACAGTCTTATGAATCGTAAAAATGTTTATGAGAGCTTGCATGAAATTTTTGAAAAAAATAAAGAAAGACTCTTGTTTGGAAATTGGCTATCTTAAATGAGTCAGAGTCGGAAGAATCGCCTACGAGACACAGATGAATTGTTTTCTTTTCATGGAATACACAATTTGTATTGGCATTTTCATCCCAGATCGCTTCTTTAACTTCGCGATCATTATAAAAAGCCAAGAAGAATGATAGAAGTAGATCCCAATACATGTTTTTCTCCTTCTTGCCAATACTTTGCGCGAAAGCTCGGTTTTTCACGGAAAGCAGAGCTTTTTTTGTAAGACGGTCACTCAGTTCATTTCTTTTTTTGCTATTTGTCATTCAACAAGATCGAGATTCAGTTTTAAATCATAAGATAACTTTGCTTAGGTTTTTTGTCAGAGCAACGAAAACTGAGAAAAAGCTCAAATTCATTCAGTCTCCGGCAAGTTCAGGCGTCTCAGAACGGGAATTCTGGTTTCATCGAGAAGAACAATTATTTGCGGACGTACTGAGCCGCTATATTTTTTTGTACTGAAACAAAAAGATGCTCTGAAGAACATCTAAGCAAAGTTCCATGAAAGTCAGGATCTGGACGTATTTTTTTATTATTCTTATGCTTTTCACAAGTCGTGCAAACTGTTGGAAACTCTGGCGATTCGGTCTTTTCGTTTATTTCATTGTTGCAATCATCAAGAAATAAGAAACCAAGCTTGAAGTTTTCCCAGTTTGTTAGACTCCTATGTCTCTTCTCTCTTCAGAATAAAATTTTCATCTATCTCCGATGTTTCTCTGTCTTTTCGTGGTATATGTTCGTTAAAAGTATTTGGAAATTTCTGATAGAAATGAGCTTCTGTTTCAGTAGAAGCTCCAGCAACTCAACATGTGCGACTCCGGCAGCCCTCTTGTGAAAGGAATCTTGAAGAAGCCGAAAGAGGATCACACAATTTATATCCATGAAGATGCGTGGCTTCTTGTGAGTTTTCATAATAAACAAAAGTAGCACTTGGAAGTCACCTTCTCTAGAAATAGAAATAAGCTTCTGGTTGCTTATTATAAAATGATTCTTTTCAGCCCGAGCACGACAACGAACCCGTGTATGACCCCAGAGACACCAGCGTGCGTTTTTTTTTCTAAATATATTTTTCTCTAGAGAAAATTATCAGGCTAAGTCACTATTTTTTCAGTTCGAGAGCTATGACCCCCGCGATGCCCCGGCAACTTGGCGAATGAAGGTAACATTTCTCTCAGAAAAAAAAAACATTGACGCCTTTTTTTCAGTACTGGAACTTTAAGCGACACCTGGCTATTTTGTTCCAGAAGAAAAGAGCTCCCTACGTTGAGGTAAGAAGGCAATACAGTTTGAATAATCATGAACTTTCAGAACGATTACACTGAAATCTTGTTCCAACGAGTTGCGGAAAGTAAAGATTTTGAGAGTACTCCGTTCTCGGTGAGTCAGCTTTCAAAAAATGAATGAATATTTTTTTTGACACGAGAGTTGAGTCCGATAAAATGTTGAACATATACTTTTTGTTCAACTACCAAGTCTCTGACAAAAGAATTAAAAGTTCTTAAGACTCGAACAATAATCTATTAGTGCAAACTTTTCATTGCACTCAGAACTTCGTTTTTTTCAGATCCATTCGTCGCCGAACAACCGGACTTCTCCAGTCAAAGTAAGAAGAAGAAATGAAGTTTTTTTAAATACAAGCAAAAATTTTAGGTGTGGAGTCTCGAGTCGTCTCCTCGTCTTGTTTGCGGAACAGATTTTTATCCACAAAAAGACGTGAGTTTCAGATCAATATGAAGACTTCTTTTTTTCCAAAAAAAATCCAATTGATTGACATTTAAACAAGAACTTCAGGCTGTCATGGCCGGAATAGACGTCGAAAGGCACACTGTGGTGCAATTCCATCCGGAGCGTCGATGCGTTACTTTTGATGTTCGGAGTTTGATAATTTCATCTTTTAACAAAATTTTCCAGGTGGATTCTGCGCCGGAAGCGATTGGTTGGGCTGTTGAGTCATCCGCAATTTCTTCCGACGGGCTTCTCTCGACATGGGATTCCACTTTGGAGGCTTTCAGCCGGGACTTGATCCCCCGGACGCCTCCATTTTTCTCGACTCCTTGTTCTTCGTCTGTGATCAAGGTTAGTTGAGCTCTTTCATTGCCAAAAAACTTCAAAACTGAGGCAACACATTCTATTTTTTTTTACGTGATTTGATTTGAAATCCGTTTTTTTGTCACAGTAACTGAATTTTTTCAGGACGACTGGCAGGAAGGAACGCCTATCCGTGCTCTCGAATGGTCGACGACGTTTTCCGATGGCCTGCTGTCGTCAACGGATCCCACCTTGGAGGCTATCAGCCGGGACTTGATTCCCCGGACGCCTCAATCGTCTTCTACACGTTGTTCTCTTGATTTGGAGACCACGTCTTCCAACGGATTGTTGTCGACACTGACGTCTACTCTGTGCACAACGTCTTCCGGTCTTCTCTTTTCGAGTCCATCTCTGACAAGAAGTCTTTCGTCTTCTCGCCTTTCTCTCAGGGTGAGTCATATTTGAACTCATTTTCACTTCTCCGAGAATGGAAGACATTCTCACGCATTCTAGCACGTTTTCCAGAACTTCCATGTCCGTGGGGACCGAGAAAACGCCAAGAATATGATCACCTCCATGTGCGAACGATCGTCCAGTGAACAACTTCTTGTAAGAAGAATGAATAATAAGGTAACTTTTGCGAAATTGAACGAGATTACGAAGAACGATTTTTCAGTTCAAGGAGCTGATGTCCGAAGCTTCGGATGAGTCGCCGGAATACAACGAGAGTATCACGACCAACGCTGCCAGCGACCATTCAGTCCTGATCCCCAACTTCTCTGGATTGAGAAACGCGGTACATTTTTTCTGATAATTTATTTGATCATTTCTTCTTGACAAGGTGTCATGCAAATACGAAAAAAATTACAAAAAAGTTTTTGGTTGTATGGGCTAATTTCGTGTGAGAAAGTTGGGCTGATAATGTTTGGGAAAAATCTTTCATACTTTCCGCTCAATCCTCTTGAAGTACGAGCATGACATTTCTATGAAAAATAGGCGATTTCAACCGAAATTCTCACCTAGTACCTATTTCAGATCTCCACTGGATCCTTCGAGGTCGTCGCCACGTTCGAAGCCGCATCCGAATCTTTCTCCAGGTAAGCTTATTCAGCCTTAGTGAAAAAAACTATTTGGATTTCAGAATGGATGTGTATGCGAGCGTCGAGGAAAGCCTCGAAATGTTGGGCGACGTCAAATCGGCGGCTATCAAAGAAGGCATCCGTGTGACGGGGTTTGTCAGAAACAGAAAAATTCAGCAAAAAGATATTTTCAGATTTGTGAGCTGTGCCATTGGCTGTCCCTGCGAAGGTAAAGTTTTGCCTGCTCATCTGGCTCAGATCACAAAACTCTTGCTCCGCTTTGGTTGCGCTGAAGGTGAGGATTTTTTCCATTGTTGGGTATTTCGTAGAAAATTGGTGCTTGGAATAACAAAGTTGGGATCCGTGTCTCTTGGTTCTGCAGGACTCTGATAAAGACGTTCAAAAAAAAAGTGAAGTCAAAATCTTACATTGTGAATTTTTTATGCTTCCCTTCTTATCACGCTTTTCGTGATTTTAATAATTTACGAAAAACTTTTTCAGTCCACGTCAAAGAGACAAAAAGTCGCACTGACGGATTCAGCGGGAGACTTTATCAATATTCGGCTCACGTCTACTCCCACGGATGGAACTGCGGTACCGTCTGAAAACGCCAACGACATGACACTTGTGGATATTCACATTCCTGTCCAGGTCAGTAATCTGAAATTTGCTTGCACTTTTGTTTTGATTATGAAAATCCAGTGTAATTCTCGGAGTCAAGTAATAATTCTTCATTTGATTCATGACAAGAGCCGAAAAAGTTAGGATAAAAAAATCTTTATTTTTTTCTTAATTCATATATAACTCTTTTTTTCAGAAAGGAATTTGTGTTGGAAACACGTCGATCGGGGGAATCTAACGGAGTCCCTCATCTGCCGTCTAAGGACAACACCGGGGAAGAAGCCGACGTCGTCATCTACAAATTCTAGTTACTTGTGCCATTTTTTTTGTCATTGATTTTGCTTTTCTTGGAATTCTAGCCCGTTTTCGTCTGTAAATTCTTATCCTTTGCGTCTGGTAACTTTTTCTATTGTCTGTGAATACCTTTTGCGTCGAATAAATCTTTCTTTCTCAGTCTTAATTTTTGTAGAATTACAGTTTCAGTCTGTTCATACATTCATGCCGTGTTCAAAGTAATTTCCGCGAAATGCAAAAATACCCGTTAGAGAAAGGAAAAAGATCACTTAATTTTTGGAGAATCAGAGATCATTTTGCATTTCGCGGAAATTACTTTGAACACGGCATCAGAAGAGCGAATAAATCATAACCAAAAATTTGCAAGACGCTTCATGTCAGAATGGTTGCAAAGAGAAGGCGAACAAAACTACGATCCTGTCAGATTCGCCATAGAAGTCCTAAGGATTATCAAGAAGTTGAGTTTTTTTTTTCGGTTCGTATGTTTTCTTCAAACCATTTTCAGCAATCGCCGCCTTCGTTCGACTTTCTTCAAAATTTCCGCCCTCTACGCGACGATCAGACTTTCTCGGAGGAGCAGCAGTTTGTTCAAAAACCGATGATGAATAATAGAGAAGGATGTTATTAGATTATTACAACTGAAAAAAATAAAAAGTTTTTTTCAGGTCTCTGTGCCCCTAAACAGCCAACCAAAAGAGAGGTCTTGATCACGAAGATAAAGTTTCCTGCTTCAGAATTTTTAATAAATATTTTTAGTATTTTTGACTCTTTCATTGGCGCTTGGACTGGACATAAATGAAAAATATTAAATTGGAGTCGTTGAAAAACAACGAGAGTAAAGGCTTCAAAAAGTCGACATTGTCTTCACCCCACTCAAAGTTAGTTTTTCCCGTTAGCAGAAGGATAATTTTCAGTTGCCCAGATTTTCAAATATTCTTGTGACCTCTCAAGGAAAGGTTCGTGTCACGATATCCTCGCTCAACAGGCTGCTCTCATGTAGGAGCAACACTGTAACCTCGCCACGACGACTTGTTCTACGCCAGGACGACTTAATATATTTCGGTATATCGATCTTATTTTTCCTACTGAAGTGAAATGCATGCACATGGTTATGATAATGAGCTTTGAAGAGCTTTGTAAACACTTGAGAAACACAAAAAGTCGCAAGAAAACAAGAAAGAATTGGAGAAAAAAAGTATTTATTGTATTTTTTTCGAAAATTTCAAAATTGACAAGTGATGATAAAAATTACACGGTTAGATAGAGAATCGAACAGAGATCACAGCTATATAATTTTTATCACAAAAAGACCAACTTTGAAAACCAAGCATACTGTAGCTCTGCGCGCGCCCTGCGTATCTATGGTTATCGTTCTCTGCGCCCTCCGCGGCGAGAGAGTACTCGCTTTTTCAAATCTTCCCCACATATTTCAGTTTTTTTATAAGTTCATTTTTCATCCGTTTTCTGTTCTGTTTTTTTGTATTAATGTTCTAAACAAGATGGAGAACACGTAGCTTTAATGTTCCATGTGTTATTTTCAGTTTTAGAATTAGTTTGCACTGTTTATCGCTATTTTTTTAGTGTTTAGGTTCACAACTTCTGTTTCGATTTGGTTTTTTTATTCTGTTTTCACATATATCATTCTAATAAGTTTTTTTAAACAATCTCACATAATGATTTCATGTGTTGCTTGAAGTTTTTTCTGTCTTTTTTTGAATATAGGCTGTTTTTTTATTCAAAAATTTTTCGAAGTTCTGTTAGTCTTTACTGTTTTATTTTTTTACACTGGAAATAACTGAAGGGTTTTTTTGGTAATGTGAGGTATGTTCTGTTTCATACTAGAAATTTGTTTCTAATAGTCACAAGAACCGCTTTTTATTTTTTTGTTTTCGCTTCTCTTTGGCACCTCTTTTCGTTCATTTCTCTCATTTGATGATTTTTTTCAGCAATCTTCGCGGACGTTCTTCAATCTGTCTCATATATTCAAAACGATCAGAATGGTTTGGAGAAGCCGCAGTTTCTCCGGAACGTGTGATTTGACACTGAGAAGGTTGTTAACAGATTATAACAACTGAAGAAAGAGTATTTTTCAGGTTTATGAACCCACAGAGGTCGATTTCACCAGCCGATCGAATAAGAGATCGTGGTCTCAAAGGTAAAAATATGATCATATGACAAATTTAACACGTTTTTTTAAGATTGTCAAGTCGCCTTTGGGCGCTCAAACTGACCACAAAAACAAGTTTCGAATTGAATGAGTCGAGGAGCAACGAGATAAAGTGGATTCAAGCGGGAAACGACAGCGTCCGAATCTTCATCGATGTAAGCTTTTCTTTTTTAAAACATGGAGAACTATCAAACTGGCTAGGTTTTCACCTATTTTCATGATCTTCCAGTGAAATTTTTCGAGTCGCGGCTCGTCGCTCAACGGTTTTTGGCGAATGCTCTCATGTAGGAGAGACACTGAAAACTTTGCCACGATGACGTGTTTCAATCCAGCGACGATTTGATATTCATACCGGTATTCGAATCACATTTTTCTGATTTAAATATTTGTATTTACAAGGCATCGACATGAAGAACATCGTCAAAACTGCAAAGTCGAACAAAGGGGCAAAATCGAAAAAGCCCTGAGTTGTCGCCGCCTGAGAAACTTTGAGCAATACGAGTTCCTTTTTTTATTCCAGGTGTTTGCTCTGGGTGAGGTTTTTTTCTTCTTTTTGTTTGTCGAATAAAGTCTAATATTCATTGTCGTATTTAAGATTTTCAGTGAAATATTGAGAACAAAACAGGTTTGAAAAAAATGGAAACTTGCCAGTTACATTCTTTCAAACAGAAAGCTCAAGGAAAGGCAAACCAAAACATGAAATCTACCAATAATGAAAGCTACTGATCAGAATAGAACCGAGAAATGAGTGAAAAGCTCATAAATTTTTCAACAAAGATATTGTTGTGTGTGAGTTGCCACAGGTTTGAAATGAGAAAAAGGTAAGTTAAGGCGATGAAAATCTTTACACAGCACACACAGAATAAATAGACAAAATGTATCAATCACAGAAAACATATCAAAACGGTGGGAAATCAGTTTAAAAAGAAGAGATCCAAGACTTTTCACGGACAAGGACATTTGATTGTTAGACAGCTTTCTTCAGAACAGTCTTATGAATCGTAAAATGTTTATGAGAGCTTGCATGAAATTTTGAAAAAATAAAGAAAGACTCTTGTTTGGAAATTGGCTATCTTAAATGAGTCAGAGTCGGAAGAATCGCCTACGAGACACAGATGAATTGTTTTCTTTTCATGGAATACACAATTTGTATTGGCATTTTCATCCCAGATCGCTTCTTTAACTTCGCGATCATTATAAAAGCCAAGAAGAATGATAGAAGTAGATCCCAATACATGTTTTCTCTCCTTCTTGCCAATACTTTGCGCGAAAGCTCGGTTTTTTTCACGGAAAGCAGAGCTTTTTGTAAGACGGTCACTCAGTTCATTTCTTTTTTGCTATTTGTCATTCAACAAGATCGAGATTCAGTTTTAAATCATAAGATAACTTTGCTTAGGTTTTTTGTCAGAGCAACGAAAACTGAGAAAAAGCTCAAATTCATTCAGTCTCCGGCAAGTTCAGGCGTCTCAGAACGGGAATTCTGGTTTCATCGAGAAGAACAATTATTTGCGGACGTACTGAGCCGCTATATTTTTGTACTGAAACAAAAAAAAAAGATGCTCTGAAGAACATCTAAGCAAAGTTCCATGAAAGTCAGGATCTGGACGTATTTTTATTATTCTTATGCTTTCACAAGTCGTGCAAACTGTTGGAAACTCTGGCGATTCGGTCTTTTCGTTTATTTCATTGTTGCAATCATCAAGAAATAAGAAACCAAGCTTGAAGTTTTCCCAGTTTGTTAGACTCCTATGTCTCTTCTCTCTTCAGAACAAAATTTTCATCTATCTCCGATGTTTCTCTGTCTTTTCGTGGTATATGTTCGTTAAAAGTATTTGGAAATTTCTGATAGAAATGAGCTTCTGTTTCAGTAGAAGCTCCAGCAACTCAACATGTGCGACTCCGGCAGCCCTCTTGTGAAAGGAATCTTGAAGAAGCCGAAAGAGGATCACACAATTTATATCCATGAAGATGCGTGGCTTCTTGTGAGTTTTCATAATAAACAAAAGTAGCACTTGGAAGTCACCTTCTCTAGAAATAGAAATAAGCTTCTGGTTGCTTATTATAAAATGATTCTTTTCAGCCCGAGCACGACAACGAACCCGTGTATGACCCCAGAGACACCAGCGTGCGTTTTTTTTTCTAAATATATTTTTCTCTAGAGAAAATTATCAGGCTAAGTCACTATTTTTTCAGTTCGAGAGCTATGACCCCCGCGATGCCCCGGCAACTTGGCGAATGAAGGTAACATTTCTCTCAGAAAAAAAAAACATTGACGCCTTTTTTTCAGTACTGGAACTTTAAGCGACACCTGGCTATTTTGTTCCAGAAGAAAAGAGCTCCCTACGTTGAGGTAAGAAGGCAATACAGTTTGAATAATCATGAACTTTCAGAACGATTACACTGAAATCTTGTTCCAACGAGTTGCGGAAAGTAAAGATTTTGAGAGTACTCCGTTCTCGGTGAGTCAGCTTTCAAAAAATGAATGAATATTTTTTTTGACACGAGAGTTGAGTCCGATAAAATGTTGAACATATACTTTTTGTTCAACTACCAAGTCTCTGACAAAAGAATTAAAAGTTCTTAAGACTCGAACAATAATCTATTAGTGCAAACTTTTCATTGCACTCAGAACTTCGTTTTTCAGATCCATTCGTCGCCGAACAACCGGACTTCTCCAGTCAAAGTAAGAAGAAGAAATGAAGTTTTTAAATACAAGCAAAATTTTAGGTGTGGAGTCTCGAGTCGTCTCCTCGTCTTGTTTGCGGAACAGATTTTTATCCACAAAAAGACGTGAGTTTCAGATCAATATGAAGACTTCTTTTTTTCCAAAAAAAATCCAATTGATTGACATTTAAACAAGAACTTCAGGCTGTCATGGCCGGAATAGACGTCGAAAGGCACACTGTGGTGCAATTCCATCCGGAGCGTCGATGCGTTACTTTTTGATGTTCGGAGTTTGATAATTTCATCTTTTAACAAAAATTTTTCCAGGTGGATTCTGCGCCGGAAGCGATTGGTTGGGCTGTTGAGTCATCCGCAATTTCTTCCGACGGGCTTCTCTCGACATGGGATTCCACTTTGGAGGCTTTCAGCCGGGACTTGATCCCCGGACGCCTCCATTTTTTTCTCGACTCCTTGTTCTTCGTCTGTGATCAAGGTTAGTTGAGCTCTTTCATTGCCAAAAAACTTCAAAACTGAGGCAACACATTCTATTTTTTTTACGTGGTTTGATTTGAAATCCGTTTTTTTGTCACAGTAACTGAATTTTTTCAGGACGACTGGCAGGAAGGAACGCCTATCCGTGCTCTCGGATGGTCGACGACGTCTTCCGATGGCCTGCTGTCGTCAACGGATTCCACCTTGGAGGCTATCAGCCGGGACTTGATCCCCCGGACGCCTCAATCGTCTTCTACACGTTGTTCTCTTGGTTTGGAGACCACGTCTTCCAACGGATTGTTGTCGACACTGACGTCTACTCTGTGCACAACGTCTTCCGGTCTTCTCTTTTCGAGTCCATCTCTGACAAGAAGTCTTTCGTCTTCTCGCCTTTCTCTCAGGGTGAGTCATATTTGAACTCATTTTCATTTCTCTGAGAATGGAAGACATTCTCACGCATTCTAGCATGTTTTCCAGAACTTCCATGTCCGTGGGGACCGAGAAAACGCCAAGAATATGATCACCTCCATGTGCGAACGATCGTCCAGTGAACAACTTCTTGTAAGAAGAATGAATGATAAGGTAACTTTTGCGAAATTGAACGAGATTACGAAGAACGATTTTTCAGTTCAAGGAGCTGATGTCCGAAGCTTCGGATGAGTCGCCGGAATACAACGAGAGTATCACGACCAACGCTGCCAGCGACCATTCAGTCCTGATCCCCAACTTCTCTGGATTGAGAAACGCGGTAAATTTTTCCAGATAATTTATTTAATCATTTCTTCTTGACAAGGTGTCATGCAAATACAGAAAAAAATACGGAAAATATTTTGGTTGTATGGGCTAAATCTCGTGTAAGAAAGTTTCGGGCTAATGATATTTGGCAAGAAAATCTTTCATACTTTCCGCTCAATCCTCTTGAAGTACGAGCATGACATTTCTATGAAAATTTAACAATTTTCAATCGAAATTCTTATCTAGTACCTATTTCAGACCTCCACTGGATCCTTCGAAGTCGTCGCCACGTTTGGAGCCGCATCCGAATCATTCTCCAGGTAAGCTTATTCAGCCTTAGTGAAAAATAACTATTCGGATTTCAGAATGGATGTGTATGCGAGCGTCGAGGAAAGCCTCGAAATGTTGGGTGACGTCAAATCGGCGGCTATTAAAGAAGGCATCCGTGTGACGGGGTTTGTCAGAAACAGGAAATTTCAGCAAAAAGATATTTTCAGATTTGTGAGCTGTGCCATTGGTTGTCCTTGCGAATGTAAAGTTTTGCCTGCTCATCTGGCTCAGATCACAAAACTCTTGCTCCGCTTTGGTTGCACTGAAGGTAAGGATTTTTTCCATTGTTGGGTATTTCGTCGAAAATTGGTGCTTGGAATAACAAAGTTGGGATCCGTGTCTCTTGGTTCTGCAGGACTTTGGTGAAGACTTTCAAAAAAAAGTGAAGTCAAAATCTTACATTGTGAAATTTTCATGCTTCCCTTCTTATCACGATTTCTGTCATTTCAATAATTCACGAAAACTTTTTCAGTCCACGTCAAAGAGACGAAAATCGCACTGACGGATTCAGCGGGAGACTTTATCAATATTCGGCTCACGTCTACTCCCACGGATGGAACTGCGGTACCGTCTGAAAACGCCAACGACATGACACTTGTGGATATTCACATTCCTGTCCAGGTCGGTAACCTGAAAATTGCTTGAACTTTTGTTTTTGATTGTGAGAATCCAGTGTAATTCTCGAGGTCAAGTAATAATTCTTCATTTGAATCATGACAAGAGCCAAAAAATTAGAATAAAAAATCTTTATTTTTTCTTAATTCATATGTAACTCTTTTTCAGAAAGGAATTTGTGTTGGAAACACGTCGACCGGGGAATCTAACGGAGTTCCTCATCTGCCGTCCAAGGACAACACCGGGGAAGAAGCCGACGTCGTCATCTACAAATTCTAGTTACTTGTGCCATGTCTTTTGTCATTTCTTTTGCTTTTCTTGGAATTCTAGCCCTTCTTCGTCTGTAAATTTTTTTCCTTTGCGTCTAGTAAATATTTCTATTGTCTGTGAATACTTTTTGCGTCGAATAAAACTTTCCTTCTCAGTCTTAGTTTTAGTAGAATTACAGTTTCGGTCTGTTCATACATTCATAAGAGCGAATAAATCATAACCCAAATTTGCAAGACGCTTCATGTCAGAATGGTTGCAAAGAGAAGGCGAACAAAACTACGATTCTGTCAGATTCGCCATGGAAGTCGTGAGGATTATCAAGAAGTTTTTTTTCGGTTCGTATGTTTTCTTCAAACCATTTTCAGCAATCGTCGCCTTCCTTTGACGTTCTTCAAAATTTCCGCCCTCTACGAGACATAAATATTTCTTCGGAGTAGCCGGTGTTGGTTGGAAACATTGATTCTAATCAGAGAAGGTTGCCAACAGATTATTGCCTCCAAAAAAAGGAGTTTTTCAGGTTTCTGTGCGCACAGAGGTCGGCCTAAACAGCCAACCAAAAGAGAGGTCTTGATCACGAAGATAAAAATTCCTGCTTCAGAATTTTTAACGAATCTTTTTAGTATTTTCGACTTTTTCATTGGCGCTTGGACTGGACATAAATGAAAAATATTGAATTGAAGTCGTTGAAAAACAACGAGAATAAAGGCTTCAAAGAGTCGACATTGTCTTCACCACACTCAAAGTTAGTTTTCCCGTTAGCAGAAGGATAATTTTCAGTTGCCCAGATTTTCAAATATCACTGTGACCTCTCAAGGAAAGGTTCGTGTCACGATATCCTCGCTCAACAGGCTGCTCTCATGTAGGAGCAACACTGTAACCTCGCCACGACGACTTGTTCTACGCCAGGACGATTTAATTTTTTGCGGTATTTCGATCTTATTGTTCCTTTTGAAGTGAAATGTATGCACATGGTTATGATACAGAGCTTTGAAGAGCTTTGTAAACACATGAATAACAAAAAATCGCAAGAAAACAAGAAAGAATTGGAGAAAAAAAGTATTTATTCTATTTTTTTCGAAAATTTCAAAATTGACAAGTGATGATAAAAATCACACGGTTAGATAGAGAATCGAACGGAGATCACAGCTATATAATTTTAATCACTAAAAGACCAACTTTGAAAACCAAGCATACTGTAGCTCTGCGCGCGCCCTGCGTATCTATGGTTATCGTTCTCTGCGCCCTCCGCGGCGAGAGAGTACTCGCTTTTCAAATCTTCCCCACATATTTCAGTTTTTATAAGTTCATTTTCATCCGTTTTTTGTTCTGTTTTTTGTAATAATGTTCTAAATAAGATGGAGAACACGTAGCTTTAATGTTCCATGTGTTATTTTCAGTTTTAGAATTAGTTTGCACTGTTTATCGCTATTTTTAGTGTTTAGGTTCACAACTTCTGTTTCAATTTGGTTTTTTTTATTCTGTTTTCACATATATTATTCTAATAAGTTTTTAAACATTTGCACATAATGATTTCATGTGTTGCTTGAAATTTTTTTTTTGCCTTATTTGACTATAGGCTGTTTTTATTCAAAATTTTCGAAGTTCTGTAGTCTTTACTGTTTTATTTTTTTTACACTGGAAATAACTGAAGGGTTTTTTTTGGTAATGTGAGGTATGTTCTGTTTCATACTAGATATTTGTTTCTAATAGTCACAAGAACGGCTTTTCTTTTTGTTTTCGCTTCTTTTTTGGCACCTTTTTCGTTCATTTCTCTCATTTGATAATTTTTCAGCAATATTCGCGGACGTTCTTCAATCTGTCTCATATATTCAAAACGATCAGAATGGTTCGGAGAAGCCGCAGTTTTTCCGAAACGTGTGATTTGACGCTGAGAAGGTTGCCAACAGATTATAACAACTGAAAAAAAAGTATTTTCAGGTTTATGAACCCACAGAGGTCGATCTCACCAGCCGATCTAATGAGAGATCGTGGTCTGAAAGGTAAAATATGATCATATGACAAATTTAACACGTTTTTAAGATTGTCAAGTCGCCTCTGTGCGCTCAAACTGACCACGGAACAAGTTTCAAATTGAATGGGTCGAGGAACAACGAGATAAAGTGGATTCAGGCGGGAAACGACAGCGTCCGAATCTTCATCGATGTAAGCTTTTCTTTTTTAAAACATGGAGAACTATCAAACTGGCTAGGTTTCCACCTATTTTCATGATTTTCCAGTGAAATTTTCGAGTCGCGGCTTGTCGCTCAACGGTTTTGGCAAATGCTCTCATGTAGGAGAGACACTGAAAACTTTGCCACGATGACGTGTTTCAATCCAGCGACGATTTGATATTCATACCGGTATTTGAATCACATTTTTCTGATTGAAATATTTGTATTTACAAGGCATCGACATGAAGAACATCGTCAAAATTGCAAGGTCGAACAAAGGGGCAAAATCAAGAAAGGTCTGAGTTGGCGCCGCCTGAGAAACTTTGAGCAATACGAGTTCTTTTTTTTATTTCAGGTGTTTGCTCTGGGTGAGGTTTTTCTTCTTTTCTTTGTCGAATAAAGTCTAATATTCATTGTCGTATATAAGATTTTCAGTGAAATATTGAGAACAAAGAGGTTTGAAGCATGGAAACTTGCCAGTTACATTCTTTCAAACAGAAAGCTCAAGGAAAGGCAAACCAAAACATGAAATCTACCAATAATGAAAGCTACTGATCAGAATAGAACCGAGAAATGAGTGAAAAGCTCATAAATTTTTCAACAAAGATATTGTTGTGTGTGAGTTGCCACAGGTTTGAAATGAGAAAAAGGTAAGTTAGGGCAATAAAAATCTTCATACAGCACACAAACACGGAACAACAGATTATATCAACCACAAAAAAATATCAAAAAGTGGGAAATAAGTTTAAAAAAAGAGATCCAAGACTTTTCAGCGACAAGGGCATTTGCTCGTTAGACAGCTCTTTTCAGAACAGTCTTATGAATCGCAAACTGTTTATGAGGATTCGCATGAAAGTTTGAACAAATAAAGAAAGACTCTTGTTTGGAAATTGGCAATCTCAAATGAGTCAGAGTCGGAAGAATCGCCTACGAGACACAGATGAATCGTTTTCTTTTCATGAAATGCACAATTTATATTGGCACTTTTATCCCAGATCGCTTCTTCGATTTGGCGATCGTTATAAAAGCCAAGAAGAATGATAGAAGCAGATCCCTAAACATGTTTTCTTTTCTTCTTGCCAATACTTAACGCAAAAGCTCGGTTTTTTTCATGGGAAGCTGAGCTTTTTTTGAGACTGTCCCTCAGTTCATTTCTCTTTTGCTATCTGTCATTCAACTAGAACGAGATTCAGTTTTATACCATAAAATAACTTTGCTTAGGTTTTTTTCAGAGCAACGGAAATTGAGAAAAGCTCAAATTCACTCAGTCTCCGGCAAGTTCAGGCGTCTCAGAACGGGAATTCTTGTTTCATCGAGAAGAACAATTATTTGCGGACGTACTAAGCCGCCATAACTTTTGTACTGAAACAAAAAAGACAGCTCTGAAGAACATCTAAGCAAAGTTCCATGAAAGTCAGGATCTGGACGTAATTATATTATTCTTATACTTTCACAAGTCGTGCAAACTGTTGGAAACTCTGGCGATTCAGTCTAGTCGTTTATTCTCTTGTTGCAATCAACAAGAAAGAAAATCACCAAGCTCGAAGTTTTCACAGTTTGTTAGACTCCTATGTCTCTTCTCTCTTCAGAATAAAATTTTCATCTATCTCCGATGTTTCTCTGTCTTTTCGTGGAATATGTTCGTTAAAAAGTATTTGAAAATTTCTGATATAAATGAACTTCTGTTTCAGGAAAAGCTCCACAACTCAACATGTGCGACTCCGGCAGCCCTCTTGTGAAAGGAATCTTGAAGAAGCCAAAAGAGGATCACACAATTTATATCCATGAAGATGCGTGGCTTCTTGTGAGTTTTCATAATAAACAAAAGTAGCACTTGGAAGTCACCTTCTCTAGAAATAGAAATAAGCTTCTGGTTGCTTATTATAAAATGATTCTTTTTCAGCCCGAGCACGACAACGAACCCGTGTATGACCCCAGAGACACCAGCGTGCGTTTTTTCTAAATACATTTTTTTCTCTAGAGAAAATTATCAGGCTAAGTCACTATTTTTTTTCAGTTCGAGAGCTATGACCCCCGCGATGCCCCGGCAACTTGGCGAATGAAGGTAACAATTTCTCTCAGAAAAAAACATTGACGCCTTTTTTTCAGTACTGGAACTTTAAGCGACACCTGGCTATTTTGTTCCAGAAGAAAAGAGCTCCATACGTTGAGGTAAGAAGGCAATACAGTTTGAATAATCATGAACTTTCAGAACGATTACACTGAAATCTTGTTCCAACGAGTTGCGGAAAACAAAGATTTTGAGAGTACTCCGTTCTCGGTGAGTCAGCTTTCAAAAAATGAATGATAATTTTTTTGACACGAGAGTTGAGTCCGATAAAATGTTGAACATATACTTTTTGTTCAACTACCAAGTCTCTGACAAAAGAATTAAAAGTTCTTAAGACTCGAACATTAATCTATTAGAGCCAAACTTTTCATTGCACTCAGAACTTCGTTTTTTTCAGATCCATTCGTCGCCGAACAACCGGACTTCTCCAGTCAAAGTAAGAAGAAGAAATGAAGTTTTTTTAAATACAAGCAAAATTTTAGGTGTGGAGTCTCGAGTCGTCTCCTCGTCTTGTTTGCGGAACAGATTTTTTTATCCACAAAAAGACGTGAGTTTCAGATCAATATGAAGACTTCTTTTTTCCAAAAAAATCCAATTGATTGACATTTAAACAAGAACTTCAGGCTGTCATGGCCGGAATAGACGTCGAAAGGCACACTGTGGTGCAATTCCATCCGGAGCGTCGATGCGTTACTTTTTGATGTTCGGAGTTTGATAATTTCATCTTTTAACAAAATTTTTCCAGGTGGATTCTGCGCCGGAAGCGATTGGTTGGGCTGTTGAGTCATCCGCAATTTCTTCCGACGGGCTTCTCTCGACATGGGATTCCACTTTGGAGGCTTTCAGCCGGGACTTGATCCCCGGACGCCTCCATTTTTTTCTCGACTCCTTGTTCTTCGTCTGTGATCAAGGTTAGTTGAGCTCTTTCATTGCCAAAAAAACTTCAAAAACTGAGGCAACACATTCTATTTTTTTACGTGATTTGATTTGAAATCCGTTTTTTTGTCACAGTAACTGAATTTTTTTCAGGACGACTGGCAGGAAGGAACGCCTATCCGTGCTCTCGAATGGTCGACGACGTCTTTCCGATGGCCTGCTGTCGTCAACGGATCCCACCTTGGAGGCTATCAGCCGGGACTTGATCCCCGGACGCCTCAATCGTCTTCTACACGTTGTTCTCTTGATTTGGAGACCACGTCTTCCAACGGATTGTTGTCGACACTGACGTCTACTCTGTGCACAACGTCTTCCGGTCTTCTCTTTTCGAGTCCATCTCTGACAAGAAGTCTTTCGTCTTCTCGCCTTTCTCTCAGGGTGAGTCATATTTGAACTCATTTTCACTTTCTCTGAGAATGGAAGACATTCTCACGCATTCTAGCACGTTTTCCAGAACTTCCATGTCCGTGGGGACCGAGAAAACGCCAAGAATATGATCACCTCCATGTGCGAACGATCGTCCAGTGAACAACTTCTTGTAAGAAGAATGAATAATAAGGTAACTTTTTTGCGAAATTGAACGAGATTACGAAGAACGATTTTTTTCAGTTCAAGGAGCTGATGTCCGAAGCTTCGGATGAGTCGCCGGAATACAACGAGAGTATCACGACCAACGCTGCCAGCGACCATTCAGTCCTGATCCCCAACTTCTCTGGATTGAGAAACGCGGTACATTTTTTCTGATAATTTATTTGATCATTTCTTCTTGACAAGGTGTCATGCAAATACGAAAAAAATTACAAAAAAGTTTTTGGTTGTATGGGCTAATTTCGTGTGAGAAAGTTGGGCTGATAATGTTTGGGAAAAATCTTTCATACTTTCCGCTCAATCCTCTTGAAGTACGAGCATGACATTTCTATGAAAAATAGGCGATTTTTCAACCGAAATTCTCACCTAGTACCTATTTCAGATCTCCACTGGATCCTTCGAGGTCGTCGCCACGTTCGAAGCCGCATCCGAATCTTTCTCCAGGTAAGCTTATTCAGCCTTAGTGAAAAAAACTATTTGGATTTCAGAATGGATGTGTATGCGAGCGTCGAGGAAAGCCTCGAAATGTTGGGCGACGTCAAATCGGCGGCTATCAAAGAAGGCATCCGTGTGACGGGGTTTGTCAGAAACAGAAAAATTCAGCAAAAAGATATTTTCAGATTTGTGAGCTGTGCCATTGGCTGTCCCTGCGAAGGTAAAGTTTTGCCTGCTCATCTGGCTCAGATCACAAAACTCTTGCTCCGCTTTGGTTGCGCTGAAGGTGAGGATTTTTTCCATTGTTGGGTATTTCGTAGAAAATTGGTGCTTGGAATAACAAAGTTGGGATCCGTGTCTCTTGGTTCTGCAGGACTCTGATAAAGACGTTCAAAAAAAAAGTGAAGTCAAAATCTTACATTGTGAATTTTTTATGCTTCCCTTCTTATCACGCTTTTCGTGATTTTAATAATTTACGAAAACTTTTCAGTCCACGTCAAAGAGACAAAAGTCGCACTGACGGATTCAGCGGGAGACTTTATCAATATTCGGCTCACGTCTACTCCCACGGATGGAACTGCGGTACCGTCTGAAAACGCCAACGACATGACACTTGTGGATATTCACATTCCTGTCCAGGTCAGTAATCTGAAATTTGCTTGCACTTTTGTTTTTGATTATGAAAATCCAGTGTAATTCTCGGAGTCAAGTAATAATTCTTCATTTGATTCATGACAAGAGCCGAAAAGTTAGGATAAAAAAATCTTTATTTTTTTCTTAATTCATATATAACTCTTTTTTTCAGAAAGGAATTTGTGTTGGAAACACGTCGATCGGGGAATCTAACGGAGTCCCTCATCTGCCGTCCAAGGACAACACCGGGGAAGAAGCCGACGTCGTCATCTACAAATTATAGTTACTTGTGCCACTTTTTTTGTCATTTCTTTTGCTCTTCTTGGAATTCTAGCCCGTTTTCGTCTGTAAATTCTTATCCTTTGCGTCTGGTAACTTTTTCTATTGTCTGTGAATACCTTTTGCGTCGAATAAAACTTTCTGTCTCATTTTTGTTGAAAAACCTTTTGATTACACTTCATGGATTGATATGAGCTAAAATGGAATAGCTGGAGTTTTGCGGACGATTCAAGCCAGAAATATTCTGAGGAAAAGCGGTATCGAATCATCAGTTTTCAGTTCTACAGTTGATCAGCTGAGTAAGACTGCCCACTGAAAAATAATTGGCTATCACATAATCTTTGAGCTTGGCGCAGTCGAGATCACTCCGCTATTCGGCTGGGTGCCTGTTTTCTGCAAATTTTCATCACGTGAGTATAAGTGTGATCCAAAAAGTCGTTTCGGAAATAAACTAAACCGAGCTATCGGTTTCCTTACGAAGTTTTCACAAAATGCGCGACCGAGGAGAAACCGGATTGTTCAAATTTGGTTTTTGTTGTAGCTGTCTGGTCCAAGAAGTTCAGAAGGTTCATGAAGAAAAAAAAAGTGACTGACAATTCAATTGGCCACAGTAAAGAAAGCGTTTTCATTTCGATTGTAAAATGAGTTTTTTCCCGATTTGAAAGGCGAAAAAAGAAAAAAAGGCAAGAGTGACGTGTTGCGTTCGAGACGCGGCTTTTAGCGGAAAAATACGAGATCAAACAGAATAAGTGAAAAAAATTATAGAAAAAAAGTTACAAATTTTTCACATTTTTTTATTTTGTAAGAACTTATTTGAAACCGTAAAAAAATGAATCACTGTAAAAAAAGTTATCAAAAAGAATGAAAGACTAAAAACAAGCGACTCGCCTCTGAACTTGAGCTTTCCGTCAAAAGACGCTTTGCGTACGCAACATTTTTTTTCCTTTTTTAAATTCGGAAAAGGATTGATTTCATTTCATTTTGAGCCCAGTTCAATTAATGTGAATTTGCCAAAAAGTTCATGAAAAAAATATACCAAAAATTCATTTTTTTGAGAAACATTAAAAAAATGGTTGGACCATAAAAACTGATTAAAAATTCGAAGAAGAAACAGAAAAAGTTTTCATCTTCGGACCACTCGAAAAATCGTTTCCTACTATCACAAGAAAGACGAGATGCTCTACGCGCCGTTTTTGATCAACGACAGTTTCACGAACCGAGAAACAACTTTTCTATAATTCCATGATTCAGAAGATAATTCTTTCTAAACTTGTGATGTGTATGTGTAAAATTTGAGCCGTCGTTTCAAAGATTTGCAAATTGACACTGTTCCGACGAAAAAATATTGAATGCCAGATCCAGACACTGAAAGAGAAGGACAGAAATGTAGCGGATCTCTGTACCGGATCCTGCATTGAAAATCTCCTTTCTTTTCGATCTTATCATTTATTGACCTCGTTTTAAACTCCTTTTTTTCACGTTATCATGCATTGACCCCACTTGAAACTTCATTTTTTCTTTTCACCGTATCATTTAATGACCTCGTTTCGAACTCCCTTTCTTTCACACTCTTCCTTTCTTTTCACTTGTTGGAATGAGAGTTTTTTGAGATGCTGAGATTTCTTCTTGATCAAGATTCTTTAGAAAAAACGTGAAAACATCACCCAACCTTTCATGAGTTTTTTTTTTGATACTTATTTATTTCACACACCTTTTAATTATTTTTTTCAGATTACCTTGATTGAGAATATGCTTTGAATCAAACATTTTTTCCTAAATAGTACGAGTTTCAAAAGCATTCACTTTGATATGTATCATTTCAGAGCTAATTTTTTGATGAATTTAAGAAAAAGTGCTTTTTTTCTTAGCAAAAAAAGAGTTTTTTTAGATTTTCCAACAAAAAAATCTGGCCACAGTTATAATAGTTATTGCTTGCCTTATATTCCCACCCTGATAAATTTTTAATCTTCCTTATCCCACGCTGATAAACTTCAAATTCTGATATTCCCACACTGATAAACTCTAAATCTTCCTATTTTCACACGGATAAATTTTAAATCCTCACGTTCCCACGCTGATAAACTTCAAATTATAATGTTCCCACAGTGATTAACTTTATATCCTTATAATCTCACACTGAAGGGCGTTTTTTTCTCATGCGATGGCAGTTTGCAGGAAATCTTCCAAGCTATGTTTTCTGTTTCAGTTGTATACGATACAAAATCAAAACAATTTTCTTCAAGAACCAGGTTCAAGCTCACAAAAAAGTTTTCGAGTTTTAACTAATTTCAGTCCAGAGGTTGAGAACCAATAAGTTCAGATAAGCGGTCGAATTCGGGGACGAAGACGGTCTCTTTTTTTCCTGACCTGAAGTATATCATTTTCATTTTATTTATTCATTTTTTGCTTACTCTAGCTGTCTTTTTCTAGCGATTGCGACTGCATCTCTCATAGTTGGATAGAAGTTTTCTTTAGCAACGAAAGAATAAAATCCACTGAGTTCAAACAGTTCCCGAACAGGAGCTGAAAAAAAGTTATGATTTTTAAAAAATAAAAGGCTACTAAATTTTTCTTATTTTTTTCGCGATGAGAAGTTAGAAAAATTTTTTTTAATAATAGAAGAGAAATTTTTCACCTTTCGCGGCTGCAAAAATAAACCAGGATTCCTCTGCTTCGCATTTCACAGTAAATCTGAAAAAAACTCTCTCACTGTTTGCGCGGCTTGAACCAATAAAAATTAATCCCGCCTTTTTCAACTTTCTTTCTATTTTTTTAAACTCTTTTTACTTGTTAATGACATGACAAATCGTTAAGAACTCTAAATTTTTCAAACTTCAATCGTTTTTCTTACCTCTTTCAAGGCACTCACGCCCATGTAATCTACAAAAGTGAATCCGGAGCAGTCGATGATAAAATGTCTGGAGAGAATTTGCTCAACACGAGTCTGCATGTCGGGCGAACGTGGCTCCTTGAAATATTGGAAAAGCTTCAGACAAAAACTTCTCACCTCAGTTTTTTCGATATTTTTCAAATCGACAACAGCCATTTTTTCGATGTTATCCCGAATATCGGTTTGCATTAGTATCGCTTGCCGTTCGTTCATCAGGACAAAAAATTCTTGCGACTTCTCCCATTCCTGATACGCTTTCTTCACTGTTTGTTTGAATCTGAATCTCCCTTTTCCAATGTGAAGCTTCTGTAAGATACCGTTCAACGTTTGTGAATAAAAGCGGGGAATCAAAGCGAAACATGCAAATCCCCTAAATTTAATAATATTTTCAGGACAGAATAAAAAGAACTGACGCTGTAGAAACAGACATCTTGGTATCTTTCGGAATCTCTGTAATCCGTAGTTCCTTTGACATTGGCGAGCAGATGCCATCGAGGCCTGAGGCAATTTTTTTTTACAAAGAGGTGACACTAGTCTTGCCTTTTTTTACCTGTTTTTTTGAATTACTGTATTTTTCTTCTTTTTATTTATTAATTTCTTTGTTTCATTCAGTATACTGTTGATTTTTTTTTTGCTGTTAATACAATGTTTGAGAATTTTTCCCCACATGTTTTTGCATGATGGCTGAAAAACTCTTCATCAAGTCCTGATAAAAAAAAACAGGCAAGGAGGAATAAGTTGAATAAATATGACGCCGTAACGCAACCGGTCGTGTGCCTACGGTCCAAAGAATCACAAGTTCGATCTCCTCCGCGAACCAACCAAGCGGTTGAAAAAACGTTGGTAGTTGGAAAAAACCAACTGAAACCACCAGCCATAAGAGAGAAGGGCTGAAATATCACCAGATACAGTTCACGGATATCAGAATAGATCCCCGTCCCATCGACTGGGGCGCCAACGCCGCTCAAACGGTACAAAGGCAAAATTAAAAGAAGAAGATTGGGTAACAAAATAAAACAACAAAGAATCATTGATCGAAATCAAATGTTGATACATTACCCAATACAGAAAAATGATGCATGACTTGGAAAAATAATACTCAACCTGCAAGGCAGAGTTTCTTTCCTGAAGACTGAAACCTCCCTTGAAAAAAGGTTCATAGAATGATACATGTTCTGAACCGAGTTTAAGCTTCAAAAACAATTTTGAACTCAACGGCTCACAAATTGTTCAATTCTCTAGTCCGAATCCCAGTCAGGAGCACAGGACAGCTTATGAAAAATTAAAAAACGGACATAACATTCTTATATCAATTGAACGAATTCAGTTTTACCCCACAGACCAAAAATTCTAAGAAAACTATCCTAAAAAAGACAAAGCCTATGCAGAATAATTACCCCGTAAAAGTTAGAGGAATCGCAAAGTATGAAAAGCAAGTTCTACCCTGACAATCTGCTCGGTGAACTATCCTTGTTTGAAAATATGCGATTACTGAAAAAACAACACGGAGAACCTATCAATGGGTTAACTTCGGAAGTTTAAGCATTTACCATGTGTAACAAGGGTAAGTTTTTTCTCACCTTCGTGTCTGATCGCGCATCCATTGGACAAATTATGTCACCATGGAGCCCGATATCTTGCTCATTATGAAGCAAAAGTCACAGAAGGATATAGCAAATTGAGAGCTGTCTTACTAAAAGACTCATCAAGTTCTCATACAACTCTATAAGACTGTCACAAGGCAATTAAAAATTGTCAAGTTTGAACATATGAAATAATTTTCACAAAGAACAATGTTCTGAAATTCGAAAAAATATAATTACAAATCAAATGCAGAACATAATAGTGGCTCATCCACCCCACTTTGATAAATTATACCGAAGGAAAAATCTCACACAGCAAGACATAAGAGTTATAAAACACAACCATTCTTTGGATTTATCCAATCCATCTACAAAAAATGATAAAAATCCTCCTACGACTCTGCAAAGCAGTCGTCAGAAGAAATACCATATCATGGAAAGCTTCTATCGGAAAAGTTGCCATAGAACTTTAATGAATCAACTGTTTCAAGTCCCGGTTTTAAGCATCGCTGTTTACAAAATGCCAGGCAGAACACAGAAAATTTCACAGCAGTCCACCAACCACAAGAAAACACGGACATACTATGAAAACCATATTGAAAAATCTATTTTCAACAAACAAAAGAAATCTTAAAAAACACAAGATTCTTACAGTTATGGAAGGTAATCATCCTATTGGTCGGTGTATCCGGCTTGAATTCTTATACGACTCTGTAAGTGAGCCGTGAAAGAAGACCCTTCCATTTGAATTAAGACCATCGTGTCGGACGAAGCAACCTTTATACAAGGATTTTCAACATGGTATGGCCTCACTATCCTTATAAAGAAGCACGATTTGATACATCGCGCTGATAGCTTTTGTAGAAATAACTACATGCAAGCTCTTACACTAAGCTGCAGCGCAGTAGTGAGAGCAAGACGGGAAATCTTTCGGTTTGACCATCGCTTCTGATGGCACCACCGTCGTGCGAAGATTTCCCTAATAACACTAACTTGACTGCATTCTTCAAGAAGCACAAGTTATAAGGAAAAATGGCAAATTCCAATTCGGATTTTGCCTAGGACAGGAATCTTTAAATTGATTCGAAGTCCACTGAATAAAATCATCAGAAGGTAAGTAAATATACTGATGAATGCACCTCACGTGGGTTTTTTTTTGATTTTCTTAGGATTCCGTGTTCAATTCCTTTTTTTGTTTCAGAAACGACAAAAAATTTCTACTTATGCCAAAATCGAGAAGTCAGAGGGAGGTCCCTGAATATATAGGCAAAATGCAGAAGGACCAAAACTACGAATTCAAAAAAAGTGTTTCAAATCCTTGCCAGTGCCTTCTCAATAGTTTTTTTCTCAGTGATTTTTTTAGTGAAAAATTATAATAATAAGGCTACAATCAGAAGGCTTATAAGAAAATTTTCAAAAAAAAAAGTTTTTTTCTAGGCTTGAAGGTCTCACAGATTTTATTTGTGAATGAAAAGGCAAATTTAAATTTGCAGGATTCAAAGCTAATCTGGAACAGATTGTCGGAAGAAGATTACAGAGCAGAGAATTTCGAGAGAATGTTTTTCATTTGATGAAACCTGAGATCAAAGTAACGTTCCGATGATTATCCTGGGATGGATGGAATGGCGAGGAAGGCGGAGAAAAATGCGGAACGCTTAGCGGGTGCGTTCGCGGTTCTTGGCACGAGATCAATTCAATCACCAGCGACTCTTTAGAAAGCTCGTTTATTGCTCTTCTGATTTTTTTTCATTTTCGCAGTAAAAAATAGGAGATTTGATGGAAAAAGAACGGTGACCGAGCTTTCTAAAAGTTGGTGGGCGGTTGAATTGAACTCGTGCCAAGAACCGCGTACACGCACTTCTCCGCCTCCCTTGCCCTCCAAGTCAAAAGTGATTGACCATAACGTTTTCTGATTTCTTAGAAATAGGTTAGTTGTTTTCTGATTATGTGATAATTTTTTCAACTTTCAGATATCTTTTTTCAAAGTTGATATCTATTTTAAAGTCAGCCAGTCCTTCAAAATAAGTATGACTTTTATAAACTTCATTTTGACGTATTCTTCCGAATTCAGATTTCAAGACATGAGCAGCCTGCGAGATATAACGTGACTGAAATGAACCCGAAATCTCACCACTGCTCTCGAATGACCGTAGTGAAAAGAGCGTAGAAAATTGAAATGATAAGTCCTTCAGAAACATCGATCAACACAGTAGCCGCAAACGATACGACCCAGATGCTCTGTTACAATGTCTTATGACTTCTGAGATTCAGGTAAACTCACAAAATCAATTTTCGATAGTGGCCATAAAGTTCTCAGATCGGAAAACTTCTGGATCATCCCTTTCAATGCGACAACGACGATGGATGCGAGGACGCACTGGTAATCGATTTTCGGTTTGTTTTTTTCTTTCAAACCTCACCATAGGCAGAGGCTCCAAAAATTTACCGAAGTAAAATGCGACGGCAACAACAAAAACTGAACCGAAAACTGTTGACAACTGAAACATTTTTGATTTTTATTTCGAATTCGGACTGTCACACCTGCGTTTTAGTACCGGCTTCGACATTGACGAGCGTTCGACCGAGCGAGCAGGAAACAGGATAAACTGGGAGTACGCTGCTGCCCAATGAGCAGAACGACAGTGCGATAAGTTCCTGGAAGGAGAAAGAAGGACCGTGTGACCTTTGCAGAGCTTCACCGAGATTCTCATCTTCATGAAATGAGATAAAATTACTTTCTGATTTTTTATCCTCTTCTGAACAACCTTTCTCTCTGAAAACTTGACGTCAACTTTTATTCGTTCCAGTTCTAGTTACTTTTTATCATTTTTGCATATAATATGTTGTCCGATTTGATGTAGACGTTAGGTTATTCTTTCCATATTTGGAAAATTTTCTAGTTTTTGAGCAGTAGGGAGCCATATAATAGTCTGTTTTTATGGATTTTGAGAATTTTCTCAGATTTTGAGGCTCCTTTCTTAAAAAAAACTAGAAAAATTGTGGTTTTTTTAAAAATTTTTTTCCTTTCTGTTTTCGAATGAGTTTCATATCATTTTTTTCGTTTCTTAATTTTTCATATTTATAGCTTAATGAACTTTATGTGATTAGCCTCTGTTTTAGTTTTAATTTCAGTTTTAGTTTTCCTACTGCTTTCTTAGCTATTTTTATTTGAACTTCTGAAAATCTTTTTGAAGTTGAATTTTCCTGTAAGTAGTTTTGTGAGCTTGATAAGTTACTGATACAATAATTATTTATCTTCCAATTTTTTTTAATTCATGTTTTTTTTTCTTCATTGTATTTTTTACAAGAATTTTGAATTAATGGTTTTTTTGCACGTTATGTGTTCATGTACTTCTTTTTCGAAAAAGCTTGAATCGAAATATTTTTTTCATTGTATCAGACATTTCATCATATTTATCTCGTGAGATCCACTTATAAATAAAAAAATTTTCATGGATCCATTTCATTTCCTCGAAATTTTTGATTAGCCGCCTTGAGAGAAGAAAAACTAACCTGACCAGCGTCGATTTTGTAGTTTAATTTCTTTGCAAACATTTTAGCCAAAGACATATGAATGGCAACAGTTACAATCGTGATCCCGAGTGCCTCATCGAAAATATCGGGAACTAAATCGATTCTTGGGACTGAAACGCTTGGTAAACTGAATTTCAAAACTCCTTCATGAAACATTTTGAAAAACTGACCCCGTCGGAATATGGCCGATTATTTTGACGGCGAAGTTTTTGTGGAGGTCCAGCAACTGAGAAAAAACTGTTCCCAAGAGCATCTAATAATTCGGAATCAATGAAAAAGGTCATCCTCAGAGACAACTGACCACAATTATTTCTAACGGAATCGGAACATTTTTTGTCTTTCTCTTGACGATTGGATTCACATACTCTTTGCCAATATGTAAAATAGCGATGGTCAATATTGAAATCGTCAAAGTAACGAGATTCGTTTTTGGCAGAGTCCGCAAGAGATCGTAGAGATGCTGAAAATATAGAAAAGGGTACAACTAGAATTCAATACCATTATGAGGTAACCAGGTCCCATTCTTCGTCGAAGATTCCGAATTCCGAATAGATCTTTGATTTGTGAGACAAAAACGTGACAAGAAGCTCCAGTTGTGAAGCCAGCGACAACCTCAAACTTCGATTGAGGCTTTGTAAAAATTCTTGATTCACCTGATCGGATAAGTAGGTTGTCAGAAAAGACAGACGTAAAAACCCCATCAATAACTGAAATTCTAAGTGAGTGGGAAGGAGGAAAAGTCGCTCACTTCAATAGCTCCAACAGTGATGATCAAAGCAGATGCTACTTCTAGAGGAGTCGGTGCGATTCCGCTTTCTTTGAGAAAAGATATCGTTACATTAGTTTTACCAGCGTCGATGGCTTGCTGCGCTGCTGCATCTGTTAACTTAGTGACAGCAATTCCTGTCATGAGACTGACAACGGCGAATGATCCTGAGAAAAGAGCTAGCTTTATTTTGTGAGAAGATCTTCAACCTATAGAGTTGTGCCGAGAGGTGCCGAAGATCATATAGAGAAGAGGAGGAAACAGAGACGTATAAAGGCCTACCATGGCGTTTTGCTTAGCTAGAAGCGCATATGCAAGGCCTAAAGTTTCCATTTCGGTTGATGCGAGGGACCTTTGAGAAGTCGTTCAAAAGGAAAGTATGGTCAGAACGTTCCTTGATGTACCAAATAACGATTCTGAAAGTTTCAACCCGCAAAACTTCCTCGTTTTTGAGAAAAGACGCCTCTAAGTCAAAGAAACCCTCAAAACCCATTAAAATAGGCTATTTTGGGGCTTCAAGTCCTTATTTCTCGTCAAATAGAAAGTTTTGCAAATTGAAAATTTCAGGATCTTCATCTGGTACAAAAATGATTCTTCTGGCTTATTTTTAAGGAATTCCGAACCGCAAAGAAAAATGACCTTACTTGTGAAACAGGAAACAGTATTTAAAAATTTTTTTTTAATTTGCAGGAAATCTTTTTTTTTCTTGCAACAAACCTTGAGGAACTTGCATCACTCCAACCGTCAGACCTCCTATAAAATCGCTACTTAAATTTTTCTTGAATATTATAGCAAGTAAGCCAGTCAAGAATGGGAATGAGGGATAGAATCCAAGCTTTGAAAAAGCTGCCAAGACGTGAATGGGTCAAAGTATCTGAAATAATAAACTTTTCAATTAAAAAGGATTTTTTTAATGAACTTACGAGTGCAAGTACTTCCGCATATGTTTTTTCGCAAAACTTTCTTCGGATGATGGATGTTGATAGACGAATGTTTTATCGAACTCATCCTTTTCGAAAATTTTTGTGAGGAAAAGAGAATGGAAACCTGGTTCATGGGCGGTCTGACAACGACGCTCGATCGCTTATTCGTATACCGAACACTTGATGAGACATTCATAGGTACGCTTGTCACAGATGTAATGTCACTGGTTTCTTCCATTACCCTGTAGAAGATGATTCCGTTTTTTGAACATAAAGTTACTCGAAAATTTCCAAAAAAGCTCGTTTTTTCTGGATTCCGATGTTAAAAAAGAATTCCCGGACTATTTAACGTTTAACATGGACAAGTTTTTGATGACCTTAGTAAAATTGTTTGAAATACTGGATTTATGTTTTAAAGATAAACATCAAACGTTAAAACTTATCAAAGCGTGATGAGTATCGAAAAATGTGAATTTCAAAAAAATTCCTAACATTGAGCCGAGTTTTTGGAGGCAGTTTTTTTATTTCAAAAATGAAAAATAAGGTTAAAAAAATTACTGAAAAAAATAAATAGCGCATGAGCAGTCTTTAATGTTTTAAGTCACGGTGAAAAAACTCATTTTTCATTTTTCAACATGGAATTGAAAAAAACTCTGTTCAGGAATACTTTTAAAATACACTTTAAAAGCCTCCTTTTCAATAAAATATCTGTAGGAAGAGAACCGAGAAAAAATGAATTTTCCCCCCTCACATGTTGAGCGTGTTTCAGATTAACATACATTTGTTTTACATAGCAAAAGTTGACATGGTGTTTGAGGCCGTCGGAATGCTCGATTAGGCAAATGGGGATAGTCTTTGATCATAAGAAATCACCAGCACGCGAAACAACACGAGTTGCAAGTTTTTGTGTTTAATGACCTTGGAATTTTCAATAAAAAAATTAATAAATCTTTATTTTGAACGCAATGAAATCTGTTGGGCAAGAATGGAATACAACGGAGTTTTTGTGATATGTTACTTTTTGGAGATTCAAGTTGAGAGTATCGCGCTTGGCTCTAGCACATAATGAAACACATTGATCGAGTAAAAAATATCTTTTTTTTGTCTTTCTTTCAAAAATCATAATAAATAGGGTATAAAAGGTCCTATGAACCACGTCTGCTCAGAAACCGTAAAAAGGCAGACTCGTCTTGTTATTGGGTTTAAATGGTCTTCGGTAATTTCTGAATTTCTTGATGAAATCATATGTTACTGGAAGCCACTCTTGCCGCCTTCGGATGCGTGGGACCCTTCTCCACTAGAGTTCTGAAAATAATTGCTTTGAAATTTTACAAAAACAATCGCCGTTAAAAAAAACGCAAGATTCCAAGATAACTAACTGTATTTGCCCTCTCCTCGCGTTGACAGAAAGCCGGACAGTGGGAGAATCGCCCGTGGAAAAAGGTGAGCTTATTTTTTTGCATCCGACTAGTTGTAAGAACGCTTCCCGGTATTCGGATGAACACAAGGCGTACAGATAGAAGTTATAAAGGTAACTGAAATAAGCAAGTGGAAATGCTTCTTTTTGATCTGCGAACCTGGTGACTTGCAGTAAATTTGCGATAGCTCGAAACGTCTGCCAAAACATTGATTCGTTGACCAAGTTTCTGAACTCAAATTCCAATAAAAAAATCAAAATATTCATGCTAATTTGAACTAGATCAATCAAAATATCAGGTTTTGAAATTGAAGTTTTCTTTTTATGGTAAATTAAAAAAAATTCGGACAGATAAGAGCCTTTTTAAAGTTCGAAGCTTAAACAAGAAGGGGATTCTTCCATTCTCACTTGATGAATAATGACAAGAAAGAAGCTGGGAGGTTGCAAATGACGAAAGTGGTCGAGGTGACGAGAAGTAGAGCCGAAATACGGCCGCGATCCTCTCGGACGCTTCGCACGGACCTCCTGAAAGATTCCCACAATGCCGGTCTAATGACTTCAGCCGACCCTGAGAGCTTGGTCGTGCGACTCGTCCGTGAAGAACGTCCCCATTTCGATTGTCTCTTCTCCATCCGTCGGAGGCTTCTGATCATTGCTGCGTTCAAGATGACGAGTATTATGACTGGACCCCAACGAGAAACAATCTTAATCAGTTCTTTCTTGGATTTTTTTAGATTGGTGTAAATGAAAAAGGATATTTTCCTAAACTGTGTGGGTTTCTTTCTAAACGGGAAATACAATATTTCTCATTAAATCACAATCAGTTATCAAATGAAGAAAAGTTAACTCTGGTGATAAGAACTGGGTATTACGAATTTTTCTGCGTCTTGAAGGTTAAGAAAAGTTTAATCGCTGAAATAAAAAAGGGTTTCATAATCCACTTTTTTGTAGTGAGGCAATAATCGATCACATACTCCAAATTTTTCGTCATTTTGTATCAACTACTTTGAGATTTTTGGTGCGAATCTCTGTTTCTGCAACCAAGAGTTTTTACCTCGCGGAAAATCAAGTAAGCCTGAAACCAGAAGTTTTCTTCCACTTCTTTATTTCGCGTCACGTTCCACGTCGGTCTTCAAATAACCCAATATTCAAATCCACAAATTCAATGAACAAACTCCAGATTGTCGTGAGAAACATGTTCGAGCTTTTTTTGCCACATTGATGGGATGTAAATCAGGAAAGCCGTTAAATATAGCGAGAAAATGACGCAAATCGTGCGAGCCCGTGAGTCGGAGGCGTGGAAAAATTTGATAGGGTGACATACTGAAAGGTATCGATCCACCGTCATTGCGACAATGTTCAAAGCACTGAAATTGAACTTCTCTTGAGAATAATCAAAATTTTGATTACCTGCAACAAATCAATGCATTTATAAGTGGCAGTTCAACATGAGCATGATATAACATGCCGAATCTCCACCTCGGGTCTATCAAACTAGCGTGTCTCAAAAGGAAAGGGACCAAGGATATTATACTAAAAATATCCGCGATGGCAGAGGCCTTGAGGTACAGAAAGCAACCAGTAGGAAGTTGCAGCAAAGTACACACGTTTAGACACTGATTAACCATTCCTGAAAAACCGCTTCGTTATTCCAAAAATTATGTAGCTTGAAACTTTTCCCATTGTTTATTACATAAAATAACTATCAGTTTACCTATAGAAAGGACGATCGGCATAACAATAACGTGAGCCACATAGTCGACCTGAGCCATAGGCGCACCCTCCGCCTCAATTGCTCCAAAAACTTTGCGTGACAGCCCGCTGAAAAATGTGAGAATGCTTCTAAACAAAATGGGATGAAATAAACGTTCATAACGTTTTTTTTTCACACCAAAAGCCTCGTCGAATCTGTGGATCAGAATCATGATCTTTATAAGCTTTTCTAATCAGAAGAATCGCACTTTCAGAATGTCTTATTTTGATATCCTAATCCGAAAAGCTCAGGTATTATCAGCATGACTGTTCAAATGTAACTTCTTTTCGACAACTAAAAACTCCAAAAGCTCGTTTGACAATATATCACAACGTGCAATTTTAAATATGAAGAGAGTTTTAAAAATTTCTTTAGGTTTTTTAAAAAGCCTCCTAGGTAAAATTTAATTTAGAATTAGTCATTACACGGAGGCTTAGAGATTTTCAAAAAATGAGGAAGAGTTTGGAACAGGAAACAAGGATTTTTTAAAAACGAAAAAAAAACATAAGAGAATACGCGAAAAAAAAACAGTGCCGAGCAACAAGAAACCGGGAAGCAACGCTTCGACACGGAACGTGACCAAGCCGATCCTTGGCATGCTTTATTTCCAGCATTGTTCTTGGAGAAGCCTTGAGCAACCTTAGTGCACAACAATGAGCTTTGTTCTGAAAGTATCTCCAGCTCGTGGGAAAAATTCTCGCCCAGAGTGCTCGAATTTTCAGGAAGCGTTTCTGCATCAAAAACGAACTTTAAAATTCGATTTCGGGAACACTTTTCTAGACTTGAAAATGAATTCGATCCGAATGCTTCTTCTTTTTCGCTTTTATATGGAACGTTCCGTAATTGCCCTATGATGCGGGTCACATGGCAAAGTCTATCAGAGAATAACGACTTCCCTGAAGAAGTGCCGTTTCAACCTCAAAGCGAACATATTCTAACAAGGTAATTCTAACTGCGGAAAAAGCACGAGATTCTTTTTCGAGCTTACTAGAGCTCCGTCAACAGCAAAATGAAGGCAATAGAACTTGTTAGTTTGAAGCTCCGCGTAGGTCATAAGCAGCAACTACATGTGTATCTACAAAAAAAGAAGAAAAAACTATGTCGGAGGCGGAGACACGAAAGTACAATATATTAGAGTTATAGTTGGAATATGGGGTGATATCTGCACAAAATCGTAGTTAGACAAACGCCGCTGTTCGACTGAAAAGTTCAAAAAAGTGCTCTGCATTGAAAGCAAAGTGAAAGAGTTCAAAACACTCTATTTCCAGACTGAACAATTACAATCCTTTTGGGAGAGTCTGGTTTGAAAATAGAAGACTACTCAAAAAAGTTCGATTCGAAGATTTTGTCCCTCCATTTGAACTTATTGTCAGTTTCGTCGGCTTTTTCTCAAAGTTAGATTTTTTCATTTTATTCCGAGCCTTTGTAATACTGTTTCTTAAAGTAGAAAAAAAACCTTCAGAAAAAAAAAAACGAAAAAATTATTTTTTTCGAGCCTGTAAACTTGAGGATGAAGCTAGGAAAATGATCATATCGGATGAAACAATTTTCAGCAGTTTTCAATTTCCGATGGATATATACATGTCTAGCTCATCCTCAACAAATAACAAAAAATGCAAAACTACGAGAGAAAAGCGTAGCTTTCGGCAAAAAGGTGAAGGGAAAATGACCAGGCCTGCCAAAAACTCTGCAAACGCAGCCAATCTCATCATCTCTCAAATGCTCATTTAGCCCACCCTTACGGATTCTTGGGAATGATTCCATGAATTGAGAGGTAAAGTTTTCAATAGATTGAGTTAGAATTGCATTTTGGGTGGCTGCAAAGACTCATCGATAAAAGAGCAAACAAAAAGATTCCAGCCACAGACTGTCAAGCTCAATTTTGCACAACTTTCCTCCGAATTTCATTTTTTAGTGTGATTAGGAAAATATGAAAGATTTTCAACTTACCTCATTTTCAAATCTGAGTCGTCTTCCAGTTCAGAAACTTCGGAATGCTTTTTTCCTCATCGACACTGAAAAAATATCACGATTAAAATGAACTTTCCGCTTGCAAGATCGCGCTTATTTTTTTTCATTATTTTAAAAAAATTCTTTTCGGGTGAACGCACTGAATGAGATTTTATAAAAAAAGAGTCGCATTGAAATTTTTTTGATGGAATTATCGAAAAAAAGATGAATAAATTATATAGGAAATGAAGATTTGAAAAAGGAAAGTCATTTTTATTTTGCGGTTGCGATTTACCTGAAAATTGGCAAAAAAACTCTTTGATGTACCAGAAGAAGAATCTGAAAGTATCAACTTGTACAAATATCTGGTTTTTGAGAAATAAGCGCTCAAAACCATTTTAACGGATTTCTAGTGTTTTCTTTGACTTTAAAGTGTCCTTTCTCGGAAACTAGAAAATTTGGCAGTTTAGGATTTTTAGGATCTTCACCTGGTACATTAAGAACTGTTTAAATCAATTTTCAGAAGGAGAGTTACATGACCTCCCGGGTGAATAGTCAAAATTATTTTTGTTTGTTTTACGAAAGATCGCCCTGTGAGATTTTCTGAGATTTCTCATAAATTGACGGATTTCCAAACAAACGCATATGGTGTTCAAAGAGTTTAGATCTTTCGTGTAAACTATTTCACAAGAGGAAGAATATCCTCGAAAAAGCTGGATTTTTCCTTCTATGCCACTACTCAATTCAAAAACAGAACAAATTGGATGACAGTGGATCGAAACTGAACTTCCTCTTTGAACGTAGACAAAACATAAGGCACCAGAAAAGAAAACGAAGCGCTTTTTTTCACGCGCCTTTCGTACTTCTTCAGATTAGAAGCGCAAATAATTCAGTAGTCTGGCTCGTTTGTCTTTCCCGTCTTGTGCCTATATCATGCTATGGGTTGAATAGAAAGCTGGTGAGGGTTCAAGAAAACGTGAATAGTTGAAAGCTCAGTTCATGGGCAAGGTGTTTCTGAACGGATAGAGAGTTACGAATATTGTTAGTAGAAACTCTTTTTTTACAGTTTCAAAAACAGAATCAAAAAAATGAGTTCAAAAAAATTCCAGCTTTTATTATAAAAAAATATCCACAGAAAAAAATAAAAATCAGCAAAAAAATATTATTGTGAACACCGATATGAGCTTCACTGTTCATTCTCAAAAAAATGTGGCAGATAGAAACCAAGTTTGTCAATTCAAAAAAATTGATAATTTGAGCTGTTTTTTTAAGCACAATAAAAAAATTTTTTTTTCAATCGAAAAACTGAACATTCCAGTTGAATTCCAAATTCCAAGCCCGAATAAAAAAACCAATGGAATCCGGTCACTTCCTGAATTTTTTTCATCCTTACCAAAAATTTTTTTCAATTTTCAGCATAAGATTTTATTAGTATTATTTATATTCCAAAGGAAATTTTATAAGGAATGAATTTCCAAGAAAGATTTTTTTCGGTCTTCAAGTCAGTTTTTTTGAAATTGAAGCTTCTGCTGTAGCCACATTTATGGGTTTTTGTTTTTCGCAAGGTTTGAAAATTCCTTTTTCTCACATATAGTCACACGCTTTCACAATCGCCTAAACGAAAAAAAGTTCTCCTTACTTGGACGAATGGGGGAGTGAACCAAAAAAGTGCACGAGAAGCCTTGAAAAAAAGGCAATTGAACGAAATGGGAGAAAGAAAATAGAATGAAAGGCAATATCTGCAAACGAAGGCGTCTATATTCACACTGGAATGCGGTGTCTACAAACCTTTCAAACTCTTTCTCACGTTTCTGAACTACTTTGGATCTTATAATACCATGGTGAATAATAAGATTCAAAGTATACGGGAAAAATTCTCGATTTGAACAATGATGTTGGGTTGATTGTACTTTTTGTGAGAATTTTCAAACTTCTGGTCTTGTGGAAACTGTTTTAAAATGCTACCTGTATATTGAAATTAACCTTGAAGATCACCAAGCATAGAATTCAATAAAAGCTCCAAGGTACTGGTTTTCTTCAACGACCTTGTCATAACATGGTTTATGTGTAAATTTTACTGTTTGAAAATTTCGCGATGTGCTATTCATGAACATTGGAAACAAGTTCTTTGATGTAAAGATCCGTTTTTTTCATATCCCCTAAGTAGAAGTTTTTTCCCCTTTGAACGGTGAACCTTTGCATTTGGAACAAAAGTAATTTGCACATAATGGCCACCCGGAGAGCGTCGCTCAAAAAGAGAAAACAGAAAGAAATTATGAAGAACGTTCAACTGAAGTTAAAACTTTTATTGTTCTCATTCGAAATTCTTCCTTCCGTGTAAAATCTTCCCTCGAAGTGGTCGCTCTCATTCCGAGGCTTCCACCTAGAGCATGGTCTCCGGGCTCCAGCTACACCATCCACTACATTTCGAGCTCGTCAAAGCGCAACTGGATGGACTACGCGCAGAAGAACGAGGCGAAGGACCGTAAAGCCATGCTTACAACCTGATCAACTACACGCTTGGAGTAGTTCGCCAAAGGAGGATGTTCGTTATAGCTTCAAAAGTATTTTTCACCGCCTAGTCAATTACATCAAACTAAAACAACAAAATTAATGATTTGATTGATTGAGAAAGAAAATGCATATTCGAAAAATTTATTATACAACTATTTAAATCAAAAACACTATCAGAATCGAAATGGATTAGATTTTAAAAAACCTGCATGGAAGGCATCTGTCTAGCAGATACTTGTGGTGAATACACAGGAAACCCGAAAAGAATCACATTGAGGTTGGAAGAAGGAATCAAAACATAAGATGGGTTTTGCTTTTGCCAGACGCGATCTTGATGGATCCGCTTTTTTGCACGCCGAGTTTCCTCCTCACAATGTACCACTCGACGAGCAGCGCCGTCACTACTAACGCCAGGCAAAGAAGAAATACGTGGCGAGCCCATCTGAATAATCCTATCATTACCACGAAAAGGTGCTAAGGAACTTCCGCGTTACAGATGTGATTAGGGTGGGGGAGGGATGAACTTACATTGGGACGGAGTGATCGCGAGTTTCTCCATTTAGTTCATAAAACTCTTTCAAGGCATATCCGACGTCGTCTATCAAATCTTCTATCACTTTCGCCATTGGCCATCCTGAAGTTTGAAGTTTTTTTGGAAAAATATCACTCTTTATTTTTCATTCTTTTCTGATTTTGCTCGAGTTGGGAACCACTTTAGTTTTTTTTTTTAATTTTTCCGTTTTTTCATAAATATTTTACATGAATGAAGATAAAATTATAAAAGATTCTATAAAATGAGAACAAACCAATAAGTCAAGCACTCATTTATATTTGAAGTTTCCGTTATTCAATATTTTTTTCCTTTTTAGTGAAATATTTCAAAGTGAAATTAATTAACAAGGATGGTCATTTTACTTTTCGGTTGGAAACTTTCTGAAAATGAGCCAGAACAATACTTTTCGTACCAGATAAAGATTCTGAAAGTCTCAACCTGCACGAATTTCCACTTTACGAGAAGTGAGGGCCTTAAGCCCCAAGATAGCCCGTTTATATGGATTTTGAGGTTTTCTTTGACTAATAATCGTCTTTTCTCAAAAACGAGATAGTGGTGTAAGTTGAAACTTTCAGAAAAGTCTTCTGGTACATCAAGGAACGTTCTGACCATACTTCAAAAAAGTCCTAAACGCAAAGTAAAATGACCTCTCTTGTCAGGTTTCAAAGAGAATAAAATTTTTTTCATATAGACGAATTTTCCAAATGATAGAGCAATTTATGGCTTTTTTTCCTGGGCTTGGAAAAATTTTCATCCCAATAAATCATACCTTGAACTAAAGCGTTGTTCACTTCACTCTGAATGTTCGAAAGAGAAGATCGGAGCCTCGATGAGCCTAGATCAAAATATCCTTCAAAACTATCAGCACTTCCTGAAATACCTGTATGAATACGGACATAAGGTATTTTTCTCGCGTCGTTGATTAACCCATCAACAACGACAAGCTGAAAATGATTTCTTTTCTAATTTTCTGTTCAGAAATTGAACTCACAGCAAGCAAATTTGTTTTCCCACAAGACTCAGTTGTACCAAACCATCGTTCATAGACCTTCCATGTATAAACCTGAAAATAATTAGTTCAGGGTTATTATAATGAACAAAAAAATGTTATTTTTTTAAAATTAAATCAACACGTTTCTGCTCTCCGTTGTATATTTTGAACATTTTTTTAATTTTTCACAGATTATGATCATTTCAAACTTTGGAAACCCCGAAACTTTTTAAAACCGTGTTAAATGATTTTTTTATTGTATTATAAAATAAAGCGTTCAGTTTTCAAGAAAAACAAGGCAATATGAAAAAAATAATAAACTTAACGTTGCCCGACTCTATTAATCACCTCACGTAGTTGAAATTTTTTCAATTTTTCATTTTTAAGAGTCGTTTTGTATCAGGTTGTCCAGAAAAGGATTCCTTTTTTCGAGGGTCGACTTCAAACAGTCATAACTCGTTTCAAAAGCCATTTTTTGACTGATCTGAAATTTATGAATTACCAGCTATTGACTATAAGAAAATTCATAGAATGAAATGAATGCACGACGGGCCTAAATTAGATATCGATAGCGAGACATATTGAAAAGAGATCGGGCTCTTTCGCGGTCTTTATTTCTGCTCATCGGGATTTTTTTTGGCAACTAGTTACGGATTTTTTATTAGCTAAAGTCTGTTGGACACATTTTGAGTATTATAAACCGTCTCAATAGCTTTGCCTTTTTGGTTGAACTCGAATGAAGAAATGATGCAAAATCGCAACTTCATGCGAATTTTGGAACGGTCTACTCAAATTTTTTAATGGAAATCTGTTACGTAACATTTGAAAAACATATACTGAGCTTCTAAATGATATATAACAATCAAGTATCAAAAGAAATTTTGTCCTAAACACCTTGTCAAAGTTGAAGCATCGAAAAACGAAATCCCTTTCTTGACAACCTAATATTTATTCATGGGGAGGGTAATGTCCGAATCTGTTTTGAAAAATTTGAGGATAGTTTTCTGATACTGTAGAGGTTTTCTCTAAATTTTAAAAAGATTATTTAATTTTCTATATGCAAAATTCAAGCCTTCTAGACCACTACTTGGAGAGCAGAAAAATGTGCTACGCTGGTTTGCATTTCTCAAATCTTACTTGTCCACTATATGAGGAGCTCTTCAAAAATTACTGATAGTTGACAAACAACGCAATAAATGACTTGAAGAGCAAGTTAGCGATCAAAAGTGAATTTTAAAAAAAACTCGATACTTGTTGATGAACAAAAATTACAAGTCAGGAATTTTTGACAGGTAATTTCAACAAAAAACCAGCAACCTTTTCCGTTGGTTGCTTCTTAAAAAACCAATCGTTAAGTTCAAAATTTTTTTCTTCCAAGTTGAAGCTTTTCCTTTTACCGAACAAAAGCTTCCGTCTATTTCATTCAAAACCGTTGACAAGTTTTTGGAGATTCGAGAAAAGTTTTCTTCTATGCACGCATTCATGTTCTATAATTGTCCAGTTCCGTGTGCATTCAGGCCAGATGTTCACATTCAGCAATTTTTTTACGCAAAATTTACAGCTATTGAATTCGGAGACCCCTCGCCACCTTTGAGGGTATTCAGCAGAAAATGGAGGGGCCGCTCCTCTAAAAGAGAAAAGAAAAGTAGGAGCAATTCTCTGCCAATTTTAGTGCTTTCGAAAGAAGTTTTTTGAACCTCTTTGTTTAAAGAAACAGTCAGGAACCATTTTGAAGTCAAATTTGCCGAATCATTATGAAATATCAATGAAAGGTCATGGAAAAAAAGTCTACATCCTGAAGAGCCGTTTGATCTTTGAGTAGCAATCCAAAGAAGGGAAGAAAGAAGAAGCCCATAATAACCTTGTAGAAGGTCTTGACGTTGGTGACGATTCCACTAACGACTTCTGCGTCCACTTGGTTGCACTCGTTCTCGAATAAACAAGTGTACTCAGCATTTTTGAACACGTCTGTCGCGCTGCTCGGAGCTTCGAGCTGCTTGGCTGGAAATTTTGAAACAGTTTAGTGATTTGATACATAAATTGAAAATTCTGATTTAGATCTTGCTGATCAAGTAATTTTCGCTGTCTAGAAAAAATGAGTAAATGTGACAAAAAGGGATTGACTAACGAAAAATATGAATTTTTTTCCCGGGAGGGTGCGTGTTAGTTCATGAGATAACATTCGTTTTGTGAAGAAGACACCAAACCGCCCAAAAAAAAATCAATAAAGCTGATCTCAAGTATGAGCAAAAAAAATCATTACCTTTTTTCAGTTTATGTTTGATTATTCTACATATCTCATCAATTTCAATCACCTAAATTTTTCAAAACCCACCAATGATAACTCCAATCGTTGATCGATTCCGGTCGGTGAAGAGCGAATGATACCTTGAAAATCAATAAAAATGAAAAGGTCAATCCTTGTCTGTACTATCACATCTTTTTTTCGGAATTCCGAGAGAAGAAATTTGCAAATTTTCGAAAATTGGAGACCGAGAGGGAATTAATTGCTGGAGTCAAGGGCCAGGACATTCGCAAACAGAAAGAATTTTTCTTTCACTTCAATTTTCAGCCTACCTCAAAAAAGCTTTTTCGATGCCAGCCGTGTTAGTGTAGGCCAACTGATGATGGAGATCGCATATGAAGGGAAATTTCGGTAGCGCGGAGCAAACCGTTCGAAACTGAAACAGTGATGTAAGTCACTTTCTGAAAGAAAATTTCTGATTTTTCAGTGTACCGTCTAAGCAGGAAGGTCATTAAAAATTTCTTGAAAATTAGGTAGAGCTCTTCGACATGTACCAGAAAAAATTATTCTGAGAAATTAAGAAGTGTAGATATTTCTAGTTATTGAGAAAGGACTCGTTAAAGTCAGAAAAAAGCCACAAAATCCTTGAAAATAAGCATTTTGGAGCTTTGAAGTTTTGCAAGTTAAAACTTTCAGGATTTTTATCTTGTTTAACAATGAGCAATCTGACAAATTTTCAAGAAATTTTCAGCCCCAAAGTGGAATGACCTCCCTTTCTCAAAGAAACTTATGCTGCTTTTTTCGACCCATTCTCAAAATTCCCTCTATCGACTCTGAGCTAAAGTTATTCTGAAAATTTCTCGACGTACGTCGCCTTGAAGGAGTTAACTTGATTTATGTTTGCCGGCTTTTCGAATCCACTTCGGGTCGAGCTTATAATAAAATCTGTTATTCTTGCTTGGCCGAGTCGCGTAATTGAATTTCGCGCAGGTGAAAAACAAAAAAAGAAGCAGTACAATGGTTTTCCGGCTTCACCTGCGAATCCCCGAAATTAGAGAGCATGAAATATAAACGATTCTACTCACTTAGGCAACACATCCGTAACCGTTGGTAACCAATATTCGTTGAAAATTTGAAATCAAAGCCGAAAAGCTCATTTTTTTTTAAAAAGGATGTAATAACAAAACATAAAATGCAAAATAATGATTTGGTCCGAAAAAAAGGAGAAATTTTTGATGAGAATCATGAGTTTTCACCTTCAAAAGCTAGTCTTTTTTACTGCTTATTACACAGCTTCAAAAAAGTTTTTGTTTTCAGAAAAATTTTAAATAAATGGTGATTGGAAGATGTACTGAAAATTAACTTCTTAATCAATCTCTTCTTTTTTCCAAAACTATCCTGCTTATAAGGAAACATCACAAATCCAAGAGGATAATTGTTTTTCTTGAAAGACTAAGGTATTTGAAAAGTTTTTCAGTCAACTTTTTAGTTGCTTCTATTTCCTTCCACTGGAGGAATGTCACCAACGGAGAACAAAAGACGGAACTAACCAAATTAGGCTCGTGAAGAGGCGATGGGAAGTTGCAAGGAGAATAAATAGGCGGAACGGGCGCCTGTCCGGCTTGGCAGAAAGAAGTAGAGCTGATCCACAGAAGCAAGGCCGGAAGGCCTGCACCGTGCCGAGGAAGAAAATTCATCAAGAGGCCATCTCTGGGAGGTCCGGAGGTCCAGATGAAGAGCTGAAGTTTTTGAGTAGTCAGGACCTGAGTCGTTGGTTCAAGGTGAAGAGATGAAACCGAAAGCGCCACAGGACCACGCCCTCGTCCAAAATGGGCCTCCACATTTCTCTTTCGAGCACCGCGTCTCTTTCACGTTTTTTCTTTTTTGCTTCAGTCAGGGGAAGGCTTACTGGTTTCGGAGCATAGGAGCGAGGGAAGCACTCGGCTCAGCGATCTTTTCACTTGAACACACTCAAACATTTCCCTGGAGGACCAAGCCAGACTCAGACCACGAAGATGGCACAGCTCAAGCCTCGGATAGCCGCGGATGCGACCTTTCGATTTTGGTCGTGTACCATTTCACAGTATTCTCATGATGGAATAAAATCAGAAACACCTTTTTGAGAGTACTCTTATCAGCAATTAGAAGGAAAACACGCAAAAACACATTATTCAGCTAACCTTGTTGAATTTTTTTGAAATTTGTACCTTGGAAATTGTATAATCAGCGAAAATGAGAATAAGAGGATGATCTAGAAATTTTTGATTACAAGAATAAAGTCATTCAAAGTCTATCTATTCCAAGTTTGTTCGTGAAAAAAATTGGGGTCCAAATAATTTGAATTTTTATTCCAGAAAGCTGATTTCCTCGATTTGATCATCTTCATTGAAAATCTCATCATGAGAAATGAAGATCCAGACTACTCGGAACATATTATTTACCAGAAAAAATCATTTTTTTCATTTTCGATACTTTAATTTGTGAAATGTATGACGAGTTTTTCTCGTACAACTTTTCTCTGCCATTATTATCAATAAAAAATTCAAATAATATTTTTCCCAAGAAGAAGGGGCTCGCAATAATTCCACCGTCTTTCCAAAATGAGAGCCGAACTCATTGCTTTTTTTTCGAAGCCCGGAAGCTCTTAGTTTGTTTTTTTCTGGCTGCGCGCTTCAAACAGCTATTAATGAAAATGAGAAGGACGGATTTTCGACAACATCATCAGTCCGTATTTCATGTCCCATAACCTCATTTTATTTTTCATCTTGAGCCGCTTCAATCCAATTTTTGCAAAGGAAGTGACTATTTAGAGTTATAAAAAGATGGAATGAGTGGAAAAGAAGTACAACTGTTCCTAAAGAGAGATTTGAATTTATGTAGGCTCTGGGTTCGCAATATAAAAAAGGCTGTCCTCGATGGACTCAAAATGAATCTGACTCAAACGTCTTCAGATGGAGTCGATAAAGCTGATCAGTTCAGAAAACGGCTTTTTATCAGTTTGTCATAGAAATTGGATTTTCTGCCAAACATTTTTTTGCTTCAAGCTCTTTTCGAATCAAATTGAAAGTTAAGAAAAAAAGGCTTTTAGTAGGAGCTCAATTTATCAGTTCAGGAAATTGAAAAAGTTTTAATCAAAATTTCAAAATTTATTATTCTCGCTTTTATCTTGCGATACTATTTTTAGTCCATTCACAAGGAAAGAATTTTCCTGAAAATTGGTCAGAGAATTTTTTTAATGTACCAGTAGAAGACTCTGAAATCGAAACCTTCAAAACTTTCTAGTTTTTGAGAAATGAAGTCTCCAAGTTCGAAAACAGCCTGATTGAACGGATTTCGAGCATTTTCATCGACTTTCAAGCGTCTTTCCTCTAAAATGCGAAAGTTTCGCAGGTTGAGACTCTCAGGATTTTTATCTGGTACTTGAGACAAATTTTAGAAATTCCCAACTGCAAAGTAAACTGATCTCTTTTGTCAATTGGAAAAATGAATGAAAGTGTACTCGATCAAAAAAAGATGAAATAAACGATATCCATTTATCAGGAATTATTAGCAACAATGAAAAAAGGGAAACCCTTTCGGCGCATTTCAGAGAGAAAAAAATCTTGACCAGTTCAATACAACGAGAAACAAAAAAAAGGTCTTTTTCTGCTTCTTGATTCAAAGGATTTTTTTCAAAGTTCTCAAGAATTTGTAGGAAAAATCAAGCCGCAATTCTTTTAACAACAACAAAATAAAACTTCTCGAATAATTTTTCGCAAAAAATGGCAACATCAAAGACCCGGACAAAGAGAACCAACAGCAAATTATTGCAATGAAAAGTTAAAAAAAGGGTGCGCTGGAAAACAACTTGAGGGTCTCACTGGTATATGATATATTTACGAAGGTCCTCCCCCACCCCAAGAAGTTCTCTTCCCACGGCTGCCACACAACGACGCCATACGCTTCAACCGCGTTATCGCCATACGCTTTTCTTTTTTGTTTCACCAATTGCGGAAATTCTATCCGCAATTTGCCTTCGTCTGCCCTATACTGGATTGGGTTACGCCGGTCATCTTTATATTGACTGAACGCCTTGAAATGACGTCTGTACGTTGGGAAAAGCTATGAATAGTTAATCAGTACGATGAGCTAAAATCTGACTTTTCTTATTTTAGAACCTTCAACGGAAGGTTTTTCTTCAAATAGCAATTTAGGGAAGATTAACTTGAAATCTGGACTTTTTTAGGACAAATGGATCATTTTGTGGAACTGTATTTGAACGAAAAATGTGATTCTACTTTATTGGAATATTTATACAACACAGCGTTTCTATTTGTTGGTTATTGAATCTCGATTTTCTAATTAATGAATTGTTTTTTTATTGTTTCAAAGGCTTGCTAAAAAAATCGCAGAATAAAAACCGGTTTTTTTCAAACAAATGAAGAAAGATTATTTTAAATAGACCTTTTAAAAAAATCAAGATGCTGTGATTCTGAAATTTTATGGGTCCAAACAGCTCACCGACATACTTATAAAAAACCCCAAATCTTCAAAGGGACAGGTAAAAAAAAAAATGAAAAATTGACAAGATTGGATCCAGAAATATATTCAGAAGTTCTCAATAAATTCAGGAGAATGGCTTCCAAAATAAAATAAGAAGTTTTTATCCCATTGCAAGCACTTGGCAAAGAAACGCTGCAAGATAAACTCCAGCAAGAGCTCCCATTTGCCCTCATCTTTAAGTATATTCACGGTGGAGAATAAGACTAGATATTTGCGACTTCCGCATTTGGATATTGGTTGCCTGCTCAAGGCTTGACAACTCCTTAGAAATGTATTGCGATTCTGAAACGGGAGAGCCGATAGCTCTCTTCCAGCATGACATCAGCATTAAATAATTATACTTCGTAATATGCATCCCTTCTTCGGCTCTTATCTTCAAGCGAGACGGGACTGGAGTTGCCAAAATAGGATGATGGAAAGGCTTTTCATTCCTTTGAAGACGTGTTTGACAGATGTCTGGAGCTTTAAAAAACAAAGACAGGAACCAAGTTTAGTGGAAATTGGAAGAAGACGAACAACAGACCATAATCGAGAAAGAGACGTTTCTCTTTCAAGGGCTTAGAAGCGGCGGGAAATTGGTTTTCGGCCAAACTCTTACGGCTTTGCAGGTGGTCTGAGTTAAAAATGTCTGCCACCAAATGCATTCATCTCAATCTTTTTACATAAGTAAATCACTCGGGTTTATTGCAGTTTTCTTCAAGTTTTGTTCCTCTAGTTCTGCAGTGTAAAATTATGAAAGCGTAGGGCATTCCAATAATTTACTGTGTGAAGCCTTGTCACTTCAAAGTGACCGTCAAACGGGAGAGGCAAAAATTTCACGTTATTCACCGCAAAAATTTGTTAATTTTTTTAATATTATCTGTGTGAAATTCTTGAAAAATCCCATACTGTAGTGATCACAAAGGAAAAGTTTAAAAAAATGACCTTCCTGATAAAAATTTTTTTCCACTTTTTTTCAAAGTTTTTTATATATGAAAAAAACCCAAAAAAATTCTTTCTGTAAAACCAGTATTTTTCAAACAAAAAAATCAAGTTACCCAATATTTTACGCAAAGAAAGTTTTATCCAAAACTTCTTCGCGAGTACGACACGTAGGAGAATAGCTAATAAGAATGTAGAAAAAAAAGTTGAGATCTACGAATCTGCAGAGGAACCCATTTGTGGTAGATGTTACAATACACACGATATTCAACAACTGAATGAACAAATGTACATACACCTGGCATCGAAAAAAATGCATACTGATGGGCAAGGAAAACGAAAAAGGGAAAGGTGAACAGACAACAAAAACGGCGAAAAAAAAAATCACGGAGCAGGAGAAAATGGGAGGATTTGTGGGATGAGATCATAATGGCTTTCGGCTGCAACCAGCCGTTCTTGAAGTATAATTGAAAACTTCGGGGATTAGAAGAAAGTTAAAGAATTATTTTTTCCTTGTGGACCAGCCAGAAGAAAAACTCTGCCTTCTTGATTTTATGCAGAAAAATGAGATATATCGACAAATGCAAACCATATTCAATGTCTTTAAAATATATTGGAAAGCCAAGTTCACTACGTTTCAAAGGCATTTTCTTGTTTCATTTCATTCTTTATGGCTTTCGCACTGTTTTAAAGGACTCAGTACTTTACAGATGCTATAATCTGTCCAAATTTTGGATGTCAAGCAGCTGAATCCGCCGCTCAGGGCTGAAAAATCTTTCGCGTCAATGTTCTGTCTATAGACGGTCATTTACTAGTGCTGCGTTATTGACTTGTTTTTCTAGCTTTGGACCAAAACTTGTCCCGCGGGATTGTTAATCGACACGTAAAGGTACTGAGACATCAGAGGCGGAATTAGCTTTATGACATTCAAAATCTGAACAGACTATAGGAAGGAAATTATTGAAATTATTTTTTCAAGGATCAAAAATTTGAGATCTCAGTCAGTGCTTTGTTTCAGAAATTGAATTGATCTGCAGCTGTCTTTCCAACTTCAACATATATCCAGAGAGAAAGCTTAGCTCAAAAACTAAAACCAATACGAACAAAAAAGAACCCGTGATCAACTATCTTCAGAGATACAACGCGAGACGTGCCGTCCGCTGCTGACGACGACTGTACTCCGTGGTGTCTCACTCGTTTCGTAGATTGAAGTGGCCAGATAGAAAGCGTTGCACGCGAATTGCGAGAAGTACAATATTTGCACGATTGCTGAAAACTGGCCCTTTTTTCAGACTTCTGATGAACTCCTACGCTCAAATGTGCTGACAAGGTCTTTTGGGATACTGCTGTTATCTAAAGTAGCCCAGACTCTTAGAATGTGAGCTGGTAGATTGAGCAAAATGTTCAGAACCGATATTACTATCGATCTCATGACCATCGCTGTTTTCCTCTTCAGATATGCTGCCCTCTTTTTAGACATAACCTGAAAATCTTTGATATTTTGGGTAACTGAGACACGATGAGTGATTTTCTATGAATTACAGTCTTGAAATTCCAGATTTTTGTATAATCTATTGACCAAAACGGTGATAAATCTTCCAGTGGCACAAAAATTCCTTGCAATTTTAGAAAAAAAGGATCCAGTTTAAATATGAAGCTGTTTAGATATTCTTTTTGAATGAGTTGTTAAAAATAAATAAAGAATCTTATTGCGATTCTGATTATCAAAAAAATGTTCGTAAACGATTAGAAGATATACAGCCGTAGTGGGAATTCAACGAGACACTGGTTTCTAAAACCTATTCGAAATCGTTTTTTGTGAACGAAAACAAAAACTTTCAAGGTTTACCTGCGTTGTTGAAGAAATGGTGAGGGCTAAAGCCATATTGTTACGGAGATTGAGAGCTTCACAATCCGCGGCTGTGGAGTAGCTGAAAACGTTAGTGAGAAGAGAAGTTACAATTTAATCATGAAGAGAAACAGTATAATCATTTTGGAATTTTTACACAATTTTATTCACTGACCTTCTCAATGGCGGCCCGCTAATTGCATATCTCCTTTCAAAAATCGCTCGATCGAAACTGTCGACGGAAAATGGCGAATAACAATGTAGTAACACGATGAAATCCAACGTGATTCGCAATAAAGAAGGAATGGCGTAGAAGAAACAAACGTCGCCAAGATGTGCAAGCTGAAACTTTTTATTTATCATTATTTCGCAAAAAAATTCATAGTTACTTGATTTTTTTGACTATTGACTATTTTAAATAGGCTCTTTGCAAACTCAAGCAAAAAAGTTCGACGCGAGCCGTTTTATGCCCAAAATGTTTTTCTTCCAAGTTTCAAGGTTTTTCTTTTCAAAAATATCAAAAAAATGAAACTCAAAAAAACGGTATTTCAGTCTTTGATTTTGATTCAGTCAGAACGTTTTTTTCTATTTTTTTCTGTCTGGATGTTCGAAATGACAAGCTTTTTTTTAGGGATACGAAGAGTTTAAGAAATTTTTCTGAAATAGAAATAAAAAAACTTTCTTTACTGTTAAAGTTTGCTGTTTCAAATTGAATAATTTGAAATGACGTCACTGTCAAGTTTTGAAAGTTGGAAATTTTTTTTATAGTTGTACCAACTTGATTTGATCCTCACAAAAAAACTAGTCAAGTTCATATTTTTTTCAAAAATAGTAACCAAATACATCAGTAAAGAGTCAAATATCAACTAACAGCTGGTTCTGGCCTAAGGAAAGCTTTAGTTTTTCATGAATAAACAAAAATTACTTCTAGGTTCAAAAACAGAAAATAAAATAAGTTATTTTGGTATGAAGAATTCCATATTGGATTGAATTTGATAAGAAAAATTTGGACGAGTTTTGAGTCGTCCAGAAGTAAACTTTGATCTTCTTTTCAGGTTTCAAGTACAACGACAGAGTTTTTGTAGCTTTTCCGTCTTTAGCCAATATGTAGAAACAGTCTCACCTTCACATATTGTGCATCAATATCATCTTTTTCGCTACACGTTGTCCCCGTCTCGTCCTGCCGGAATACGACGAAAAACAAAATCCAAGACTCAAAAATACAACAAGATAGAGCCAACGCTCTAAAATTCAAAAATCATTTTGAATATTTTTTTTCCAACTGACTTGAGCCCGTTTCTAGGCTGTCTCCAAATGGTTCTGTACTTAATGGGATGGAAAACAGCCGTGTATCGCAATATCGACAAAACGAGCCAACACCACACGGAAAAAGCTGATGAGGTGTGAACCAGATACAGGCCACCCTAAAAATATTAGACTATGATATGATTACAGCTGTTTTTTTGATCATAAAGCTAACGAAAGTCGAAGAATGATATGAGAATTAAATTTATTCATAACAACTGTATGAAAGTTCATCGGTTTGGTTCGAACTATTTTTTGAAGGCTTACGTTCTTTTAGAAGTCTTTTTTAAAGTTATCACCCATTATACTTGTCGGTAAAAGGAAGGAAAATGTAAATTCAATCAACTTTTTTCTGGATAATGAGAGAAAAATGGTTCATCTTCCATTCTCGAAAACGTATCCGCTTTGGTATCAAGTAATAAGCAATCTCAAACTTCTTCAGATGATTTCTACAGTTTCAACGTTTATTTTACTCAAAAATTGAAATTCTGAATTTTTGCTTGTTTATAAATTTCCCCACGACTTAAAAAATTTTTTTCCAAACTTCGAACTTTTCATAGGACTACTTTTGTCAACATTTTTCTGATGTCTTGTAACTCACTTTGCATATAAAGTTCAAAACGAAGCTCGGCGCTTCATATTTTGGTACAGAATGAAACAACGATTGTGCAAACAAGGAGAATAGAGTTATTGAATCTCCCACCTAAAAATAAAAAAATAAAAAAATTATTGGACTTATAAGAACTCGGAAACCGTCATAGCTGCTAAAGGAAGTCCCGACGTTGTTTCAAACCTGACAGCACTTTTTCTGAAAAAAATTAACGTCCTTTTTCATCTATTTTTGTTTAGATGCTCTTACTTGGCTACACGAAGAAGTCGAGAAAGTACATATCCATTCAGAACGATGCCGGCCAGAGGAACGAAAAAATACAAAACAAAATACAAAGTCTGTAGACCGGACATTTCTTCGTTAGAACGACATTGTCGTCTTCTCTGAAAAAAAGTACATTTTGAAGCAGCCGAACGAGAAGGACTATTTTGGAACAACTTGGAGCGTAGGAGATATCATGAATAAAATGGAAAGTATTGCGTGCCAATTTGATCTTCTCAGTGGAGACATTTTTCATCGGGAATAAGGAATTTCGATCGAAGTGTGACGTTTCTGATTCAGAGATCGTCACAATTGTCATAAGAAAGGGCCTTTTTCGTTGAATCTCGAATTCAGTATTTTTTACGGTTTTGAAAGGTTTGTTTGCTTTTTTATTTTTCGCCGCACTTTGTTGTCTGAGTGTCTGAAAATGAAAAGAAGCTAGTTTTTGAACTACATTCTTTTTGAAATCTTCAGAACAATCTGAACTGTCTGCGTCTTCTTTTCTCTCATCGACTAAGTGAAAAAGCAAAACGCAAAAAATTTGGAGCAAAAAATTACCGTTTCAGAAGAATCGTTACTCTCAAAGTTTGAATCGAAAAAATCCCTTCATCTTCAAAAGTCTCAAAAATCCAAAAAACACAATAACTATCTTTTTATTCCAAAAGGATTTTTCTTTCAAAACTGCAGAGCGAATTCAAATTGCTGGAGAAAAATGAAAAAAACTGAAAACAAAAATTCTCAGAGAAAAGAAAAAATTGAGAAAACTAATAAACTTTCAGCTAACTAGTAAATACAGCTAGACGTGAACGACAGACAATAAATTACGTCGTCAAAAATGCGAATATTCATAAGATGACACACTTGGATGAGGAAGTCCGATCTTTTAGCAGGTACAGAGTCTTGGTATCCTTTACAATTCTTCTTGAAAGAACTCAAAGATATAAGTTAGGTGTAGGATGCTTCAAAAACAAAGGAAAATTTTCAAGGGAGCAAAAATTGTAGAGCATAGGCGATCGAGTATTATGACGCGCAATTAGCACCTTTAGGGGTTCTGGCTTTGTTTACAACGGAATTTGAACCCTTCAAGTCTCGTCGCTGAAAAATGGAGATCCACTCAACGCAGAGCAAAAGTTATTTATAAAGAAAAAGTCGAGCCGGTTCAATTTCCGTTCAGAAAATCCATTGCCCGAAAAAGTTGTTAGGATCCAGGTGAAGCTGCGATGAAATCTATCTCTCTGTCTGGCGGAAATGATTATAGGTCGTATCTTCTAGAAATTGATTCTAATAATAATCTCGGTAATGAAAACACATTGATTGGAGAGGTCGGTTCGTAATTAAGGGCTCCAGTTGGCGTTTTTCACACATCAATGGATGCACCAAAGCGCAACAGGTTGTGTGCCTGTCTTCGGTCCACAGAGTCACAATTTCAATCTCTGTCTCGCCCCAACCAAGAAGTTTAAGAAATGTGGGTAGCGGGAAACCACGACTGCAAAATTCCCAGCTGTCACACACAAGGACGGATATGTCACTTGAGCCAGTCCACTTATTATCAATAACTCACCTGAGCACCGCTTTTTCTTGTTTTATGCACTTTATCTCTAAATTTGAGCATGCAGGATTTCCATTATAGATGATTGAGAAGTAGTGTTTTGATGCGATCTCCATTTATTCAAATTCGGAGTCCAAAAAAAAAACTGAACTGGTTCTTGAATATCCGACGCGTCTTATCAAAGCTCGTATAGGCGACAAAGAAATTGCTTTCAATAAGAGCTTTGAGCTGCATCGATGCGCAGACTTCAGATTCCACTGACATTTTTATGCCTTCTGTCCCGACTCCATAAAATCTTCAAATGCGATTCAATTCCTCAGCATTGAATGTTTCTGTAGATAAGCAATAACTTGAGAGCCATTTTATATAATCTACTAACTGTATAATGATTGTTTTATACAACTTTAGCTTACTGCTGCAAAATAAACAAAAATAATAACAACATTTTTCAATCTCAAAAGTTTTCAAATTTATACTCTATCCTCGCAATTTATCCACTTTCTCTTTGTATGGCTCTCTTTTCTCTCCCTCACTGTGACCCAGCACAATAACACACTTGCTCCAGTTCAAAACGCAATAGCGTTGGACGCCTGTGAGCAGAGACGCAGAGAAAAGCGAGAAACAGCCAAAATCGTATTCTCCCATTACCTTTTGTGCATAGAAAAAAGATTTTTTTTTCTTCTGTAGTTTGCGTTGATTTTGTGATTTCTCATTCGAGATTATTATTGTTTTTTTCTAAATTTATAAATTTATCATATCTATATATTTTTTTATTTCAGATATTCTCGATTAAAAATGCAACTGTTTGTCCTTCTGAATGATCACCAAGATGTCACACGCAATAGTTTCAATTTGGTTATGGACGAAAAGGTATTCTATAATTACTGATCATATAGTAATTCAAAAAATCGATTCAGTCGACTTTGAATCAGCTGGGAGAAAAGATTTCGTCAGGATTTAATATTAACCGAGACCACCTGCGTTTATTTTTCGCTGATGGTCAAAGAATTGTCGGTTTTGATTTGAATAGCCAGCTTTCTCAAATTAAACTGCACCATCTGGATAAAATTATTGCCGTGAGTTTTCAAATTTTCATTACATTTTCTCTTGGATATAGATAAAGTAGAGTATAAATTTAAAAAAATTTTTGAGATTCAAAAAAATGTTGTTCAGTAAGCCAAAATTGTATAAAAAAATTATTATACAGCTAGTGGATTATATAAAATGGTTCTCAAGTTATTGATTATTTTCAGAAACATTCAATGTTGGGGAATTGGATTGCATTTGTAAAACGTTTGGAGTCTGCACAGAAGGCGAAGGCATCAAATATGTCAGTGGAACCTGAAGTCGACTGCGCATCGAAGCAGCTCAAAGCTCTCATTGAAAGCAATTTCTTTGTCGCCTATCCGAGATTTGATGAGACGCGTCGTATATTCGAGGACCAGTTCAGTTTTTATTTGAACTCCGAATTTGAAAACATGGAGATCGCATCAAAACACTACTTCTCAATCATCTATAATGAAAATCCTGAATGCCCAACTTTAGAGATAAAGTGTGTTAAAAAAAGAAAAAGCGGTGTTCAGGTGAGTTATTGCCATTGAATTTCCGATTGATTGTGACCATTTTTAGAGAGGTCTGGAGTGTCATGTATATCGAAATGGAGAAATGACGAAGATATATCATGTCAAAATCCACACACGAACAGCTAAATGGCACGACAATGAAAGCTGCGATCTCCGCGAGCTTTTTGCTTACAAGTTATTGGAACTCATTAATGTCGGACCGAAAGTGCATTTCTTCCCGAACATGCATTATTCTGGATTTGGACTCTATATCGCCACTGAAGACAGTAAGTTATTTTGTTAGATAGATAATTGAAACATTAATATGATTTAGTTTTTGGATTTCGCCAGGAAGCTGATATTGATGAAGAGAATCCAACGAGAATGGCTCAGCTTGAACTTCTTTCTTGTTGCTTATTTTTGAGTGATCTCAAAAGCAACGACGAAAATTATGGTGCTGATGATCAAGGACAACTGAAAATTGTTGATTTCGAAGTAAGTTTGGATTTTTTTTTATTTCATAGCAAGTTCCTTGACTATTTAGGTTGGTGGTCATGACGAAAGTTCAGAAAACGTTGCAAGAAAGTTTTTATCTCGAAATACGCAAATACGTGTTGATGTTGGAAAAGCTTCTTTTTCATCTTGGGACCTTCTCAAGAATATCGATTTGGCCAATACTGCTATCGAAAATCAGAAGAAGCTGCTAGAAAAACATTCAATAACTTTCAAATCAGACCGAATCTTGGACGACTATTTGACTAATATTAAGAACAATGTTATTACGTTCGCTCAATTATTTGAATAAAAAGTTTTTTCAAGAAAAAAAAAACACTCGATTGATCTTTGTCCTACTTTGCCATTTATTACAGGGTGCGCGGAAAACACGGACGCAAATATAATTGACTGTAAATGTACCGCAGTATTAACGATGTGTTTCAAAGTTTATCGGATAGTTTCTTTAGAACAATAAAAAAAAACAGCAATTAAGATTTTCAACAAGACCGCCGCTATTGCGAATGCAGAACTGAAAACGCTTGTTCGACGCCGATTTAGGCTCATTTTCGCTCAAGGGAAGCCTTCAGAGGTTCGATCTTCTGATGTGGTGGAGTACAGGCCTTGGACTCCAGACGGTCCCATACGGAGTAGTACAGCGGATTCAGATCCGGCAAATAGGGCGGCCATTCTGAAGATTTGATGAAGCCAGAAAGCTCTTTCTTGCACCGCTGTTTGAGGCTCTTGGCCTCTGTGTCTTGTTGGAAAATCCATGGCCTGTCTCCAAAGTGTCACCTAGTCCATGGGAGCAGTGCCTTGATTGGAGCCCAAACGATGACCGAGAAAAGATGGCTCTTGCGACTGACAAATCTTTCCCTCAAATTAGAAGTTTGGTCGTTGAGGGCAATGATCCTATAGTTTTGACGATTCACTGCTTTCGATCGACCCTTGTGGCTCTTATCGGCTTGGTCAGGATTTGTGCTTTCTGTATCTTGAACTGTTTCATATGTAGTTTATCCGTGGAAGTCCTCCCAGACCTTCTCGGACTGATGAAGTCGCGGACCTTTTTGTTTTTTCTGCAGGTGAAGCAGTGGCCGGTCGTCCGTTCCGAGAGCGGTCTTCAGTAGTACCGAGCTCATTGAAACGTTTGATGGTCTTTGACATCAACGACGAGTGGACGTCGAGTTGTTGGGAGATGAAAGAGTTGCTGTGACCGTCTCGATGAAATTTTAGAACTGAAGGGAAACTTTGACGCGTCATTCTGTATGATCGTAATGAATTCTCAATGATTTTGTATCGAAACATAAATAAAGGTTTAACAATTCCAATGAACAAAAAAAGAAGAAATGAAATTAAGGATACCTTGCATCCGGGCGCGTCAAAATTTGCGTCCGTACTTTTTTTATTCAAAATGGTTGGCGCACCTTTCTCGACCATTTCGACCACATTTTTAAAGTTACGCATTTCGGCCTTTTCATCATTTTTCAAAATTGTTGAAAATGACACATTTTCGAAATGTTGAGACACAAATTCAATGAAAATAGGCGCCAAAATGGCTTGAAATTGCAAAATTGAAGATGGGTGAAAAGGTGCGCTAGAACGGCAAAATATATATTATTGTAAGCTTTTTTTGAAGACATGAAAATTGGACCACGGTGATTTCCATAATTATACTCCTCGTGTTTTTTCATTCTATTTTTTTATTCTCAAAAAAATTCTTTTTTGTTTCTTATTGGATATTAATGTTGCAAAAAAAAGGAAATTAAGATAAAACTAAGAATAACTAAAAATAAGAAAACTGCGAAGTGGATGCGAAAATGTCAAAGTGGAAGACAAAAGCAGTGGAATTGGAATCGTCGCAATTTTAATTGACATTCTGATTGCTTGTAATTCTTCCTTCCTAGTCTGGAATTAATTTTCTTTCCCAGAGAATCTTGCCGTTCAATTTTTCCTCATTGTAGTATAGTTTTGAATTTTTAAGTTTCGCAGAAAAACAAGGAAAGTTGATGCAAAAAATGGAATGTGATACTGAAGTTTCTTTCTCCCTGTTCTTATCTAAGTTTTTTTTAAAGAGTCGGTTAGTTTTTTTAAAAAAACACGACGATCATATGATTTAGAGTAGCGGCTCCAAAAGGGATTGTACAAAGTTGTAGCCGACTGTAAAGCTACTTACGCGGGCTGGCAATGGAAATTGGCATCACTGCAAGTGTTGAGGTTTATTTTTTGAGATTAAAATTCGAACACCAGTGCTGATTCAATCACTTCGCAACCGCTCAGGTTTAATTCGCGAAAATTTCATTATTTTGAATAATCATTTCCAGTTGGGTTAGCAGGTAAAATGACGAATATCAATATGAGATACAAGAAAAAACTAGCGGAGCTCGCTTTCGTTCATAAATCTGTGAAAGCACTTCCTTGAGAACAAAAAATAAGAAATTATGCGGAACCTAAATGAATTTCGCTCAAGAGCGGAATGATAGAAGATCAAATAACACAATTCGGCACAAAACCTCGGATTTCTAAGGTACAAAAAAGACGTGTTCTAATGGTTGATCACTCCGAAATTGGTATAACGAAGAGGAATAGACGAGGCTTTCCCGTTGTTGTTTTCTTGCTCGCGATTGAGTTAACACTTGTGGGTGAGTAGGACTCCTCCCGCGCACTATTAACACGCCGCTATAAGAACGGCTCATAGAAGTTCTCATCTTCTAGAAAATAGCCTCGCCGCATAATATTTTTCTATTTTTGGGTGGTCGGGTATCTGAACAACTCGTAATTTCAAATTACACAATGAAGATAGTCCAAAATGAAAGAAAGTATAGTTGTTTAAGACCTGCGTCCACTTCAGAATCAGAAAATTGTTCACGTAAAAAATAATTTTTCATTCAAAAGGAAACTATTACAAAACACAGCCTTGTAATCTTCGAACTGATAAGTAACTAGTCGGAAAAAACTTCAGAAAGAAAAAGAAATTCTTCGCAAACAATCTCATAAATTGAAAACAAACAGGAAAAGAACTTCCTGAAGGAAAGGAAATAATCAGATGCTGGAAAATGTGCGCAACCTATGAATATGCAAAGGTGTCACGAGAAAAAACTTAAAGGAATACGCCTGAGTCCTTGTGTGCGCAAGTATATGTTTTACACCAGGAAAAAAACCTGTAAAAAGGCCCCTACTTCTGAATTTTTCATTTGAACCAAACGAACGCCGAACAAGCCAAAAATAGGGAACGGAAGGAATAAGTCTCGGTTATGAAACAGGAATATCTTTTTTTCCTGGAAATTATCTCTAACATAGTTCAGAGATAATTTTTCAGAAAGAAGAGCATAATAGTGAGAACAATAGAAGAATAGTTGCAAATGCCGACCTAATAAGTTGTACTGAGAAATTTCACAAATATAATTGTCGGCTAAATAACGAATTTTTTGTAATTCAGATGAAAGCTAGACAAATTATAAAAAAAAGCCTTTTTTTATATTTAATTTCCTAAGTCCAAAGTCCTTTTAGTTGCATACGTCAAATTTCATCAAAAAACGGCCAAAAATTTTGACCGTTTTTCGGAACTAAAATCTGAAGAATGGAAGTTTCTGCTTCAAAGCGCCATTTTCCTCGATGTTGAAGAAAAAAAACACACTTCGTAATGTTGAAGAACTTGAAAATTCGAATTCTCCATATTATTCTATTCCGAAGGGCGTAAAATGTTTGTTTTTTAGTTTAACTTTGGACCTAGAAACTTTTCTGCTTTATGCTTATCCAAACAAGAAAGATCTTTTTCAGAATCCCCAGCCCTTCCTTTAACATTCAGAAAAAAAAACCAAAAGTTCAGGTTCCTAGACATGACAAGTCCAGGAACAGACTTCAACAATGGGATCAGCTAATCTGTCTAATAAAAAATTTCCTTGCGTCAAAGCACTTCTAGAAGTAATTCAGCATTACTTCGAGTTCGAATATTAGACTCACACCTTTCATTTATACTATTTTGAAAGGATAAGTTAAAACTCAAGGTCTAGTTCAAAGTGCGTGGTCGCAAGAAGATACAAAACCGCTAGAGTTTGAAGTTCGAAGGCAAAATAACGCAACAAGTGGGATAACTAGTGAACTCAAGAGCCGCCTGCGAAGAAATTTGGTCCTCAAAAGACAACGGGAAGCGCCAAATGAGCAAACAAAGGTTTTAACGCGCGTGAGAATTTTGAACCCATTTGCCGTTCCTACAAACAGCTTCATAAGTTTTTTTTTTCTTCAATCAGTCCGAAGATCATTTTTATAGACAGCATACTTATGAATAATTTTTCAACGCCTAGTGGAAAGCAAAAGGAAAAGCTCAGAGTTTTTAAAAATTTCTTAAAAAAATCGAAGATGTTTTTAGAACATTAAAAAAACTACTCATGTTAGCTATTTCTGCCAAAAAAAGAGGAAAAAAATCTTTAAATTGATTCCCTGGAGTTCAAAAAATTGCGCATACGACATTGTTATTAAAAAATTTTCTGATTTTTATAAATTCTTGAATCCGAATAATTCTACAATAAGAGAACTCGTTAAAATAGATTTCTTCACGATGGAGTCATTCCAAAAGACCGGACACATCAAAAGGCTCAACATAAAACAAAAAAGCAGAGATCTCAGCGGCTACTGTCGGAGTTAGCCTGCAGGCACAAGCTTTGTGTTGTTTTCTGAAAGGCCAGAGTGCAAAGAGCGACTGACGAACAAGATTACTACTCTGCGTGAGACCGCCAAAACCTGCGAGGGTTGTTGTCCGTGTTGGAAGAAGTCCAGGAATAGACTATCCTTCCCACTCGTTTAATTTTTCATTCGTCTGCCAGCGACACAAGTTTCAAAGTTTCTCAGGTTTTTTCCTTATGCAGAATTCATTCACTAATTTTAACAGAAACTGAAAAAAAAACTCCCCTGACTCATAATTAAGTATATACTGGCAAGAAAAGCAAAAATATGCAAATGGCGGAAGCAAAAATAGAAGCTTCGTATACAAAAAATTATATTTTCTGCATAGGCAAAAGAATCCAAAAAAAGAAAAAGCTAATGAACTAATTGATTATTGAGAGTGTGTAAGTGAATTAGAGTAGTTGTCTGAGAATGATTGAGTAGGATATTGTGACTAAAAAAAATTATGATGAGATAAATTAAAAAAAATGAGGTCAAGTGAGTTTCCATTCCCGCCTACTTTGACTCAGAAACGAAAGAAAATTTGAAAATTTGAAAGATTTTTCGAAAAAAAAAGATTAGATGAGCTGCTATTTTCATTGAATTATTTCAGCAATATTTTATTCTTGTGTCCGTTTAACTCAGATATGAGGTGGGTGTTTCCGGAAAGAAAATGGAGGTTAGAGCGATTTACTGAAAACTTACAAGCCATCTGACCACATACATTTTTTGGTATGATGTTAGCTTTTGCAGAAATTTTTTTGGAAACCTCTACTCCTATCTATCGTAGCCGACATCTTCCATTACAAAGAAGTTATATTACTCGACTTATATGATTTATTTTTTTAGTAGCTTCTATGTTTCTGAGAATATTAGTAAACCGGTTCCGACAGAGACTGTTCACTCATAGAGAGACAAAAAAAGCAAATCCGCTCTGTAACAACTTATTCTCCGACATGAGCCGAACTGTGAAAAATGTTTTTTCCAAAAATCGGTGAACATTTTCATAAATTTGCCTTTTTTTTGAAATAAAAAAACATTAAAGTCAGTGTAACTCCAAATTTTAAAAAAATGGAACCAAAAAAATTAGAAAAATAGAAAAAAAGCAATTTTGATCGACTTTTTTTGGTTTCCTCCAAGTTAGACATAAACACTTGTCAATTCAGAATTTGGCGAATCTGTGCAAATAACTAGCTGTGGAATCAGACACCTGGATCCACGTATCGGGACATAGCAATCCAGCGGATCTTTCGCACCTTTTTCGATTTCGAAATGAAAATGTCGCCGTTTACTCTGGCTCTTTACGTCTCAGCAGGTTTATTCACACTGTATGTGCTGCTGAAAGGGTCCAGAAGGATTTCTTTAGGTTTGGATTTTTTTTTCCTTATATAATCTTTATTGAATCTACTTATCACAAATTTGAGAAAAAAAGATATTTTTTGTGCATTATTCGCGAAAAATGATGCTAGAAAAGAATTTACGACGTTTTCCTAATGAATTTATTTGTAACTGAGGTTGGAGATTTTTTCTGTTCGAAAACTTATTAAAAAGTTCGCAGACGCTCACACAAGACAATTGACATCGTACCTCGCTCCTTCACTTTCGATACCTTCTCAAAGAGTTATAAATCTTTTTGAGGCTCAGGTGAAATAATCAACATTTTGTAAAAATCAAGGAGATTTTTCAGGCCCCTCAGAGACAAAATAACTTCAAAAAGTTGGTTCGCGGAGTCGGTGGTTATTTTTCCTTATACAATAACGTCGTTCCAGAAGTTGGCTCCCGAGTCTCTCAATTTTGATCCGAGTTATTTAGGTTTTCTGTCCAGAACTCGTAAGAGTCGGTACAACTCACGACGGCGGAAAATGGATGTGCAATCCGTTCAGGTTTCTATTACAAGCTCGAAAAACTTTCTCATCGAAAAATAAGAAGAAATTTATAACTTATTTCCATGTAAAAACGTCGATAGAACGCTAAAGAAATTTTCATTGCATTGAAGCTGGAAAACGTAACCTTGAAGGAAATAAATAAGGCGATCTTTGGAAGACAAGGAAATGAGATAAACGGACGAAAGACGATCAAAAACCTCACTTAAACATTGAGAACGGGAATTACCTCCAAAGTTTACCTACGTCGATCGACATTTTGGAGCAATGCTACCAACCAGCTCCTTGCGTTGAATGACGTCGGAAACAGAAAAAAACAGCAGCAAAGGAAACTTGAGAAGTTTTGTTTTAGCCTACCAAAAAGCTGCACGATCCTCTCGTTGGGACTTCACAACGAGATTTCCTTCGAACGGCAACTTCAGTCTTTGACTGATAATACGTGTTCGATTCTTGGCTATGATATGGTTTTTTGAAACTTCTTTACAAAATGAATTCATAGGTTTAGATCCGACAACGGCAAAGTATTCAACAGCAAATGGCTCAAATTAACGGAAAAGTGAAGTTTGAAAATTATTCATTCCATGAATTTTTTTTTCAGATCAAAAAAACGAAAATTGTCAAGCATTCTCAACCAGAAAACAACGAGTTCACAATTGAAGATTTGCTGAAACAGGAAGACACAACGGAAGTTGAAATTTTGAAAATTGATATTGAAGGTTATTTTTGCGCTTTCTAGATTCTTGAGAAATTGCCGCAGACTATGAAATTGAGTTAAAATAAACTGAGAATTAGCTTACAGTAAACATTTAGAGTCAAAAGTTCAATAGAATTCTCGGTCTTCAAAGTCAACACAATATATTTTTCGCTAGAAAAGAAATTTGAATTCCTTCAGTAATTTTATAATAAAATTATTATCATTAACGGAATTTTGAGTAACGTTTGACAGGTCTTAAAAAAAATTCAATCACTTCCGGTGGAACCAAAATAAAATGTAGAATTTAGGAACCGAATTCGACGTCCTTCTGGATTTCCTCGACAAGTTCCAAGTGGCACAGGTCAGTTGAGACTCCGAGAAAATATTGAAATTTTTTGTTTCAGATTCTAATGGAAGTACACAACGGCCCAACAAAAATGGCCCGACTTCTGACCCAACTTTCTGCAAGAGGATATTGGCTTCTAAGCTATGAAATCAACGGGAAATTCCATCGTTTGAGTGAATTCTCGTTCATTCATGAGACGGCTTTTGATCGTTACGGGGCAACGCCTTTGGCTCAGTATCTGAACATCATAGGCGAGCCCTTTTTATTTTGAAACGTTTTGGAAGTGATGGATTTGGAGCTTTAAGTAGGTCAAAATTTAGAGAAAAGGAAGGTTTTTGTTAGAAGATGATGAAACTTTGTCGAGAGAGGTGTCCAAAATTTTGCCCTAAATGCTATGGTTGCTAAAAAAAAACAATAAACCTCTTTTTTCTTACAAAGAAGTTGTTAAATTTGAGAGCATCATAACTGCAGCAACAACCCGGAAATGCAATTTTTCGATCGGTTTGGAAACAAAGTATCCTTTAAGCGAAGTTTCATTGAAATCCGAACCGGACATTTTCTGCACTTCCCTTGTTTGTTTTCAGAGTAGAGTGTGAATTTTCAAAGTCAGAACAAACTCATAAAATACCGAAAAATGTCTACAATGTCTATTTTCTAGAAGATCCAAGCGAAGGAGAAGAAAGTGCATCGGTTGAAAAAGAAGAGACGGGAAACAGCGAAGAAGCTGAAGACAAGACGCAACAAAATGAAGAGAGATGACACCTTCCCATTCAAAACCTCGCTCACTTTTTAGACAAACAGAAAACAACACTAGAGATAGATACATAGGTAAACATTTCGAGAAATCCGAACAAGAGTTCGATCCCGTGCTTTACTCATCCAACAAAATTATTTTCGTTTCAACCATTTTCACCAACCAGTGAAAGGATTTCCTCTGAAGTTGTTGACTTGTCGTGTTTTTCGTGTCCGAACTTTTTTAACCAAATAAATTTATTTCGAAAAGCTCTTCTCTAAATTGGATAAATCTGGAGTGAAAAAAGGCAAGACTGAACAAAAAACTCCGAGAAAAGGAATAAACATATCTTGAGGCACATTTGAGATAGTAAGGCACTTCTGGGACTGAAAAGACTGGGAAATGGATTTTTATATATAATTATGAACAAGGTTTACACAAAATGATTTAAAATGAAAAACTGGGTCATTTTTAGTGGAAGAAACAAAAATATACATAGGGTAGTGTCAAAGAGAAAGTTTGAAGTTGTTGTAAACATGAATGATTTGAAATTGCGAATACGAAAAATAAGAAATGTTCATATAAGCCAAGCTAGAACTGTTTTGTTGATAAAGGAAATCAAATTTTCCGAAACTAGGTTTATGGTTCATCAATTGTTCTTTGTGGAATTCGTCAATGTTGCTTTGAACATTTTTAGTTCCAATATTTGATGGGAAACTCTGACTTTTTAAAAAATCTGAAAATCTAAAAACTTGGATTACAAAAAAATAATACCTAACTTGAAACTTTTTAAAAATAATGCCAAGCTAATCTTATATTTTTTTCAGGCTGGAAAAAAATTGACTACAGTTCGAAAGGAAGAGGTTTTTTTCAATTCCGATTGTTGTAAAATAAATTTTTTTCTACATATAATAACGATAAAGAACTAGAAACTAATAGGAGGGGTTTTAAATTCATATCTAAATGTTTTTTTATAAGGTATTTTTTTGAACTTGAGTGGGAGTTTTTCATTCTTGTTTTAGTTCAGAAAAAAATTTGAGCTAAGCACATTTTGAATTATTTTTGAAGTAGATTTTTCATTTTGAAAGTAAAAATTCTTTAGAAAAATTTTTTTTCATTTTTCAAAAAAACCTAGTTTTTATAAAAATCTATGTACTTGAATGATAGGAATGGAGTGAAAAACTAGAGTTCAAAAAGAAACACACTTAAGAGGACAACCGATCACATTCTCCTAGGTGGTGGTCGAGAAGCGTCTCTTCTATGAATCTCACGATTGATGGCGACTCTCATTTTTTCATATCTGAAATATGGAAATGCTTGGATTTTTAATTTATAAAGTTGAAAACTTCCTCGCGATATCGATTGCCTGCTGCTTGTAGAGTTTCCGCATCATTTCTTCATATTGCGCAAGCTGGCTGATGCCAAAAAGGTTCCACTGAAACGGGAAGTTTGAATATTGCAGTGCTTTTTGAGTATGGTCAGTCTTTCTAGATTTGAAAGGCGAGACCGGTAGCTTGGCAAGGGTGAGGCGTTGCGTGTGCGACGCGGCTTCCTAGCGGGAAACTTTTATTCAAACACTAGCTCCGATTTTTTTTTCGACAGATTTTCAATGAACTTTTATTTTTCAATGATTATATTCGACTTCGAGTTTCCATGCCAAAAGCCGCGTCGCACACGCAACGCGTCACTCTTGCAAATCTATACCTCTCACCTCTCAAAACGTTAAAAATTGATTATAGCCAAACCTCAAGCAGATGATCCAAAGAAGTATCAGATTGGGCATACATCAGAAGCCATGGCGGTAATTCTGAAAAATTTTCAAATGGTCAGAAACTAATCTCGATGAAAAAGCAACCATTCTCTTGTATGATATGAAGATCTGCTGTAAGCTCCATGTTGGATCGGCTGGCCACATTAACAGATTCGGTTCGGAAAATGGGGTTGGCGATCCCAGGATGGTCGAATTGACGAACTCCAGTTGTTTCACTGAATGTCAATGCTTTTCAAAGAAAGAATTTGATTCTCACTTGAAATAAATAACTCCGAGCTGAGGATCGAAATATTTTTTCCATCCGGGACGCAAGTTATCTTTCACTAGCGGATGTACCCAATGAGTGCGACGGTTATTGTGGTCGACGTAATACCTGAAAGAAAGTTCAGACATGTGACATGAAACAGAAAACTACCTGATCCCGTCGTTTGTGTAATCAATGGCCCAGTTTGGAGGTAATGTTGGCTCATCGACAAACGGATCGTCGTCGTGCACTGAAGTTGAGATCATTTTTCAAAAGTATAATAAGAATATTTGTTTCGTTTGAATGAATAAGTTCTCAGAGAGAATTTCAAAGAATACGGATTGCACAAAAAACTAAAAATTACAATAACGGTTGGAATATTATAGATAATACCCGGTTTTTTTCAAAAATTTCCATTTTCAATATTTTTTTCTGAATAATTTTTTTCATTTGCCCCCAAAAAAATTTTTTTGAATATTTCTCAAACTTGAAACATCGCCATTCAAAATCATTCCATCCCTTTTCCGATTTTTTTCACTTTCTTTCATGATGCGATAACCTTTTTATGTATAACTCGATGAAATCATCATTTTATCTCAAAAAAATAAAAAATTAAGCCGGAAGTGTGTTCAAATCCAATAGCATGGGAAACGCTTCAAAGAAAACTTTTAGAAACTTCGTGATTTTATTTGAAAAAGCTTTTTACCTCAAAGCAGCGACGGATCAATTTAAAAAAAGCTTTTTTGCTCTTGAAGTAATGGAAAAACCGTGGAGGGCGGAGAAGCTTTTATTCTCAAGAGCCGAGACGACATTACAAATTTTCATCAATTGCAGCCTGTTACCTTCCAATTTTATAGTATATTTCTCTTTGAACCTTTTCGGGATGATTATTCTTCTCTTAGCCGTTAATTTGAGCTTTTGTCGTTTTTCCCATATTCTCACTTCTTTTGTCATCGATTCGATTCATTTTATTTTATGAATTGTCTTCTTAAGGAAAAATTGAGGATTATCGTAAGAATTGCTCTTATTTTCAAATTAAAAATAATGATTCTTATTAAGTTATCTTCAAAGCATAAGAAATCGAACCTGAAGTAATGTCTCCATATTTTTTTGAACTGTGATGACAGGATCAGCACTCGGAAGCGTTTGCAACGACTGAAACCGCGGTTGTTCGCCCGTTGAAAGTTCATCTCTGAAAGTATTTCTTTTCCTCTATTGCCAATGCTTTTCTACCAACCTCAAGCTGATATCTAACAGTCCCTGCTCGACATTTCCAATGGAATGAGAAGCTGTCAAAGCTTTCCTCGGTACAAAGCGGAGGCCACCTCTAGAACTATTCAGTTTAAAAAAGTAACAGTAGAATAACTCGCCTGTTGAAGCTTCTAGAAGACAAAACGTCAATATTTCGAAGGCCGAATGACGTGGAAGGACTAGTTTCGATTTCGTCACTTCCCTCCAAGCCACCATCGTTTTCACTAAAATTGAAATTGGTGGCTTTTTGATACAACGCATGTTTTGGTTAAGGCCGGGGAATTTTTTGACTCTAATTTCGGTTCGAGAATAAGCACGGCTAACAGAAAATCATCTTTTAGTGCTACCTGAGGTTTTCATAAGAAGGTTCTATGTCAAATAAACGCTCAGTTTTACTTCTGGGCGAAATCTGAGATTGACCAGTTTTTGCAGAACTTGAGAAACAATAGTGATCAGTTGATTTTACAATTTGAACTTCTCTAAAGCCATAAAATAATGAATAATATGAGCTAACCTAACAGTGGACCTCGAATGGAGCCTCCTCGCTGGTTCCACAGCCAAGTTTTCCCCGATATCGAAAGTGTCGTCGAAAACTTCGTTATAACTAGGATCCTCCATTTGAAGAAATTCTGGCTCTGGAATTGTTTGAGCCAAAGTTTGAGCTGCGGCGGCCGCAAGGGCCGCAGTTGAAATCGGCGACCTTCTCGCGGCATTCACAGCGTGGGCCGAAGCTGAAACCGTCCTTTTGAAACTGATAGTTGACCCAATAATTCAAAAACTCTAATCGATTGTTATAAATCAATGAGAGCCTTTTCCTTCTGTTTTAAAGCATTTTGGTTTGGTTTCATTTAACAAAAATTTGAATTATGGCTAATTTTTTTAATCTGTTTTTTCTTTCAAAAAAAGCAAACTAATTCAAGTTGGTTTCTCTACAAAAATGAAATAATTTTTTTGCTTTCTCGGTTATAACATTTCTTCATATTTACTGTTATTTTTGACTATTTTTTTGTTATGGAAGTTCCTCAGGGTAACTGAAACATCATCTCAAAATATTTTTTTTTGGTTCCATACATATCCATCCATCAAATCGCAGATAGTTGTTTTTTTTTTTGAACAGACCAGTTTCATGCATCAAGCTAGTTTAAACTTTTTAAAAACGTTCCCAGATTCGTAGAAACTGAAAAGCTTTTCAATGGGTTTTTTTTGAAACAAAAGGCCTTGAACGATCTATAACCGTCAAAAAAGCCATCAAAAGATCTTACCGCTAAGTGAAGGGACCGGCGGTGGAGCATCGCGTTTAACGTATCTTCCTTGAGTGCCTTCCACAGCAGCCGTTTTTCGGCGAGAAAACAACATTTCTGCAAAAAAAGCAACATAAAATTGATGAAAGGCCGCCGTGAGAGAACAAAAAACCATCGCAATATGTTTTCTGGGACAAAAGAAAAGATGACGCCTAGAGGAACGAACGTTTGCGTTGTCGATTAGAACGCGGTGTACACAGCCACGCGAACGCAAGATTACTGAACCAGAAACTGATTGGTCAACGGGTCCGCCTGGGGCCCGTTAACCGGATAATTGAGTGAAATCTTTTTGCAAGAAGCATTTTCCTGTGACACATTTGGCTTTTATTTGAAAAACATAATCTGAAAATGATGCGACAAAGATAAATTTCAAATTTTATGAAAAAAATGTTTTCTTTTGTTGCACTTATTGCTACAATTCAAAGAAAAAGGGGTTTGACCCAGAAGAAAAAAAATAGTGAGCAACAGCTGTTCATTTCAAAAAATTTTGAAAATTTGTGTAATTTCGCTTGTGTGTATGCACCTGCGCCTAATACCGTTCTCCGGTCAGATCGTTCATAATTATTTCTTCAAAGCAAAAGATTCAATTATAAGCTTTGGTTTGAAGGCTTAAAAGGAGAAAAAAACTCAGAAAAAATAACTGATATGAAAAAAATTCTTCTTGTGCGAATAATTTTGATAAATTAAGACATCGTTTTTTTCTTTTCATTGTTTGAGGTGAGCATTTGCACAGCCTTCAAAAAACTTTCCAAGTATTTTTCTTCGAACTTTTGTCATTTATTATATGTTTTTCAAGAACTCTGAGGCCTTGAGAACGTGAACGACCTACAGACGTTAACCTGTCATTAAAAAGGTTGTAAATAAGTTAGCCTACATATGCAGGTCAACCGAAAAAAAGGTATAGATAGTTATCTTTTCTCTGCGAACAGCCCATTTGCGAGGATGTCAGAAATCTTCGTCAATAGTTTTTTTTTAGAGTTGGTGAGATTTCAAATTTCTGGTATTTGTTTTCAGTGTTTCTATTTATCTTGCAGTCGTATTGAAATGACTGTTTATATGAAATCTGCGCTTCCCAAACTGTGAAGCCCTGCAAAAATAGCGCAAACTGATTCGTTTAGGGTATTGTATTTCTCGCATGATTTTTCAAAACAGTTGAAAAGGTCTATATGCAGGATAACCAAAATTAAAGTAAAAAGTCTTAGCTTTTTTTATATTCGGAATTGGAAAAAGAATTTTACGTTCTTCATAGTTCCTATAACTTTCTAACCAAAGGAGTTTAATTTTTTTAAGTTCAGGGAAATCATTTTTTTGAGTTAGAATACTTTCAAAAATGTGTTTTTCTTCAAAAATATCTTTTTAGGGGTTGATTTTTCTGATCTTTTCCGTTCGAAAAAAAATCTTATTTTCAACACTCGGTCTTGATGTTGATGGAAAGCATTCTCAAAAAAGTTTTTCGTCTCCAAGTGTAGTGTGAAAAAAAAACGCGTTTGAGGTACTTGTCCTTGATTTTGAGGGGTACCCGGTTTCAAGTTGGTCAGATGGTTGTATGAAGCTAGTTTTTCTTTTCTTGAGGACGCAGCTATTTTTTTTTCATTAAATGTTTGCATGAACTTGTGGAATCTACAATAGGAAGATTTTCTTCAGAGTCATGGAATAAATGAAGAGTTGGCTGTCGGTTTGCGTGACACATTGACCAAGATTGGGTTGTAGACCATCTTTTCTTCTTCAGATAGTAAATTCAGAAAGTTAAGCATCCTGACGATCAGCTTCTTGTTCATGGGAACAGTACGGTTTCTTGAAACTTTTCATTCAAAATTTTTTTTCTTCGAGATTTCGACCATTTTGATACGTACTGATAATGAAGATGGAAACTAAAAAAATTAAAGTTGAGTCAGGTGACTGTCTTTCCAAGACGGACTGCTCTTTATAAAAAAAAAAAACTCCTCCAGGCTTTGCACTATAATTTTCTCGTCCTCAACTGCCGTAAACGTGAAATTACCGAAAATTTTAAAAGTAATGAGTATGAGCTCGCTAGCTATAAAAATCCACAAATCTATACTTCAAACGTTGACTGTAATATATTACCAAAGATCCGCTTCAGTTTTCGCAAAATTTGAGAAGAGAAACTGATTTCAGCGTTTTTAATTGCTAAGTAAGAGAAAAAAACTGATAGCCTTCATGAAATTTCTTTAGATTTATACAAATATTACAAAAGATTTATGACTCTTTTCTTTGTAGATTACTATAAATATCTTATCAGATGAGCTTTAAGAGGCTTTAGTTGAGTATCGAGGAAAAATAGCTTCTTTTCAGAAGCATTGCATATTTTCTTCTTTTTATCATTTTCGCACAATTTTCGTGTCCGATCAAGACGCATGCGTTTCTCTTCTGACAATAACTCTGTTTGTTCTGCTTTTAAGGATAGTTTTGTACCTAAAATAGACGCGAGCGTGGTCGAAGAATGTGTCGCAGAAGCGGCGTTTCAATCGGTCAGCACCGGAAGCAAACAATGTCCTCTGCTGAATGCGAGCTTAGGAACAACCTCTGCTCTGTTTGTACCAAAAAAAAGGGCGTCGTGCTCCCCTGAGATCTCTAAGAAGAGTCGGAGAAGACAGAAGTGCGAAGAGTATGTGCCAGGGTCTGAGCATTGAGCTCACGTGTGGCTCCGTGCCCTGTGCTTGTGCTCACAAGAATGTTACACCTCGACCTCTGCCCCCACTGAACTTCGTCATAGACGTTTGTTTTCCGACCACATCTTGCCCTTTTTCGTTCATTTCTCGGTTTTGTGAAAACTTCCGAAAACTAAAAAATAAATTTTTTTATTTTTCATGCAAAAAATTTGCTTCATTCTAAGGTAATGATAAGGTAATTATCACTATTATGGTAAATCTAGCTGTTGAAATTGTCCGAGGGTCAATTATGATTCGAGAACGAAAAATTAACGCTATTTTATGACGGGAAGATAGCTTTTCCTCATTTGAAAACGATGATTTCCGGTTTGTGCTCCCGGCGCAGGTGGACGCCAATCTGACCTTTGCAGAGCCAATGACGGAAGCCGGTCCAAGGCGCCAAATTTATCAAATGATGTGACAACCGCCCACTAAAATTAGTTTTTGACTGCGCACTCCGTTTGGAACGAGATTTTTTGGTCCGACCTATCGCGGGCGGAGAAATACACTGGTGGTGTGGTCAAAGGCCTACAAAGGATAGGATAGACGCTTCTTCCACTCTGCGGTCCTCTCCAAATTCCCGCAATTTCGCCGCCAAAATCTTTGATTGTAGTACTTCTGCTCTAGAAACGATTGAAAAAATTGGTATCTTTGTTTTCCCAGCGTGATTAACTGTCAATATGGTAATTATTTGATAATCCATTTACCGGTATCTCTGCGATGGATACAATTCCAATTTTTTTCTTCACTTATTTTACTAGATTCTGAAAAAGAATCTTTCTAAAAGTTGTTTCAATGTGGGGAGGGGTCAATGAACTTTACGTGAGATTTGTCGGTCCTTAATAAGGTCGAGCGATGAACTAATGTTCAAGGTCAACTGCCTTCGGTTTGCAGAACTATTGTCTTTGAACTCTTGCTGTCATTTCCTTTTTTCACCAGGCGTCTGATTCACCTCAAAGAATGATACGTTGGGCATCGTTGAAATTGTTTTGTTCTCAGAGCGTCATTGTTTTTATTTTTTGATTGATTCTTTTTTCTTTTTACAACAATTGGAATCCAGTTTTTCTTCGTGTTTCTGCGCTGTTTTTCAAAATATATAGTTGCTTAACAAAAGCTTCGGTGAAAGAGAAATTATTCATTTTTGCCTTCAAAAAGACTAAACTTGGATTTTCTGTGAGATTTTTGGTTTTTTCTTATTCGAACGCTTTTAATTGGAAGGAGTACTTTTCCAGAATGGTTTATCATAAAAAAAAGACTGGTATAGCAATTTTGAACAAGGCTGAAACCAACTAGATCTCTTGAACTTTTTGTCGTGATCTTTTGTTCGCCCTGGAAGCTGCTGTGAACCAACTAATTTTCATTCAGTCTTTCCGATTTGAAAAAAAAAATCATAACATTCCCTCAACGGATCATCGACCGTTTGTAACTGGAGCCAATTTTTTTTCTCCTCTACGGAGTTAATATGTCAGTTTTGTTGAAAACTCTTGGAACACCTCATTCGATTCGACGTTTCAGAACGTTATACACACAGCTGTGTTGGTGTATTGTATTGCAAGGACTGTTTGCCTTGCTGCGTCCACTTGCAAGTAGCTGTCGGCCACTGCATGAAAAAACCCACTCAAATTCAAAAAGTTGTTTTTTCTGCATGCTAATGATTTCCTGGAGATTCATATTCTCTTTCGAAGCTTTTTTATTTGTTCGCGTATTTCATGGTGATTTAAACGTTCTCGCGCTGTTAAATGCTTCTCAGAGCTCGAGTAAAGTTTCAGATGGTGCTGCTGTTCATGTTAGTTCTGCCAGTGGCAGCTGACATCGCAACTTATGGGTATTCTCCGAAAGGCTTGAATCCGACATTGTATTCCGCTGAAGACAGGTTCCCGCTTCCCTTCTTTGTTATATGCACTGAAATGAACTTTGTTCTGAAAAATTAGAAAACCAGGCACTCAGTGAAACTCGTGAGGTTTCGAGTTCGAACAGCTCCATTTTTTAGATGTCGCTTTTGCGCACTTTTTGAGCCGTTTTTATATCTTGAATTCAAGGAGGGTCTATTATATCATAAAACATATGAGCTAAAATCGAGTTGACCTATTTTCTCGTAGTTGACCCCTCATAAATTTCCGTGGTACAAGGAAGTCCTACTAACTTTTTTTCAGTATCATTCAACTTGACGAGGTGACCTTCAATGACACCGTTTACTGCAACGGGGATGACTGTGTCGGTCACTTAGTGGAGGTTCAAAAGAGATTTTCAGATTGGAATATTCTCATATTTTCAGTTCTACTCGGATTGGTGCGGACATTGTCGGTCTTTCGCCCCTCTGTATAAAAGTTTCGCCAAGGATGTGGATGGATGGCAAGGAGTGGTCAAGGTCGAATTGATTTTCTGCGGTTTTTTTTGATTTCAAGTTTAGATCGGAGCAATTAACTGCGCGGATTCTGTGAACGAGCACGTTTGTAGGAGTAATGGGATTCAATACTTCCCTCTTATCAAGGTAAAATTTTATAATCTGGGAAAAAGTGTCATTTTGACTTTTTCGATTTCACTGCAAAAATTGTAAAAATTGCATCTGCTTAACATTTTATGGAAAAAAATGTCTCATGAAAAATTCTTAAAAGTTTTCAGTATTTTCCACGAAACTCAACGGAGTCTATGGAAAGCTCGCAACTGAAACCATACCCATCTTTGTCTGAGATGCGAGATCAACTAACTAAGGTTAATTCTGGCGCATCTTCAGCAAGATCTTATCAACATTTAGGTGATCATGGATGACTACGCTATCAACCGATTCAATGATTGGCCTACGTTTGACTTCCTTGGAGAGTACGTTGAAGAGAAAAAAACCGAGAGTTATTAAATCATTCAGCGTCGTTACCTACGGAGAACTGTGGGACGGATCTCCATCTTCCGCTCAACACATGGCAATCATTTTTGAGTACAATCAAGCAAGTCTTACTGGAGCTCAGGTTGAACACTTCTTACTTTCTGATTTGATGATCTTTTTTGCAGCTTCTCCTAGATTTACACGCTCATCGAGATAGGCTTCTGGCTAGACGATGCTTGAAGAGTCATCCGCTTGTCGAGGCGTTGAAAATAACTGATTTCCCATCTCTAGCCATTTTCAAGAGAGGAGAAAGGAAGCCAGTGATGGTGGCCGAGTAGGTTTTCTTTTCGAAGTTGAAAAAAAAATCGAACGAATAGTTTCATAACCGTCTTTATTTACAGACTCCGCCGTTTGCTCCTCCGTGAGATTGAAGGTTTCCTGGAGAAACCGTCGGACAACGAGCTTCAGAAGATCCAATTCAGCAGTCGTAAGAACAAAACTATGGACTGCAAAGCGGACCCGGAAAAGTAAGAATTTCACCATAATTTTTCTTTAATATTTCTAAACTTGAGATGCCGAAAACTCTACTTTGTGTCGGAGGTTGACATGCTCAAGGCAATGAGATATGCTCTTTTCCGAGAATCGGCCAGGACAGGTAACTTCATTGCGTTTATTCTCGAAATACAGTTTTTTTAAGGAGCTCCTTTGCAAGCAGCCAACTTATCTGCTCTGCATTCGTTCATTTCCTTGTTAGCTGATAATTTTCCAACTACCACTCTCGAAGGTGCTGAAAATAAGGTTTGTGATGATTCTGGAAATTTCGTCATTTTTCGTTTAAATAAATTGAGTCCCTCATTGAAACGACTGCACCTTGGAAAAAATTGAAACTTCAAAATTCTCCTTTTTAAGTTTTTTTGCGCTGTTGCTGGTGATGCTACTGTTATATCAACTTTGCGTTGAAGAAAATCGTTCATAACTGGATGGGCTAAAAAAGTATAAGTTTCTTAGATAAGCGTGCACCTTCTATGCTCCGTTACTTTTAAAAAAATCACTCTCTTTAAAAATTCAAATCCATTCTTTCAGACCTACTTGGACCGGTCGAGCCGTGCCGTTCGAGTTTTCTCCAGATTGAGAGACTATCTGGCCGATAAAGGCTTGGACGCGGTCATTCAAATCGAAGAGTGGCAGAAAGAGTTTCTTGCGGCAGAGGTCTGCGAAGTTTTCCTTTTGTTTCAAGTCTAAAAATTTGCAGGAGGCAGCCGGAAATCCTTTCCCACTCAACGCCGAATGGCAGCACTGCGCAGGATCATCCACACAGTTCCGTGGCTACACCTGTGGTTTATGGACCACCTTCCACGCTCTCACCGTTTCTGCCTACAACAATTGGGTCACTAACAGCAGTGGTGAGTTTTTGAAAATCTGGGTAGGAAATCGCACTATCCGCCGCGGTTTGAAAAACTATGTTACAACTGTACTGATCTCTCATCAGTTCTGATATTTTACATGCGGATTTTAAGGGAAATTGCTTCATGTATTTTTTTCACTGTAAAATGACTATGCAAAAAAATTAAAATCAATACTTCATACAGGTTTTTTTGCAAGTAATGAATTCCAAAAGATTTTCCAGCTTCCGCTTCAGAGTTAAAAATCGATATATTTTAAAATTCCCTGTTTAGTTCAGTCCAACTTCATTACTGACGCTTCAGATCATGCTTTGGATGTCTTATTACTTCAGAAACTTGAAATTTTAGTGTAGTACAGCTTGAAAGTCTAATGAGAAGCCTGAAAAAATTATAAAAGAGCCTATAAATTCGGAGTTTTGAATGAATCTTTGAATTTTGACTGCAGTATTATTTAGTTTTGACTGAAATCCATATTTTTTCAGAAACCGCCCATCCACTGCCACCTCTTCAAGCCATCCGAGACTGGGTTGGATCATTCTTCGGTTGTAACCACTGCCGCGAGCATTTCCTTCGAATGACGACCAATACTTTCAAAATGGAGGCGCAGGTGAATTCCATGAATTTTTGAGCATTGCAAAAAGTTCTCTTTTCTTTTCTTGAGCTTCACCGGGAATTTACAGGTTCGAAAACCGGAAGACGTGTTCATGTACTTGTGGCGGGCTCACAACATCGTCAACGCCCGATTGCGAGGAAGAGAAACCGAAGATCCGAAATTCCCCAAATACCAATTCCCAGCCAACTTCTTGTGCTCAAACTGCACTTCCAACGGACAACTGGCAGAAGATTCAGTTCAACCTTTCCTCATTGAATATTACTCAAGAATTCGCCCCTATCAAACACCAAATTCACATTAGAACAAGTTTCTGACCTTGTGCAATTCGAAGTTTTGTCTTACAGTTTCATTCCTAACATAATCTCGTATCCAGCTTTTCATGATCATCTTTCTGAAAAAGGAGATATTCTCAAAGTGGAAGTTCCTACCCTGGACTGTTACGTTCCATATCTGGTCATCGTTATCTCGTGTACAAACTTATCTTTAATGTGAATTTTCCGGGGGCTTTTAAACGTAGAACCATAGTATTTATCCAAAAATCTATTGTTTTTTCTTTTTTTTACCTGTATAACTGATGTCACTTCACTTCACTTTTTTGTGCTTATTCCTTTCTTCTTTCTTGCCGTTTCTGTGTTTTATCGTTATGATGGTTGAATGGGCATAAATATTTCTCTATGATTTACAAAGTCAAAGATAATGAAACAATGGAAATTTCAGAATCATCGGGTTGACCAGAGCTTTAACGGCAAAATGCCATCGCTTTAAAAGTCGTTATCGCCGTAAAAATTCTTTTATCAGTTTCACATCGATACGCGCATAGTTCCAACTGTGATAGCTCTAGATTTTCAACTTATTTTTGTTTTCGTATGGATTTACTCCGCACTTTTTTTAGAAAAACATCCAAAATTCATAACGCTTGAAATTTATCAAGTTTTTTTTTGAGTTTGTGGTTCTGGACGTCGGTCATAGAACATTATATCTTTTCAAGTTTCAAAAACTCTGACTTCACTGGAGAAAAAAACGTTAAGGCTGATGATGGTATTTCTGACTGGGTAACGTTTTTCACCCCCGTGAACTTTTAATGAAACTTTTGCTTAAATGTACTTTTAACACTTCAAATTAGAAAAAGAAAAAAAGAAATTTGGCGATAGATCTTATTGTCGAGTTATAAAGCTTCAAGGTCTGCAAAATGCGGACATTCTGAAAAAATCGCTGTTTTAAGCGTCTTTGTTAAAAATTTGAACACAGTTTATTTCTCTCAAAATTGTTCAGTACCAGAAAAAAAATCTTATGAGATTTATTTACGTATCAAAAGCTGATTTACGTATCATGGAAAACTTTTGCGACAAACTTCAGAGATTTAATCACAATTTCGGCTTCTCACTTCCTAGAAAGTTCTATCGTTCATCAACCAGATCGCAGATCATTTCCCTGTTCCCATCTCTCAGTTACAATGAAAGAAAGCGGACCCGCTGAAATCCAGCGTTCCTCTTTGCGAGTCTGTCCTCCGACGCGACACAGGTTTGAAAAAAGGCAAAAAGCAGCAGCACCGGCGCGAAATGTGGACCGCCGGTCGTCTTTTCTCCGTTCCTTCCGACGCGAGGCTTTTCCATCTTTCGTTTCTCTTTTTGACCTCTCGAGCTCCCATTGAGCACCTCAAAGACCTTCTCTTTTTGTCCAATCTTGTCCGATCCCCCTTTTTTTCTCTCTCATGTATACCGGACTGTTTTCAACAACTCGTCGACTTTTATTTGTGTTTCGTGAATGCGTTTTTTTTTTGAAATTATGTTTTGAATCCGATTAGCAGCGAGAATATTATTTTTGATTTATTTGGTAGGATGGAATGTTGTATTAAATGATAATTCAAGCAAAATACTAGTAATATGAGCTATTCGAGAGTATAAAAATGAAAATGCTCAAAATACGTAGTTCGAAATAGTTCAAAAACACCCTTTCAACTAGAAAAAGTAGGAAATAACTGAGTTTTTCTTTCACATGGAGTATGACATCAATAAAATTGCGTTTTGAGTCCGAATAACTGAAAAAAAATTTGAAGCACACTTTTCTGTTCTGATAAAGTTATTTGAGTGAAAGAAAGTCTCGACTAAACTGCGAAGCTTCATGTTCTTCAGATTAAAACATAATCCAAGCCTTATCATTCATTTCCAATCGCACTAAGAAGTGATTAGTAACAAGTACATAGAAGGTATGACTAATTTTCCAACAGTAGTAGTCTCGCAAGTAATCCAATACCGCTCCAATTACAAACAACCCCACGTGCGCTCTTGAATCGGACTCGGACCCACTTCTTAAGGTTCTCTGAAGATTTCATAGTATTTTTCCTCTTTTGTCGTCAGCTGATTCAGTTTTTTGAATTTTTAAAGCATGTAACTGAGAGTTTTTTCTTGTTGGAAAAATAATTTTTGATATTTAGGTTTTGAACTAACTTTCCTAGATTTTTTCAAGAAGAGTTTTTTGAAGTGGTAACTTCACTCTTTCAAAATTAGGAAAAACATTGATAATTTTCCAGTTTTTTTTGGATCAATAATGACCCAAGTAACATAATCCTAAAGGTGAATTTTAATGAAAACTCGACTTTTTTTTCTATTTTTGGCCTGATACGAGCTTTTTCTCTCTTATTGAAATATTTTAAGCTTACTACATCATAGGGAGAAAAAAAATCAATAACTGAGCAAGAAAAGCCCCATATTAATTTTTGTTGCCATCTGTCAGCTATGGGAAAATAGTTTTCTTGTCAGACACTCATTTTCTCCCAAAAGCCGAGTGAAACACAACGGAGTGAGGTCCAAAAATCGGTGCTGTCAGCTCCCACAGTTGTTGTTGGTCCCAAAAACAAAGACTCGGACAAAAGCTGAGAAGCGCGAATCGTTCAGCTCATTGCAAACACGACACAAATCGCCTGCGACCGAGACGATTCAGGGAGGATGAAGCTTTCCTGAGGCCCTCGTTTCGGGCACTCACGGCAGTCCCTCGTCCAAACGCATGGGCAAAACTGGCAGGAAGCCCAAGATGTTTATTGGGAAACTTTCCATCGAAACAGTCGAGTGGGCCGCCTTTTTTTTGTTCGCCGCAAGCTTTTGCCTGAATCCCGCAGATTTGCGTATAGATCCCGCTCATTATTCTTCCTTATACTTGAAATAATCCCTTGAAGTCAAAAAATCAAAAATTTGAATAAGGAATTTTTAATCATTTGTGACAATTCAAATTTGATGAGATTTTTTTCATGATATCGATTTTTTTTTTGCTTTTCACGGATCCTTTGATCTCATTTCATTGAAAATTTACGGCAAACCCTACAATTTAGATTTGTTTAAATCGAGTTATCACTTCAAAAATACTACATTTGAATGAAAAATTCAGAACTAGTAAGTTCTTATGAGGTCGCGTAGGCCTCAAGGAATTTTTCAATTCTCCCAGGGAATCTAAATTTAGTTGAGAAAATTATGTAAACTTACAAATGGAAACAAATCCAGTAAATGTGAAATATTGATTTAGCTGTTATTTTAACTTCTTCAAAAAAATGCTTTACTTTAGTCAATTATATCATGATTCAAAAAAAACTGAGGAATTTTGATAGCTCTCATGAATTCCATGGCTCTTTAAATTTTCAAAGAATCAATGTAGGAATTCATCTTTTTTTCATTGGGATCTGAAAAATTTTATTTTTTAATTTTTTTCATTTCACAGCCGAGTTCATTGAATCTGTATTTTTTTAGAAGTCAAAACCATCTTATTTCACAAATTAAGATCTAATAAATTAGATGGAGGCGTCGCAACGGGATGCCTTCTCATTGGAATGCGACTGGTAATTCTTATCGCAAATGACCCATTTTTTGTGCCTTTCCATCGCGCATTACACGAACAATCGTTTTTTATTAAATTTTCCGATCCTTATCCTCCTTTTCAGTTATAATAATGCTTCTTCTCAAGCTTGTAGGTTTGAAATTGAAAATTTTCATTGAAAATAGTTTTTTGTCAAGATTATATGTTAATATTTTCATGTTTTCGGGTGATAAACTTGTAAAAAATAAAATTATCAAAAAGGAAATGTTGTGACCTCGTTGTGACCAGATAGTTGGAGCGGACCTGAGTGGTGTTAGGAAGATGGCGGGGCACCAGAGACAACACACAGCCCGGAGATTAGCGTGGCCAAATATCGCCGGACTGCAGGTCTCATCACTACAGACAGTCTGCTTCACTCAACTACTTTTTTTCAGCTACTCTTTTTTTTTCGAAAAGTGATCACTAAAGGAGTTTTACGATGTTCTCACTTTATTCCGTTTTTTCCTCACTTTCAATCATTTTTTTGGAAAAAAATAATTTTAGTCCAATTTTCATAACTCTCTGAGAACTCACGAAATTATATTTTTGATTGACTGGCTGTTAATTCTACATTCCAAAACTCAAAAAACCACTTTCTGAAGACCTACGCCTCAAAGTTCCCACTGATACTCAGAAAAGAGTTAAAATTGGTACTTTCTCGAAAAAAATTAGGATTTTTTTCAACCATTTCCAGAATATTGATGAAAAAAATTTGTTTTTTTCTTGAATATTTCTGAGTTCCAAAAAAAGCTGATTTTTCAGCTCCATTCATTACATCTCATCGCGCAAGTATTCTCGAAGCTTAGAAACAGAAAAAAAAGCAACTTTGAAGAAAGTCTGAGGTCTTTTTGACGATGTACCGGAACAAAGTCTGATTTTTTCATTTTTTTTAAATGTTACTTTCCTACGAATTCAATGATGTTGTACACTTTTTTTATATTTCACTGAGACTTGAAAACTTTTCATTTATTGAATTGAACGATTTGGCCTTCTTTCAAAGTAAAATTGGATGATTTTCATTTTTCTTTTTTGATACTTTCTAAGCCACTCCATTAGTTTTCATTTTTGAAAATTTGTTTTTTGCATCGTTTTTATGCTGTTTTCATCTATTGATTATTCTACTTTCACATCCCAGTTTCAGCGCCATAACTTGAAACGGAAAATGCAGCAGCAATAAGAGCTGAGAATGGTTCTGGTTTCAAAGGTTTAACGATTCAATTCATCAGCAGTTGAATGTTTTTAATCGTTTCCAGGGAGATTTCATTTGGATTGAACCCGGAAAGTCCGAAGGTTCAATTCCACTAGGAGCGAGAGTTATCGACCAGGACCATGGTCGTCTCAAAGTAATTGATGATCTGGGAAATGTGAGTTCAAACGCAATTTTTTTTATTTCCTTTTCAAAATCTCCTCCTAGCCTGAGAGTTTAACTTTTGACGGTCAAAGCGGAATCTTAGTACGACTCCAAGAAAAATCTTCTCAAGGGCAAGATTTTGTCGCAACCCCAAGAGACAATCAGTGATACAAGACTTGCGGACTTAATCGATCGCGTACTTGACCTCATTGTTCGTCCTACAACCGCCCAAATACCTTCTTTTATAGATGTTTCCAAGCTGGTTATCACCAAATTTTAAACGGGCAATCAGGAAAAATGCTTTGCCCTTTAGAGTTGGAAATTCCGGAAAAAAAGAAAGGAATTGACACTGAATCAATATTCCTAATGGACAGCCTCACTATATTAATAAGGCTTACGGAGGGTCAAAAGGAAATTGTAAGATCGATCTCAAAAAATTCCGTTTATTGGTACATCAAATTTCGAATTTTAGATCAAAAATTAGACGTATTTCAACAAAACAGAAACATCTCAGTAATAAATTTCACTTTTTGCAACTTTATGATGATCAAGAAGTTAACTTTTTTAGGAACAATGGCTAGGAACAGATCGAAGAGTCCGCCTGATGCATCCGACATCGGTCCAAGGCGTGGAAGACATGTGTCAGCTCGGAGATTTCCATGAAAGCGCGATCCTTCGGAATTTGTTCATTCGATACAGAGAGAAGCTCATTTATGTAGCTAATCCAGTGTTTGATCCATTTACATTTTCTGTTCAGGCATACACTGGCTCGATATTAATCGCTGTGAATCCTTACATGGACATTGCTATCTACACCGCAGAAGAAATCAGAATGTACAAGAAAAAACGGATCGGCGAGCTCCCGCCTCATATTTTTGCTATCGCAGATAATGCTTATTGGAACATGCGTCGGGCTCGCAGAAATCAGAGCATTATTATCAGGTTTTGATTCTCCCCTGAAACACAAAAAATTGAATTTTTAGTGGAGAGTCCGGTGCGGGAAAAACTGAATCCACCAAACTGGTGCTCCAGTTTCTGGCAACAATCAGCGGTCAGCACAGTTGGATTGAACAGCAAGTTCTCGAAGCGAATCCAGTACTCGAAGGTGACCTAAAACAAATTTTTGTCAAAATATGAATCAATTTCCAGCGTTTGGTAATGCCAAGACCATCCGAAACGACAATTCTTCTCGTTTTGGAAAATATATTGATGTCCATTTCAATGAAAGTGGTTCAATTGAAGGTCTGTCTCTTTTAATTTTTTCTGATTAATTCGTTTCTCCAGGTGCTAGAATAGAGCAGTACCTTCTGGAAAAATCACGAATCGTGGTGCAGTCGGAAAATGAAAGGAACTATCATATTTTCTACTGCTTGTTGGCTGGTTTAAACAAAGAGGAGAAGCGGGAGCTCGAACTGGGGAACGCTGCAGACTATTACTATCTGGTTCAGGTATCTATTTTTTATGGACTTGCTAGTTGCATCTTCTTTTGTTGGAAAACATCAAATCGACGTCTTGAGTTTTTCAAAGTCTTAACGATTGGTACAGTTCGCGTAATAAAGAAACTGGACAAGACCTCATAGAAGTTTTGGTTATTTTTGATTATTTTTAACAGTTATTGAGAGCTCTTTTTAATGCGTCAAGTGTTTGAAAATCTAAGAAAGGTTTTAAAATGATGAAGCTCATGAAAATTTTCAGGGAAAAAGCCTAACTTGCGAAGGTCGAGATGATGCGAGCGACCTTGCGGAGATACGTTCAGCCATGCGTGTCCTGATGATCAATGCCCAGGAAATCTGGAGCATCTTTCAACTTTTGGCAGCTCTGCTTCATATTGGAAACATCAAGTTTCGCAATACTCCGACTGACAATATGGAGTCTGTCGAAGTGTCGGATCCCGCAAACATCGTGAGAATATCCCGGCTCCTTCAGGTTTTTTTTTTAAATTAGAAGACTTGAAACATTAATGATTACAGCTTCGCGAACAAGAACTGTTGAACGCCGTTACGACGAAGAGCTTGGTGACGCGCGAGGAGCGGGTTATCTCGCGGCTTACAGGTTTCCTATTAATAATAGCTTATTGGAATAGTTTGTTGAAGGACAACAAGCCGTCGACACCCGCGATGCTTTGGCGAAAGCAATCTATGGGAAACTGTTCATTCACATCGTGCGCCGAATTAATGACGCCATATATCGGTGCGTTATTCTGAAAAAAGCTTTTCTTTAATGAAACGAGGATTCCAATTAACTTTTCCCATGTTTGTATTCCATTCTTTTTTACAAGTTTCTGAGAAAATTTTTGAGCAAACGTAACCTTTTTAGGCTGTCATTCAAACTAGTAACTTCTAGTATCAAAAAAGTTTCTCTCACAATTCCAAATTAATGTACTTCCATTTTTAACTCGAAGCTTTACATACTTTAAAGCTTTCCATTTGAAAAATTCAGTTCTATCTGCGCAAAAACTTTATAAAAATAGTCTCTCTTTTTTCAGCCCATCTGGCGGTGGATCCAAAAGAACTTCAATTGGAATCCTGGACATTTTCGGCTTCGAAAATTTCAATACAAACAGTTTTGAACAACTTTGCATCAATTATGCCAACGAATGCTTGCAACAATTCTTCGTCCAGCATATTTTCAAAATGGAGCAGCGTGAATATGATGAGGTATTTTTTTGAGGATTCAACCTCTTCAGAAAGATATTTTGAATGCAGGAGCACATAAACTGGCGTCATATCAAATTTGTGGACAATCAGGCTACTGTCGATTTGATTGCACAAACCTCCCTCAACATAATGTCTTTGATTGACGAGGAAAGCATCTTTCCAAAGGTATTACCATTTTAAGTTTCTATCAAGAAATTTTTTCAAGGGGACTGATAAAACGATGCTCCTGAAACTGCATTCAACGCATGGAAAGAATGAGTTTTATCTTCAACCAAGATCTGAACTTCAACGAGCTTTTGGAGTCAATCATTTTGCTGGCCCTGTATTTTATTCTACTCGGGGTTTGGAAAAAAAAATCAATCATGATCTTGATAACTGATTCCAGGATTTCTTGAGAAAAATCGAGACTCTTTCTCTGCTGACTTGTTGGCGTTGATATCTTCCTCAAAAATGCCGTTTTTGGTTAGGCTGTTTGATGACGTCGAGTATGACAGCAATAGCCGGTTTGTAAAGTTTTCAGATCCTTTAAAGTTTCCCTCAGGAAAAAAGTGACATTGGGAGGCCAATTCCGACGGTCATTGGAGCAATTGATGGCGCAGTTGACCCAAACTCAACCGTTCTTCATCAGGTGCATCAAGCCCAACGACATGAAAAGAGCCTTGGTTTTGAGAAGTTGCATCAAAATATTTAGAATCTTTTTAAGGTCATGGATCGAGAATTGGTTCTGAGACAGCTGAGGTACTCCGGTATGATGGAAACTATCAGAATTCGACGAAGTGGATATCCTATTCGACACGGCTACATGCAGTTCGTCCAACGCTATCGCGTTCTAGCTCCATCTCTGAGTTGGACTTTTGTGATTATCTCTTATGTTGTTCTGAAATTAAGAAGGACCGACCGTTAGTCTGAATGTTCATGAAGCTGCCAAGCAAATTTGCAACAACGTTCTTGGCCAAAATGCAGACTACCAGCTGGGAAGAACAAAGATCTTTTTAAAAGATCGTCATGACTTGGTTTTGGAGCAGGTTATCTGACATAAACGAAATATAGTGATACCTGAAAATTCAGGAGTACTACCGTGTTCTGAACTCACGCGCAATCGTTATTCAAAAGTGTGTTCGAGGCTGGTTGGCCAAAAAAGACTTTAGTCAACGACGTCAAGCAGCGATCACAATTCAGAAGACGTGGAGAGGATATGAGCAAAGAAAGCGATACAATCAGGTTCTTTTTGTGAATTTTTTTTTTGAGATTTATTCGAATATTCAGATAATCTCCGGTTTCTCAAGATTGCAAGCTCTGTTACGGTCGAGACAGCTCGTGTCACATTACCAATCTCTTCGAAAGTCGATCATCCAGTTTCAAGTGCATTTTGAGATTATTCTTTTCATTAACTCATTTCATTAGGCTGTATGTCGTGGAAGTCTGCTACGGCAGAAAGTCCGCGAGCTTCGTCGAAAAGGTCAAAGAAAAGCTCCAGCCGAAGTTGCATCACCCAACGAGTCGATTAGATCTGAAACCCGAGAGGACGAATTGGTTAGTTAGTAGAAATAAATAAGTGGCACAAAACACGCTCATATCACTTCGCCGCACTTAATTGCATTTGCAAATAATCAAAATTTAGTTCGCTCTGCTGAACGGAAGAGGCTCACAGGTATTTTAGTTCACGCATATTTCCATAATCACTTTTAACATGGCATGCTGAGATTCCCCTATTGCATTTTTCACTGTTCTTCACTTCTTTCTAGAAGCTTGGTTGGATATGGATGATCATTATCTCGATCCTGTTTCAGCTCGACGACCTTTTCGATTTTCTTCCATCTGATGGGAAAAACGGCAGCGACAACGACAGCAACAGCAATAGTAGGAGGGGCTCTGTTTCAAAGGTTCATTCAAAAAAAAAAGCGGAGTAAAAATCTTTTTACAGCCCTCACCAGTTCTCGAAGCGCCGCCACTGCAGAACGGTACACGTGACGTTGAAGAAGATCTGAGCAAGTATCAGTTTGGAAAGTTCGCAGCAACATTTTTCCAATCACAGGTTGAAAGAAAAGCCTGATTCGGTTTGAATTCATTTTTTCAGGCTTCTGCTACTCACATCAAAAGACCATTAAAAGCTCCGTTATTGACCCATTCTGAGCCTAGCACTCAGCTGGGCGCTCTGGCTGTCTGGACTGCAATCCTCAGGTTCATGGGCGACCTTCCAGATGTAAAACTCGGATCTTCGAGCTCTGGGGAAAACGCTTACGTGAGTTGAGAGAATAAAAGTTAGAAGTCATTGTGAAACAGGACAAGACACCTGTTATGAGCCGACTACACGCAACTCTCGGAAGAAAGTATAGTGCTCGAGACGTTGAAGAAGCTTCCGTCAGTAGCGAATACGGTGGAATGAAAACTTTGAAGAAAGGCATGGGCAAGAAGCTCATCAGCATGACTCTGAAAAGAAAAAGCAAGCTCGCCAGTTAGTAAAATCCTTTTTTTCCATCGTACGCTCTGAAACTTTAAGGTTCATCGGATTCTTCATCAATTTCTTCCGACAGTTCTTCTGGATTCAACGCTCTTCTGGAAAATAAGCCGATGAGCAGCTTGGACAAATTGCACTACATCATCGGACTTGGTATCCTCCGGGAAGACATGAGGTTGGCATGGTCATTTCAATTTAAAGGAAGGAATCTTGTTCAGAGATGAAATATATTGCCAACTCTGCAAACAGCTCAGCAACAACCCTTCAAAGTTGTCAGCAGCCAGAGGCTGGATTTTACTTTCTCTTTGTGCTGGTTGCTTCGTTCCTAGTGAAAGGTTGAATAATAATTCAAGAAGAATTTATCAATGAGTTTCAGGTTCATCAAGTACTTGTACTGCTTCATTCGGGAAAGAGGACCTTCTGGAACTGGATACGCACAGTACATCGAAGAAAGGTTGAGACGGACCCAGGCTAACGGAACTAGGCGCCAACCGCCGAGTTATGTCGAGCTTCAGGTGGGAGATCCCTGAAACAGAGGTTAAGAGGAATTTTCAGGCAAACAAATCGCAAAAGCCAGTCGTTCTCGCAGTAACTTTCATGGACGGATCTGTCAAAACACTTTGTGCCGATTCTGCAACGACGTCTTCGGAGCTTTGCAAGCAACTCGCTGAGAAAGTTGGACTGTCGGAAAGCTTCGGGTTCAGCCTGTACATTGCGCTTTTCGACAAGGTTCACATTTCAAAGCAAGAATGATGATTTTATTGAGGTTCAGGTGTCTTCTCTTGGGTCAGGCAGCGATCATGTCATGGATGCCATTTCTCAGTGTGAACAGTATGCCAAAGAGCAAGGTCGTCAAGAAAGGCGAGTTTGCTGAAAAAATATGATCTCCTAACAGTACAAAAATTGAAGAATGAATGATGAAAATTGTGGAATCTTGAGCATTGAAGAAGAAAAAAAACTTGTGGATATCCGGAAAAATTTGCCATTTTCCTTATTGTTTTTTTTACACCTGTTTGCTGTTACAAAGTTTCCTTTAATATACTTCGCCTAACAAATGCATGTTTTTCAGAAACGCTCCATGGAGATTATTCTTCCGCAAAGAAATCTTCAGTCCCTGGCATGATGCAAGGTGAAAATTAGAAATTAACCAATGATCATTTTTGAATACTTTTCAGAGAAGATCCAGTGAGCACAAACTTGATCTACCAACAAGTGATCCGAGGAATCAAGTATGGTGAATATCGTTGCGACAAGGTTTTCTCAAAACAAGCTTTCCAAGAAGTTATTCTTTCCCAGGATGACGATTTGGCGGCCTTGTGTGCCCAAGAGTACTACATCGATGAAGGCAACATGGAGGTGTCCAAACTGGAGGCTCAGCTTTCGAATTACCTTCCGGACGACGAGTTGAGCGGAAAAGATATGGCCGTAGAGCGCTGGACTCAGACAATAATGCACCAGTACAGAAAGGTTTAATTTTCAGCTTCTTGGCGAAAAAATCGTTAATTTTCAGAAGTTCACTTCAAGACAGCCTACCTCACAAGAAGTGAAAGAAGATATTGTGGGTGTCGCCAAATCAAAATGGCCTCTTCTATTCTCCAGGTGATTATTCTTGATTTTTTGAGTGAATCCATATAATAATCAGGGGACCATCAGATATTTACTTCGATTCTGATCATGCATGCTTGATGAGAAGCTACTTTTTTAATTTTCGAACATTTCAGGTTCTATGAAGCTTTGAAGTTTGCCGGTCCACCCCTACCGAAGAATGAAGTGATAATAGCAGTCAACTGGACCGGCGTCTACATTGTAGATGATCGAGAACACGTACTTCTTGAGTTCAGCTACATTGAAATCGCAAATGCGGTATATGGAAAGTGAGTTCAAAGCTTCCGACTTCCTTTTCTCAATATTAAAAATTGAAGAGGAAGAAGGAGTTCTACTGATACCTGCACCCTGCGTACGATCGGCGGCGAGGAGTACACTTTCCAGTCTCCAAACGCCGATGACGTGGTGTCTCTGGTCAATCTGTTCCTGGGAGGCTTGAAAGAAAGAAGTCGATACTTGATAGCCGTCAGACCTCAAAAGGCCGATAGTATGTTTTTTTTCCTGTGGTTTCAAAAATTTGGACTTTTGCGAAATCTCCTCTTTTCGGGAGGTTTTCACAAATCATAAAATTTCAAGCATTTTTTAAAAAAAGTCTGTGTGACAGTTGAACCTTATTAAACTATTTCAGACGCCGGAAGTTTCCTCGAGTTTGAGAAGAGCGATTTTTTGATCATGATAAACGACTTCAATGGGAAATCTCTTCTGACGGAGAGCACTGTCAAAGTGAGAATTTGATCTTCATTCATTTGAAACATGTGTTTTTAGGGAGAGAACGAGAGAACTTGTTTGTCAGGTTTAATCCGAACAGAAAACGTTTACGTTCTACCGACCTTATCAAAACCAAATCGCAACACATTGGTCTGTTTGTAGTTGTCATCAAACAATGAAAAAACTGTTCAGCAAATGTTCCCGAAGGACACAGACTTTAATCTTGACATTCTGAATAACAACAAACAGGTAGACCTGTGTAAAAATTCAATGAAAAAGAAAAAGTCTCAGGTGGCCATTATTGACCACGACGCAGAGCCGTACACACTAGCGCACTTTGCAGAAGAGAACTTCAAGTGGATTCTGAAAGAAAATCGTTGTTCAAAGTAGTTGATTACAGTCAGTTAACCAGACGAACGGGATCACAGTTATCATTGATGACCCTGAAGAGAAAAGAAGCTCAGGTTGAACGATGGAGATTCAGCAGAGAGAATATCGACACTCCGTTACTCAAGAAAATCAATGGAAGGTGGGATTTTAATAGAGAAATCAAGATTAGAAGATGAACTATTCATTGAAATTTACCAATGCTTGATGAGTTCTGAAAATATTTCTATTCATTCATACCCTACCTAATTAGAAGTGCAGTTTCGCGTTTTGCGGTTATGATAAGTTACAGAAACTGAGATCAACTTTAGCTGTCCCTGAATTCAGAAAAGTTCACGCCATGAGAAAAACTTGCAATCACATGCAATTAAAAAATCGTTCAGAGAAGACGCCGCCAAAGGTTCCTTGGAAATTTTCGCCGGCATTCTGAAGTATATGGGAGATGAACCAACAAAACGAAGTCGTCTAGGAACCCATCTCACTGATCATATCTTCAAATTGCCCATTGCCATGGTAGCTTTTATTTTTCGCAGTTTAAATTCCATTCTAAACATCTAGGAGATTCTTCGAGACGAGCTTTATTGTCAACTTGTCAAACAGTTGACATTCAATCCATCTCTGTTGTCTGAAGAAAGAGGTTGGGAGCTCCTTTGGATGGCCACGGGACTTTTCGCGCCAAGTCCCACTCTTGCTAAAGAGGTTTTTTCGATCCCGTTTTGATTCATACAGGGATTTTCTTTTTTACAGGTTTCGCTTTTCTTGAAGTCTCGACCTCATCCAATCGCCCTCGATTGTCAGAACCGCATGCAGAAGCTTGCCAGGTAAAAAAACAAATCTCTTTTTGAAACAAAAAGAGAACTTTTTTAAGAGGTGGCAGTCGAAAGTATCCGCCGCACATGGTTGAAGTAGAAGCGATACAACATAAGACGACTCAAATATTCCACAAAGTATTCTTCCCGGATCACACCGACGAGGCCATTGAAGTCGACTCTGCAACACGAGCACGCGATTTCTGCCAAAAAATCGGCCAGCGTCTCGGCTTGAAGTCGGCTGACGGTTTCAGTCTCTTCGTTAAAATCAAAGATAAAGGTATTATTTTGATTATATTTTTTATTGAAAAAAAACTATCAGAATATTCTAAATTTTTCGTTTTTGGCCATCAATTTTTCGAAAAAATTCAACATTTTACAAGTTCGCTTTTTTAGAATAAACACTGGATAGCCCGTCTTTTATTTTTGGTTTTTCCTAAAACTATTTTCTCGCATTTTTTTTGAACAATGAACTCTTGAACACTTATTTACATCACAAAGTTTTTCAAAAAACACCCGCGGGAGTATTTCGACTAGCGTTCCAGATCATAAATCATGCTTTGCATTGGAATATACCGGGAAAAAATTCAAAAAGAGTTGAAAAAAAATTCAGTGTTGGCTGTTCCTGAGACGGAATTCTTCTTCGATTTCGTCAGACAACTATCCGACTGGGTTCATAACAATCACATTCTCCAGAAGGTACAGAGTTCTAAAACAGAATGAGTACATATTTTTAAAGGAATCTTCGATGGTTCCTCTGAACTATCAAGTTTACTTCATGCGAAAGTTGTGGCTCATCGTCACTCCAGGGAACGATCAACAGGCCGATCTCATTTTCCACTACTTCCAGGTTTCAAACTGATCCGAAATGTTGAATTTTGTATGTTTTGCAGGAGTGTCCAAAATATTTACTGGGTTATCACAAAACCAGTAAGAAGGATGTCATTGACTTTGCTGCCCTTATCTTGCGAGCTTCTACGAAAGACAACAAGGTGACTCTTGATGAAAAATCATAGGAAAACTGATTTTTAGAATGCTCCATTAGCGCAGATTCCTCAATTACTTGATGAGCTTGTTCCAAAAGACAATCTGAAGCTTTTCTCTACTAGCGACTGGAAGAAGGTTGGTAAGATTTGATTTCATGATCTTCTTCTTCTTTTTCCTCTTTTTTGTACGCCTTTGGACCGCTACGCCTTTGTACCGCCGCGTCGGCGCCCCAAGTCGAATAGCCGGGTCCTATACTGAAATCGATGATAATCAGTAGTTTGGCTCCTATGATCTATCCGTCCTTGTGTGAGACGGCTGGGGATTGTTGAGGACTTTGTTCTCCACTACCAAGACTTCTTAAACCCCTTGGTTGGGTCGAGGAACTTGTGACCCTGTTGACCGTAGACAGGCTACCAACCTGTTGCTCTACGAAGCGTTCCGATTAGATTTCATGTTACTTGACTGTTTTTCAGAACATCAGCAATGCCTACGTTCGAGTGGAGCACCTCACATCGGACCAAGCAAAGATTGAGTTCTTAAAGCTGATCAGCAAGTGGCCAACTTTCGGTTCAGCATTCTTCCCGGTAAAACGAATTCAAAATGAGATCACAGAACATTCAAAAATTCAGGTTTCTCAATTTTCGGATCTAAGCTTGCCAGACCGACTTTTGATAGCCATCAATCAAACCGGTGTCAACATTTTCCATCCCGAGGACAAGAAGCTGCTGGTTCAGGCAAGTTATCACCTGAATTTTGTGAGAAAAGATTCGTTTTTCAGTACCCATTCAGTGTGATATGTAACTGGACAAGTGGCAACACCTATTTCAACATGACTGTTGGAAATATGATCAAAGGCACCGACGGCAAGAAACTTCTGCTGGACACTACAATGGTTTGACGAATATTGATTTAAATATTTTTTATTGGCAATGAATAAGATGATCCGGTTTTTTCTTTTCGGAATAACTTTAAAAAAAGGTTTTGAAAAACCTTGCTTTTTTCACTGTCGGAACTTTGCAACTAGAACTTCGAACTACAAATTTTGAATATCGATTCGGATTTTGACAAGATACAAAAAGTTTCGAAATCACGAATGAAACCCTCTTTTTGCTGTGAAAGAGAGAACTTGACCTTCTAAACTTTCAGGGCTACAAAATGGACGATCTTCTGACGTCGTACATCTCCGTGCTCATTGCCAATCAAGCGCAACCTGGCCAAAAAACGCGAGAAGCTGCCATCTAACTGATTCTTCTTTCCTTTTCTACTCTTCAAATGTGTCATTGCAGACTTGATGCCCCCAAAGATTCAATATGCGCTCTGCTCACTTTTCCTGACCAAACTTATGTGGTTATCCAAAAATGCTGGTTTCTTCACTCTGTTGCTCATGTTAGCCTTCTATTTGCTCGCGATGAATGCCTAAAAAATATATATATAGAAGTTCACTAATAAGTTGTCTTTCCATTACCACACCGCTGTGAAATATGATGGTATTATTTTACTTTCAGTTAGAATATTAAGTTATGATGATTGTATCGGAATGAACAGTTTATACCGTGTTTAATGAAAAAAAACAACGAAATGAAAAAAATGGGTGGATAACGGAAGGAGTGCATTAAATGTTGCAGTTAACACATACAAAGGAAAAATCCGCGTTGGCGTTGTTCAAACATTCGTCGGAACAGGAATGATGGGTGGCGTTTCTATCTAATTTAGATCAAAAACAGACAAATTTAACCCTACGTTTCCTGAGAACGTACAATATGAGTGCAGGCTTCGAGTTTCCTACCCATAGCCAAAACCTTACGTATTTTCTATCGTATCGAAAAAGTCATGTTTTTTTCTTTCATTTTTGAAATGAATTGAACAAGCATTCGGTCTATTGCATCGGTATTAAATGGAGAGCAACAACAGAAAAATTACTGGAATCCAAGAAAAGTAAGAGATCGCTTATCAAATCTCTCATTTTCGAAGCAATAAGAAACTCAACAAGCAATAACTTAAAGAACGAATAACACGTTTTTTACATGCTACATGAAGTGCCAGAACTCCGTTTGAAAAAGATGAAAGCAACAAAGTTAAGTAGGAGAAAGTTCAACCCAACAGGAGACACTAAGTTTAACAAATGACACGTATTTACAAAGGAAAGATTGCGGTCAGAAGTTCAAGGATTGGCGATGACGCTGTTCTTGTGGCTCGACTCGCAGTTCTGGATGTACTCCATGATGTCGCAATACGAAACCACAGCAACCGGTTTCTTCTGTGCGTCAACGATGATCTGAAACGTTTTTTTTATGAAAAGAGTTCGAAAAGTCCGGCACGTAAACCGATTTTCTTTTGAGTTGATGGAGAGGTTTTTCGAAAATTCTTTTTAGAGTATTTTTCTGAGAACGGAGAGTATCAAGCGTTTTTTGAAAGATTTTCCCACAAAAAAACTTCAGATTTTGTTCATTTTTTTAAAAACTTACAAGAGCCTGTCGCTCAGTGGAAACAAGGCTCGCGATGGCCTCCAAAACAGTCATTTCCGGCTTTCCGACGACTGGACGAGGCTTGGTAGCGATGATGTTCTGAATTTTGATTCCTTTGCATAATCTCCCAAGCGGTATCTCTCACAATGACTGGAGCAGTCAGGACTTGAAGGTAGTTGTTATGATGTCTCGACAGTTCTCTGATGATGTCCTGTTTCGAGATGATCCCCTGCAGCTGTCCACTCTTGTTGACGATTGGAACGCACGACAGCTTTCTGAAGTGGCGCAAAAAGTTATTTTGAAGTGCGGGTTAGTGGAAACTTTTCGAGGAAGAACTCGATGGCATCCTTGCACGTGGCTTCTGACGTCAGCTGTAATTTTTGTTTGAGTTGAAATAATCATGGCTTTGAACTTGAAGACGAATTTTATATTTTTCGACAGATTTTACTACTTCAGTTTTTTTTCTTTTTAAAAAAAGTATGAAGCTAGCATTTTTTTCATATTTATTCAATTTTTTTCATACAATTTTCAAGAAAATGGAAGTTTGTGAGTTTTAAAGCAAGGATTTACTAAAACTAGAAACAGGAATCATAACTTGTGCTTGAAAAACTACAGCAAAAGCTCAAAAAGGTCAAATAAATGCCTCCACTATAGCTTTTTCAAGTTTTCTCGCAATATTTTTAAAGTTGACCTCCCAATTTTCCGAGTCCAATCCCGCTAGTTCTCTTTTACGTCACCCCGATACAGTCGTCTGCCTGTTGATCTAGCTGAGACTTTTCGAACAAGACATCTTTTTTTGTTCAGATTCGAAGAGAAAACGAGGCAGACGTGGAATTGTGAATAACAAAAAGTGCACGAGTTGGGCAGCACCCATGTGACCTTTGCAAAACTTTTGCGTCTGCCTGTGGGACAAAACATCGAGATAGACGTTCTCACGCAATGAAAACGCGGCCAGCGGCAGAGTGTGGAAGATTAAGCCAAAACAACGTGTTATTCGATCCACAACCGAGCAAAGATTATTATTGATTGTTCCGGAATAAATTTGTTTGTTCGACCCTCCTAACTTCCGCAACGAGAACGGGAGGAAAAGATGTTGTGGTGGCTGGCGTGATTTTCTTTTTTGTTTCCACGTTTCGCTCAACTGTTGTGGAGCGAGTTTGTGCAAATTCGATTGGTTTGCAAAAAGAAAACAAGCGAGCACCTAGGGCAACATTTTGAACTTCAGTTCTGCAAACTTCCTGTTTCTTGATGCATTGAAGGAAAGTTTTGGAAGTTGAGAATGATTTTTTGGGCTAAACGATCAAAGGATGTATGACGAACCGTTCCGATATCATTCCAAGTTCCGACTTTCTTCTGGATGAGAGTGGTCTGTCTGACGTACGGAGCGAAAGAATCGCTGGGATCAGCCTGAAAGAAGTACTTTCAAGCTTAAAAAAATTATTGATATTTCCAGTCTATTTGTGAAATTTTTTTGAAATACGGCCGGTAAATGGCTATTTTTTTTCTTTTTTTAACATTCAACCAAAAAAATTATGAAATGTAATGTTTTTTTGAAGTTTAAAGATGTCTCAAGTCCTTTTTTTCCAATATGAAACCTTTTTCAAAAATCTCACAATTTCGACGGCCCAGAAAAATGTAGGTCGACATGTTCACCTATGATTTTTGATCCTTTCTCACTAAACAGACGGGAAATGCCCTTTTTTGTGTTTTCGAGAAATATTGATCTTTCAAATGTTTGAAGACTGAATTCTTTTCCGAAAAAGTCAATGACTCGGATATGGTCATGAACTACACCCATTACAAAAAGAGAAAGGATTTACCAATTTAAGCACGGTCTTGTGGAGAATTCTGCGCATAGAAATCAAGTACATGGCGGTCCCCTCAGAGCCATCCTGCAACCGTAAAAACCAATGTACATTTTGAGGCGGTATGTTCAAAACGGACCGTGTCAAAGACGGGCAAACTGCGGACGCGGTTGAGACAAAGGACTCTGGCGGCATCCCACACGCTGAAAGGCTCTTCGTTTGAATTTGGTACTTTGATCGTGGGACTTTTTTCTCCTTCGTTGGATCCAAAATTCGAATCCGATGCACATTTACGGTATGCGTAAAACAATGGGTTTGTTTGCCCAAGTGCTGCCTAGGCACCAAAGTTTGATTCAAACGTCTGAGAAAGGGTTACGGTGTGTAAACTTTGGGAAGAAAAATGAAATCGTTCGAAAAAGTGCAATGATCCTTATGCAAACTTGTTTCAATGCTTTCCAGCGAGCTTTGAAATATATTTTTTCGTGTAAAAAAAAGTTACGAGAGGGTTTTTTTGGTTTGAAAAATGTAAAAAAACTTTCAAACGGAAATTATCATTTGGAACTGGGGAGACTCTAGTCTTATAAAGTGAGATGATTCAAAAAATTCGAGCTTGGCATGGGTATTTTTCTCGAACTGAATGAAACCTCTTAAAGATCATTTTTTCAAAGCACGAAATTTGGATTTCTTTTTTTTATGTAACTTTACTTTTTCAAAACCCCGTTGAGCAGTATTTCCTCTCTGAGAAACTCCCTCTCTTTTTTTATTTACCCGATAAGATGTTGCAAAATTTTTCACATGCTTGTGTGTTTTACTGACGTGTATTTCGCTTTTTGTTGTTGACGTATGGGAACTTCCTGCTAGCTGATAAGATTGTTTTTTGAGGATGCCATCAGTTATCAGGAAGTGTTGATGGGAAATTTGTAAGTCTTCACCTCGTCTCGGCCGTCGTGCGAATTAGCGGCTTTGCACTGGTCGCTTTGAAGTAGTCGTTAAGCGTCATTTCGGCCACCTGCAAGCCCGATTCCTTTTTTAGTTTTCCGATCCAAAGCGGGGAAAAGGACAAACACGTGTTCGTGAAAGAAATGACAGCTGCAAAAGTTTTTGGAAGATAAATCTCTGATGCTGTAGTATATTGTCAACTATGAATAATGCATTGGTTGAATGATGAAAACTGCATAAAATGTCGAAGCCAACGGGTTAAGGAAGTTTTTCAGGGCTCTCCACATAAATAATTCAAGTATGTACTAACTCCACGCTGTCCCCTGTGGGCCATCATCAAGGTCGTGAGGCAGTCGGTCAGAGTGAGGATTCCGATGTCGCCTGCAAATCTAAAGTTTCTCAAAACAAAAAGGCACGTCGAATACCGGGAACGTCAGCATTCCACACAACGGCGGCTTGGTGACTGTTGTTGCTGAGAGCCGTCACGGCTTGTCTCATCTGTAAAAAGATGTTTTTGTACATTGGAAGTATGAGGATTGCATCATGGTTCAAATCAATGGTTTTTTGGGATACCATAGGGTACCATTTCGCCCGAAAGCCTTAGAGCAAAGTGCAAAAGATACTGTAGAACTTAATTTTTCCACATTATTAAAAAAAAGCTCTTTGCAGCTCCAACTACCAAAAATAGTTTATTTGGAAAACTTTTACATTAATTGGTGAAACCTAAAAAATGAAAAACTCACTCCCATGGAAACATAAATTTTAAAAGGTCAAGTTTTCGAATTTCACCAACAGGTAGCAAAAAAGCATTGCTGCCTTACATCATACTATATGCTTTGGAAACAACTTGAACCTTCAATTTTTGTCAAACAATTTTAGAAAAAGTATTCAGAAAACTCTTCCTTGAAAGATTTTTATTTCAGCTTTTTATAAATGTATTGTTACCAGTTTTTTTCTTTATTTTATTTTTGATGCCACCAGTTTTCTTCTTACTTTTTTCTAAGTGAGAAGTATTTTCAACTCCATTTGAACATTATCGGCTTCAAATGACAATTTTTTGGAATTTCTGTGCTTCCAGATTCTTCTCAAGAAGTCTCACTTTCAGATTGCCATAGAAAAGGAGAACCGAGCCGTGTGTCGGCTGCAGATCATAACACGTGAGCGATTGCATGTAGTGGCGATAAGGGTCCGTGTGGCGATCTGAATAATTTTCGGTTCTCGACGGCGTCAACAATCGGAAAGATGGCTACCGAAGGCAGTGAAAATTTCGTAGGACGATCCCATGTCTCGAGTCGGTCGAAGAATTGCGTACTCCTGAAGATAAAAAACTATTAGCTCTTGGAAAACCATATTCAGGATGAAGCTTAATTGAAAAACTCGCCGCCTTCTGGAATCCGCTTTCTGGAACACTCATTCGACGACGACTCATTGGGGCCGGCGTCTCAATGTCGTCGTTGTCTTCTGAAGTGAAGTAGTTTGATTCTGCTGGAGAATCGTATATACCTTCGTCATTGTGGTAGGGACTGACTTGGCAGGAAGCCTTGCGCAGAGAGTCCATGTTGCCAGGTCTGGCAGGCTATAAAAAATGAAATTTATTGAAGTTTGCAGTTTTTTTTCTTCTTCGGAAACTTCAGAAGTTAGTTTTTTGAAAGAAGGAACGAATTTAAAAAGCCAACTCGAGAAAGCATGGTGAATCTGCGTCCACGAACAAAGTCCTTCAAGGCAAACGAATTGCGACGCGAATTATTGTCGCTGGTGCCGGACTCGTACCTGGAAAAGTTTACGTAGAAGACGATGAGCAGCGTGAAGATTTATTCTTTCAAATGAAAAAAGTTGCACTCTGGCCTACAGTGGAAAAATGGGAATAAAGAGTATCAGTTGAGCCAACCACGCGACCGGTTACGCACCCATTAAAGTTAAAGTTTTTTTTTTTTTTGATCTGTGGTTTCGCACTGCACATCGTTGCCAATTAAGAGGCATGTTCGAATTGCCATAATTGAGTTGCGTTCGCTATTTCTGAGTATAATTTTCATACTAAACAAAACTCCCGGATGAGCTTTTGCTTACTTTAGTCTTAGTCTATCCCCCCACAAAAAAATGACTTTCTTTTCTTTTCATCAGTACTTGAGTAGGCCAGATGATCAAGTTATTGTCAAGTAAGGTCACAGGACTTTTTAGGCCTATTTACTTGTGCCTATCTGTCTCCTAAGTTGTTGCATTGTCTGATCTTTGTCTATTTGTCAAGTTTCTTGGCGCTGATCTTCTCTAAAAACGTGATTGGAAATTCATTGAAAGCTCTTTTTTTCACAGGGTCTGACAAACTTCCAACACCTTGTTGAATCTGAAAACCTGATTATATCAGGACCGCTCTGGACTATACAGAGTTCACAAGAATATGTGAACCATCAATTTTTCTTTTATTTCTTTGACTTCTCTTCTTCCAACAAACCACCACCGAAAAAAACTGAGATGCTCTATATTTAAGTTACGAGAAAGGCGACCCTAAGTCTATAAAATCAGGCCTCCGTGCACTGATCTTCTTTTAAAATCCATTGAAAGGTCATCGAAAGACCATAATTTTTTCCAGTTTATAAAACATTTCGAGAAGAGCCAGCGATGCGTGACTCAAGAAGGATACCGTATCGTTTTAAATATAAGTTTGCCGTTTCCCAGAAAGAACGGTCGATGGGAATGTTGCACGAAAACATCCGTTCTTTTTTCCTCGCTTTTTCTGGGAAAGACACAAAGAACCAACCCGTGATCCATTGAGCCGGTACAGTAGGCGTTTATCGGTTTGGTCGTCTCGATCATCTTCGCCGTGGTTTGACAATCTATGAAAATGAACTTGAGAAACATGGAAGCTTTTCCGAGAGGAAATAACGAATAAAAGAGAGCGAAAGATCTTCTTGAGAATGAAGAGGAAACGCGAAGGACATGTTAATTTTTTGAAGAAAAAACGAGAGTTGAAAGCGCAGCGCTATAAATAGGGCAAGGCATCAACACGGCGTTGTTTACGTCGAGTTTATATGCGAAACCGGCCAAGTTTTTTTTCGTGAGACGTGAGTGCAAAAACAAAGTTATTGCAAAAATTTCGAGAAGTTCGTAAGCACAAATGTCCAAAAAAAGTTTTTTTCTCAACTATCTGAATTATTTGAAGGGTGAGGTTAAATACAAATTTTTTTGTTTTTCTATTTCAAGTCGAAAAGTCTATTTTAGGTCTCCCTCTCATGAGAAAAACATATAATTAGTAACACCGATTCGCGCGACTCGAAATATAAGAGCAGGAAGCATGGAAAAATGTCTATCATGCAAGCCGCGTGCTGCTCATTGATCAGCAAAAAGAGCGAAAAAGAGAGAACTCGACACTTCTCATTCAGAAAAATCTCAACTATGTTTTGAACGCTGATTTTCGCGAGTTGGAAGAAAAAACGGTTTTCAAATTTTCAAAATAGCTCGAAGTTGTTTTCTTGGCAAAGCTCCAAAAATTTATATTTGTTCTTCTCCAGTTGCCTCCCAACCACACGAAAAGGCCAATCAACGGCCTTTTGCATTCGAATTATTTATAGCGCCACAAAAAGATGGCAACAAGACAAAATATTTTTGCCATTGAAATAAAAAGATAGAGCGTGAGTGAATCAAATGAACGGCGTTGGCCGTTGGTCCCCAGCATTAATTAGCGCCTTTTTTGAGCTTTGAAGAGTCCGCAAGCTGTTTCAACAAACAAATAAAGCAAAAATGACGAGAATATACTGTATTTAGGCTCATTGACTCATGGAAAAACTTTGAAAAGTCTATAAAGTCATGAAGCTTCCAAGTTTTTGTTTCGAAATATCAAGGAACTTGTTCTAAAAAGCTTATACAGAAGACTAGTATACTATCACATCCTTTAAAAAGTGAAAGAAGTCCTTCAGAAGGTCAAGGAGTTTTGAGCATGTGGCCAGAGGAGATCGAAGTGAGGGCGAGGGGCGCGGATCGTCTTTTCGAATGTCCTTTGACCGACTGTTAAGAACACGCCTTCTTTTTTACCGTGCGTTTTTTTTTGAAGCTCCGCCTCTTCCTCCCCACGCAATCCACTTTTCAATGAGACGATCGAGAATCGTCAAAACATTTTTGCCGCGCAGACCTGTGACATTTGAAACAGTTTCTGACCGGCTGATTTGATTATCACAACTGTTTGCTGCCTTGTTTATAGAACTCGTCGCAAAGCGCAAATGGAAACCGAGAGTATGCGAAAAATGAAATTTCTGACGGTCTTTTTATCATGACAAAAAAGGCACTTTTTATTTCGTTCAGGTTATCTGTGTTCAGATAACGCTGTTTCACTTCTCGGCAGGACTTTGATAAGCTGTTTACTAGAAAATTCATAATTTCTCAAGGGATCGAAGAATAAAAAAATTATGATCATCTTTAAAAAAAAGGAAACTTTGAAAAAAGTTACCGGGAAGTTTGAAACCGAAAACCAAAATAAGCCTTGAGAATGATTTTTGAAAAATGATGTAAACTGATGATTTTTCAAACATTGAACTATTTTCAAATAAACGTTTCCGAAGACTTTTACTTTTCAATTATGGGAGGTTTTTATTCAGACAGCTTTTCGAACTGCATTTAAAAATTGAGCTCTCGCGATTTTTTGTCCACATCATAGTAAAGTTCTTTTTTTCACATTTCCAACTGGTATCAAAAAAATTTAAAATGTCAAAAAAACCAAATTTTTCAAATGCCTTCATTTTAAAAACTCCAAAAATTTTGCGGATACTTTACATAAATCCTTATGAGAAGATCATTTTCCTCAATTCACGATGAATTTTCTATAAAACTTACAACTAATTTGCAATTTCTCAAACAATATACTTTCAAAATCACTGGATCATAACAACAATACTTTTCTCAAAAAAAGAAAAAAAGGTTCTAAAATTTCGAATACGTCATAAAATTTTTCAAAAAAATCGCAAAACACGTCCTAAAAAGGTTGTTTAAGGAGCATAAAAGCAAGGCGCCGTGGTTTTAAGGTTAGCGTTGTTATTCTCCGCCAGCGTCCGACCCGAGCGCAGAAGAATAAAAGCAATTCAACAGGAAGCTGGAGGGCGCGCGCTGAAAAACACACACGGCAGCTCCCTCTTGAGGTTTCAACGCATATTTTGGAACTACGTGACCGTTCCAACCGAGTTTGAAATACTGAAGTGGGAAGTGTGTGAGGTGAGCCTGACAGATATAGCTGAAATTCCTGTGGTAGGTAGTCCTAGGCATGAGTATTCCAAAATAAAAAAAATTATCTGGTAAACGCCATAGGGTACTGAGGAATGGCCTGTAGAAAATGTACAGTAAGAGCTTGGAAATGGATTTTTTTATAGAAAAGTTCATTTTTTTCCTGTTTTTTTCTTCATGTCGTAGTGAATAAAAAAATAGAAAAAAATTTTTTTTTGTGTTTTTTTATGACATAGTGAATAACAGTAAACGTTTTGGGGGTCAAAAAACCCGAGAAAATCAGTTTTTGAGCTTTTTCCTGTACATTCTCGACAGGCTTTTTCTCAGCTCCATATGATGCTTAGCAGATATTTTTTTTGCTTCTGAATACTCATCCCTATTTTGGACGCAGCTCCCCTCCTAAACTCTCCTTGTGATTTCAAATCTTAGAACCCTCTTTTCCCAAATCTAAAACAAAGAACCGTGATGACAAAGAGGGATACACAGTAAGAACTGTGAGAACAAAAAGATCCAAGTCCAAACGAACCTTTTCCCATACAACATATCCGTTTTTTCACGCGAACATGGCTGAAAAAAGAGAAAAAAGATGGGAAAGAGTTGAAGGTGCACTGGTTGGCCGCTGACGGGACCTGCAAAAACGAGACAAACAACAATCTGTTCTATGCCATTTTTTCTCTCTCCGCAGGAACACGTGCTTTGTTTCCAAAATTTTGACCCCTTGATCCAAATTTGAATATTTGCATGATCGAATGGTATAAACAGCGTTTCAAACCCTGATATTTTCCGAAAGGACGACAGAGAAAAGTATGACGTCATGTGCCGTCACTTGGAACAATCTACGTCGAAAACAAAAAGAACGGCGAGTGTTTTCAAATTTCGAGCCAGTGGACCTCAATTTCGGGCACTGTGGCATGACATGCCTGGATACATCTATGTTTATCTTGCGCCGCGTGGCTGTAAACTTGACAATGCACCTTGAAAGGTAATAGTTTACTTTGGACCACTCGACTTCTTCAAAAGCCACAAATCAAACGGCGAACAAGTTGCAAAGTTCTATTTTTGATTTTTGAAAACATCATGTTTGAAGAACCGGTTGGGATGTTTGCAGTAAAGAAAACATACTTCTCGTGGAAAAATAATGTCAAGAATTGGGAAATGCTCAAGAAATTAGTAAATGTTCGCTTTTATAAAGTTACCTTGCTAAAGTAAAAAAAATTTAAGAAACAGGAGAGGCGCCGGTAAATTGTCAAATAGCGGGATTTCTAACATCTTCACAATATGAAGAGTTGAGAAATTCGAATTTTCGAGATTTATGAAAATTACCACTAAAATGATCCGCCTCTTTTCATTTATTGTTTGACATGTTTTCAAATAAAAAATTGTTTCTGATTGGGAACTAATCCAAAACTTTTACTCGAGCTTTTTAATGACTTTGACAGTTTTTGAGCTTCTCGACAGTCCTTTCTTCTCCAAGTAGGAGCCGTGGAAATGAAGACTGACCACTCGGGTGGTAGAAATGAGAATGCCAGCCCTGGACGAGCTTGGCGTCATATTGTTCCTACATATCCGTGACCGTTGGAACGTTCAATAATCGTTTACTACCATCCCAAAAAAGACAAGATGCTCTGCGCGTTGTTCTTAATCAACGACAGTTTTGCGAACCGTCAAACAACTCTTTTATTTTTCCATGATTCAGCAGATAACCTTCTCTGAAGACCGAATAAAATAAATTCCGGGATTTTTCTCAACCTTTTCAAGACATGGCGTTTCTTCTGACGCCCGTCTGAAACCCCGGAGAAATTTCAAAAGTATAAAATCAGACAGGTTGCTGTCGAAATTTATATTTATCAGTATTCCGCCTTTTATTTTGGCCAACTTCAATTTTTCTGCGAGAAGATTCATTCTTTGACCATCAAAGGTGTGAGAAATCTGAAACTTGCTCTTTTTTCTCTCTCATTTGATCTTAATGAACACCCCGAGCTGTGAAATGTTGCGTAGGCAAGTTGCAAGAGATAGAACTTATCCAAAAAACATGAAGGGAAGATCTAAAAGGAAAATTTGATTTTTGAAACTTTCCTTATTTTTTTCTGAAAATTTTTTTTTTGTTGCGTTTTTCCATCGAAAATTTTCCCACTATCTGTCGATGAAAAGCTTTTTTGTTTCGTTGAAAGGAACGAGGAAACGTCCGGCTTTGCAAAAAAAAAAAGTCATAATAAAACGCAAAAAAAGCTCTCCCGTTCACATTTTGCGCGAGATGGATGTTTTGATCGTAATCGCTATTGGTTTTTGATGGTTTTTAACACAATGAATTTTCAATGCTTCCTCTTTTTTTGTGGTGATCAAAGATTAAACATATCCAGAGTTGGGAAAAATTTTTAGTTTTGCAAGAAAAGTTAGTTTAATATTTTCATAGTCGCGTTTCAAAATTTCCTTTTTTATTTACCGTTTTCTTGCAGATTTTTTCCTGGTAGCAAAACACTTTGAGACAGTTATTGTGGGAATTCGAATCAAAAAAATCTCCGTTCACGCGTCACCTGACGAGAAAAAAACCGTGGCAAACAAATAAAATCCTTGCAAATACAATTTTTTTCTCACGGTTTGAATGTTTCCTTCGAAAAAAATTGATATTCTAATGGAAAAAAAGCTAGAAAAAAAGTGGAATTTGAAAAAAATAATAGAATGTTACGTCAGATTTAAAAAGGGAAAAATGGAGAAAGCTATGAAAAAAATTTTTTTCGGTAATCTGAAAAACTTATCGGATTTTTTTAGAGAGTTGCGCTCCCAGAATCGAAAAAAATGAGAAAAAAATTAGGAAAAATTATTTTTATCGAATAATCAGCTTAAGGTAAAGGATAAGTGTTTATTTTTTTGTGATCCTTGGTTTCTATGTTGCTAGCCACGTAGAAATATTATTCATAACTTATAAATTCATGTCAACAAAAAAACATGATACGTTCTTGGACTTCTGTTCCTACAGTTCCTGTGTCTGAAACTAGCTGCCAAACATCAGAAAATGATAGTAGGAAATCGTGGTGACAGCTGGATCTCTAGCTATTTTGAATTCAGGAAGGACGAATCCAAGAAACTTGACATTTGACGCTGTCTTCAAAAAAGGATAATCGCGTTTTTCGAAGCAATGAATATCAAAATCAGATTTGAAATGATTATTTTGATCAGATTCGTCGTAATCATGCCTTTTTTAATTGGATCCCCTATCGATTGATATATCATTCGCCTATTAAAAAAACTCTTCAATACTTAGATACGCAAGTGCCCACCTGCCTACCGTAACCCGGCTACAGTAAGAGGGAATGGCTCAAAAAGTTGGGTCCGCATTTCTGATGACGGACAATTATATTGGATGGAGTTTCATCCGAATTAAAAAAATATTTTTTTATTGTACCCGTTGTTTTTAGAAATCTTTGAGAATAACGGAGACAGCGTGTTAATAGAATAAAATTTATAAAAAACCGAAATTCAAAAAAAAAAGTTTGCTGTTGAGTTCAGAAAAATCGTACTTTTGAACTAATTTTACATTCTTTTTAGGATCTTATCTCACTTTGAAAAATTAGTTAACCTACATGCAATTTCTCAGAGTCCGTGGTCCATTTTGTCTCAAATTTCTGGTTCAGATTTGAAGGCCTATCTTATTTCAGAGGTTAGCTTTGTTTTTTACTTTAACTCTGTTTGAGCTGTTTCAGGGTTCTAGAATGCTTAATTTCTCTTTTCAACTTTGAAAGTGGCTTTTGACGTTTCACCACAGGGCCTCAAAATGCCAAGCACAAACTGTGAGAGCCTAAAGAAATTCTTCAGCTCAAGGTAACTCCATCGCGACCGCAATGGGTTCAAGTAACCTGTGATCAGATTCAAAGCGTTTGAAAACACGTCATGAGATTTTTAATGATTTCGAGAAACTTGAAAAAAAACATTACATGAGAGAGAAAGCTTATAAAACTCTAAATATCATTCAAGCAAGTTTTTAGAAAGTTCTGAATTGTCAAGGTATATTATTTTTTGCCTGACAAGGATGGTCATTTTTCTTTGTGATTTGAAATTTTCAAGAATTCGCTCAAACACTCTGAAGGTGTAGATTAATGTCCCTTAATAATCGATTCCTGCGCAAACTTCTAGTTTTTTCAATATGATATTTCAAACTCGCAAAATATGGGATACCATCTTATCGACCTTTAAAAATGATTATTTTAAAAAAACTAGAAGTTGGGCCACGTAGCGACTAGGGATCTTCAAATTAATCTTTGGAAAAAGTTCGAGCAAATTTGTAAAAATTTCAATCGGATAAGTAGAATCATCTCCCGTCTGAGCACCAAAAAAGGTTTTCCGAACACTTTCGGCTATGCTTTGAGATGTTATAAATTAGTATCCATTTTGAAGTTTGATCTATACTCTCATTGACGTTCCAAATGGTTCATTGGGAAATTTTTATGAAAGATTCTGCCGTCGGGAGTTCTAATCAAAATTGATAACGCGAAGAAAAATGTCAAAATGTTTTTGCCAATCATAAAGAAGGACTGAGCTGATTTCAATCTTTGTTTTTGAAATACAGGATCAAAAATTTTTTTTTAATCAATTTTGTGTAGTTCCTGAGCAAACGAAGTTAATTAAAAAAACAAAGTCATAAGTTCGGTTTTTTCATTTTTCTCATTTTAGGAAAGAGAGAAAAAAGAAAAAAAAAATGGATATGGAGAAAATTATTCGAGGTTGCAGGTACGATTTATAGATTTAGTCAATTTTCAATTTCGCTATTTGAAAAAACGAAAGTTAGGTTTTTCATAAAAAGTCCCGATTTACATGTTTTCTTCCAAAAGTTGATTAATTTTCGGCGATCTCTGTGCTGTGGCCAAAAACGTCGAACAAAGTACGCTGCGTGAAAAATTGGAGATTGTGTCAAATGACTGAAAACGTCGATATAATAAATTATTGAACTTTTTTTTCACAGATGAAAAAGTAGTCGACGGTCACCAAAAGAGGAGCATTGTTTTCCAGTTCTCACAGATCTTTGAAAAACTTGAGTTCCAGTTTACAGTTCTGTTTGTGTGGAGATTAGTGATTTATGTTAGTTTCGTGCATTTGGCTGGAGAGAATGGTATGAAGTTGATGTGATCGGCTGATGGAATATGATTGGATGACTACCATAATATCATGATGTGGCTTTGGAAGTTATAATGGCTGAAATACACTTTCGGAGCCTCCGTTTTAGAAATTAGGCTCCTTTATTCTATGTTTTCTTAGAGGAGTTGATTTATTTTATCATTTTTTTATTGATAATATTGCCAAAGTTGGAAAAGGGTCAAAAAGCTTCATAGGAATGTTCCTTTTAGGATGAAAAGACTCCATTTTTGCTGCCTTTTTGGGCTATTTCATCAGCTCCTATGCGTTATTTTTGATGTTTTTCCCTTTTACACGATTTCTTGAGTTTTTAAATGTCGAGAAAAATGGAAGGCTCGATAAAGGGGCTTTTTTGTTCTCATTTTGCTGTCTGTTTGCGGCTTAATTACACTAAATCTCGAAAAAAAAATGGAATTCTCAATCCTATTCGGTTTCGACCTTTCAGTGGCAAACCGATTCGCGGTTACATTTTTTGAATCAGTTCAAAATAGGCGTTCCTGCATTTAAAAATAAGTAAAGGTAAGGCCAGAATGTGTTGTGGCTGAAGAAATTTCTTGAAGGATACTTTGTCAACGAAAAATTCTTCGCCAAAACCCCAGGAAGAATTTTCGAATTTTTTCATGGTAGTCGTGCAATTTCAACGGTTCAAGTTAGACTCGAAGGGCGTCATAAATCAAGCCGGCTGTATTTTTGTTAAAGATTGGAATATTTCTACAATTCAACGATTTATCATTCAATCGAAACAACAAAAAACTCGTATATATAAAAATAAATACCCATATTTGAGCGGAGAGTTCAGCTTTTTTAAATAAACAACCCGTGTTCTATTTACATATTTTGAACACAACGAAAAAAGCGAAAAAGTTGTTAATGGCATTTTCCGGCCGGTCGCGAAAGGAGTGGCAGTTTCTCTATAGTTGTCACAATCGCGGAATCGCTTGAAACTGTACATCTGGAAGCGTCCGTCTGAAAAAAGCTTCCTTATTATTTTTTCTCTCAAAGATGATTTATTTCTAACCTCTGTTTCTGTAGTACTTCGATCAGTGGTGTCGTAGCTTGAAAGGAAAGAAACGCCAGAATCCGTTAAATCATCATGAGACGAAGAAGTCAGCGTTTCTTCAGTCAAGCAAACTCTTTCGGCGACAGGCTGTACATCTCCCTGAAACAAAATTTCTGCTTTTCAATCCTTTATTTCTTATTTTTGTTTGTTTTTAGGTAAACGTCATATTTTCTGTAAAAAAAATACAAACGAGAAACGAAACATCGAAGTTTGAACCACAAATGATTCTGAGATGGTAGCTGTTACTAAGACAGGAATCCATAAAAAGCGTTGAGACCAGTTTTTTAGTGACTAAACATCATATTTTCCGCCAAAAAGTGACGTTCCTGAGGTAATTAAAGTTTTTCAATGAAAGATTTTAACTGTTAAAACATCTAAAAATTATCTTGCGGATGATGTCTGACTTGATACAAAAAAATCATTAATCAAAATGAAAAGGCTTGACAATCTTATAAAATAAAAATTTTCAAATTCAACCAACTTTAGAAAAACAATAGAATGAAATAATTACCAGGATATCTTCCGGAATTTCAATTTGAAAAAGCTTTCTGAAGAAGTATTTCATCTCGAGGCAACGTATATTGGACTTCACAAGGCATGGAGTTCCCTGCCAGTGGCGAAACTTTGATGTGGCACTGAAATGTTATATTCTAAAACTTGAGATTCTGGTTGAGTTGGACTCCATTATGCTTTGAAGAAAGGAAACTCACGATGCGAAGGTCGTGTTGAGGAATCAGCGCTGTGATGATTTTGTAGACGTTTCCTCCGTTTGGACTCGCGCTTGTGTGGATAAAAACAATCTGAAGATAGTAAATAAGTTAAAGCCTTGATACAGCAGCACTTCATTGCCAAAAAAGATAATTCCTCAATCATCCTTCAAAAAAAACTGACTTTTTCCGCAGCCGTTGTTGTTTTTGCAATCCATTGGAGCATATTTTGCTCGACCAGATCTTGTTCGAACCTATCGCAGTGAACAGCATGATGCGATTCTCTGAAATTCTTTTGAATTTTTCTCTCTGAAAATGTTTTGAACTCACTTGAATGCATGCAGAATTCTTTCAATGTATTGCTCTTCACTTCCGAAAGAATCTGCGCAAACAAGTAAAATGTTGTATTTCGCTGAAAAATTCTTTTCAAACGGAAAGATACAACTTCCTTACTTTTGGAACAGTCGAGGTTGACGTCTTTCTCCGTATTTTTCAAAAAGATCCGTTTATGAGCATTTGGCCGGAACTTATTTGTGAAGAGGCATAGAACGACAAAAAAGACAAGTAAAGATATAAGCACAATTGCAACGAAAAATATATAGAACTGGGATCCGTCATTCAGTTCGACAGTTTTTGAGATAACATGGCTGGAACGGAGCCAATCCTGAACATTTTTTTCCTCAAAAAATGTTATTATCTATTTTACCTTTCTGGTCTCGTAATCAACAGCGGGAATTTTGAAGAATTTGCTTTTCTCGATCATACACATGCAAGAAGAACATGCACAGCTGCCTTCCGTTGAATTCTTGGCAAAAACCTGCGAAAAAGTTCATTGATAATCAGGTGAAAACTTCAGGCAACCTTGATTATAACTTGTTCTCCTCGATTGATGCCTTCGAAAAGTTGGGCAGCCATTCTCTTCTCATTGGGAAAATCTTTGGAAGGCCATTTTCTCTCCTAAAAGCCGTTTGGTTATCTGCAGTCTACGCAACGCCGTCCGTCGCTTCGAATGATTTATCCCTCTTTGTCTATCAAAAAAAGAGGCTACCAATAAAACAAAAATGGCAGTCGGATGGTTTCCGAACCGCTCTCTCTCATCGTAAAAAACTTGCCGTTATCTCCCTAGATTGAAGAATTCGGCCTTCTTTGTTGTGAACTGAAATGACATAGGTCGAAACGCACAGGCTGGGAGGAGCCAGAACGAAATAGGCCTGGACAAAAATGACAGTTGGCTTTTGACTCTGTACTAACTTCAATGCTTCCGCTAGCTTCATTGACAAAAACAGCCACTTCAGAAGCCCAATAGCTTGCGTAGCCTGGAAAAAGGCAAAATGAGAAGCTTAAACACGCTTGATTACCTTTCATTTCAGCGCATTTACGTCCCTGAGGCTTTCTAGGGATGGCAACGGTCGCCCCAGCAAGTTCAGCAACGCTTTTTGATTTGACAAGAACCTGCAAAATTAAAATAAAAGTTGCAACATTTGAGTTTTATAAACCTGCGCTTTGTATCGTTTTCCAAAAGTCAAGACGTCGTCAAAGTGAACGCGAACTTCAACATTCTGAAAATCTCCTTTATTTTCAAACTTTGTTATTTGAGATCAAATCGAGAGCTATCGATTGTTTTCATTAGTCCCACCTTGCTATCCAAACTGTTTTCCTCGTCATGTGCCCTTGACAATGACAAACGGTAAGTGCCTACGACGCCTGAGAAGTCGGCAGTTTCTTCGCGTACGACGATTTCAAAATTGTGAAAGTTTTTCGGTATGTTTTCCATGTTGAACTTCACAACGCCGCTTACAGCCAAGTCGTTGCCGCTTGAGTCGGTCTGAATAAAAACGAAAATTGGAACTTTGAATTTTTCTTTTGATCGAAATTGAAACCCTATTGTAATTATTTAAATATTTACGATGGGATCTTCCTACAAATTTAAAGAAAAAAAGTCAACTTCGTTTTAAAAAAACCATCGATCAATCAATGGAAAGAACGGAAAAATCAATGTTGACGAGAAAAAAACGGTAATGATTCATATCAATCAAAGAAACTTTGATCTTTTTCTCTCATAAAAAAACCCTAGTTTTTTTGAAGTATTTTGGAAGATTTTAAGACAAATAAAAAAAGAAAAAAATTCGATAAAAAAACTATTCGCAAAAAGAAAGAAAAGTTTGAAACGGTAATGATTCAAAAGTTATCACTTTATTTGTTATTCAAAAAGTCAACCAAAAAAACCAATTTTTGAAGATTTTTCGAAGGAAAATTGTACCTTGAAAAAGTGATAGAAGCGAACGTTTTCTGGTCCTCGCCAGTCGGCAAAATCCGCCAAAAAACTTTCGGACAACGTCGCTTCTTCATTCAGACGACAGGATAAAGTGAGGCTCGATGTAGTGCAGGAGAAAGCATCGGATGAGAAGATCAGCGAATGGAATATTAAAAGGTAGCGGAACGGTAGTCCTTTGGAAAAGCGAGCAAATCGGGTGCGGTAGGCCACATCGTTCGAGGTGTTGCGCATCACGCAATGATAACGCGAGAGAGCGGCAGCGGGAGCGTCGTGAGGGACGTCAGAAGGTTTGGTTCGGTAATCTTCCTTTTAATGGCTCTTCTCGTCGTCAGAATTCGTCGACTGTTTTCTTGTCGTTACTCCGCCGATTAGAGATCAACATACACGTTTCTGCAATCTCCCTTATTTTTAGAGTATTTATGAAAGGACGGACGTTGTTTGAAATGAAGAAGTGGACACCTAACGAGGGTATTAGGCGAGAAAAAGGCCGGTCTTTTGAAGATTTGAAGCTCCGCCCAGCGCCTCTAAACACCCAAAAATGCTTATTTGCGAAAAAAACGTCTAAAAAATGACTCGCCCAATTTGAAAACGATAATGAGAGCTGGATAGCGCATAACAAAAATAAGTTACAGCTTAAAGCTCGGAAAAATTATTTTTTCCTTTTTCTTCTTACTAAATTTTTGATACTCACATCTCCCTTTTCAAAGAAAATTTGTATTAGACTAAACCGCATCACTCTAGTTTCAAAAACCTCAGGCACTGGCTCTCTTTTCCGGAGCCGTCAAAAAACCTAGACGATTACTGACGCACGCGAGAATGATAAAAAGATCACAAAATCACGGGAAAATCAGGATTTTTTCAACTTTTGTGCACGGCGTTTGAGAAATATTACCGCAATCTCGCTGCAAAAAATGAGTTTCAAAAAGGAAACAGTCTAGTAACTTGAAAAAGAGTAATGAAGTCGATTACGTACAGTGGAAGTGGAATGGACTTACACAAATTCGATCAAAAGTGCGACTGACTAAACTAGAAAGAAAACACTTGTCTCATTCACGACTTTCGATGTTTGATGAACAGAAAAGGTTTCTGTAGAGTATGCCTGTAGAATTCAGGGAACAACTTGATAGAAAGCTCGGACGCAAATTTGGAGTTTGAAAACTGATAATCTCAACATTTATATAAATATTCTAGACATGAAATTCAAAGTCTATTGAAGTTATTCCAACATAAAAAAAACTTTTCGCAGCTTGATTCAAGTTTAAAGCAATCGAAAGGACAGCACACAGCCTGCCTTCTGATAACGTTTACATGAACTAAGAAAGTGATAAGATCGAACAAAAGGAGACACGGGACTGGGTCGAATTGCAAAGAAAGGTAAAAACATTGAGATTCGAGTCAAAGCTTTTTTTCAATTTTAATACTTACTGAAAAGTGTTTTACTGCATTTATTAAGAAAAAAAACCTGAACAACATCTTTTTGTTTGATAAGGAAGCTTGAGAAGGTTGGAAGAAAAGAAGAGAAACAAATCGATGCAACGTGACAAAAGAAACCTAATCGAGAGATATGGATCTTTTGAGAAGACGCCAGGGTGCTGACGTTTGTCTATCGGTAGAGAAAAATGAATAAAACCAGTCGAAAAAAAGTTTGAATTTTGCAAAAAAAAAAAAAGAAAAGTTCATATAAAAAAGAATCGTTATCTTGAAATATTTTTAGAACTAAATCTCGATTCTTTCTCAATCCAAGAAGGCGTTTTTAATAAAATTCACGCAACATAGAGGTTATGATTTGAATTGGACCGATCGAAAAAACCGAGAATAAAACAAACGGACAGAGAAAAAAGACAATTTAGGGCCGAAAAAGGCGTCCATTGGTGATATGATTGCGCTGAAAACGTGTTTTCTGTCTAAAAGACAGTATCGAAGAGTTTTTTGTAATGTTTCTGTGGGTTTTACGACGTCGTAACTAATTGGTTCAAAACAATGTGGGCAGCGATTTTCTAAACGACATAATTTTGGAATCTCTCTTTAGAATGAGAATGCTACGCAATTTATAAAAAAGGTTTGATTTTATGAATATTGACAAAGTTGATTCTTGGGAGTAACTAAATATAACATCGTGACCCTTCAGAGTTTCGAGAAAGTTACAACACTGCCACAAATGATTTGAGGGGTGGGGAACAACTATTTTGAGAAATAGAAACATTTTCAGAGGATTTTCGGTGCTAAAAGCGCATCGCTAGCTGAAAAATATCGTTGGGTTCATTTTTTTCCATAAATGAAGAAACGATTTAGAGGATTGTCCCTTGGGAATACTTCAGGCAAATCCTTGGAAGGTTTCGGTAACCAGCACGAAATTAAAAGATTTTGTGAAAGCTTTGGGCAGGTGTTTAGATGGTAGTTTGAAGGTCTTTGGAAGGTAAGAAACGGAAACTTCCAGCCAGAAGCCTCCCAGCAGGCTTCTGGAAGGTGAAAGAGGTGTTGGCTAGCTATGTAGAAGGCTCTTGACCAATTGCCCGAAACCTTCTGAACGCCTTTTGAGGATCCGGAAGCAGAAGCTCCCCGACTTTTACCTGAGAATACAGCTCGATGGAAATAAGCGAACACTTCTGGAGTGAAGTGCCCGACTCGAAACGACTTGAGCGCAGTTAAATTAAAAAACTGTTAGATGTCAGGTTCATTCCATGGAAGTATACACGAGAATGATACAATGTGCGAAAAATAACAAGAAACAAAATATCGAAAAAGTTTTGTAAGATTGAAAAGCGGTAATTTTCTTTTTGAAATCTCAATCTTACGAAAATGATTTTTTTTTTGATAGGAAAAGGCATTTCGTTTTGAGTTTTTCTCTCATACCTCATAGTCTTAGCAAATTTCAAAAAAAGTACAGATAATGCCGATATGATTTGCTTAGAGTTTTGGTTTGATTTTTGGATTTATGAGAAAAATAATTTTAACGTTTCGGAAGTTGAAGGATGTCTTGCAAAAGGAAATTTTAAGTTGCTCGTGGGATAAGCAAAAACTGTTCATTCACAGTTTTCAGAAATGTTGAAGTTGAAGTACATTTACTCATTATTACTTTTTCTTACTCCATTTTATCATTGGATCTTTTATCCTACTGTTACTTCAAATCATACCTTTTTCGAGTAATCGAAAAGGAAACGAATATAAGTTCCATTGAGAATTTTGTGTTTGCTCGAGAGGCTTGGTCCTTCTTATCACGCTAACATTATTCCACACCACGACACATGGGACTTTTTTTTGTTTATTTCTTGCCACTGTACATTTATATCAAATATGTGCCTGCTTGAATCTCACTACCAAATTAGCTTTGTGATCTCATGTTGCATAAAGTAGGCGAAATAGAACAATTGGAGAAATCGGAATGCGGCACCAGTCATTTATGACGATGTGGAAAGAGCTTCTTATCGTTCTCCTCTCTTGATCAGCACGTTTGAAAAGTCTCAGCATAAACTGTGCCCTTTCTCGCCTTTTCGAAGTAATAGAAAGACTTCAAAAAAATTTTCTTTTAATTTTTTTCGAAAACTTGACACAGTTTAGAAATGAACCGTCTGCCGCCTCTCAACTCAGCTTCTTCTTTTGGCTCTGATCCATCGGTAATCGTTCCATGTTTCATATTATGTACTGCGTGCGTTTTTAGAATTACTCTTACAAAGAAAAAACAACTGCGCATCACGGAACAGACATTGTGCATTTGAACGCCGGTGGCAGGAGGTTGAAGCCACGACCAAAAATGGAAGAAAAGAGTTTTTCAGATTCACCACCTTGTTAGACACACTCGTTCAAGGGAAATCTACGTTCTTCCTGAACTTCGTGCGCGTAGATCAAGTCTCTGGAAAAGTGATCATGAATCACCAGCGAGTTTCGGTAAGACCCGACTGCTTTTTTTTCTAATTTTGATTATTTTGATTAAATGTCTTGTCATAGTTTGAGTAAGAAATGTCAGAAAGACGAATCGGGAGCAATTTTCATCAATCGCGACGGGAAACTTTTCTCGTATGTTCTGCAATACATGAGAGACGGTCGAAACACCGTTCTTCCAGATGACCAGAACCTTTTGAAACGTCTGAGGGTGAGTTTCATCATTCGATTTATATATTTTTCAAACGAAGAAGGGCTTTAATGTAAGGGTATAATACACAAGAGGAAAAAATCCGTACTTTTCCGAGTTTTCGATCTTGATGTTTTCTAAAACATTTGCATAGGTCCTCCGTGTGTGGTCCGAATATTGTGGAGACAACGGCGAACCGCGTAACAATTGCAAACGCTGCTTATAGCAAGTTTCTCACCTAAGCAAATTTCAGCGGGAGGCCGAATTCTTCGGAATAGAAGGATTGAAACAGGCAATCAATTCTGCCCTGATCCAGCGCAGAACGTCGGCAGAAGACGAAGATCAATCCGACATCGCGCAGATTCGCAATTCGGTCAGCCAGATTGCTAACAACCTCTACTACAATGGCTTCAAGCGTTAGTCCCGTGTTGTGGGAATAAAAACATTTATATTGTCTTTTCGTACCCTTGCAAGAAAGAAAAAAGCACAGATGAAAAGTTCAACCAAAGATTCTCTGAATGTTTTTTGAACTCTGTCTGAAGACTGTGATTGGAAATTCAATTGATTTGATTAAACTTTATCAGAACAGGTTTGAAACTGCATTCCTTATCAGAAAAAAAGAGAGTCATCCCAATCTTCTCAATTTTGTTTAGTATGAACAGATTAGGTCAACGACAAAATGAATTAGTTTTTCCTGTCAAGAAGAATTTTGAGCAATTTTCAGTTTTCAGATTCTCCAATATTGAATAAATAATAATTTATATTGCACGCGTAAACATTGAATGGCAATAAATAACGATTATTATGAGTTTCAATAGATTACATGGTGATAAGGTTTTTCGGCAGGACGATCTCCATCATTTGGACGATTGTGTCCATGCCCATCGGAACTTCGCGCTGAAAATTGTTCTTTTTGTTGAACTGGAAAACGCTTGAATTTACCTCCGACGACGCGCCGAAGATACCATCATACAGCTGGTTGAAGTAGTCAACGTACTGCAAATGAAATTTTTTTTCTTTTTTTTTTCGAATCAGTTCATACCGAGAAGAAGGAGTTTTGCAGAGAGTGACTCTCCACAATAGTGTGGCACGAGGCGTGAATGTTATTCACAAGGATCTGAAAAGTCGTCAATTTTTCTTAGAACAGCCAGTTTTTCGTACTCTTCCGGTGGAAGTCATGGGAGAGTAGATTCCAGTAGAGTTGACGGTCGAAACTCGGTCCACCTTGGTCAACAAGACTTTTTTCTGAAGATTCATATCTATTCCGGAAAATACTTCAGAATCAAACCCCATCGACTCGGTATAGACAATCGCCTTCCTTGACTTCCTTGGCGAACACAGAAGCACGAGCAATGTCCTTAGTAGACACCTCTCCGGATTTTTCGCATTCTGTCTTGTAGATGTAGTGCTCGGCTGTCAATTTCAACTCGCTTCCATCTTCCAACTCGAGGCTGAATTCATAGTTATAACGGTTGAATAGAGAAGAATCTCACCGTTGGAATTGCGCAAACTGTTCTGGAACCTTGTGCAGCCAGAAAGTGACGGGGACGTTTTCAACGCCGTTTTCTCCGATGCTTTGAACCCAGTCGCCAACTTTCAATTCATCCATTCGCTTGGCAGATCCATCGAGCAGTTTTACCTGAAGCTTTTTAACTTGCATGGAAGTGTGTGGATCGAAAACCATGGTGTCATCAGTGAAGCAGTAGTATGGACTGCCTCCTCCTGCGGCTCCAGCTGGGTAGTAGACCTGTGGAGGAGCGGCTGGCTGAGGTGGGACGAAAGGCTGAGGAGGAGGTTGAGGGAAGGCTTGTGGTGGCGGTTGTTGAGGGAACTGTGGAGGAGGCTGAGGGAATTGTTGAGGAGGCTGAAAATTCAAATTGCCCTAGATCCATCCATCTTATAAAGGAATTTCGAATTGAGAAACTTGAAAAACAGCTTTTTCCTGACAGAGATATCAATTTCCAAAAAATAGCCGTATTTACTCACAACGAACTGCTGTTGAGGTGGTGGTGGTGGTGGCTGCTGGAAAGGAAAAAATGAAAAGACATTAAGTTTTTCTAAGTTACCTGAGCAGGAGCCGGCTGTTGAAGGAATCCAGGCTGAGCGACGATTTCTTCAACAACAACGTCTTCACCGAATGGACCCTCGACGTTCTACAAAAAGAAAGTTATGAAGTTTCGGGAAGTTTTCAGTACATTGGTTGCGGCGTTGTTATCGCCTGGCAGTGGGATGGGGTCTTCTCCGTTCACAGTCGGAGCTTGGAATGCAAACGAGTTTCCTTTGGAGACTTTGCCGAACTTGTTGAACTCACGGATGGCAGCTTCCGAAGTGATGATTTCATCTGAAATTCTTCTGGTTTATATCAAGATTTGATTATTGCTGTTTTTTGAACATTTTTCTTTTAATTCAAACGCCGAAACTCAACAGAAAGGAAGTAAAATAAGGATTGACCTCTTGTTACAAAAGAGGTTTTTTCTCATGCAAAAGTTCACCTGCAACGTTGCTGAACTCCTGGACAGGAAGGCATGGGAACCGGCGGACGGCAACTTCGTAGAAGACAGATCCATCAGCGTTGAGCTTCTTCTCGACGTTGCTGATGTAGTCGAAGGCGTACTGGCGGTTGTCCTTGGTCACTTCTCCTCCGATGACAATCTGTCCTGGAGCCACGACAGCGATTCCTCGGTCAGTCGACAAACGCAGTGGGTCCCAGGAGCAGCATTGGAGGACGGTTCTGAAAGATGGTACCTTTAGAAAAGTTTGTTTTCCGGAAAAACGGACGGTTGAGAGGAAGCGTTGGTCAGTGGTGCGATTCCTCCTACCCATTGGTTCTCGGAAAGGCATTGGGTCGACTGATAGGTTCCTTCACAGATCTGTAAAATCATAATTAGTAAGGGTTTCGAAACGATAAAATTTAATTTACTGCTTTTCGGACAACCATTTAAGAAAATCACGGAGGGAATTAGAAGGACTTTCCTCGGACGTGAATGTTTAATCGAGTTTGAAGGGCACCGGTCATTTGTAAAGCCCCCGAAACGAGTTCACTTTCTCTTTCACGCTTGAGATCAAGCACGAGGAAATTTCTTTTCTTTCTAACCCTGCCCATGCGGAGAGGAGGAAAGAAAGTCTCGCTCGAACCTGCTGGACAAACGACAGCTTAACGATTTGAAAAAAAAGACATCTCCTAAAAATCTTGATTCTGACGCTTTCCGAAAGAATTTCTCCGAAATAAGACTTTTTTTTTCATTTTCATCGATTTTTGATCGGCATTTTGTTAGATTCAGATCAAAAATCGTTATGAAATCGCGAGAGGAATAAAATTTTTGTGGGTTCTTTTTTTATATTGAAAAAAATCAGTCAGAATTTGACCCGACTTTCTCTAACTTTTCCCTTATTTTTCAATTTTTTTCTTTCCCTTATGTTCTTTTTCTAACAAACACTTTTCTCTACAAATTATTTCTAAATTATCGTTTTTTTAGCAATATTCTTAACGTCTAGCAGTTCATTTAATCGCACTGAAACAGGAAAAAAACATTTCAATGTTCTTGGAAAGGAATTTGGCGCCGCCATGCTTCTATCGGTCAAGCCAGGAAACGCGTTTCTGCGCTCCCTCCAAAAAAGAAACACAGGATAATAGGAAAAATATTGAGGTCAACGCGGCGTTTCTCCATATTGGAAAATTGCTTCAAATTGAAAAATGCGTACTTTTCTTAGTCATAATACTTCGAACTCCTACTCAACTGTTTAGAGTTTTTTGTACTTTTTCTAAAGAGAAAGAAAATGCTTACAGCTGTCTGCTTGGAGTAATAACGAGAGTCGCTTGGATGGAATGGTGGGACACTGCTGCGGTCTTTCCGGAAGAAGCCATCAGGTCTCTTGTTAATGCTGAAAAAGTAAGGCTTGAAATTTCATTTGAAATCAACTTTCTTCTCACAATATTTTTCTCTAGTAAATGAGAGCTTCCCCAGAAAAAGCAAAGTTTTTCGTTTCAAAAAGCTCTTGTAGAAGGGATTTTTATTATGATTAGGAAATTTTGAACCGTTGTTGTAAGGAATTTTCGAGTTAAACAACACAAATTTCAAGTTCTTATGAGCTATTGTCTTAACAAATTGCGACGAATGTACAATTTCAAGTGAAATATGTTCGAGAAGGTTCAAAAACGAAGACAGTTTGAAAGCTAGTAAGTTCAAAATGTGCAGCATACCTTTCAAGAAGCTAGCTCCAAAAAAATTAAATAGAAATCATTGATTTTCTTTCATTATTTGAGAGATATTTGGAAGTTAAAAAACTCCATTGCAACGAACCGGTAGAAATTGGCAGAGTTGCTGATTGGAGTTCCTTTTGGGCTCCAACCAAAACAAGATGGTCGAGCACAACCCAATACTGGCTGTCCGTCGGGAAGGGTCTACAAAAGCCTTTACTTCGAAAAAGAAACGGAAACTTTTACAAACTTCAAAACTGAAAGGAATTCCTGAGTTTCCACAGAAAGAAGCAAAAGTTGCTGTGGTGGTGGCGAGAAGCACGGTTAAAAGACGCATTTCTAAATCGAAAATTCTCAAAATGAGATACGAATTTTGAGAAAAATCAAAAACGGAAGAATAAAGCCCAAAGGCTGATAGAGGACAGACGTATGATTGTTGGTGGCCGAGGCTTTTATTTATGCCTGACCAGCTTCACTCTCGTACCGTCCGTTCCTCATAGGTGTGGGCGGAGCCTGCCGCTCACCTCTAGCCACCTATTTCGTATCTTCAGGCTTTTTGGGGCTAAAGATCTCGCCGCCGCTGCTGAATGGTTTTCATAAGAAATCTTGATCAGCTTGTCTAGAAGTTTAGCAAAATCATGATGGAAGGGAAGAATGCAGTTTGTACGGGTTTGGATACATACTGAGCTCGAAAGGTATTGACCTTTCTCAATTTTTTCCAACTTTTAATGAAAATTGTGGTCTTTTTCAGATGTTACTTTCAGATGATCGGAGAGTTGGACTCTTTCTTCCAAATTTTGACATCAAATTTTATAAATATGGAAATGCATGTCGAAATTAAAAAAATTAATTTTTTTAAATTTCAAAATTTTTTTCAGGTTTTCTCGGGAGCAAATTATAAACACAAATAAAATAATAGTGTATGATAAAATATCCTTCCAAGGAAATGTGAACATGGAATCTTATAAAAGTTCGCTCAAACTTTGCATGATTTAACAGAAATTCCTTCCAGTTACCTGAGCAAGTTTTTATTTTAAAAGATATGATTTTGGTCGTATTTATCAAATAATTTTGCTGAAGCTCCATAATTTGCAATTACGAGACTTCGAACCTCCAGAAATAAACTTTTGAAAACCTAGAAATATCTTCATTCGAACCTTTGCAAAAGGTTAGTTTTTTGAAAACTCCCAATTCCACCCAAACTGACCTTCCTTGTAAGGAGTTTCATAGCTTCAGTTTTAAGGCCTGACTTCCTGAATTGTGGCGAAAACAATGATCTTCATATCCAAACGGTATCTAAGACGAAATTCCCTGAAAAGTCAACAAGCTTCTCCAAACAAAACTTGGAATAACATTTTCGACTTCAAATTGTCATTTTCTTTCTTACAAATTTCATTTTGCAAGTTTTTTCACATCATAACTTTGATTCCAATTTTTTTTCACTCCGTCAAAAAAAAGAAGAAAAACTCAAAGCAAAGCCGACTTGTAGGGGAACGATTGATTGCTTCGAATTTTGTCGCTATTCTCTAAGAAGTATTAATTGATCAATATATTTTCGAGGTTACCAAAAAAGAAGTTTCTTTTTAAGACAAGTTTTTACCGTCTTGAAGATCCTAGAACGGAGGCCGACTCATTCAGGGGAAAAAATGCCGCCCATTTGTAGCTGATTGGTCGAAACGATTGATCGCGTCGAAATCTCGCGACTCTAAAAGAAACTTGCGCCTAAAGCCTTTTTTTGTCTTTTTTCGGGCTTGTAACAAGGAATTTTAGGGTGTCCCCTTTAACCGAAAAGGCGAACGGAGGAGGAAAACTTGAAGAAATTGCCCGAACAATAAATGGAGGTTTATTGAGTTCGTCTTTGCGCTGTGAGAACTTGCGTTACTCGTGGGATCCTATTTCGATCCTATTCCGATCTGCAGGGAAATGGCTTCTGTGTCCTGTCGCGGTAGTAATTGCTTCAGGTGTGGTTTTAATTTTTTTTTTTTTGAGGTTTAGACCTGAGCTAAAACTTTTTTTTTGCACGGTTTGAAAAAGCTCTCTCAAAATGAAGTTTTTGCTTATGTTTCTTATTTTCATGGGACAACTTTTGGAATTCTTTTTTTCGCAATAACTTGAAACAAAGCAAAAATTTTAACGATACGCTTTTTTCCCTGACTTAGAGAGCGATCAAATCAAAAAATTTATTTTGTAACTTCAGATTTTTGCAATTGAAAAGCGACAAACAAATAGAAATAATTTTTCAACAGTGATTTCTATGAATAAAAATAAAAAAAGATCACTATATTGGAACAATTATTAAAAAAATGACACAATGTGCTATAATAAAAAAACATTTCATGTCAACCAAGTGAAACAGTTATGCAAATTATTTTTCGAATATATTCCTTTTATTAGATTGGAAGTAAAAGTACAGTGGTCTGTAAAAAATTAGCTTGTACCCTGGTGATACCTTTGGAAAAAAAACTATCAGTTCACACAAAAATTTCATGAAAATTGATTAGAGTGATCGTCGACTTTTTGAAAGCTTTTGAGGATGAACCCTACATGATTTTATCTTGAATTCTATCAATTTTCAGGTAATCACAGTAGAAAGAACCTTTCTTGCGAGGAAAATATCACTGATTGCGTTAGAGAAGCGAAGAAGATTGCCACAAAGAAGACAAATGAGCAGCTGAATGACGTGAGTACTGATAATGATAAACAACAAAGTCTTCAAAAACGTGCTGATCGAATCCCTCGCTGTGGATCAACTTCAGACCTGCGCAGTTGGCCAGAACTCCTGAATCATCATTTCCTCTATTAGTAGAAGATATAGTAACTACCCATGAAAACATCATCGAGGTGAACCAGAGGCGCTTTGCACACGTTTTCCAGTAGTAAACTCGCTCCTTCTCGAGAAAGAAGAAAAGAAGAGCCCTGAACATGGAAAAAAAATAAGGTTTTGCAAATAAAAGCTGAATTTTTCTTCCTATTTTCAAAAAAAAAATAAAAAAGTGTTAAATTGAACGAACCTGAACAAAGAGAGGATAGCACAAATTAGGGTACATGGAAGATGGGACGTGCCACGGCAACCAAGGGAGGAAAATTCTTGGGTATCCTCGAGAAACTTTTCCGAGCATGAGTGGTTCATCGGACATATCCAAAAGCTGAAATAATTTTTTTGAAAAGGAGTCCAATCATTTTTGATATTGCAGTGCCTTCAAACTCAAAAATTTCAGACTTCCTTTGAAGAATCAAGTACTTCGTTTAATCCAAGCCATTCGGTGGTATGAAAAAAACACCAGCGAAAGTTTAAACGGCGACTTTTCCGATTTTTTCATATCGCTAGGGAACTTTCCGACGGCCACCTTTCCGACGAATCTTTTTCCGACTTTTTTTCTCGATAAATCTTCGTTTTAAATCTCCCTATATAAAGTAAGTAGTTGGTTAATGATTAAAACACAAAGAAAAAGAAAAAAAAACAATGTTTATAGATGTTTTATAAACCGAAAACTTAAGGGAAAAAAGTCGGAAAGGGATCTGTCGGAAAGGTGGCCGTCGGAAAGTTCCCTAGCGATAGGAAAAAATCGGAAAAGTCGCCGTTCGAATTTTCGCTGGTGGTTTTTTCATACCACCAGCCATTCACTGACTTTACTGTTTCAAAACTTCACATTTTTTTGAGCAAAGATACAACTTCAAAATAATTTTTTTGAAAAATCAGTGAATTTTTTTGTTTTGAATAATTTAGAAAAACTTTTCTCATAAGGGTAGTAGAAAATTGTATCTTCCTGTATTCATTTTTAATGATTTATCAAAAAAAGTCTTCGAGGAAATTTTTGACATTTTTTTCGTGATTATTGATATTTTTGATGGTGTGTGATCAAATCAATAAAAGCCGCCATTTCTCACAATCACTACATCCGCTTTTTGAATCGCCTACAATTACCGCGCGCCAATTGCACAGGCCATGCGCACTGGCCACACCCGAGGGCCACCTGTTCGAGAACAGCTTGGGACAACGAAAGACTATAGAACAGGAGCGAACGGAAGAACCTGCTCCAGTGCTGTTGCATTTACGATGGTGTCGTCGTTGGTGACTATGATTTGTTTGACCGTCGGCATTTCGGTCAACACGAATCCGTAGATTGCCATCATTTTCCAGGACAAGTTGTGGTAAGAGTCTTCGAAGTCGAATTGCAGAATATCTGAATTGTCAAGCATCTATGATATTATTTTACAATTGTTATACGTTCAAAGGTCTGGGAAAGTTTTTAGAGGCCACTATAGTAGTCAAATTAATGGCCACTAAAGAGGTAAAAAAAAAGTTTTTTTTTAATTTATCAGAGTTCCTGGAAAGAATAATGGATGAAAAACTACTGAAGTGTCCACTAAATAGAGAACCTCTATAGTGGCCACTAAAACGGAGAATAGTAGCCACTATAGAAGTGGCTTTAGTTGCCGCTTTAGTGCCCTCTCCAAGTAATCCTTGGCGAGCCTCTAGAGTGGCCACTAAAAATTTTCCCAGGTAATTAAAAGCATATTCGACTTTCGAATTTTCAAACTACTCTTGAAACTTCGAATATAAGATGCGTGGCATTAAAAAAGAGATTCAAAACTCAGCTAAAAGGCAGAATTTTTCTCTCCTTCTCAACAAAGTTTCATCACGCTGCATTTTTCTGGCCTTGTTATGCTTTCTCAAACGGCTCATAAAAGCATCCTATTTTATTCAAAAAAAAGTTAAAATTCTTGGGACTAGAAATCTTTTAACTGAAGTTTGTACTGCATTTTTTCGAACTCAGCCAGCGAATAATGAATAATTAAAGCAACTCTACCGTTATGGACGGCGGCTTCGCTAGACAGAGTATCGTTCAAAGATGTGGCGCACACGAAAATCACCGGCACCAACTTTTCTACCTGGAAGTTTAACTTGATTTTTATAAATGAAAAATAAAAGTTTTCCTTCGAAATTGATTCGAAATACTTGAGTAATATTCCTACACTTTGAAGGATTTTCCGTTCTTAATCTTCTCGTTCTTATTCGCGTCCTGCTTTTTTTTTATGACACATCTTCTCGTTTTAATCGGTTTTAATCCTTTTATAGCAAATTTTTTGCACTGCAGAAAATTTTTCACCACCCTGGCCATTTTCCTGTTTAGAAGCAGAATATTTCAGGACTTTGACTCACATAGGATTTCCAAGTCTTCCGAATGAAGTTGCGATAATCTGGAGATCCAGGTCCAGAGCGGACCACAAATACTCGTTCGAGGTTTTCAGGAAGCTTCGGTCGGATCAGAACCGGCGGCATAACGTCCAGTTCGCATTTCGAACCAGTGGGGGTCCAATTTGGGAAGAATTTGTTAATGCCTGAAATTCCGAAGATGGAAGAAAATGTTATCAGCAGTTTGGAACTTTTATGGTAGTTCAAGACTGTATAAAAAGGTTTTGAAAACTGGTCAAGTGTTTTTTTTTCCCTATTTGAAGAAACGAAAGTCATTGAGCCAAGAAAAGAAGATAAAGCCAAAATGGGCAAGATAACTATTTTCGAAAATATCCGTTCATTAGTGGGCAAAAGTATACTGTACCCTGGTAACACTAGAAACTTCGAGGAGTTTTTAAAAAAATTTCCTAGGAAAGTTCTTTATTCAACTTTTTTTATTAAAAATAAAAACTTATACATGTTGGAAAGTCCGATGCCAATGGTTCGGAAGATAACAAATCGCTCTGCGTGTAGCAGAGAGCTCTGAGCGGCAACAAGCGAGACTCCAAGTAGTTGGTCAGCTGAAACAGAATAAATTTGATTTTCTTTATTTGCAACAAGCAAGATAACTAGTTATACTTCGAGACTTTGAAAAATAGAAGTATCAATCAGAACGCTCTTCTGAGTACCAGAGGAAGGTGATACTAAAAGATTCAAAAAGTGTTGTAACTTATTTACCCGGAGCCATCGATCGCAAAGAGAAGTCGAGCTATTTTTTTGAACATTTTTCGTAACGTTCCACTTTTGTCTTGTTTTAAAAAATTTCAATCGATAGTGCAAATTCCAAAATATACAGAGAACTTGAATACTCGAAACCAAGCATAAGTGAATTTAGGGAATACCATGAAAATAGTAGCACCTCTGTTTCAAATTTGTAAATGTCCAGTCTTAGGGCTCGCCGTAGCGCAATATGTATGTTGTGTGCCTGTCTCCGGTCCACAGGGTCACAAGTTCGATCTTCGTCTCGACCCAATCAAAGGGTTTAAGAAACGTTGGTAGTGGGTTACCACGACTTCAAAGTCCCCAGCCGCCACACACAAGGAGGGATATGTAACTAGAGCCAGTCTACTGATTATCACAGATATCAGGACAGGACCTCGGCTAATCGACTTGGGGCGCCGACGCCGCTCAGGCGGTACAAAGGCGTAGAAAGAAGAAAGAATAAAAAGAAAAGTCCTGTCTTAGGCCGATTCACATGGAAGACCAGCACCGAAAAAATCAAAAAACTCACAAACAAGTAGGGGATGACCCAAGAAAAGAGCAGCAACAAGAGCTTGAAGGGAGACAGTGCCAGAGCACGCCGTTGAAGCAACGGCTGAAAACTCAGACGTACCAGCTTCCGCACGACGCGCATCTATGCCGCCAGCAGATACGATCTGCCAGCGGCGACACGAAAATTCCGTCGCTCGCCTCTTTTGACTCTCCAACCTGTCCATGAGCTCTAATCGGTCAAAGTCGACCCAAAACATACTCCAATCTCTTTCTTTTCCTTCAAATTTGGGCCGACGTCATGGACCTCCACGCCTCCGTGTCCTTTTCGCAATTCTTCTGTTCCTTCGTCCCAGAAACAGTTGCGAATCGAGATTCGATCTGTTTGTCGTGACGCTTTCAACATTTCTGGGGAACTTTATATCCTTCGTCGGAGTGACCGAAAACCTTGCAGATGATTTGTTTGTAGACTAGTGTCTATTTTTAAAAAAACTGACTTTCTGTTATAACGGAGACAACAAAGCTGCTCTTACCTATCAATTTGGAAAAGCTTGATAATTTTTTTTCAGTTTTGATGTCTTGTTATGATAGAACCTCTGCATTTAGTTGAAGTTCATTTTGAAAACAGCATCCACTAAACTGTTTCAAAGTCCTTAGATTGAACCAATCTCAAAAAGTATTTACTCATGAACAACTATTTTTTTCAAACTGAACTAATTCTAATCTGGGTTTTCATTGGAAGGAATATTCTCGAAATTAATTAGTTCTAAAAAAAATACATGTTTTTTTAACAATTTTCTGAGTTTGAGCTCATCCATTTGAAGTAAATAAAGTTCCATCGTTTTATTTCTTGCATAAAAATTTTTCCCTCGTAAACATGTGAATCTGAAAAACTTGAGAAAACCATTTATTGCATTCGAACAAAAAAAAAATACCAAGAACAAGTGATAAATATAAAAAATACGAAACATCAAGCAATTACAGTACTCCACACATAAATTTCGAAATCCAAAAAAATGAAATTTTAGAGGAAAAAAAGTTCTTTGGATAAACATTACATCTCTATCATTCCAAAGCAGAACGAAAACCACAAAATTAACACAAAATAACCAGTGTACAACTTATAAAAATTAAACAAAATATACACTTTCCAATACAAAACTGCAGTGCACACTGTTATTAAAGGCGCAGCCTTGCCGGAATGAAGGTCTCGTCACGCGCTGCGCATTCAAAATTTAGGAATCTCCCGTTTTTTCTTTTTTTTAACATTATTTTAATATAAAAATTTATTAATATTTGAATTTCAGCGATACTGATTGTACTTTCATTCAACCAATACAATTTTTCACATATATTTTTTTCCGTTAAAAAAATATTAATTTTTCGGTTTTCATGCGTTTCACCGAAGAATATTTTTCAGGTAATCACAACGTAAAAATGGCCCCACCAACCCAATCTTCGGCTCCCAAGAAGGTTCAGGTAATCAAACTTTTTTTTGAATATTCGTTTTTAGACAGTAAAGAAATATTTTTTTTTTCTCAAGTCAATGTATTTTTTTCAGACCAAGAAAAACGCCGAGAACATCAACTCGCGTCTTTCCATGGTTATGAAGACCGGAAAGTATGTGCTCGGATATAAGCAGACCCTGAAGAGCCTGCTCAACGGAAAGGCCAAGCTCATCATTTGCGCCAACAACACTCCTCCCCTCAGGTTTCTTTTTTTGATTTTTTTACCATTTTACAATTCAATTAAGAGCCTATCAAAACAGTTGAAGAATGAGTATTTGACAAAAAAAAAACCAAGGCGCCAGAAGTTTTTTTTGTAAAATTAAACATTTCAGTAGTTACTATCCTATCCTTGAATGCTCTTCGATATTTTCCAAAGCCACTCAGAAGAAAATGGAAATTTGTGACTTGAACTCGCACATTTCAATTTCATGTAATGATCATGAATGATCAAAAAAAAAAAAATCAAAACAGCAAAAATGTTGTTGCTCACTTTTTTAATTCTCATTTTTGATTTTTCTGGGTTATTGTTGGTAATAAATCAATTCTGTTTGCTGGGTTTTTGACTTTTTTTAAATCCAAGTGTATAAACCGTAAAAAGGAGTATTTTATTGGATTTTTTTTTCTTTTTCGTCCTGCTATTTTGTGAGCAGCGTAGGCGCCTCAAGTCAATTAGCCGAGGTCCTATCTAGTTATCATTGATAATTAGTGGCTCTAGGGACATTTCCGACCTTGTCTGTGGCGACTGAAGATTTTTGAAGTCGTGGTTTTCCAGTTCCAAATTTTTTTGAACCCGTTGGTTGTGTCAAGACGGGGATCGAACTTGTGACCCTGTGGACCGTAGACAGGCACACAACCTGTTGCTCTACGGCGTAAGAAAGAAACTTATTATAACTGGTAATTGCAGAAAGTCGGAGATCGAGTACTACGCTATGCTCTCCAAGACCGGTGTCCACCACTACAACGGAAACAACATCGAGCTGGGAACCGCCTGCGGAAAGCTTTTCCGTGTTTGCACCCTTGCCGTCACCGAAGCCGGAGACTCGGACATCATCCGAAGCACTCCCAACGAGACCGCCTAAATCCCTCCGTTGTTCCTTCGTTGTATACCTGCCAAATTGTTGTTTCCAATAAATTGTTCTGATTAATTCTTTTGTTTATCTGTGGGATCCGTTCATTACTGGCTATTACTTGATTGTGAAAATCTTTTTGAAATTTTTGCAAGAAGTCGATTAGTTTGAAAGCTTGAAAACCAAGAAAAAATATTTTTCGAAGAAGTTTTGCCATAGTTCTCATAGAGTCGAAACAGATTTACAAATATAAATTTTTTTGAAAAAGCTGATTTTTAGCGTAACATTTTTTTCTAAGACATTTTTAGATAATATAGTCGATATACCTGAAGCTTTTTTTATGTCTAAGATTCCGCGTAGCCGTTACAAATGCTCTATTTTTCATAATCCCGGAATTGCAAACTTTTTTTTTGACCTGACAGAACTCACAAAACGCATAATTCGAAAAACAGAGGACCTGTAAAATTCAGCTTTTGAAGGGTTTTGGATATATTCATAAAAAAATTCGGGGTCTCCAAGTGGGAAGGCCCAGTCTTAATAAATTGCATGACAGAAACCCTTCTCATTTGGTTAGTTCCCATGAAAATTTGGTGCTTTCTCGGCGTTTTCTGCATAATTTTTGATTTTTAAAACTCGTCATGATAGATTCTTTTAAAATTTCACTCACCGTTTTTTACAGAGATTCTTTGACGAGCGTTTGAAACTTTGTTGCCAAATAGATTTTGCTCAAATCAACGCCAAAAAGTGAGCAGTCTTGATATTACTGTTTTTATATCTTCTTATTTGAGCTCTAGAACCATATCAAGGGCTATTTACGCTTCTTTAATGTGGAAGCATCAATGAACGAGTTTTAGATAAATACACAATTTATTTATAATCTTATTGAACACCATTAGCTTACAGAATTTGCGTGACTATATTAAAATTTCCAAGAAAGACTGCTCAGAAAAATGTTTGCTCTATTAACATTATTTTTTTAAAAAGTATTTGCAGACGGTTCCTGACCTTCTCAAAATTTTAGACAATCAAGTGATCAAATATTTTGATGAACCAAAATCAAATTTGAGTTTGCAATAAAAATTGGCTTATGACCACTGTTGTGCCCGCAGGTGGCCAGTGAAGACGTTGTAGTAGAAGATTTATTAGTAACAAGAAACTAGACTAGGCTAGCCCTTTTACAATAACAAGGTGTTATATAGTGCTGAGGGAAGAGATCCCGAAGATTATGGAATGTTCCCGAATAAAGGTGGAGTTTAGATAGTATTGAGATTAGAGTAAAAGATGGAACATTCCAGAGTTTTAGAGATCTGTCCCGGAAGCATTAGAACATTCGAGAACAATGTGGAACCTTCTAGAAAGGTAGAGAACAAATGAGAAGATTGTGGAACTTTCTAGAAGGGAAACCTTTACACATGATCCCTATGACGTAATGAGACTAGAAATGTATGGAAAACTATAGAACATTCTAGAATCAGCTTAATACAGTACTGGCCATAAAGGTATTTCAAAGTGGTTATTCGAGCATAACTTCTTTAAAAAGTGGCTCAAATGGCTTGAAACTTTGCAAAAATTTTAAATAGCTACGCAGTAACTTTTTCCCAAGTAAAAAAATTGTTTGCTCAAGTCAGACCGGATTTGAGAGCAAAAAACCAAAAATCGTGAAAATCAAGATTTTTCTCTTGAGATTCGAAAAATCATATTTTCAAAGAAACTTCGTTTTCGAACCAGAAACTTTTTTCCCCAGTAAAACAAGTCTTCGGCTTTCCAAAAAACCTAATCAGCCCCTCACCAACCCGATAGTAAGAGCGTAGTGACTTTTTCTTCGAAAGGCCCTTGCGTTTTGAAGCCTCCTCATTCAAATGGACTATACGAGGTCATTTTTGTTTGAGAACACCCTGTATCATGTTGAAAAAAATTTTTGAAACACCCTCAAAAAAAGTTTTACACTGATTTCTTCAGCTTTCTCACTTTATCTGCTCTCCAGAACTCACTAACTTCACTAGGACCGATTTTTGAAACCTCTGATTTGAACAGTTTTTTTCTGGACTTTCGGGCGTTCAAAGTAGTTTTTTTATCTGGTCAATCGCTTTCAAATCGTGAATTTGAAAAATAATTAATGGCTAAATTTCAGGCTCCTACATCCTGAAGACTGCTAAATTTTTTGCTGAAGCATTAGTTTCACAAGATCAAAAACTTATTTTCCCATAAAGTTTAAAGAAACTTTTTACAGTGCCTATCTTTGATCTGAGAGCTAGAAAAAGGAGTTACAAATTTATCTCATGATCTAAAACATTTAAAAATATGAAAAAAAGGGGTTTTTATCATCTTCCACAAGATTTGGAGCCCTCTAAGCAACACTTGCTGAAACGAAGTTTTGAGAACTTTAAGAAACTCATTATAACTCACTATATCTTTCGAATAAGTAAGCAAAAACACAGTGGGTCTTCTTTTTATTTTTTTATTCATAAAGGTTCTAAAGAAGCTCTGAAATCTGAAATGAGAAATCGAGAATGTTCTGATTTTTGAAAAAGGAGCATAACCGCTTCAAATCAGAGGTTTCAAAAATCGGTCCTAGTGAAGTTAGTGAGTTCTGGAGAGCAGATAAAGTGAGAAAGCTGAAGAAATCAGTGTAAAACTATTTTTTTGAGGGTGTTTCAAAAATTTTTTTCAACATGATACAGGGTGTTCTCAAACAAAAAAATGACCTCGTATAGTCCATTTTGAATGAGGAGGCTTCAAAACGCAAGGGCCTTTCGAAGAAAAAAAGTCACTACGCTCTTACTATCGGGTTGGTGAGGGGCTGATTAGGTTTTTTTGGAAAGCCGAAGACTTGTTTTTACTGGGGAAAAAAAGTTTCTGGTTCGAAAACGAAGTTTCTTTTGAAAAATATGATTTTTTTCGAATCTCAAGAGAAAAAAATCTTGATTTTCACGATTTTTTTGGTTTTTTTGCTCTCAAATCCGGTCTGACTTGAGCAAACAATTTTTTTACTTGGCAAAAAGTTACTGCGTAGCTATTTAAAATTTTTGCAAAGTTTCAAGCCATTTGAGCCACTTTCAAAGAAGTTATGCTCGAATAACCACTTTGAAATACCTTTATGGCCAGTACTGTATAAGCGTTCTGCTCCAACAACCACGAAACCTTTGAATCCTTTTTTTATCTCTTTTTTATAATTTGACCCTTCATTTCAAGCTATCAATTAGAACGATTCAAACTTTCAAGTGTTTTAGTATGTCTACACTTTCACTTGTTCGCGGTCAAAGACGGTTCTACAGTGCTCTAAAAAGTAGTATGTTTCCCTCGGAAGAATTTTTATCATGAATAATATTGCAGTTGTTGTCGGTCACCAGTTTGCAGAGAACTGTTTGAAGTTGAATGTCCGCAATGATATTACAAAAATCTCAAGGACGTTTTCATCAAGAACAGACCAAGTTTCTGAAGTTTTCGACGAATTCAGCAATGAAAAGCTTGAAAAAAATTCAACGGAAAAGCTCGACGCAAAACTCAATCTTGATGACAGGTTCATCTTCTGAAAATATTTGTGATACGCAAATTTTTATTTCAGCGAGGCAGGCATTTCGAAACTGATGAGTTTTCTGAAAGATCAACGTATTAAAGACACCTGTGTTTTCAAACTGGATAATGAGCCGAATACAGTGTATAACCATATGGTATCATACCTTTTTTTCAATGAAAATTCATTTTTTCAGGTCATCTGCACGACTTTAAGCTCCAGGCAAGCTTCTTCTATTGCCAATGCTTTACGACTTTTGACCAAGTCCCTTGGTGACAAGCCCTTGGTAAATTAAATTTTTGTTTTTGGAAGGAAAGATGAAGTTTTCAGGGACAATCGAAAATGATCACTAAATTAGGCAACGGCTGGTTTGTGACGGAGGTGGATTCGATTCAGGTGTGACTTCCAAAATTAATGCTGTTTCAATTTTTTGCGAGAGTTTCTTCAGAGTTCAATGAAAGTCAAAAAATGGGGTACAGCAATTTTTTTAAATTTCAGAATTTTTCAATGAATTTCACTTTCCTTCGAAACCGAAAAAAAAAGTTCATAAGTTAAGAAAGCAAAATTCTGTTAGGAGGAAAAATTTTTTTGCTGTTTCAGGTGCACGTCATGAACGAAGAATGCCGTCGAAAATACGACTTGGAAACGATGTGGAGCGGGGATGAATCCAAACGAATCGAAGCTTTCATGGAACACCAAGAATTTCTTCCTCCGCCCAATACTCAACGCAAATAGTTTCTCTGTATTATTCCCCTCCTTATTTTGACATTATGCCTAGTTTTTATATCTTAATGTTATAAACTGAATAAACAATGATGAGAAATATATAATTCTGAAGGAGAAGAATTGATTACCTCCGGATGAACCAGATATTCCGCGCAACGTTTGCATAAGAAGGCGGGGCTTAGCCGCTCATTGGCCAAAAATTTGGCGCCAACTGGCCCACAATCCTGAAAAAGAGTTTTTTTCTTTTTTTAAACTTTGTTTTTTTAATTTTCGTCCGTCAACCAAAAAAATTATTTCAATGCGTTAATTTTGATCGGAGTCGTTTCAGAGCCTGTTTAAGACAAAGTAAAGCATACGAATACTGCATGGAGATCCTCACCCAAATATTGAGTCCTCATATTGCTTCGAAAACAACAGAACGGGGTAGCCGTGAACCTAAACGCGAAGAGTAAGTGACTGTTTCATAGTGCGTTTCACTCGTTTTGTGTCCTTTTCAGAGCTTCCCCAGCTATTGTTTTCCCAGACGATGACGCGCGTTTCTTGTTGGATGACAAAGATTTGGCACCTTTGCCTTCTCCAATCATCACCATAAGACCCAAAAAGGTATGGACTGCTTTTTTTATTGCAATAATTTGCAGGTTTTTCATAGATGAAATCAAAAACTTTTTTTATTTTTTTTCATGGAATTTCTGATATTGCGCATGGGTATGTTAAAACTTGTAGTCCAAAAGAAAATAAATTTACTTAAACTTTATAGCTTTTTTTGGATATTCAAAAAGCTTTTTTTCACATATAATATTTACTTTCTGAAACTGTAATAAATAGCTTTTTTTTAGTCGATGATATGATAAAAAAAAATTAAAATTGCCACAAAATCCAAAATTTCCTTATCAATTTTCAGGGAAAGCGGAACCTTTTCGCTGAGTTCTGCAAACCTGGCGCAGCTTCAGGGATCGTGGACAATGTCGCAGCAGAAGTTGTCGTCCAAACTGAAGAACCTCCAAAAAAACCGGAAAAAGGTAGAAAATGTCGGGCATTCTGGAACTGTAGTTTGTTCATGAAAAGTTTACTAATATTTCAGAAACTTCAAGTTTTAATGCATTTTTTTTGTGCTGGAATAAACCGGGCTTGTAGAGTGCAAATTCAAAATTTTTAGCAAGAAACTATGAGTAGACTTTAACTGCAAATGAAGCAAAAACGATAAGTTATTGGGAGCCTGACCTTCCAGGCAGGACTGTGAGGTCAAAAATGGCATGCCATCGAGACCAACAAGCCAGAGGCAAACAAATGACTCGCACATCTTTCTCACAATTTTTAGCCTTTTCTCTCTTTTCCCTCTCTTAAATTTTTGTATCTTTTAATTTAGATTTTTTCGCAATTCAAATTCCTTAGTCAAAATCAAATATTCAGGAAATAAGTTACAGTGGCAATGAATGATGAAGGAGATAAACGGGAGGGTTTTGCAGAATCTAGCCGTATGGAAAACTCTCTGCTGCTCACAACCAAACGCTTCATTAATTTGAAAAACCACAATCAGGTTCAGTTTTTATTTACCTAAAAAGGTTTAAAAAAAATTTAGCAAGTGAATTTGAATGAAGCCGCTGTGATGCTAGGAGTTCCGAAACGACGGATTTATGACATTACAAATGTCTTGGAAGGAATCGAATACGTTGAGAAGATCGGCAAAAACAGCATCATCTTCAAGTTTGTTTTTAGCGACTTTTTGCAATTTTTGATGGATAAAACAGTGCATTTGAAAATGAGTAATGGTTCAGGGATTGTTTCATTTCCTTTGTTTATTTTCTCAGAGTTTCTTAATCAAAAGATACACCATCACTCTGAAACTTTGAGTTCAATATTCAACAAAAATAATTGTTCAGTATATTATTAACGGCATAGAAACGTTTTGACAAGTTATCTGGTTTGATTAGAGTATCATTTTTAAAACTAATATATTTCTAACGTGAATCATTACAGAGAAGAAAATGTACCAAAGCAACTCAAGTGGAGTGAAAACGTGCTGGCGAAGCTTGCCGATCAGGAAAGCAATTTGGACACCTTGATAAAAGAAGTCGCTGATCTGCAAAAAAACTTCCTTGAAGATCCCCGCAACATTCCATACAAGTAAGCCGTTTTCACATTCAAAACTTCATTTCAAACACAGTTACGTACGTCGAAAAGATCTGAAAGTTATGGATCCTTTTGATTCCAAAATCACAATTGCGATCAGAGCTCCGAGCGAATCTTCTACTCAAGTTGAGGTGCGTAAATGTCAGTTGTTTCTTCAAAATGAATTCATTATTCCAGGTGTCAGACAACGTTCCCGCTGGAAGATACCAACTGGTACTCCGAAATATTGAGAAAGTTCCGATGGACGCTTTCATTTGCACGATTCCGGAAGCGAAAATTCCTACGCCAAAGAAACCTTCTGTCAAAAAGAGTACGAGAAAGGTCAAGAAAGAAATCAAGAAAGAAATCAAGAAAGAAATCAAGAAAGAGGTTCCCGATGATGATGGTTAGTTGAAATTTCGCAAGATGGGATAATAAATGTTTATTATAAAGATGCTGTTTTCGTGCGACCGAAAGGACCGGTTTCGCGAGTTCAAGCAATCGAAACTCCAAGTCGTCTTTCTCCTCGACCGTTTTTGAGCCCTCTTCGTGTAAGTTTTTTTCTAACAACACTTTTCCATTTATTTTGACTACTTCTTAACAAAATTTAGATTAACTAAAATTCTCGAAAGAACTGGAAATGTTGGATTTTCCTATCATTGATCCTCAGAGAGTTTTTAAAAAGATAAAAAGCTGATGATTTCAGAGGATGGTGGATCCGAGTGCTCTGAACAGCTCTACAAGATCTGATGACTTGATACCTCTCGTGACGCCAGTCTACAAGTTTTTCTACGAGGAACCTACCAGTGTCCTGGATTTATTCTGTTCTGAAGATGGACAAGTGCTGTTGTAACTTCCCTTTTCTCTTAATAAGAGTCTTTGACATTTTTGGTTTAATTTGTCTTGCCTAGTTTTTTGTTTTACGTGGGTTTTTTTTAATTCACCTTTTTCATCCTGAAGATTCTCAAAAGCATACATTTCATAAGATCATGACCCCTCTAGTCGAGTTCTCGTCCGTATTTTGACGCCAAGCTGTTGTCTATGGATTGGAAATAGTGTTTAAAAGGTTTCATCAAATGAAGCAGTTGTGATTCGACGTGATTTTCGTCTCTCGGGTCTCTCTAAACATTGCTGATAACAACTCAAATCTTGGTATGATCTTAAATATTTGATAACTTTCCATTTCGCCGGTTCAACCACTAATCTTTCTTTTTTCTCTGTTTATTTCATTCTCTCAAACTGTTGAGAAACTCATGCAGTTCGACATATGCAATATGCTCATCATCCCCATCATAGTCATTCAGATAACCCATTGTAAATTTAATAGTTGTAAAGTGAAAATGAATATTTGTAAAATTTTCCCTTTTTTCAAGAATTATGTTGAAATTAGGACCGTTGAGAAATAAATGAAAAAAAATTTGACAATGACCGAAATATTGCTAGCTAGGCGTCACTTAAAAGAATGTTATTCATAAATAACACCCGAAAGATTTTGAAGAGTGTGCGATCAAAAATTTATTATTGAATGCATGAAAAATGGGACAAGGACTTCTATGCTCCACGTTCATACCGCAAAAGATATAAATTACGAATTTTTCCCCTATGTTTATTCTGAATATCGAACAAGCCATGAAACGTCATGACGATCTTTCTACTCTTCTTCAAATTTATTTGCATTTGATCCCACGTAACTTTTAACACGGTCAATTTGAGCCCACATACATATAGCATTACGTCAGAACTTGACTTGATTCGGCTCGAAAATAGTCAAGGAAAAGCTAAATATAGTTGAAATTTGTTGCACGCCTGACCTTCCGCCCCCTTGCCATATATTAGTCCTGAACGCTTTTTTTTTCTCTGGTTGTAGCTCGGTGTAGTTTTGGTCTGTCATCTTGACCTGAAAAATCTGAAACCATTTCAAACTATTTTTTTGAAAATGGCTCAAACTTTCTCTTTTTACGATAAGGAAGGTCGAAAAAGCATACTAAAACACCGCAAAACGTTATGAATTCGGAAATTGCAAAAGGAACAATAAGGTTTTTCAATCCATAGGCCTCTGAAATCGCGTCATTTTTTGGAAACTTTCTCGATCTGAAAGTTTTAGTGGTTATCTTGTGAATGAAACTTTTTTTTCCAAGTATCATTCACAAAACTCAAAGTCTCTAGAGTTTCGTTGTTTTAAACATTTTGATGCGCATTTTCTCAGGATATTTTTGGTTCAGAAGCAGATGAGGTTACCAATTTCGACAACTTTCTTGTCAGAAACCGAAAATTTAAACTGGAGCTTTTTTCCAAGCAACGGTCATCGTATCAGAAAATAATGAAAAAGAACTTTTATCCATAAATATTACTTTTTGTCTGTTTTCAGAACGAAATTGTAAATCTTCAGCTTTTTTTTGAGCTCCATCGACAAAAAAAGCAATTGAGCCATATTCCAAAGGTCACTGCATCATAATTGGAAGATGTCGCCGACTCAGCAAATTTAACACGATTATGCAACTTTTTCACGTCTGGAAAGAGTCGGAACCATTTAGCTCATCTTTTTCAGAGAGACAATTACAGAAAGATTTTTTGAAAGCTACCAGTAAGATCTGAATCAGATAAACATCATGCTGAATTTATAATCTCTCAGATATTTCATTTATTTTCGAGCACTACTCTCTAAGATAAATTAAGAAATAAGCTTCTTTGAAATACTTCCCCGATTTTTCCTACTTTTTTTCTTTACCGAAAGGTTGCTGTTGCAAAAACGGCTGCCTTGGGTTTGCGCGATTTTTTTGATTTGTCCCTTTTTTAATGCTCCTACAGGAAGTTTATCATTCTGGATCTGAAACGAAGAAAAATTTTTTGAAGATCAAACAAATCGGATCTCAAATAAGTATCAAATTTCGAATTCTATTTTACCGGGACGTTAAGAATCAATTCGTGCAATTTTCAAGAAATTTTATCAATCAATAAATCTTACGACAATTTCCCTTCAAAAGGTTTTGTGTATCATTGACTTGGTAATGACAATGGCTGAGCCGTGAGGATGGAAGTGTTTTCTCGAAGCTCAAAAATTATATTTTCGGATCCTCTCACGCATAAATGCATAATTGAAACGTTACTTTAACTTGCCGCGGTTTGCGTGTTTTTGTTTGGCTAAATTGAACAAAATAACGGCCAAATTCATTACCAGCAAAATGGCAATTTGTGTGGGAAATGCCGTCTGGTTGTTCAATTTTGCCGTTTCACCCTTAAGTAAGGTTCTATTTGGCATCAACTCGTGATGACAACTATAAAGCCTGAAATGAGATTGAACAACGCTTGTGGGCGATAACTGCGTTAGAGCGCAGAGGCGAGATGCTACTTTTAAGTAGGGAGAAACTCTCGACACTCCCAAAGAACAATTCGTCTCCGGACCTCTCGACCGTCAGAAAAAAACTTCGTTTTTCCTCCTTGTTTCTTTTCGAGGTGACGAATTTAGCAGGATTTTGTTCCTGTTAGTGTGGAAAGCCTTTTCTTCTCACTTCAGTTTATCGCCGCAATACTTTCCAGACTCAAAACATTCATTTTTAACGCTTCATATTTATCAAATTTCGTGGCTTTTCTTCCTTCTCTGGGTAAAGCAATTCTAGGCAGGCCGATCTTTGCTTTGAAGCAAAAATGTCAGATCTCCCAATATTTCATGTTTAATAGCGACATCAAAAATTTTCCGGGAATCTTTTTGACATTCACCATGATACGCTTAAAAAATGGTTTGAGTTTCATCTTCCTTAAATACCGTTTCCTGCGAAAATATTTGCCGGTTTTCCTTTCAGGACTTCATGAATTGAAAAAAAAAGTTTAAAAAAGAAAATAGCTGAAGTTTTTAATTAATGTCTTTTCCAGGCCGCGTTCAAATTAGTATCCCAAGTTTTGAATTGTTTATCCAAGTACTTCCTAGTGCCGTTTGTAGAGAAGCAATTGCGATGAAGTTGGTCACGGTTGAGTGGACAACTCGTCACTTTTCGAGCCTTACTAGCTTTTTGACACCTCTTTTGAATTGCGCTTTCTTTCAAAATAATTCCTATTGAAGAAGAGTAACTTGAGCCAAAGTTTGAAAACAGAAAGCGCTATTTTGGGTGGAAAAAAAACCAAACCAATGTTTTCGGTTTGTCAAGCTTTGGCGCCGAATTATTGCTAATGAGCCGCAAAAGGTAAATATAAATAGAATTTTCGGCTTTCGGCTCACCTTTCACCTTTGCTTTTTGCAGTTCTGTTGATAATCGAGTGAATAATGTTTGTTTGTGGTTTTGGATCAAGCGCGTGGGCTCTTGGAGGAATTTGAAACTTTTCCGCTTTGGTCCTGTTTATTTTGACGAATTTTGAAATTCGCTGTCTGAGGCCTAACAGCTTCCTCATTTGTTCGGTATTCCTCTGGAAACTATTAACAAAAGGTGAGAATTCTTTTTTCAAATCATCATCAAGCTCCTTTCTTCAACCTCACTTCAAAATTTTACATTTCAACTCAGCCAAAAGCACTTACATGTCGAATTTCAGTTTTTATTGAGCTGGAAGTGTTTGCCTTAACTCACATAGTCACTCTAGAATTTCGGATTGGAAAAACACTTCATGAATTCATTTTTGCTGCGTCAGGCTTTATCAAATGACTAGTTTGCATGAATGGTCATTGGCAGTATTTTCGCTTGGTTTCCCTTTTTCGTTTTTTTTTCGCGAGTATTTTTTTGCTGTGTATTCTCAGGTCAAATTATAATGTCAAACGATGTTTGCAAAAAAAAGAGATCACTCCTAAGAGCGAATTTGTCAAACGTAGACCTGAAGAAATTGCTAAGCGAGAGCAACACGTAATGACATGATATTCGATCCTCGAAAGCAATTCAGCTGCGTAGGAGACTGAAAACATCTGGTCAGTTGAAATTGTTTAATGAACGGTGTTTTCCGTCAGCAGTTGCAACTTGTCACATAGTTTTGCCTCGATGTTTTTTCCTTGCCCTCTATATTTTTGAGAAGCTTCTGCAGGGTAACCAGAAAGGTCGAGTCAAAAACGTTGTAATTGTTTTGAGACTCGGAAAACTGGAGTTTGCGGTCCCAAAACGGGGTGAACGCTAGCTGTTCAAATTTCCTCAGTGTCCACCAGTTTGGCAGTAAACAATTTGGAAGATAATGAGAAGTTTCTGATTTCTAGGCCAAAAATCTGTGTCAAAAAGTTCATTATTACTTTTTCCAGCTTTCCATACATTCGCTTTTCCTTATTTCACTAGCGATCCTTTCTGGTTTTTTATTGTTCCCTTTCAAAAGGAAACATTGAAACTGGCGTCTTGATTCTGACCACCTGAAAGCATCAATCCACGCAAAAGTTGTTTGCCAACTCACGTAATTTTGCCAATTCCACCCATCCAATATCTATCTGGCGGACACGTCGTCGTTTTTTTTTCCACCTTAAGGAGCCAAACGCTTTTCTTCGGAAAGTGTGATAAGTTTTTCTTGGCGCCTAATTGGTGCCACTGAGGGCTTTTCGAGGAAGTTGCCTTATGTTTTTTTTGTGAAATCTCAAAGGCTACATCTGAACCGAAAGGTTATTTTCTGCTCTATTTACTTCCTATGTGTGACCTTCCAATTTTTTCTCAGACCTTTGTAATTCGATCTTCACTTTTTCCTACCCGTGCTTCTGGCTTAAAATTTTATGAGTATTTTACTGAATAGAACTTTTTTTCACTAATTATTCCATAGACAGTAACTGAACTAACATAAATCGATAAAAAAATTGCCGAGGAAGATTTCTTAGAGCTTCTTTGATTAGTTTGAATAAAAAAATGTTCTGAGGTACTGGATATTTCTCATCGAATATTTAGCTAATATTAAATATTTAAATATATAAGTTTTGAAACCGCAAAAATTAATTTTTTTCCCCTTAATTCATTCACAAGTGTCCCAATCTATTTATTCACATAGTTTTCAAGCCTTTCTGGAACCTATCGATTTTCTAATAGTATCACTTCCTTTGTCGAAAAGCTTTATTGCAGTCTTTCATCACGCTTAAATAAAAACTTCGTGATCAATGAATACACTAAATCATTGTCGAAAAAAAAACTCTAATTTCTATTAGACATTCAGCAAGTCACGTCTGAAAATGTCGAAAGGCGTGTGACGTTTATTCGTCTCCACCTTCTCAATGACTCTTTGAGCTCAACTAAAATGAATATTTTGGTTTCCGTTTCTATCTTTCTTACGTAATTGCTATTTCTGAATAATTGATTTGGAATCCGATTGAAGGGTAGAGCATGAGCAGTTGGTTGCGGATCATTGTCATCTTCATCTTACTCACGTTTACCGTGTCGGCTTTACCGTCGGACTACGTGCGATATCTTATACAAGGTTTGATTTTTCTCTTTTTACCTATATAAGTTTTTAAATTTCCTCTTTAATCGTCTTGCAAAAAGAGAAAATAAAAGATTTTACCTTGAACAGTGTCTCTGGAAATTTGCACTGTAGGGACAGGATTCTTGTAAGAACTTGATTGGGAGTCATTTGACGATATGAACGTTTCTGTCTAATTTATCAAGAAAAGGTTAATTTTCGCCAACTTTCTTTTTCTCTGACATTGATTGCAGGAAGTGAAAGATTAGAAAACCGGAAATCGTCAGATAAAAGATCATTGAACCATGTTTCGTTGAAAAAACCATTATTGTTCTGTTTCGATGCGCTGCGTAAGGACTCATGAAAAGTATTCGATTGACTATAAATTGGAAGAAAAGCAAATTTGGCTGATTTTGATTACCTTTAACAATAAATGAATTCAAGTTCTCATTTTCAAACATTCCTTTTTACAGCAGCACGACAAAATGACGCTGGTGGAGTAAACTATGCTTATGATCAAGAAGAACCAGCTTATCATCGTGTCAGTAGAAGTCAGGTATGTTTCTAGACTTTTAAAAGTGTTCTCAAGGCATCCGAAAATTGATCATCTAATAAACTAATTATTTGCAGGGAGGTCCATCGGTGAGCCTAGACTCCTTGTCGTCGCTGCCCATGTTGCGGTACGGATAAAGCAAGGCCATTCAACTATATTCCAAACAAAAATGATCTCGCCAGGTTTTGGCTCAGATACCCAAGTGTACATCCATATAGTATCCCTCTAACGTTTTTTTCCATTTTTTTTTTCATCTTAAAAACCTTCGCTTTGAATGAACTCATATTATGTTATAAACCTTTATCGTTCACATTATAAGGCACCCATAGTCGACTGAGAAAGATTTGGTTGATTCTTAGAAGAGGCGACAAATAACGAGAGGGATGAGGAGAAGTAATTGAGCGGATGAATGGGCCGATTGCTTGGGCGTCGTGGTTTTGATGCCCAGAGGGTCTCCTCTGGTGCTCAATTCTTTCAGAACGTTCACAATCGCAGTCGTGTACTGGCCTGAAAAATTACTCTTAAAGTGTTTTTTTTCTGTAAAAGCCAAGTTGGAACCAATAAAATAAGCCGTTTTTGAAAATTTACTTAGACTTTTTTTGCGTTTTTTACAGCAATTCAATTCAACAAAAAAACCAAAAAGGAGTGTTTCAAATTTCATGACTCTTTGAACTCAATTTGCTCCTTACTTCCGAAATCCTAAAAATAAGTCATAAAAAGCAACGTTTGTTAGACTTTTACACAAATAACCCAACAGGTGAAATTTATATACCCGTTTGTAGGAGAGTTTCTTCACTGGAGACGACGGCTTGGAAATCGCTTGCACCTGTGAAATTTCCAATTTCTCTTTCAAAACATTTTTATTTTTCCAGAATTGAATAAAATCAACGTCAGAGCACATGGCGTGACTCTCGACATGTGGAAATGCATGAATGCGAAATGATCACAGAATAAAAATGAAAACTTACTTATAGGCGAACGGCTGTCGAAAGAACCATACAACTTCCGGTCACCTGTAGAAAGCAGAAGCACTCCATTTCTTCCACACTGTTTATCCATGTCCCACTTTGCCCTCAGCCCATCCACAAGCTTCTGTGAACCCTGAAAAAGCGACTTGTTGGTCGGAATAATCCTTTACACAAAAAATTTGTAGTTTCAGATCTTCCTAGATCGTAGCAAATTAGTGTGACCTTTAAAAATTTTGCAAACTGAAAAAAGCTTTTGAACAGGTTTTTCCAAATGCATAGAAGACATGGTGAAATGGCCTTCCTTGAGAGCACTTTTTGTACTTCCTCGTTTCCAAAGAATGGACACGGCCTGAACTTGAAATAACAGTTTACATGAGAAACTTTCCAGATTACTCGAAAAAAGTTACTCAAATTATCGCTAGTTCTTTCGAAATCGCGCTACATGAGCTTTAGGAAAAGCTTTAGACTAAAATTCTTAAAAGTGGAACTCCTGAGTTATTCAATTTCTTACAAATCCGGTTGTTTTCTGATCTTCGAATCATTTCCAGAAATAAAGCTGAAATTGTGTTAAGAGATCAAAAATTTCGGAACAGCTTCCAGAGCTGCGCTCGGATTTGATTCCATAACAGCTTATTCTCCGGAATTTCGAGGGTGCCTGACTATGGGTTTTTTTTAAAAATCCTTTTATGTTTTTGAACTTGAAACAGTGATCGAGAAAAGGAGGGACTTCTAAGGAGAAGCCTGAAGCTCTACGAAAAGTAGATTGCGAAAGACATGATGCAAAAGATAGGATTTTATTAACTGACTTCATTGACGATTCCTAGGATCACATCGGTGCCTTTTCGTGCACAAAAATTGCTGCCACTTTCTTCAGTTTTAGTAGAAAATCGCACAATTTCGGAATTGAGGCGATAGCGTTCAGTTTCGGTCAAGGTCTGCAAAATTTATGAGAACATTTGAATATAAACCCTGGACATTGGTACCGCGTATGGGTCGCAGACGGAGCTTGCGGATTTCATGTTGCACTCGACGTATTGCCCCGCACTTTTTGGGTTTGGGAAAGTATCGACGGTGTATTCCTGGCCTAATGCCAATGGAGTATAGGCGCACACCATCATGAATAGAAGGACGCCCATGGCTGAAAAAAAAACGAAGGGATCAACATCGAGAGTCAGTTTATAATTGTTTTTGACAAGAAAAAATGACGATGATAAGAATGATTGTAAAAATCGGGACAATTGAAGGTTCTGAGAGTTCAAATTTTGAGCCAAAAAAAGTTTTATTATTATTATTTTTTTCTTGGAAAAATTTTTTTTCTCACCAAACGATGTCTTTCAGAGAAGGTCATTTCAAAGGGAATTTCGACTTTTCTATAAGTTCCCTTTAACATTCTGGGAGCACAGATTGAACTATCTTATCTACTCTTTCCGCGCGAAGTATTATTTTTAGAAGTAATCAATATGCAAATTTCAAGCTTCTAACAAAACTGAGCCTATAGCCTGTGTACCACGACTTGGAATTTCACCGAACGACATTCCGCTGCGCCGCTGCGTGCCTTTGCGAATCTCGGTCGCGCTTTTAATTTTTTTTTCTTTTATTAAGGCACTCTACTTTCATGTGCTCCCACAGCAATAAAAATCAAATGAAAGCGTGACTAAGATTCAAAAGACGCTCCGTGAAAGCACGCAGCGGAACAGCGGAATGTCGTCCGGTAAAATTTCAAGTCGTGGCACACAGACTATACATAATGTATTTCAGTATTAATTTATTCATGAATAAACATTTGCTGAGTTAAAAACTATCAAGATCATCGATGTTCTTGGTCAAATTTATAGAAAGTTCCATTCACAATCAGATGACCTTCACAGTTAACGTCCCAGCACGAACAATTTCAAGCTAAGCAACAGAAGTTTAAGAAAAGACGATGTTCTTCAAGACAATCGAAACAATAAGGAACAATGGGTTTCTAGAGCGTTTTCGGTTTAACCAGTCTCATTGCCAAAATTAATTGGAGACAATTACTGCAAAACACTCATCTGAAGCAACATTGATCGAATCAAATGCAGGTGGACACAACAACGAACAACCCAACAGAGTAAGGAGAAATCAAGAATTGACAGTGTAATACTCAGTAAGCGGACTTATTTTTCAACATTTTCAGTTTTTTTTTTCCGCTGACAACGATGGACCGGTGAGCGTTTTGAGAATGCAAACATTAATACAAAACAGGCGTCCAAGCGGCACCATTGGAGTCAGGAACAAACATTCCTTCGCGACTGTATTTTCAATGGCGCTTTTCAATTTTTCGAACGCGTGTATCATTCATGCTGGAGCTTTGAAATGATAAAAAGTATACTAAAAGTTTTCTGAAAAAATTTACAGTTAGATGAAAAATCTAAAATTGATGTTTTGAATAATTTGTCTCACTCTCTGAAAAACAGTTTTTTTCCGTTTTGCGTTATTCTAGTTTTGTAAAGTTTAAATTTTTCCTTTCGAAATGAATTTTTTTCAACTCATAAGTATATTGCAACAGGGAATAGCACAGAATGAGAAAGCTTGAAAAAGGCCGATTTCCGTATTTGCACCCGACTTTAACCAACTTGCGCGCCAAGATAACGGAAGTGGTGAATTTTTTTTCCGAGCAAAAGCGATGGAGTCAGTTTTTTTGAGAATATTTATATTTCCAATAGAAATTAGAGCGATAAAATGACAGTCGGAGAAATCGCTAAAAAAAATATATTTTTGACTAAAAACAATGACCAGATCAATACTTCATTGTGTTTTTAGGAAAAAAAGAAATGTATAGTATTAGATATTGTAATTTTTTTATCAAAAATGCAACCTTCGACATGACTCGAAAAGCGGAAGCAGGAATATCGAGAAAGAAGCAAATTTTGTTTAGCACGCCCTAAATGTTCGTGAGCGCGCAATCTTAAAAATAAATACCTCATTTTCTTTGCGTCCAAAGAAAAGTTCACTTCGAAGATACGTGAACCAGGTCACCTATTATCAGCCCATTTCATGTGTTTTTGACATTTTATTTCTCTTAAAAAGTCTGTCTTACAAACTTGAATATAACATCTTTACATAACTTTGCACAACAAAAATGATAGGAAATAGAAAAAATGAAACAAATAAATACCTTTCAAAAAGAAGTTGATTTGATTGGTTTGACTGAATGAAAAGTTCAAGTATTGTAGAGTTCAAAACCGACCAACGGAAAAATCAAGGCGAAACAAATTGACAATAGCGTGTGGAGAGAAAAAAAGAAATGACGGGAGTGAAAAAAAAAATTGAAAAGAGACAGAGAGAGAGAGATCAAACTGTGGCGTGGGGCAAAACAAAAAAGCTATATTGTAACGTGTTGATGCACGCTAGACCTGTATTTCTTCCAGAGTCGGCGCTTGTGTCGTCGACAAACTGTTACCCCTGAAAAAAATATAAGATATCTCAGAAAAATGGCATCATCTTTAAATTAGTACTTCAACAAGTATTTAGAACAAAAATTTAGGTCAGGAAGTTCCGATTAGTTCAAAATTGGAGACCAAAAGAACAGGCTGAAGAATAATGATTTTACACGTTTTGAAACTCGGAAAAAAAGGTGGATATATTATCGTAAAAAAATGAAATTGCTTACATATTCCTTTTTTTCTAACAGTAAATTTGCTCCACCGATACTATGGAATTACAAAAAAGTAGGGATAAGTTTTGTCAACTTTTCATAAAAGGGCGTGCATTCAACTGTGAGAAATCATATCCAACTTATAATTAAAACAGGAAAAAAAGATGATTTTTTTCTGAAATCAATAAAAATGTTTGGATTTTTTTACCACATCAAAAAAATCATATTTAAAGCTCGAGTCCCTGCATTATTATCTTTTTTTCTCAAAAAAACCTGCTGTTGTGCATGGCAAGAGCGGCGCGACCGTGTCGTGGACACGTTGGGGAAATCGTCGGCGGCCGCATACTCGTCGAATTTTTTTGTGAGATGCTGCTAACAACGGCTCCTGGAAAAAGTCACTTTAAAAAGAGCTTGAATATTTAAAAATAACTTTGAACTTTGAAGTTTTATATTTCTAGAAAATTTGTCAGAAAATTTTTTGCTGAGCCGGATAAAGATTTTGAGTCTCAACATGTGAAATTTTATAATTTTTTTGAAAAAAAGGACGCCTCAAATTTGAAGAAAAAAACCTCAATATCCATTAAAAAAATAGGTTTTTGAGACTGTGAGTCTTCGATTTCCAAAAAGTAAAAAAGTTACACAGGTAGCAACTTTTATAATCGTTTTCTGGTGCATCAAGGAGTGTCTTGGCGGAACCAGGATTGCTACCCAAATATATTGTCCCAAAAACTTTTAATCTCAAATTGATGGAATGCAATTGAGCCTTTTTGACACAAAAAAAGTAACGAATTATAAAAAGAGTGATAAAAAAATCCATAATTTTTTTGACCCCAAAAAAACGTACAAAGTTTTTTTCAACTATACCCCGACCAAATAGAGCTTGACCGCTGATAAAGTTTTCAATGGCCCAGAACCATTGTAATACTTTTCTGGTTCGTTTATGAAGCCAAATTTTTGTAAAAAATGAATATTAGAATTCGATTTCATGCTGCGGGTCCTCAGCCTGGCAAAAAGCTCTTTTTCACTGTCAAGGTAAGTTAATGTTAACAGAAAACAAGACTTTAGTAAACTTGTCACTCGTTAATAGGTAAGGATTCTTAGTCATAATTCATTTTTGTCAAATTTCTATTTGCAATCCTCCAAAGTTGTTGAACCTCATTTTAGAACGTTAGCATGTGCGGGTGAGATATGAAAAAAAGCTATTATATTTATATCAAAAAAAGCAAAAATAAAACTTGAAGGCAAAAAGCGAATAAAGGTTAAAACGGGTAGGAACATGCCTGTTCTTGAAAAGAATGCCGCGGAAGTGTTGGAGTGGCATGCGAAGCGGCGCCGTTGAGCAGCGGCCGGTCGAACATGTCGTCGTGCAGAGAATGGGCCAGGGACGACGTCAGAGGCGGCGGCGGCGGGGGCATCAGCGACAGCTGGACGGTAGCAAATCAGCAAGGAAACATGCAGGTAATGGTTAAGCACTCAAGTTGAGAAAAATGAGAGTAATAGTTCAAACGGCAATTAACATTTCTTCAGCAAGGAAGATCATTATACTTTGCGGTGGGGATTTTTCTGAAGATTGGCTAGAACATTTCTTCATCACCAGAAGAAAACTCTGAAAATCTCAACCTGTACAACCTTCTACTCTTTGAGAAAAGACGCTGCAAGTTTGAAGAATACGCTCAATTTCCATCAAAGTGAGCTGTTTCAGGGTTTTAGACCCTTATTTCTGGAATACTGGGAGGTGTTGCAGGTTGAGACTTTGAGAATTTTCTTCTGGTATTTCAAGGAGTTTCCTAACCAATTTTCCCAATCGAAAAGTAAACCGACTTTCCCTGTAAGCTGATTCCTACTTATTTGACTCTTTCAAACGCTCTTAATTTATTAAGAAAATTGTCGGACCCCTTTTCTGTGTATTTGGAATCCAAGAGAGCAAGAAGAAAACTTTCGAATTTTTCATTTTGAGAGAGAACTCAAATTACAAAAAATATAATAAAGTTTTCATAAAGAAATTTGAAATCTAAGCAGTTTTATCAGACATTTTTCAAAAAGTTCTCGAAAATTCCCAGCCGAAATCGAACAAAGCCATAAAAAAGCGTTTCTATCGCTTCTTCGCTCAATCTGTTCATCGAAAAAACAGAGTTTTCAATGATCAACATCGCCAGAAAAAGGAATCAGACGTTTACCGGTGAATTGAGGCTGTTGTATGGTTCCGGTACGACGCCGTGGTTTGAAGCGTATGTTTGATATTGCAACTGGAGCTTCTTCTTGGACCGTTTGTCTTGTCCTCTCTGAAATCATTTTTTTGTTGCCATATTTGAAGATTTTTTGTTCGGTCTCTTTTTTTTCTTTCTCCGATTATTGAAAATTTCTCAGGTAGTAGAAATAAAATTTGATCATTTCAGATGGAAGAATGTAGAAACACATAAATCATAAACCAATTTTTGATTACCTTCTTATATGTCAGAAGAGCGAAACAGACATTCAGAATAAGGAAAGACACTCCAACGGCTACCACAATACCAAGAGCACTACTGTAATTTCCCGTGACTGTTCTCTCAGTTTCCGGCGTGGCCGTCGTCGCCAAAGGCGGCTTTGCTGTAAAAGGATTTCTTTTTTCTGTTAAAAAATCACTTTACTTGTCTTCGGCTTATTCCCTATAGTTGGAGGAGGCGATGGCGGCATAGGAGGCGGAGGAAAAGGCATATTGTGGAAAGAGGAAAATGGTCGAACTTGTCCAAAAAAGGAGTCTTTCTTGAAATGATCGGACAGGAGATGGTGCTCCTAATTCATAAATTCATTTTTGTCCAAGGAGACTCAAAACCTCTGCCACGACGACGTTTTCCTTGGAATTCTTGTGCAGCTGCGGAATAAATGAGTTCCAAAAGCCGACTTGAGCATTTCGATAATAATTTTTCACCCGTGGACGGTCGGCTGCAACATTACATGTGAAAATTGTCGAAAGAAAGGAAAAAGCTCACTTATTTCGAGATAAGCTTCCCGATTAGGTTGGTCAAACTGAGGCCAGGCTGTTGAATGGAAAACGTCTCCCATTGGGAAATTTTTAGGTACACCGTGAGGTTTAGAAGGATCTCTGCAAGATATGAAATCTTGAGGATTTGAAAAATTGAAAAGTTACCCTGTTTTCACAAAACTGGATATATAGTGCATGATAACTTTGGAAATTCCTCGATCATCATTGTTGAAGCCAGCGTATAACTGAAAAAGTTGGGTTCTTCTATCATTCCAATTTTTCAAGCATATAAAAGACTAATGAGCAAATTGCAACCTTTGGAACTAAAATCAACGAAAACTTATATCATTTTCTTGAAAAGTCGTATATAAGCGGTCTATACCGTTTTTTTTGTGTTCTGTGAAACTTGAATGTTTTTTTTTTTGAAAAGTCGTTGCAATGAAAAATTTGAGCTTGTCAAAAATTAATCGTCGTTTATTGGCCTTTCTTCTAATTTTAAATATTCTGGATTTTTTTGAGATTTTCTGTTAACAGTGAAGCCAAAAAATCAGGCAAATCCCTTTTTAATCGATATCCCCCCTTCTCACTCGATCATCATTGTCTCCTGTAGCCAAAGGGTATCCGAAAAGGTACGGCACAATGTCTCCAGAAAGGGAACCTCTAATCCCGCTGTTCGGCTGCTCCTGCATCCAAGTCCTGGTCTCGTGAGCGAACGCAAACCTCAAACGCAAACATTTTTCAAGTCGTGTGACCATTTCGAGAAATTTACATAAACGTGTTGGCCTCCTTGCGAACTTCGTCAGAATTGTGTTTACGTAGCGTTTCAATCAGTGGCGCTGTGTAGAGAACATCCGCCAGTGCAGCCAGAACTCCATTTCGGATGGACTTTGGGTGGTCCTAGAAGAAAATATGTCAAAGAAGTTTTTGAAATGCTAATAAATTGTTTCGTTGACCATTTTTCAGGATTTTCTATTTTCTAGTTCTCATACAAGCTAACGATGATGACCAAATATTGAAAAATCTTAATTTTTCCAACCAAACCTCCGAAAATACATGGTTTGTGCGCTTTTAAAACTTCTTTCAAAGTTCATTTTTCATTGTATGAAAAAAACTGACGGACAAGGGAACAAATTCTCCGTTCTCTATAGTTTTTTTAGATAATATGAAGAATTCTTCACGTATTATGAGACTTTCAAGTCGGAATTTTTCATTCCTTAGCTGTCAATTGGGCGTGGCTATAACCACTGAGTAAGTAATCACCCTAGGATTATCCCAATCGGTGTATTCATTAAGAATCGCTGAAAAAATCTCGTCGCGATGATAATCGTACAAGTTGCGTACAAGTGTCCTGAAAACCAATATTTTTTCAATTATAAGATTTTAGAAACCTCAAAATCTTGTTGCGTTTGTCTTTCCCGATCCCTGCTTTGAGGTCTTCATTTGAAAGCATATGGTGTGACGGGTTTGTTGTCACTCCCACCAACAAGTCTATTTCTCGAAAAAGGCTTCCGAATTGCGTGGAAAACGATATTTCAGGCTTGTTCGGAATGAGCTGAAAAAAACGACTGCAGAAAAAGAATGAGTGGGAAAATAGAAAATATAATAAGATTTTTGAGGAGACTTTTTTGATTGCTCGTGAAAGAGTCAATTCATTGATATTTTCATTGTCATGAATTTTGTTTGATAAGTTGAAAAAATGATAGAAATGTTTTTCTAAGACGTACCTGTCCATCAACAATAGGAGCAAATCCAGAAAGAAAGGTCGGTACTTCCACTTTAGCCACGGCTTTTGTGATGTTATCCGCGGAATGGACCTGATGAAAAAAAATTTTTCATGCTAAAATCCAGTTATAAAGCGGTTAAACAAAGAAAATCTTTAATGATGATTGTCTGAATTTTGAGGCAAGCGATTGGCACAAAACTGAACAAAAAGTAACTATTCAACGTCCAAAAATGTTTCGGTTTGGCTAAAGAGAAAAGCGAAACAGGTAAGACATTTTTCACTTTTCAAGTTTTGAATGAACTCAGAGTACTTCAAAACACATTGAATATTTGATTCATAATTATCCTTGTCCTCATCACATCCTAGATAAAACTCTTAAAAACCAAAAATAACCTGTAGACATCGGACTATGGAATCGACTCCTTCGTTGAACTGCGAAGATCGGTTTTTAGCAACACACTGGAAATTTGATATCACAAGGAAAAGATAACGAAAAGCCTACGCCAAGCTCTTCGGCAATCTGCATGAAGTAGGTCTGCGGATTGCTTGTCGTGGCCCAAGGAGCTAGAGCAGTTCCGTCGAGTAGAATCGCCCTCCGGAACAGTCTCCGGCCAGGTTGAGTCAGAGGAGACGCCATCAACAAGGAGACTAAGGCTCCGCCGGAACCCCAACCTGAAATTAGTTTTTCTAATGAATTTTTGTTAGTCTTCTAATATTCTTCTAGCTAAATTTTTCATAAGGAAATAAACAAAGACATTGAATTTACAGTTTTAAATTCATGTCAGATCAGCTGCGTTTGAAAATCCTATCAACCAAATCCTCCACTTACCCATTAGAGTAACTGATTTAGGATCGCCACCAAAAGAAGGAAGAATGACATTGAGCATAGTAAGTGCAGATACTAAATCCGAAATCCCGCTATTTCCTGAGCATGACGACGACTCGCAGCGGCCCAAAAACCCTGAATTTCCCTATACCCTTACCCAACTTTTATACTCAATTGACCAACCGTAGACCCCTAATCGATAATTGAGCGTAACAACAATGATGTGTCCATAAGAAGCCAAAGTGGATCCGTTGAAAGCGTTTCCGGAACCCCAGCCATAGTCATCACCATGAACAACAACCATCACAGGAAGAAGATTATCTCTTTGTGAGCTTTCTGAAAAGTCTTTGAAGCTACTACAGAAATTCAGACTCACCTAATCGCTCAGGTATGAACAAATTCATAAACAAACAGTCCTCCGACTGCTTTTTCAGCTTCGGCAGCAACCTGTGAACAAAATCAAATCGTTGCGCCGACGTGTGCTTGAAAGCTCTAAAGGGAAAACATTCAGGTGAGATTTGGCGACAGAGCATACTTGGTCTCGCTGAGTTCGGGCATTGTGGTCTGCATACACGCGGAGGACATTTTTCTTGCATCTTTTGGCATGTGAGTCCACTTTGCAGCCGAAATCGCCATGTTGAAGCGATACTGAAATTTCCAAAATTAAAGAAAGTTCGAAATTTGCCTATCAACAAAACAATTCGAATTTCAAAAATTCAAAGACAATTTTTTTTTGAAGTTTTCCCTGTTTCTATATCAATTGGTTTAGCTTCATACAATCAAATATTTATATTTTTTTCTGCTTCTTCTTGTAGGCGGATGAGAAATAATTTAGCCAGGTGAATGGCGAAAAACTCTTCGAAAGGGTCCAGTTCGCCTAATTTTCAATTTTTTTTTTCAGGCGACAGGGGAGGTCATTTTAGGTAGGGAATTCCTTGAAAATAGGCTAGAACACTTTTCGAGGTACCAGATCAAAAACGGATAAGTCTCAACCTTCCTAACTTCCTATTTTTCGAAAAAAAGGGCCTAAAATCTCAAAATATCCTATATTACGGGGCTTTGAAAGTTTTGTTCGGATTTGAGGCGTCTTTTCCCAAAAGTTGTGCAGCTTGAGACTTCTAGAATCTTCTTCTGGTTCATCAAGAAGTTTTCTAGCCGATTTGCAGAAAAATCCCAACCACAAAGTAAAATGAACTTTCTTGTGTTTGGTTCTATGAACATAGTACATAATTTTTCATGGGATCAATACCTTCTGACTTTCGAGTAAGAACTTAATAACGTGAAATCAATATTTTCAATACCTTTAAGCACATAGAAAAAGCAAATATATGAAAAATAATAACCTGGCCCGTTGGTGAAACTCCATACGGGATGCCAAGATATTGGGAGACTGGAGGCAGATCTTCGCCTTCAGGAGAGACAACTTCTCCTCGTACAATGCCCCATGATGTACTCACTGACCTCAGCTCATAAGCCCTGAAAAAAGTGCAAATTCTTCGGCATTCATTTGGCTGTTTTAACTGAAAAACTTCCATTACTGAATAAAAACTGACCAAACGAGCTCATCCGCTAAATTGAAGAAGATTAAGCTGAGAAATGAGGCTATTCTCATTTCGAATCCTTCATATCGCTGCCATAAGCGAGTCGGTTCCTGAGCGAAAAACAATTCCTTCCGGCTGCTCAGGTCGTCATTTTGGCGCACAAACGTTATTTGCGCGACGAACGGCGGTAAGCAAGAAAAAAAAACGCGAAAAAATATTGAGGTCTAGTGGGAGAAGGGCCGATTGGTTCTGGTCCTACGAGGCTTTTTAGGAGCACGCACGATAATTAGGCAATGATGGAATGCGATTGGTTGGTAGACAGGGATGCCTCAAGACTGGCTAACAAGTGAATTATTGAGGAGGAATCACGGCGCAATACACTTAGAGAACATCAAACACGAGCCATTCGGCTATTAAAAATTCTTTTTCATCGAAAGTTCGAAAGAGAAAAAAAAAGCATGTCGTTGGAATTTTAGAAAAGTTTGCAGTGTTCATCAATATAAGCCCACAAGCCAGTGTTCATGATTTTTTCCTCATTTAAAAAGGTTATTGATAAAATCAGTACTAAAACAGAAAAACTAGGGCCATTAAGAACCCCAAAAAAAGTTTTCAAAAAAAGATGAGAAGAGAAAAAAGACGACGATAAAAGTTTAGAAAAGATGGAGGTCCTGGGCAGCGCCTGGAGATCGGTAATGAAATCTGCACGAAAATGCGGAAGCCGTCAATTGTTCAGATCCGTGACCCTTTCTTCTCCATCTCTTTCTTTTCGAAGCAAACTTAGAAATTGCAACTTATCGAAGTGAAATCAGGAACTTTTTTCAAAAGAAGGTTTTTTTAAAAAGATTGAAAAAAATCTGGAAAGAAAAAAATTCCTTGTTAGTTATTTTTTTTATTATAAGTTTTTTTATACTGACAAAACTTTTAGTGGCCACTATAGGGTTTTGACATTTTAGTGGCCACTGTAGTAGTCGAATAAGTGGCCACTTGAAGGGTTAAAAACTAATGGCCACTTTAGGGATCAATGGATCAACATAACTGGTCCAATCTTTGTTTTAAAATTATCAGAGTTACTGGAAGGAATACTGGATGAAAAACTACTGAAGTGGCCACTAAATAGAGAGCTTTCATACTGGCCACTGAAACGGAAAATAATGGCCACTTTAGTGTCCTCCCCAAGCAGTCCTTGGCGAGCCTATATAGTGGCCACTAATAAATATTTTCCCAGTATTACTGAAAAATTATGATGCTTGAAAACAGACCGGTTAGATTGACAAAAATTTGTGTTAAGCTTAAAAAACAGCTTAATTTAAAAATCAAGAGCATAAAAAGAAAAATCAGTGAACTGTGGAAAATGAGATTGTGAAGTTGTGACATCTTGAAACGTAATAATGTCTTGTCGAAGAAGACCAACTGCCCAAACTTAAGCTTTTTCGCGCTGAGATTCACTCGGAAATATGCAAATTCCAGGCCGCAACAAGGCCATTTCGTCGGTGGGCCACCCAAACTCGCTTATCGGAACACCTACTCAAATTGGATCAATTAAATGAGTAAACTGAGAGGGAAGAGGATTGTCGGGAAGGTTTCTCTACATCTGAATTGGAATAAATGGACAAAGTGCTTCGACAACGACAATGCAGTTAGTAGGCGATAAAATGTGCCCCTTGGGAGCTTTCCATCTGAAATGGAAGAACGATAGTTCACTTATGCACAACGTCTTGATACCCATCTTAGATACGTCTATGCCAAAAAAAACGTTCAGAGTTTGATTTTTTTCCTTTTTTTTGGACATGAGTATGGAAAGATATTTTGATTTTAAAATGGATCGAAATGTTTTAAAGGCGGAGAAGATCTTTTCAGCCTGCAAATAACACTGGAAAAGGTTTTAAGCATCGATACAAAAATAAAAACGTCTATGCACTTTTTCAAGCAAAGTCGGAATGGTGGATAATGGCCACTAGAAAGAAGAGGCTCAAAAAAGGCTGCAAAAAGGCAGCAAAAAGGCAGCAAAAAGAGTTCCTTTAAAAAGCCTCTCATTTTTCTTGGCATTTTAAAAGCTCAAGAAATAGTGGAAAAGAGAGAAGAAGCAAAAATGGTGCATAAAGGCAGCAAAAAAGCAGCAAGAAGAATTCCTTTATCGAGATTCTCATTTCCCTAGAAATTTGAAGTTTCAAGAAATGGTGAAAAAGAAAAAAAGCAGCAAAAATGGTGCATAAAGGCCGGTGAAATGGCGCAAAAAGGCAACAAAAAAGGAACATTTTTTTGAAGCTTTTTCCACTCTTTCCAACTTTGCCTATGTTCTAACCGGAAAAGATTTTCGATTAGACTGTATCAAGTTTTTTGACTTTTCTCTCTCAATATTCTAATTTCAAACAAATACAACAAAAAAACACTATTAGGTTAAAATTCGAATGCGATATTGTTCCTTGAGGTAAAAACACCAAGAAAAATAACTGCGTGAAACGAAATATATAGGAAGATGACGAGGAGAAAATATATCCTTTTGCGCCTTCCACACAACACATAACACTAAAATTGAATGGACATCAAAAGCGCTGTGTAATTTTCAGTTCATTTTTTGGATTCTTGGAAAATTAATTCTTGGTTTATTCTGAATTTTCAGAAGATTTAGGGCTGGAAAATTGAACAGAAGATTCCGAAAATGACCAAGCTTTCTAGAGGACTAGGAAAAACTTGCAAAAAAAGATCAGTACTTCTGAATCCTTTTTTATTAGAAAGAGAGCTGTCATATTTCATGATAAAGACCAGGGAGAAGACGAAGAAAGATGAGCCAACGTCCCGAAAGACGCCGCCATACGGATGTGAGGGCGTTGACGGCTAAATTTCGAAGAAAAGCCTCGCGGCATTTTCAGACATTGAAAAGCTGCCGCTCAAGACCCAGTCTTCCGAAAAATTGCCGACATGTTATGTTTTTGAATCAACTGCGAACAACGAGTCGAAACTTCCTGCTCTCGAAGTTCAAACAGATTGGAAAAGGCTAAAAAATCACGTCGAGGCTCAGTTCGCAATAAAACTTTGATAGGGAGTCTTTTGGATTGGTAGAAAAGGTGGGAAAATGAAGAAAAACTTGGGCAAACGAGTAAAAAAAAAACTGTAATCCAAAAACTGCATCCAGAAGAAATCTCATATGTGAAAGAAAACGATCACCTCAGTTTTTTAGAAGCAAAAAGTTGTATGGAACTAAAAAGGTTCTATCCTCTCAAAAAAAATTCTCCAAGCGCAGTATTTCAAATTGAAATCAGAAGGACACAGGTGAGGACGGAAAACGTGACGTGTTTTCGAGAGTCCAGTACATTAGTGCTTGAATGGCTTCTTGGTGCCCGAAGGCGGCCGAGGCGCCAGGGCCTTTCAAAGCCAGTGTAATCAAATTTTGAGGTTAGAACGAATTCGCGCATGCACACTTCACCGCACGTAAATCTATTGCTAACTGCATTCAAAGCTTCAGGTACTGTCAATTCCGAAAATAAACAATTTATTTTCGTTTTTATATCTTGATATAAATGAAAGGCATGGTATTAGATATAAAAATATATTTTGACACGTGAAAATAAAGTACGATTGCAAATGAAGTGCTTAATGGGGCAAAGTCGAAATGGTGGATAATTGGCGCTAAAAGAGAAAGGCTCAAAAAAATACTGCAAAATGGCAGAAAAAAGAGTCCCTTTATCAAGCATTCCATTTTTTCTGAGTTTTTAAAGGCTCAAGAATTGGTGAAAAAGGGAAGAACCAGCAAAAAGGGTGCAAAACAGTCGATGAAATGGCGCAAAAAGCAGCCAAAAAAGGAACCTTAGTCACCTTCAAAGAACATTTCTATGGAGCTTTTTTCCACTCTTCCCGACTTCGACTATGTATTTTTTTGAAAGATAAGATATTTTTTAACTTGAAAAACAGCTACTTTGAAAAAAAAAGGTCGTCACACCTTCAATCCATCATTTCACTTTGATTACTGACAAGTTATTGATTCAATCCTCGAATTATTAAATCCTGATTTCTCATACGGCATTTTTTGAATGTGTGAAACAAAACACATTCTTGAAATTTCGTACAGAGAACGAGATATTTCTTCCGAAATTCGATCCTCCGTTTCGAAATATCCAGAGAAAAATACTAAACACATTCGAAAAACGAAAAAAAAAGGCAATAGTAATAAGTCACATCGAATCAAACTACGAACCCCCCTTTAAAAAACGTTCATTTTCCAAAACAGCAAAAAAATTTGGAGCAGTGGCTACTCATTAAGCAAGGTGGGCAGTTTTTGCTCTCAAGCCATCTTCACGAGAAACTTTTTGAGGCCCTCGAACGGCTTCTCTAAGGAACGCCAGAGTTCCAGAAGTCAATAAGCAAAGGGTTCAAAAAACCAGAACGTAAAAAAAACAAAGAAAAATACTAAGAAGGATGTTTTTTGAATACGGAGACACGGAAGATGCAAATGACAATGGTTGCAAATCTACAGCTCAGCGAACACAGCATCCGTCTCTGCCAAACGCCGAATCCCATGAGACGGTGCAAATTATCGTGCATAATTCGAACAAGTCGTCGTTTTGAGAAGAAAAAAGTTGAGGCTCAATGGGAATCTCTCATCTGAGATTTTTAAATGTTGAACTTTTTGTTTCCTGAGTTTGTTTATTTAGAAAAAAAGTTCAGAATAAATTTGGACAGGCTTGAAAAATATTTTTTTTACTCATTTGAAGAAAAAAATTGATATGAATATAGGGCTTTTGAATTTTAGTCTCTAGTGATTGCGGTTTCAAAAAGCGATAAAATTATTACCAAAATTTACGCGTGACTTTCATTGCATTCTCCAAAGAATCGCTCCATTGAGATCGCTGAGTTTCTCAAAATCTCGAAGAAAAATTCAAACGCAACTTGCTAGTCTTAGTTCGATGATTTGTTAGAGTGATGAAAAGCCTTCAAATTTTTCAAATCTCATTTTCTTTGCGAGAGATAATTAGTCAAATAAGGTAGACAGATGACTGGACAAGAGAACGATGCTAATAAACGTCATGAACTAGTTGTTCCAGACTGAGAATATAAAGAAAAGCACTTTTCGGTTTCAATAAACGTTCTATTTTGATACATGTCATTCATTATGGTAACAATTACCTACCAGAGGTAAATACAAACTTTTGTTGGTAAGTTTGATTATCAGATTTTTATCTGAAACTATTTTTTTGTTAGTGAAATGGCTCAGAAACCTTATATTACCGTTTCAAACACTGGAAAAGTGATCTATCAAGATAACGCTTTAGCGAAAATTGAGATATATATTTTCAAAACTTTTCTTGGCTTTAATAAAATGGACTCATATTTGATGAAACCGATTTCAGAACAAAAAAAGTTCTCAGGAGCAGGATTTAATTTTATTATTTATTTTGTCTGCTTCACCGGTGTGAAAACTTATCCTGGAAGCTGGAAAAAACCAGAAAAGATTAGTACTGAGATCAAGGCCATTGTAACAATACCGTGATTAAAAAGATTATATTTATTACGATATCTAGTGAGAAATTCTGAATCATCAAGACATATAAGCTCAATGTCGGGAAATCGAAAATTGAGTACAATTTATCTCGGAAATGCGGTAAATGTCTCGCGTGGCCGGAGGCACTTGAGGTGTCCCACAAACATCGGTGCCGATCGCAACAAGTCAAATACACGTATGTTCGGAGGTCGCAGATGATACCTGTGCGTACGGCAAAAGTCCAAGTGACACATCCCCGGCCATTGGAGCATCATAAGCGCGAAAAAATCGATAAAAGCACATGAGATGTAAAGCGTGACGAGACAAACTCCGGAATCAGTGACGAAATGCGACTAGGCGCCCGCTTATTTCTAGCCGACGTGATTTTTCCGGGTTCCCATCGAGTTGGACATGTGGTTTCTCTGTATATTGAGAACAGCGGATCCAAACGTTTTCTGACATGTGCGTTCAAAAAAGAGGATCAGTGCTTGAAGGTTGAACCATGGTGGCATGATCTAATGAAGGGACTTGTGAGGTTTTCCATGGAAAATTGTCTATCGAGACAATAGTAGGATTACTTGTGACCTAAAAAATTTTGGTGAACTGTTTGTTTGAAAATGGAAAACTCTCTTTTTCTTCAGAGAAGATTCTCTGCTGAATTATGGGATAATTCAAGACTTTTTCATTGGTTCGCAAAACTGACGTTGATCATCTCGCCTTTCTTGTGAATTTGAAGCGTTTCGACGATCTGAATCTCCTCCATCTAGGGACAGTTTGTCTAGGGCGGGCTAGGGGTTGGATTAATCTTGAACGAGAACGGAAATTTTGGAATTTCACAGGGTCAAAGTTCGCACTTTTTTTCCATTTAAAATTACCTAACTGAGTTTGATTTAAAAGAACATAACATCAAAATTAAGATCGCGAAGCTCAGGAAAACGATGAAATAACTCTCTAACCATAAAATCTAGGATTTTTTGAAATCAGAATTAGTTTTCCCGAGTTACAACCCAATTTTTGACACTTTTCTTGTCAGTGAATCGATTGGAACCCAAAAAATTTCAATTGTGTGTTCAAAGTTTGATACAGAATGGCTTAATCTACTGGGAACTTTTTGAACTATAGTTTTTCGTCTGAAACTTTTAGAGATGTTAGAATAGGTCTGAGAAGCCTTATCAGATGAACCAACGTATTTCGAAGTTGAACAAAATGTAGAAATTTAAATTTATGTTTGTCTTAAAATAGTGAAGATTTTGAAATTGTTTTAGAGCGGTTTAAAATGATTAACAAACTACACACAATACCTTGAATTTTTTGAAGCAATAAGAACTCGAGAAAAGGATTAATTTTAAAGCAAATCAGAGTTTTTTTCTTGATACAAGGACGGATTCCGATGATTATATATTTTACTGACAAGACAAAAAAAAAACCGAGGCTAGCAGTTTGAAAAAAATCTCCCCCTTTGCTAAATTTTTTTATCGGAAAGATAATCTCTTCACGAATTTAAATTGAAAAGGGAAGGGCTGATAATCGAACATAGAGAAAGCGGGAACTTGGAGGAGCCACAACAAAAATGACTTGTAGAATTGATGATAACACGACGTTTGACGCACGAACAGATACAACGCAAACAGCACGAATCCGTAGGCCCGAGGCGACAACTGTTGCCGGTGCCGAACTTTTGATGAAGCCTCGTAAACGCAGCGAGTCTTTTGGCCTCTCTGGTTTTTCTCAGCCAACCGTGCAGCTGCAAACTCGCGCGTTGAGATTAATCTCTTCGAAAGATTCGAGCGAAAATGCAAAAGAAACGAAAATCTCTTTACACCTTATATTACAACGTTTTTGTCAATATATTTTTTATTTGGTTTTTTCTCGTGTGAACAGACAATTGCTTCTGATTGAGTTTTTAATGTGAGAATTTCGCCTTCAAAGCGTCTTTGCGCATCTGTTCATATGAAAGACGACAGGATTGACGTCCTCAACGGTTTGTAGGGAGAATTGGAGTAAAAAAAGAGTCTTTTTTGTCAAAATCTTGAGATTGTTCATTACTTTGAAGAGAAAGATATGTGTAATCAGCCCCGTTTACAACAATAAGTCGTTTGAAAATTGATTTTTTCTGTTTTTGAAAAAATGATGGGTATCAACAAGGGAGGTCTTTTTACTTGGCGTTTTGGAATTTTTTACAAATTTTTCTCGAACACTCTTTGAAAGTTTGGATGAAGGTCTATCAGACTTGCTTCCTGCGCAAACTTCTAGTTTTTAAGATATGATTTATCAAAGTTGCAAATAATCGGCTTTAGGCCTAATTTTTCGACCTTCAAAATTTATCATCTTGAAAACTAGAAGCTGGCGCGGGTTGCAACTTTGATGAACAAAGATAAATCAGCCAAAAAAAGTCGTGTTTTTTTGAACCCACGCCGAATAATTTCGAACTTTGCATAGAAGTTTCTTTTTCCAATCTGAATAAATTTTATTTTAAGAAAAAAACAACTTAAAGCGGAAAAATTTGTCATTACGTCTAATGAACAGGTTCCAGTAAATTTATTTATAAAAAAATTCACAATCTTTTTGACTTCGAAGAAGTTTCTAAAATGCTCAGAAAGCCCCACAAAACCACAAAAAAGGCAAATTTTCTTTTTTGAATCTGTGAAGGCCAAGAGTATTTCTAGGCTTTGGATTTTTGTCAAATCGCCACCTTGGATTACCGTACCAAATAATTCAGTCAGGTTAGCCAAAATATTATATGCCAAGGTGTGAATAAGGCGTCTAAAGTTACAAGTTTATATAATTTTTGCTTGAGCCCTGCCTCTTTCTTTGTAGAAAAACAGGTAGTATAGGCCATTCCACGCCAGCATTTTTCTTTCCGCTATAATACCGTATAGATCCAACTCCGTTCCAAGACTTTTTTTCTGTTTTGAAAGCTGAATTGCGATAAAATCGTTTTAGGGTAGCCTTTTCTCTGGGGTTTTTTTTTTGAAACCGTGAGCGCCTCGCGCGGAACTCTACAAAACTGAAGAAAACAAAAAGCAAAGGTCCAAAGTAACCGAATTTGGTCAAATTTAATCAAATTTGGTATAGGGTCAAAACGTGGCAAGCTGGCGCGGAACGGTCTATAAATCATTTTTTTTTCTTTCTTGTTTTCAGAATCTTGAACTTTTTGATGATCAACTGTTATTATCTTTGAGCCTACAATATAGCCTTTCAGAAACCTTTTTCTGCTGCTCTGTTTTATTTTTTTTTTGATCCGCTACATATTCAAATCTCGCACCCGGCATATAACTTCTTCTTCAAAAAAAAGTTCAAAGATCACTTAATGATCAGAATTTGAGTGTTTTTTGGAAATCGTAGGCGGACGAATTCTTTGAGCGACGCAATTATGTCTTCATGGACCTTCTCGGAAGGTTAATAATGCAAATGACGCGCATTTTTTTAAAGTGCAGACATTTATCATGTTTTCAAGATGAAACGAATATCACAAAAGGCTTATAACTTTTTTCGAGTAGCCGGATATTTTTTAACGGGGGGAATTGGGAATATCTTGAAAACCATCGCTGCTTGTCTATCGACTCGCAACATTTTTCCAATTGAAAGGTTTCTTCTCTCTGCACTTGACCGAGTTCGGAAGGTTTTTCACATTCCTTTTCCGCTTTCTCTGATCTGTCACGATGTCCTTCTTGACGGCCATAAAGAAAAAAAGTTCTCGCGCTCCGAGTGTAAACTTTTTGCAAAGAAAGAAACTGACCAGCCACGACCGTCTTTCACCGTCCAGATGTGGGAAAAACGAAAATTGTTTGATTTAGCTGTAAAAAATTAGCATTTTTTTACTTTTTTCTTAACTGATTATTGAATTTTGAGTTTATCATTCTAGTCAAGTCAAGTTACATCTCACTGAAAACACTGTATATTTCAAAGACAACTGGCTTTCTGCTTGTTTCTATAGTTGATCATCGATTACCTTTCTTTCAGATAGAACCCCTAAATTTGAAGGAGTAGACGCCAGAAGAATTTTTTTCAAATCAATAAGATCCCCAACTTTCGATCGAGAAAACAATATAAAAAAAAATTGCATTACATCTACTCAGACTTCAGAGGCCGTATGCAGTGCAGTAGAAAACGATTTCCCGCCATTTTACTGAAACTTTAGAATCCCACAATTAGTCTTTTTTAAACTGAAATGATTTCGTCCATATCCGAATCTTTTTATAATAACTCATTAATACAGATGAAGCAAAATAATGATCTCCTAGCAAGTTCAAAACTATTATTTCAAGAAACTGGCGGATAATCATTTTCCCGTTTATTGCATACGGCTTCGGGTAGAACTTGGAGAAATACATTATAATATCAGAAAAATAAATCATCTTGCTTTTTTTCTTATTGAGTGGATCAAGCTTCCACGAGTAATGATAACGAAGTACTCCACTAGATTCTTCGACCTCAATCAATAAATGAGGTACACTTCAAACAAAAGATTAAGATAATTTTGTTCAACCGTAGTTTTTTGAATAGCTGCTGAAAATTCTAATGACAAAATAAGCCATCTTTCACCCAACGAAGAAGAGCTGTGAACAACAAACAGCGGCGGCTAATTAAATTCCAAGCTCGTTTCTCAGATGAAAAATCATCAACGTCGGATTATTTCAGTATTTTTTATCAGTTTTTTGAGCAACTTGGACTCATTCAAAGACTTTTGAGGAAATATATCAGAATCAATTTTTCGGAAATTCTTGTATAAACTGGTTTGATGAATATCGAAAAATTTTTTTCGTGTGTATATTTTTTTATAACTGTTCTTCTAGTACGTAGAGAAGTTTTTCGCAATGCTTTGGGATGAATCATCAGAAATAAAAGATGTAAAAAAACACGTTTCCTGCTTGTATTTACTCAAAAAAATTCGAGTCATTCTCAATATTTATATTTATTATTTTGTCTTTTTTTCGTAGAACCAAGCGTGTAAAACTGTTAAAAACCATTCTTGGAATCGCAAAACTTTTACAATAAGGTTTGAAGAAAAAGTTTTTTTGGAACTTTCTCAATGGAAATCAAAGTTATTCTCATAGTTTCTGACGGCAATTCATGTTTATCGACGATTTTCATAAATTGTCTTTTTTTCTTGAAAGATTAGATTCAATAAATTCAGACCTAAGAAAGAAAAAAACTAAATCTGAAATTTTGTTCTCAGTCGACTTTTATCAGCAACTATTCAGTGTTAATACATCTAATAAGCATCGTATCGACGAATTAGTTTGTCGGGGAAGGCAGCAGAAACGGACTATCGCACTTCCAGGCCGTTATCACATTTTGAAGGCAATGGGAGCCTCTAGCAAGTCCCAGAGTGTTAATTTTTCTCTCCATGGGGCGCTTGACTGACACTTCCGAAATAGACTACTATAAACAAAGAAAATAACTCGAATATCTTTATATAGATTATTTTTTCTGAATGCGAGGTTTTGGGGGTATATTTTTTTCTTGGGTCATGTTTAGACTACTGATAACCCTGAGAAAAGGTCCCTGAACTCTTTTCATTTCTACCGGCTGCTCTATTATCAGAAAATCGGGATTTCGTGACATTTCGTGGCTGCTCTATTATCAGAAAATCGGGATTTTGTGACATTTCGTCACATTTGATTTTCGAAACTCTTTTTTTCTATTATAATACCGTCAAAAAAGACACGGAAAGCCGGGGTTCCGGTCACAGCTTTCTTCTTAGAAAGACAATCTTTCTGAAGCTGCGGTTTTTTCTGTGAAACTTTATTAGAGTATTAAAAAAAACAGTCAGCACAACTTCAGAAAGTTTCAGACAAATTGAATTCCTTACAAGAAAGTTATGACCGAAATCCCGTTTTTTTGAAAATTTTCTGACGGTGCTCTACCTTGAAACCAGAGCTTTTATGTTGTTTTCTAAGTAAAAATTACCATTTCTTTTAATTCTTTGTGAAAAAATAAAGTTCCAATCAACAGCGGCAGCCTAAGACATTGCTAAAAGTACCAACTCCTCTGTTTACTTTGCCGTTTCATCGCTCTTCAAAGTGCAACGTGTCAAATGAGTTGATTTGGGAGCGTCGTGAGCTGTTTATGGCTGTCATATTCCTATCACAGACAATTGCACTTTGCAACTCTTTTTGAGTGATGGGAAGCTCCGCCCCTTCCGCATTACAGAATACCCGCACGGAAAATAGGGTCCCACAACGACAGGCGCGCGAAGGAGGAGAGACCCTCCCACAGGCGGATCGCGGCGCGGCCACGTCGCGGCTCACGCTCACCTATTGTCTTGTTCAGTTTTCCCTCGAATTTCCCGCAATGGACAGTCAACTCCTTCCAAGGAGTAGGTCAAGCCTTTCGGTAAGTCAATATTGATTCGATCCACAACAAGTAGGGCAAAATTCGATCAGTTATGAAATTTTTTAACATTGTTATTGATGATGAAGTCTCACGTTCATGTTGCCAAGGTGGATACGGTAGTCCCTTTGAATTGTATATTTTTTTCCCATAACTTTCAAATTTTATCGTTCCTTCGTTTTTCCATTTATTTTCGAGGGAGTCATCAAATTTCCACGCATTTTTTTTTCTTTTTTTCTCCATTCCGCTTTGGTTTCGAAAACATTCATTTTTTAAAAAGTTTTCGAGTAGGGAGGCTTGAAATTTTTTTATTTATCAAAAGTTGGGAATTAAATTTTTTCTTTGTCGCGAATAAATTTAAATTGTTCCTGAAGGTACAGGAAACATTCTTTTATAAATATTTGAAGTTGCTATGTATTTAAAAAGTCAATTAATTTCCAATTCATCACAAATTTGCATATTCATTCAACATTGTAGCCCCCTGAATATTATCAAATTAAAAAAATTTTTTTTTGATTATTTAGTAGGATTTCACGAGAAAGACAAAAAAATAAAAAAATCTTGTCGTATTATATAAAAACGAATTGCAAGTTTTTCTCGATTTTATATTTTTTTGCCGTTCTTCTTGCATAAGTGAAAAAAACTGTCTTTTAAAAATCGTTAGAAGTTCCGAAAAATTCGAGACCCAAAAATTTTTTTGATAGAAAAAGAAAAATTAATCTCGAAAAAAATTCAAATTTCAAAAAAATAATACTGTAGATCAATGAAACTTTTTTTATCTCATAGTTTTTTTTGAAAAAAAGTACCATTAAAAGGGAATTTTTTTCTTGAACTTTCAGTTGATTGATTTAGGAAACTTTACACAAAGAAGATCGAAAATAGTTTTTATAATGTTCGAAGTTAAGCATATCTTTCAACATTTAACTTTTTTTGAAAAATCTAATGAAACAACTCATAACGTTACAAAAATATTCTTGAAATACAATCATTAAAAAAAAATTTTCCAGCCTCCGCCGCTATTATCCAGAGAAGACATCGAGGAAGTCGCCGATTCAGACGACGAACCTCCGCAGTTGACCAATTCTTCCTTCGGTCCATCTTTCCTTCTGCGGAACCTCAGCCTTGAAGATAAACCTATAGACTCTAATGTCTCTAAACCTTCGACTTCTGAAGCCAAGACGGATGAACGCGCAACAGGCGCTCGTTCATCTTTCACAAGGGCTTTATCAAAATCGAAACACGCTCAAGTGGGAGATCCAGGACCTTCAAGCCCTCTTCCTTCTGTGAGACCTCCTTCTCAGCGACGACCGTCGGACAGTGTGCTTAACTTCCAGAACCCACCAAAGCTTCACGTAGAGCTCAGAAAATTCTCTGGTCCTCCGAGTAGAAGCAGCTCAGAGTCTACAGCAGCATCCAAGGATTCAGATCAAAGTGTTCAGAATAAAGTCCAACAAGCTGCAAACTTACCCGCTGCTGAAGTCGTTCTTGATGTTGTTCCAGCACCACCAACTCTCGCCCCGGTGCCGCAGAATGGCCCACCAACTCCCGCTCCGATCCCGCAGATTGCTCCACCAGCTCCCGCTCCGATCCCGCAGATTGCTCTACCAGCTCCTGCTCCGATGCCGCAGAATGCACCGATTCTACCGCGACCATCAGCTGCACAGTCGATTGCCGCTCCGTTAAGATCAATCAAACCGGCCGTACCTATATATGCAGCAGTGCCGACGAAAGCCATTTTACCCAATCTTCGACCTTCTTCTCACAACTTGCAGCCAAGCACGAGCAAGATGAACGAGACTCAGTCGAAGCTTCTCAGCGCAAGATGGGCACCGCCACGTCCGCCGAACAAACGTCCTACTTGTGAACTTTTGGTCTCTAAAGTTACCGACGCTTCGACCCAGTCTATCAATGACTTCCTGTCTAATTGGAGACGCATCTCCTACTCAACAGCGGACTTCTTCTCTGCCAAGCGATTTGTCCCAAAAGTTTGCTTGTATCGAGCAGGACTAGAGGAGTCTAAGTTGGTCGCGCATATGAAGTTGGCGCCCATCCGATATCTTTATAAAGATGAGACACTTATGCCTGAAACACTTCCTTGGATCTCCATCAAAGGACTCAAGGTGAACTTTGTTTTTTTTCTTAATAACTTCTGTTATTTTTTTTCAGCCAATGGAAAATGACGCATCCAACATAGAAGGCTTACGCAAAACAGCGAATGAGCTATTGAAACTGGAAAAATCAGTTCTGATCCCGGAGTTTCTTTGTGTTATCTGCGAGCGACCTTGCAATCTCCCCGTCAGAATCAATGGCGTGAGTTTTTTTGTTTGAGTTCAAAAAGGCCGGGAAAAAATTTGAACGTTCAATTTAATAAAGCAAAAAAACATTTACTGAAAAATTCCGAACGAAAAAAAAAATAAAGTCAAGCTTTATTAATTATTTTCAGTGCTTACATCGTTTCTGTTTCGCCTGTGTCGATTCGCACGTTTCGTCGAAAAAAGCCTCATGTCCAATGTGTAAAACATTGATTCAATATGTCCTGCCGGACAGACCAGGCGAGAAAATGATGGACATGGTACGTTTGATTTCTGACTTCAAGTTCCTTTCAAATCAAAAAAAAACGCCAAGATTACAATTTTTTTCAGTTGGGCATCGATTTAACTATCACCTATCCAAAAGCTATATTCTCTTCAACGACCACAAAAACAACACCAGGTTCGAAAAAAAAAATCTCTTTTTGCAAACTTTTATAAAGTTCCAGCAACGACTCAAAAGCCAAAGTTTTCTGAGTTGTTATTCGCTAAAATTGAGCCTCGAAAAAGTGAGTTCATCGTTCTTTCGTTTCAAAACTGATTTTTTTTTCTCTCAGATTTTTCGACTGCCTTTTTCTTTCAACCATATGACCGTTCTGCCAGAGAACTTCGTACTGAAGAAGGAAGAGCTCAAATCCTTTTGAATGCGAGAAACCAAAGGATCATTGGTTGCGACAGTTTTGGAGTCCCGTATGTGGACCCTATGTCTTCTTTTGGAGTAAGTTCTTTCTGTTTTTATTTTTTTTTCACTTTTGGAAGTGAATGCATGGAATTCTATTTTTCAGGGTGCAGGTTCAGTCCCAGTCAAAGATGAAAAGAAGAAAGAAGAGCCGATACAAAAAAAGGAATGACAGGATTTGACGTTGTATGTTTTTCTTTTTTAATTTTACTATAATTATTTATCTTTTTTTACGCTATATCTTATTTTTTTAAATATTCACTTGAACTTTAAATACTTTTTATACTAATATACTTTCACCGAAGAAAAAGAACTCACTTTGAAATTTGCAGGACGAAGTTGTGCAAAGTCATGAAAACGGAAAATGCTTAATAAAAGCGCTGCAAGGCGAAGATGCAAAATATGTTCATGTATGTTTTTAGTCAAAGTTCTTCATTTCATCAAAAAATGACTATGTATTATGATTTTATAGGATGAGATTCGAGCTCTCGTTGGGCGAGCGAAACGAAAGAAAGCCGAGGAAAAAAAGCTTTCAAAGCAGCTAGGAGAGAAGCTGAAGCGAATGCTAGAAGAAAAAGTTCGATAAACATCTGGATAAAAAAATTAAAATGTATTCCAGAAGCCCAAGATCAAAAAAATCGTCGAGAGATGACGAGCCCACAACTCCTATTGCTTTCCGAACATTTGTGGAATCGGTGAGTCGAAAAATATTAACTTTATATATCTCACATTACACTTTTTTTTGAATTCAGATTATTTTTATTTCATTAATTTCAGGATGACGAAGATGAATTTCTTCCTGCTAAAAAAAGGCTCCTATTGTCGTCAAAGAAAAAGCCTTTGAAAGAACCAAAAAAAGAAGTGGAGATTTTGGAGGAAGAGGTTAATTTCTCTCGAATTGAGCTTATATAATTCATTTTTTTAGTTAAAGCACGTTGAATCTGTTGGTCCCTCGGAAAAGAAAAAGACGTCCGTCCCATTCACCATGAAAACTAGAGGAGTCCGAGTGAACAGCTTCGTGAAGTCTTACAAGGTAACATAGAGATCTGGTTTATTTCTCAATTTGGAAATATAGCCAAAAGGGGTGATTGATGAAGACAAGGCGTGCGACGACGAAGTGAGACGCATCGTGTCACGGAAGTACAAACAGCAAAAGAAGCGTCCCATGATGAGTGAGAAACAGCTCACGCGGGAACTCTCCAACACAGCTCTGAACTTCGGAAATCCGACAAGACTTCAACCTTATAAAGGAGATTTATCGCAAAAGGAGTTTCTCACTTACATCCCGGACGAAGCGAATGGTTCGTTCTTTTCTTGATATGAGATGAAAATACCATTCTTTTAAAGTTGGTCATGTCATTTCGTACATTCGAAATCACTATTCTTCGCGTTATCCTGGCCTCGAATACGATGTGCAGCTTTTCCACGTTGACTGGACGGCAAAAGCTAAGGAAATCAACCTAATTTTGCAGGTTAGTTTTCCCAATGGTTTTTTTTCACATAGAGTTCAAACCACTTTTCGAATTTTTTTTTGATAATGGTGCAAAAAAATATTTTTCAGCCGGGCGAAGGCGGTGTTCCAAACGATCAAGGTTTACCCGAGAAAAACAGAGAAGTATTGGAGGTATGCCTTTTATATTGAACCATATAAATAAAATTCCTTTTTCAGAAAGCTCAGCAGAAGCTCGACAAAAAGGAGCAAATGCGAAATCGCTTGAGGAGCGAAGTGCAGAGAGCTCAAAAATTGAAGAAAGAAGAAGAGAAGACGGTGGAAATTGCTAAATCCCAAACGAAACAACAGAACAGAGCAAAAACCCCGGCACCTTCGAAAATTCAACAAGTCAACCATGTCGCTCCCGTGAGAGAATACGAAACTCGCAAAAGGACAGCCGAAAAAGCTTTTGGAGCGGAGAAAAAGAAGAACGGAGCAAAGAAGATAATTGACACTGACGTGGAATGCGTCAGTCATCGATATCAAAACCAACCAGTTCCAATCAAGCATCCTTACGGTCTTCGAGACGCCAAATCCCGTCGAAAACCTCCAAAGCGATTTGACGAGGAAATCTACGAAACTCGCAAAAGGACGTGCACCCAAAAGCCGAAGGTGTTGCCGACGAAGAAAGCGAAAGTCGCCAAGGCCGAACAGGAGATGATCAAGGAGATCAAGCAGGAAATCGAGGACGACTACGAGATCTGCGAAAACAAAGAGAACGACGTGAAGCCTCCCGAAGAAACGCCGAGGATGGAGGAAAAGAAAATCGTCGTTAGAGACAAACAAATTTACGCGTTGGAGCTGCCAAAGAGACCTGTCCTGCTAGACGTCACAATTAATCAGGTTATTTAAAGTTTTTTTTTCGATTCATAAAAAGTTCTCCGTCTGTTTTATTTATAGAACCGTTTTGAAATTTAAAAAAAGCAAACACGCTCAGATTGATCAAATTTGGATTTTAAGATTAAAAAAATTTTTTTTTATCAAAAATTTTCATTTAGTCGTCTTTATATAAACTAGACAATTTTATGCAAATTTTGTTTATCATACTTTTTTTCAGCTTCGCAACTGGCTCCATCTGCGTCCTGGAGAAATTTTGGACCTTTCCTACGTGGTCGTCACCAAGAATCACATCAGAATCAATCCTGCCATGGAGGTCGAGAAGCCTCAAAATCCAGAAACTTCGAAAAATGTTTCTTTGACTCCTTCCATCATTCTGCCACAAATTTCTGTTCCTGAGAATCCTCTGTCAGAAATGCCAGAAAAGGACAGTGATTCACATGAGAACGCCGACGAAATGCAGCCGTTACTGGGTGAACCAGTATTCATTTGTCCCAGTAATAAGCCCGGAAGCGTCTACACACCGATCGCGAGCAAGGCCCCAACGATCACCCTCCTAGAAATGGGTCCTCTGAGTAAGTTATCAGCGATGCTCGACCGCCCTGAGCCTTTCATGGGGCCGATGACTCCTTTTGCGGTAAACCTCAAAGGAGTTGGCCAAAATTTTCCAAAAACTGGGAAAAATTCATCGAAGCGTAAGAGACAAGAAGAGAAGAAGAAACCCGTGCGCATGTTCCCAACAACTCTCGACGGAAATCATGTCTCTTCATCGAAGCTGAGAGTTCGCTCGGTGGAGAAAGAACTTCGGGAGCTGAGCCAACCGCCACCTGAACAGAAGAAAACGGATCTTCTTGAAGGACCTGAACCAAAGGTCTTCATTCCTCCAGGACTGGGCAGAAAGACAATGATGACTACACCTTCTGGTAAGATTCCCATAACTCTTGGAGATTATGGAAAACCATTCCCTGCACCCCACACTATCTTCATGAAACGTACTATTGATAAGGAATTTTTATCCAGTTTCCATAGTTTTCCTGAGAAACAGCCCGCTTTTCCAGTGTTCAAACGTTTCTGAGAAGTTTCTGCTAATATTTGTTAAGTTCTTGTTTTTTTTTTTGTACAAAGTTACGGCTCCCATAATCTCTTAGCAAATTTAGATCTTATTGTTTCAAATGGTTATTTTTTTATTTAGTCGTATTCGCCAACAAGATGTGTCTCTTAATAACTTTATCGGTGAATGTTTTCGAGGGTGATTTTGAAAGATTCTCATGCTAGCGTTCCGCCGGCCACTTAATTCATTATTCATGGGTAAATGTTTGTTAAATAACGTGTTTTTGTTTTCACTGGTTTTAATTTGTTATATGTTTTCGTTATCATTATCTTTGTGCAACTGTCAGATCTGTTCTTCTTGTCAACCTGTTGTTTTTTGACGAATAAATAATCAAAAAAGCTGATGAACGATTTAAGCAATCAAATGTGGTGAGCTAAACATTATTCCGCAAGTACTGAATACAATAAAAAGAGTGAAAGTAAAAAGGCACATTCTGTCGACTACCATCGCTGCAAATTTCCAATCGTTTGCTGCTTGTTCGTCCTCAATTAATGAATGAAGAGTCTAACGAGAAAAACAAGAAAACTCTTTCGTCTTCTTCCATCCGGCGACGCATCACTTTTATTTGAGCAGAAATATTCTTCAGTTCCAGGCAAGCTTTTTGCATATACTTGTTCATCTCATGGATGACTCCAGTTGCTGAAAAACGGAACTGATTCGAAAAAGTCGACAATCTCACGTTGTTCCATTTCGCTTTCGCCTTCCATCTTTGAGTACATATATCGTGGAGAAACACTCGTATAGTTAGGAAGGAGATAATTGTGCGAGTTAGCATGGTTTTCTGGAAAAAATACGTTGATATAAGATAAATGTGACATTTATCCATTTGGAAAAGGATTTGAGAAAAATCTCAGGGCCACTATTGAAAAATCGAAATTTGTTCAAACGTCTCAAAAACTTGGCTTCTCAAACATAACAGTAGTTTAAAGAAATCAGGCTTAGTTTTAAAAATAGGCATTACGAGGAAACAAAATACCCACCGTCCTCTATGTCAATGGAAAACTGTCCCTTTTTCGCTCGAATGTTTTGCATCAGGGACATGCTATTCGAAGCGTGGATTTTTGCTGGTTGACCATTTGATTTCTCGATTTTATTACCTTTCCTAGCTTTTTCTTCCGCTTTCTCCGCCTGAATTTCTTCTGTTGAATGAAAAAAATATTTCGAAACAAAAAAGTTAAAGATGTATAAAATATTTGAATAAACGGCAAATTCAATTTGTAATTTAACTGAAACTCAGTTGGCACCTTTGAATCTCTAAATCTACCTTGATCAAGTTTCGATTGAAAAGAGTTGTCCCAGGCCTCCGCATCATCAAAAGCCAAGGAAGCCAGATCAACAAACATTCTCGAAGCTAAAGATTCTTTACGACTTCCAAAAAGTTTGATGATTAACTTACGAACGGGCTCATTTCATGAGTTTCGGGCTTCCGGTTGTGCAAATTCAGAACTAGCACTGTGAACACAACTGAGGCGGAGACTACGAGCATACAACAAGAGAAAAAAGCTCCTGCATGTTGAACTTGCCATTTGAAACCGGAATGTGGAAAATCAAACCTATCAAAGGGACCGCTTCGGAAGTCGGTGGAGTCATGTCGGCGACCATACTCAAAAAGAAGCAAACTGAGAGGAGAATTGTGATCTCTGAATGATAAAACTTAAAAATCTTTTGACTCTGAGATACGGTTTTTTCTTGGATCTGTACATTATAAAGATGAGAAAATAATTTTCAACCAAAAAAACTTTAAAAAGCCAGTTAGGAATTTTCGTCAAGTGATCTTTTTGTTCTGGAATAATTTCCTTTTCGTTCTTCTCTTTTATGAGTTGATTAATTTTTCTCGATTTTGCTTTTTATCTGTTTGATTGGCTCAATCATATTCACATGCAAAATGTCTCAATGCGTAAAAGCTGATAATCGGTCATGATCAAAGTTCTCCTGATCAAAGAGCGATTTTGCCACGCATTGGAGGACATAAGAGTGGCGGGTCTGCACGTGTATTCCGCATCGCAACCGCATTTCATTCGTAAGTGTTACAAGACACTGGATAATTTAGATAATGACTTTGAAACAAATTCTTTCATGGAAATAATGATCACCCAAAGTAATTTTTTCTCCTGCGTCTGGAGGCAACGTGAAACCAAGAACGGTCATCAGCGATATAAGGAGAGAAGGAATGATCAGGTTGAGTCCTGAACATCAAACTGAAGTTTGCAGCTTTCGAATCTCGTCTTACCGTAGTAAAGCGTTCGTCTTTGAATAATTAGATAAAAGTAGAGCGAGGGATATGGTTCGTCATCGAAGACGTTGGTCTCATTCCTGGCTGGCACAGCTGTAATTGCTTCTCTGAAGTTCGTTCAACTCGATTTGTACTTACCCAACAAGTTCCATTCTCCATTCTGCACATAATACTGGATATCGATTCCCTGTTCCGAAACATTCTGACCATCTGGTCCGTTGATTCTCAAATCGATGAAGTTCCCACTGTAGGTCCACGATCCGAACTGAATGAGAAGTTGAGATTGCAGGAACATGGAACTGTGTAATGTCGGCGTTGGAAAAAAATGCAGAAAAAAATACAAAAAAACCCCGGGAGCAATTGATAATTTCATTTTTTTCAAAAATTAGAAAAAAATCTCATAACACCTGAATTCTGCAATCACAAAAAAATCTTCACAATTTTTTTCAAATTAAAAACACAGTCGAGAAGAGTTATAGCTAATTCTTGAATTTCTTCAAAGAAAATATTTGAAAAAAAGGTTATTCACTAGGCAATAGGCCACTAACACCGAGAAAAAAACAAACTTTCATGGAAAAAAATTCAACAGGAAACGGAAATTGTAGCACTATAGTATTATTTGAAAAATTTGCTACGACCTCTAAAAAAAAGTTGCGGTGCACCCCGTTTACCTTTTAGCTCAAAAAAACGGTAGTTCAAAAAAATAAATTTATTATCCACCGGTTGCCCCAGGGGTGCGCGCCATCCAGGTCCAACGCGGGGTGCCCCAAAAAACCAACGAAAAGTTCCCTTTTTCCGGGTTTCACTAAGAAGTACATTTTGATTTTTTTGTTAAAGATATATTTTTAACATTCCGAACTTTTCGAAAAATTTTTGTCAGAAGATGAAAAAAATCCTCATGAATAAATCTTTCGTATCGAATCAAAAATCTGAGTTAATTCAAAAATACTAATCCATAAAAATCTATGAACCACGACCGAAAAATCTTTTTTTCAACTTTTTGGAGAATGCATACGGAAAAACAGCTTCGAATTCTTGGAAAGAGCTTCTATAATTGTTTTGCTCGACGACTCGCATCTAATATTTTTTCAGGGTGTGCAAAAAGCGTCCGAATTTGCAATAAGTGGAGGATTAGAAGATGTAGTGAGCGATAGCGACTACCCGTGCTTTCTGGTAAACCCCCATAATTCAAAAGAGCGGTTTAAGAGATTTCCTCGTTGCACACCCGCCAAACAATTGAATAACCATTACAACACGAAACGTGAACCTTCAAATGGCACATTTGGTCGTCGAATGGAAAATAGGTGATGTCGATCTTGCACGAGAGTTTCAGAATACCGGGAGGCACTTGTAATACGTGTCCGGTGTAACTCACTACGAAATTCACTGGATAAGTAGAGTCGAAATTTTCATCGGCGCTGAAAAAATAATTTTTACAAGGGAGGTCTTTATACTTTGCGGCTGGGAATTTATTGAAAATGGGCCAGAACAGTCCTTGATGTTGAAGATTTCGAATTCTCAACCTGCTTATTAATTCGTCAGTTTTCCAGAATTAACTACCGAAAGTCTCCAAATAGCCTATTTTAATCGATTTTGAGGGTTTTCTTCGACTTTGAGATTTCTTATCTCCAAACTGAGAAGCTGCGTAGCTGGAAACACTCAGAACCTTCTTCTGGTACTTCAAGAAAAATTCTGACTAGTTTTCAGGAAAATCCTAACCGCAGAGTGAGATGACTCTCTTGTCATACGATTTAAAAAAAAAATTAAAGCTGCAAGTTTTTATCATTCGGCTTCAGATTGCATTTTGATTTTTTTAAGAAATTTGGCCTGAAAAATGAGTTTGAAGTACAAATGCTAAATGTTTATTTTTTGCCATTTTTTGCCCGTTTACTCAAAAATTCTTGAAATTCACGCATTTCTGAAAAAATAAGTGTTATTTACTTTGCGCAGGTAATGCAAAAAAGGTGAGGCTGATTTTCTAAAGGTCATCGTCCTTTTAAGGGAGATGCAACTAGAAATTGAGAAACGTATTGATCAAAATTATTCAGAAGGCGGCCGTTAAGAATCTCTCAGAAGCGAAAATTGTGTCCCACCTGTTATAAAGTAACACATCCGGCTTCCAAATTTCGTTTGCGTTACCGGGAAAACGTATGTCTTTTATACCACCGTACTCGGATGGATCCCATTTCAATTTATAGTCCGTCCATTGGTATTCCACCCACGCCACCAAAGTTATCACCTGATTTTTTTCATCCTTAATGAAGTTTTCAAGGTTAAACGACACGAAAAAACTGTCAAACCACGTCCAAAATTTGCTGCAGATAAATTTTTACAGAAACAACCAGAGGTTCACTTGAATTTGCCACGGGCCGTTCATAGGGATCATAGTTTCGACGTAAATCGGAGAGAAGTCGGTATTCTTCGGCGCTTGCTTCGATGTGGACAAAGATTAGAGAAAGGCAACACAAGCGCTGTAAACATTCACAGATAAGGAATTGTATCTTAACTTTATAATTTTGAGAAAGTCTCATATCTCAGCTTTGTAATGTTTTCAGATTACATGGATCCATAGTTTCCTATTCAAAAATTGAGAAGTTCCCTCACAAAACCGTGGAAAATAGTTTTGTTTTGGTTCTTTCTATAACATTAACGTTTCAGCACTTCAGTTCAAAACACCCTCCCAGTCAGAAAAGAAACAAAAAAGGTTTTTAATTTTTTCTCCAGTTTTTCAAGGTAAGAAAGATTTTTCTTTGGAGTACGGTATCTCAAAAAAAAAAGATTCAGTAAATTTCTATGTTATTGCGAAAATTCATGACTTTTCATTTTCACTAGAAGTTGAGACAAAATCCAAAAATGCACTTTCATAGGGAGTGAGATCACTTGAAACATTTATTTTTGCAAACAGTGGATAATTTCAAAACAACATGAATAGAAAACCAATGAAGAACTCACAAAAAACAGCGGAATTAGATGCGATGTCATTTCGATGGTTTCACATCATGAACGAAAACTTCTTGAATTGAGAAGACGCGAGTGGAGGTGGAAAGCGTCCGGAACGCAATAATCGACCCCGTGGGAGTTGAGGCCTGGAAGCGATTGGGCGGGGGGCAGCTCGTCTCATGTCTCGTCACAGACACTTCATTACAAACCCAATTCCTTGTCATCTGCCTTTAAGTTATGTGCAAATAAGAGAAAAATGATTTTATGTGTTTTGCAGACGGAAAAGCAAACGAAAACAGCAAAAAATGGACATCAAACAGTCCAAAAATGCAAATGAAGCGCTGTACCGTGGTATAAATATGAGCCGACGGAGCAAATTGAGCATCCAGCAGCGATGATTCGAGCTTTTATCTTCTGCACGCTTTTTTGTCTTGTTCAAGCCAACTTGCTCGAGAAGGTTTGGAGCAAGAAGAATCAAGTGGAAGCAGCTCCAGAGGAGGTAGGACCTTGAACTACTGCCTCTGAACTTTTGAACTTCAGGTTAAAATCGTATCCGACAAGGAAGATGCTCCTACGAACCCTCAAAACGACAATGTGCCCAAAGAAACGTTCGCTCTGGCTCTGCAAGAAGGCCAGGACACGTCTTCAGACGGCGAGAACTCTTCTGAAGTCGTTATCCGAGCCAAGCGCTACTACGGGTGCGGCTGCGGCTGTTGCGGCTGTGGAACCATGGCTCCTGCTGCTACCATGATGCCTTGCGGATGCGGATGCGGCTGTTGCGGATAACCTTCATCACAAGTTTTAATTTACGTATTTATTGTACCTTGGGATGAATGAATATTTATGCTTAGAAAAGTGAAAAATATAAAATTTCGGTTGAAACTTGAAGAGTTGAAAGATAAGCTGCTCGTGTTTTTGACTTCAAAGCTAGAGTTTTCGCTATTCATCTGGAAATGCTGGATTATGATGGATCATAATGTTAAGAATATCGAATCCTATAAGAATGATAATCAGTATATTTCTATGTAAAGTTTGTTTTTGTCAGTGATTTGATCAGCAGTTTTTTTTTGGTTGAAGCTACAAAAAACCTTGAAACTTTGAAGCTACAAAAAACCTTGAAACATCAGAAGAGTGTTCTCCAGTCACAGCTCTAAAGATTATCAGAAATTCTTCGATTCAACCGGTTTCTAATGGAGCATCAGTTCGAAGATTGGGTTTTTTCCCAGTCAATGAGAAGCACATTTTTCACGACCAATAAACAAGCCATTCTGAGCAAACATTTATTCCAATAATTTATGGTATAACTATAAATGGCTTCTTTAATAGCCTGGTGGGGTACGCGGAGTTGGGCAGTGGAAGCAGTCTCCATTAGGTCCCTTGGATCCGAGGCCACCTGGAGCTCCGGCTTCTCCCTTGTGTCCGGGACGTCCCTATAAAAATTTTCATTCAAAAAATTCATGATTTTTTTTGAATTCTCACCTTGCGTCCTTGGTCTCCTGCTGGTCCCTGAGGTCCAGGAATAGAGTTTCCACGACGTCCTTTTGGTCCTTGTTCTCCTTTGCGTCCAGCCTCTCCAGGGGCTCCGGGTGGTCCTTGTGGGCCGTTGATCTGAGTTACAGAGGGTGAGATCAAAATTATGAATGGATCATACGTTGATGACGCGTCCATCTTCTCCTTTCTTTCCTTGTGGTCCCTGGACACCTGGCTCTCCGTCAAGTCCGGCAGGTCCAACCATTCCTGGCTCTCCACGACGGCCATCGATGCCAGCAAGTCCTGGAGATCCGCGAGGTCCTTGGGGACCTTTTGGTCCGGCGTTTCCGATAGCTCCTTGTGGGCCAGGTGGGCAGATGATGCAAGGCTCTCCTTGAAGACCATCAGAAGGAGCGACACCGCCGTCCTTAATTGATAAATCAACTAGGAAACAAAAGTGTTTTCAACTTTGCCGTTCTTCGCGTCGTCTCCTTGGTTTCCATCTTTACCATCGTGTCCGTCATCTCCGGGTGGTCCGGGAGGTCCAGCTCGTCCTTAGGTTTTGAAAGTAGGAATCCAAAAAGAGATAGTAAAATACCTTGCTGGCAAGTGCAGCACTGAGGAGCCGGCTCAGCATTGACGACTGGTCCGTATCCACCATTGTTGGATGGAGCTGGAGCTGGAGCGTAGGCCTGTTCGGTTGCTGGAGCTCCGTATTCAGCGTTGCCGGCACCACCTCCAGTTCCGCTGTCAGGGACCCACTGACCGAAAAGCCAACCTCTCTTGACACGCTGTTGAGGGGCCATTTGGTACATGTTGACGAGCAAATCTCGCGATCGGAGCTGAAAGGTTGGTTTCGATTGATGAATATTTTCAAAAAACACTTTTTTTGTTTTTTCAAAAATAGGTTTTGAATAATAGATGTTCGTTTGTTTTTCTTGATAGTAATTTTCAAAAAGTTTTTTTCGAAATGTCGGAAACTGGGTTTTTTTGATAAAGGAGTACTAGGATTTTTTTGAAACATCCGCTCCACTGAAAATATAAAAAGAAAAACCAGAAAGAGAACAAATTTTTTTCAGAACTAAATCATCAACCACTGTGAAAAAAAGGTTCGGTAACTGTATTCCAAATTTTCTTTGAATTTTTTTCTAATGCAGGCAATGTTTTAGAAACGGGCTTATTGAATTATCAAAAAAAAAAATCAAAACATTAAAGCTCCAAAATTATCTAGCACGTGAGAAGATTCAACCTTGCAGAAGTCAGTTTCGACGATGATTTCGCTCTGCAGACCCTGAACGTAGGTGTACAGCAACGGAAGCGTCAGCACGGAGCAGATGACTGCCGCCGTGGACAAAGTGATCGCGAAAACCGCGATTCGCTTCATCTGCCTGAAAAAATAACACAATGAGGAAAGTCCGAAAGCAGAATATTACCTGTGCTGATCGGTTTCCTTGCCTTCCATTGTGGTCAGGATAGATTAGATAATTCGAGCCTTCCTTTTATATCCCTTCATTATTGGGCGTTTAGATATCCGGTTCCCGGGAAATGTTGGCGGCGACCAACTGGAAAACCTGAAAATAGGGCGACACCCTGTGGACCGTCGGTATGCAAATTCCATCTCCATCATCAAAAATCTTGATTTTTTGCGCATGTTGTCGTTGAAGATCGCGTCAGCTTGACAAGGAAAAAAATATTTCTAACTGAATTTTTAATGTATATTGTTGAAAGTATGAACCGTAGTAGTACCTCACAGCTGAGTTAATGAAATGATTTTTTTCCCATTCGACCATAAGAAAAAGTGAAACTGCTTGTCATAAACCCAAAAGAGTTCATGTTTTTGAATCAAAGCAACGGAAAAATATGATCAGCAAACCATTAAAACTTTTCTTCAGATTTCATTGAAATTTCTTTCTAGAAGGTCTTATAAACTCAAAAAATAAAAAAAAATAGTGTAAACATCTCATGATTCTTCTTTGTGTCTCGAAAATAACTGATCTTTTCTGAAATCCTTGAAAGAACCCGCACATCAGGATCGAGGAAATTTTTTTTCTGATTGGTATTACTCATAGAAAAAATAACTGCAATAATACAAATATTTATTCAATCTTCCCATTTTAAATTATTCAGAAACACAATTGGATTTATCAATTATCCGCAACAGCCGCATCCGCATCCGCAAGGCATCATGGTAGCAGCAGGAGCCATGGTTCCACAGCCGCAACAGCCGCAGCCGCACCCGTAGTAGCGCTTGGCTCGGATAACGACTTCAGAAGAGTTCTCGCCGTCTGAAGACGTGTCCTGGCCTTCTTGCAGAGCCAGAGCGAACGTTTGATTGGGCACATCGTCGTTTTGAGAGTTCGCCGGAACATCTTCCTTGTCGGACACGATTTTAACCTGAAGTTCAAAAGTTCAGAGGCAGTAGTTCAAGGTCCTACCTCCTCTGGAGCTGCTTCCACTTGATTCTTCTTGCTCCAAACCTTCTCGAGCAAGTTGGCTTGAACAAGACAAAAAAGCGTGCAGAAGATAAAAGCTCGAATCATCGCTGCTGGATGCTCAATTTGCTCCGTCGGCTCATTTTTATACCACGGTACAGCGCTTCATTTGCATTTTTGAACTGTTTGATGTCCATTTTTTGCTGTTTTTGTTTGCTTTCCTACCTGGCTAACGTGGATCTACATTTTTTTGCCACGCCGATATGTTTGCCAGTAATTCTCGTGCAAATTTTCGTTTCAGCTTTCCGATGCACTCTTTGTAAAGGCTATCCGTTCGGAAAAGGAGTAGCGATTCAGAAGGAGCGTGACGCTGATGGTGAACAAAAACGTCAGGCAGTACGCGCATTTTGAAGCTGAAAAATCGTTTTCAAGTGGAAATCTCAAAAAAAAGATCTCACTTCAATAGGCGAAGAGTCATCGAGTGAGTTACTTTGTTCCATGCGAAGCCTCCGAATCTCTGGTCGTATTTTGGAACCTCAGTTTTTCTGATCAAAACGTATGGTTCGTAGTGTCTTTCCCATTTTATCTGAATAGAGATAGTTTTATTTCATCCAGAAAAATAACTTACCTCATATGAGATATTCGAAGTTAACCATTTTTCATAGTTGGTTGCAGAGTGTGCCCGGGAATGAGCTTTTTGTCGGAACGGCTGCATCTGCTCACGTGAAAATTTTTATAAGCAAAAATGGCTCTAATTTACCGATCCTCGCAAAAAATTTTGAGCGATTTCTTGTTTATTTCGTGGGCAGATAGCAGAAAGTTCAGATTCGAACGTCTCGACAGCCGGCAAAACGAATAACTCCAGCTTCTTCAAAGCGCCTGCATATTTCTCCATATTCATTAGTTCTGGAAAAAAAAAACCATTCAAGAACTTTTTTTCATCATAGTATGTTTTTTTAAACGAATTCTTTCAAATTCACCTCCACAGATGAGAAAAATCAACGTCGAGTAACAGAACACAGTCGCCTTCAGCATAATCCAGAGCAACATTGCGGAGATAATTAATAGGGTAAACATTCTAGGAAGATTACGATATTGATGATGTGAAAAAATTACCTTTTGTGTTGTTTTAAAAACGAAATGGACACTTAAACCAGTGCGATTTAATCCTTTGAAGAATTTCAGAACGTGCGCCTGAAATTTATTCCAGTTGATTATTTCTACTCCGGAGATGCTTTCCTGGTCTTCATCTTTGATGAAAACCGACACAGATATTGGTAGTTTATGTGAAGCTGCCATCCGAGCGAAATTTTCCAGCCGGTCCAGACTCATTTGAGTAACTACTGTTATTGCATTGCTTTTCTAAAAACCAACAACTTTTTGATTGTATAAGCGCTCAAATACGTTATTTGGCATAGCGAAAGCTCCAGGAATCGTTCGATAAGCACTTTCTGGAGTCATGAAGTCACAGTTGCTTTTCTGAAATCACCAGAATCTTGGGAATTATTGACTTACTGTACCTTTTTCGGGGTTTTTTCTTCTCCACGGAGTTTGTCGCCATCAAAGGTCTCAATGAACTCGCGATGTTGATCAGCCATCACTTCATGGGTACCAATTTCTTTGTTTTGGGAGTTCCAATGATAAATCTGGAATAAGTTGTGCTGGGCAAAACATATAGAAACTGACCCGAGCATCATTTTTGCATATTGAATTATTGGAAGAAGTTCCCAGCTGGAAGTTGAAAGAACATTCGAGTTTGTGAACAATGTCAGGATGCGTGAAAATTATGGAATTGAAGATATCCTGCAAAAAGGGAAATATTTTACAGTTGAAAATTTGGAAGACTTGATCTGCAAGAGAGACTTTCCCAAGGTGAAGAAGATTTTTCTCAGCGCAACTTTTCCAAACTTTTGACCAATCAAAATTTCTCATTCTCCGTAAATCCAATAACATAACGCCCGTATTGAAACCGCGATTCTAAAATCTTTAAAGAAATGATTTTTTTCAACTTGACTCACAATCGCTGGCCACGTTTTTCTGATTTCGTCTGATTTCAAATACCAATTTGACATGTTTTCAACAACTCCAATTAGATTTTGTGCGTTGAAATTGTCGAACTTCTTCCAGAGATCGTTCAGATCGCACTTTACCAGCGTGTCTACATCCAAATAAATAACCTGAACTTTTGAATTTCTTCCTTTGTCTTATTTTCTTTAAAAACCTTCTCCAAACTCTCCGGAAGAATAGAAGGGAGTAGAAGTTTGAAGAGTCCGTACTGTTTTGAGTAATGCGAATTAGGTATCCAAGAAATACTGTTAAAATGCGGTTCGAGCAAATGGAACTGGTAAGTGACTGAAAAGTCTCGGTTTAGCAATTTTTTGAACGATTTGGGTTCTCCGACCTTTTGAAATATTCCATGTATTGAACAGAGTATTAAGATCTTTTCTATTCTCTTTGTCGGTAATTATCCAAAGTTTCATTGTACAATTGGAGTGAATCAAAATGCTTTTCAAATTTTCATAAAACCATAGTTTAGCCATGGTGTCACCACCGACAACATAAGCCAGGTTTATCGAACACTGTAAAAGTCGTCTTTGATATTTAATTTTGCATTTTAAAGATCACCTTCTGCAAAGAAACATCCACAGCTCCAATTTCATAAGCGCCAAGAATTGTCGATCCTACAAACTTGGACTGAAAAAATCACTAAACTTGAGAATTAAACCTTGAATAAGAAAGAAGCTGCAAATTACAGCAGCCAGAAGCATCCTGTAGGACAGTGCAAGCTGTTTTTTAAATGTTGTTGCTTTTCCGAAATTCATATTCTCCTGAATAAATAATATGAGAAAACACGAAAAGCAGACATAATATTATTATGAAACATAGGGATACAAATCAAGTCGGATTGAAAGAAAGACAAGAGAGCTCAGAATACTAGTTGATGAGCTGCGGAAGGGCGTTACGAGCGGCGGGAAATGAATCGGAGACTCAGCCGCATCTTTGAAACAAACGCCATCTGAATGGCCGAGACAATGTCATTTGCTAGTACTTCCTCCAAACAGATGGAGGAGATCCGATAATCTTACTTCAACATCAAGGAAACTTGGAGATAAACAAAAACGAATCGAAATTGGTCTAGTTTGATTTGAAGATTTTTAAGGAAACGGTTTGACGAAAATGTCCTTATTTGAACAAACGATTAAGACGATGAAAAGCTTTTTAAGTATTTTTTTTTTCTGGATAGCGATTATGAATTGAATATTTTTCTGCTTATGAACTTCCTGCGCGATTTGTTGTACACCTTTCCGTTTCTCAGATTTTTTAAGCATTCTTTCTCATTGAAATTTCCTTCAAACAAACAAAAAATGAAGAATAAATAACTGAAAGAAATTTCACTATTACGAACAGCAGAAGAGCTGAAATTACTTTCGAAGAAGACGGCAAGATAATGAAAAGCCACAAAAAGGATGTGCTCATGCATTAGACGCATGGCTAATTGAATCTCAAGCCGAGTGTTCTAAAAAGAAGAGACGCCGGAAATTTTTATATAAAATTCTTCTTTTTTTATCAGTTCACATTATAAAAAAAGTTGTATTATTTATAATCGATATTGATAATCAAAATGAGTCAAAAACACTTCCATTTTCGGGAAAATTCAATCAGGTTAGAGTTTAGAACTTTTCGATGGAGACGAAAGATTGTTCTCTTGTCAAATTCTGATACGTATTTCGTCTTTATTCCAATCAGGACCTCTCAGAAAGAATATTGCAAGACCGATATAGCGTCGTTCAAACTGAAAAGGATGTCAGTTTCATCTGTCAGCAAATCAACCAAGCGACATCTTGCCTCACACAATTTCTACTTTAAGCATTCTTCTTTCGAATATTAAGAATGGAAAAATTTTATTGGAAACACATTTTCAATACTGTCATGTTTTTATGTAAAAGTGAATATTAACAAAATTTACAATATGAATTGGAACCAATTTCGAAAAGAGAGCTCTACATGTCAACCCGAAGATACCCTTCAAGCAAAATAACTACCTGTTGGAAACTGGCAAATTTGAAAGGAGGATACTAATAAATCAAAGGTGTTTAAATGTATAAAATTAAAAGTGTGTGTACATGTATGCACATACTGAGTTCGGAATCTCAGTTTGAAGTGGAAGGAACTGAATCCAGGCTGGAATGGAAGTTTTCGTTATCATATGGTTGCACTATCTCCCACGGCGCGTCGTTTTCCGAAATCGAAGAAAAGTCGAATCCCAGCCAATCCTGTAATGATTTTCTAATTAAAAAAGTTGAAGTTGAGAAATTGAAAAAAGTGAAATAAAGTTTACCGCCGTTTCGGGAATTATTTCGCATGCGGCCAAACAGTAAACAGCCTGGAAATGAACAAATTATTCTTTTCACGGAGTTTTTCTTTACCAGGTACGCGACGAAAAGAAGGTACAAAACTGTTGGCAAGGACAATACGGTAAAGATGTACCAGCTGTTACCCAAAGCCGTTGTGACATAGTCAATTATGAAATAAACGTTGATCGAGAGAATAACCACAGTAGTCACCAGCGCGAAAATTTGAGTGACTCTGTTGTAAAATCAAATATTCTGCGTTGGAAAAAAAAAAACTTACTTTGAGCTTTTGAACTCGTGCATTATTTTGCGGCTTGAGGTAAACGTGATGATTGGGATAAGCGCGAAAGGCAGTTGCACCATTTGAATGCAGTTGAGGAAGTCGTTCATTCCTTAATAAGAACATTAATACTTTTTATTCTGCAACTGGATTAGTACTAAGTTTAATAAGTTCAAAAAAAAGTGCAGTTTTCACCTCATTCCTTGTTTTTTACATTGCTTCTTTCAAACCTGCTCAAGAATCAGTTTCAAAAACGTTAAATATAGAAACTCTTAACACAGAGACTTTGAGAAAGATTTTAGATAGACTATTTCTGCATCATTTTGTTGATTTTGATCTTGGAGAGCCTTCTTGGGTATTTCTTAGAAACAAGACTAAAAATCCAAGTAGAAGGTTTTTTCCTTGCTCCAACCTGTGAGATTCTGCACTCCGTTGGCGTAGAGCGTCAAAGCCAGCGTCGGAGCGATCGCGATAGCTCGAGTGATAAGAACTCGTTTCCATTTGGGCCAACTCACTTGAATAAAACCCTTCAACACATTTTTAATCTTTCCATTTTCTTCATTTCCACCAACTTCCATGACGAACTGGCCTGTGTAAGTACCAGTCATAGTTGAACTTTGTCCGGCTGCAAACACGCCGACGCCCCAAACATAAAGGGCAGCCAACCCAAACTCGCACCCCAGAAAAATACCACCCTAAAAGTATGTTTTGAATTCTTTCCAAGCAATGGTTGGTTTTCACTTTGTAGATATCCACATCAACGGGTTCTGTATTGTTCGGAAAAGCGTGGGGATCCGGAATCCCATGACGGGCCAGGCACATATCACGCTGAAGAGCAGAATCATTTTAGAAAATGCCAAATCGAAACTCACGACGTCTTTGTTGGTTTTTTTGTAGAGTCCTTGAGCGAAGACAGCAACAACAAAGACGTTTATGATAAAGCTGACAAGAAGTGCGATTGCTGATTCGATGGCGAAGTACATGTTGGCTTCAGTGACCATTTTTCGATCTTTTCGGTTGACTTTTCGGGACTGTAAAACAAATTGAAAAAACGGAATCCAAAAAACTATTTTTCTAGAAATTCCAATTAGTTGAAAAATTTTGTCTGAACTTAATGGGAATAACGTATCATAAGATTTCATTCTTTAAACGTGAATTTCTTATTTTTTTAATTACTTTGTTAAGAAAACAGCCTTAATCAGATACTTTTTGACATTGCCAAAAATCGTTCAATGAGTTTGTAAAACTAATCTTCATGCATCAAAAAAATACTTCAATATTTCTTCTTCCTCCTCATTACAAAAGGGATGCTTCAAACAATAAATAATGAACAGATGTCTCTAAATTTTTCTAAGAAAACCAGATAACCTTGACAAGCGCCGAATGGAGGTATAGATTATGTGGCATAATGACAGCTCCAACGACAGAAATCCCTTGTATGAACTCTTCATTTCCACAACCACTGCACCAAGGAATAAACATCCCAGAAAGAACTTCGGGAAAAGATGGTTGAACGGTGAAATACTGAACACAAAAATCATGTTGAGATCAAAATTTTCGAATACCTCGAATCCAAAAGAAACAGCCATTGTGGTGATCAAGGCGCCAAATAAAAACTCGAGCTTCCTCACTCCGTATCGGTCAATGAACAAAAACGTGAAAGTGTCGAGAATGGTCAGTAGAACGCCAAAATACAGCGGAACTCTGTAAATGAAAAGGCATGGATAGTGAAAATATAATGAAGGTCACCCTCCATTGCTCAGAAGGAAAATCGCGATGGCCGTTCCGATGACTTCTTGCATGTCGCTGCAGACGATGGCGATTTCGATCATGAGCCAGAGGACGATTCGCGGCAGTCGAGGGTAGAACGAGTGGGCGACCTTTATAGAATAGCTTGTTTTACAACTAACTTGATACTAAACTACGTTGGATATAGAACGAAAAAAAAAAGAAAATATGGCTAATTTCGAGCATTATATTGGATTTTAAGAATTTGAGATTAAAAAAAAATGATAGGAAATGAACCTCGGCCATGTGCTTCCCACTAACAACTCCCAAACGAGCTGACATCCTTTGCAACAACATTCCAATTATGTGAGCTGAGAGAAGAACCCAGAGAAGCTGAATCAAGTTTATACTCGAGTTTCTAACAGAATCATACCTTGTACTGCGCTTTGGCTCCAGATTGGAGATCACTCTCAATATTTCCGGGATCCAAATACGCAATACTCATCAGAAAACCGGGACCAGTGAACGCCCAAAGTTTACGGAACGAGAATCTTTCTGTCTGAATTAAAGTTTTTTTAAAAATTATTAGATACTATTCCTTTGATTTGGGTGTTTTTTTGTAAAAATTATTTCTCAAAAAAATGATTTCTGAGGCGCGTTTTTTTCTTTTAATGTTTAGATTCAGTACAAAATTAATTTTTTTCAATTTTTCTGTTAACATTTATGTCTCATTTGCGATAAATGCTTGCAAAAAATACATTAAAAAAGAAAAAATAAGGAAAATTTCAGAGCTGGACTTCTTCAATTAAAATTCTTTCAAGATTCTCTCAATTGTAACAGAACTATTTTTTTAAATGAGGCATTTCTAAAGACTAAAAATAACTATGCTTGTTCAAAACCTCACGTCTTCATATTGAGGGATTTCCACTCGGTCGTCTTCTTCGTACAACAGCTCTTCTGGAGATTCCGTTTCATATCCACTTGGCGGCTTCCTTCGAACTTCCATCACTGAGTTTTGACTTTCCGACATCTTCAACGTAAAAATTCTGGGACTTCAAAAACAGTAAGAGAAAGAAAAAGGAAGAAAAGGACGTGTACGATTCACACTTTTGCTTATTTTTGTGATTTCGCGCCTATCAATGTTTTCTTTAGACGGTAAAAACAGAACTGAGTAATCAAATGAAAAATGAAAAAAGTAATGATAAAATCAAAAAAGACTAGATTATTTACTTTGTGATATTATTTTTGCTAGATTACATCAACCATATGTACCTCGTCTAAAAGCCCTTGAAAAAAGATCAACGACGCTAGAGGAGATTCTCTATTTTCCGAAAAAAAGGAAAGGAAAAAAAAAAAAAAACTAACAAAACTTTCCTGGAAAGCCAAGGAAAAAAATCCAGCGATTTCAAAAAAAGATGACAAAAAGTTATTATTTTTGAATAACAAAGCAAAGGACGCGGTCTGTAAAGTTACGCGACCGGGAAATACAAGTGCTCTCTCTTTTTTGCCCTTTCTAGGCCTTATTAGTAAGTCTTCAGGTTTATCTTCCAACTCAATAAGGATCAAGTAGGGATGTAGAATAGTTTTTTTATTTTTCAGTTGGTAGGATTTTCTTCAAAATTTTACTTTTTACCTGGGGAGTTTTATCCCAATAGGATGCAAAAAAACTATGAGGTTCTACTGAAAATTGTTTTGAAATTTAATTATCCGGCGGGAATTCGAACGAATTTCTAGTTTTTTTTAGGGCTCAAAAAAGTATCAGACCGATTTTAGTTCATTTTGAAGTTTTTTCGCCCTGCTTCTTTCAAAATAGCGAATTATTTTTCAAGCTGTTAGATCCCAAGAAGCTCAAATTATACAGCACCAAATAAGGACCATCGTCGCGCAAAATGATTAGCAAACGCGAAAAAGAGCTCTGTTAGCGGAAACAAAATCTGTACGGAATTCAAAATCTTAAAAGGCTATGTTGAGGGTTTTTATCTTGGTTTTTAGAAGATGAAGCTTCTTAATTTTTATTTTATACGTACTGATATTTCAAGCTCGCAAAGATTGGCAAATTACCAGACTTTTTTTGCGAAGTTATCCAACTTGAGAGCTTTTTTGACATCTGATATAAAAAAATAAGGTCTGTATTCGATACATTTCTCAAAAAATCAAAAAGAAATTGAACCCAAAAATTTATGAAACCGGGAAACAGGAATGTTACAGGAAAAAAAAATCAATATCACACGTTAAAAAATCCGTTGAATTCTATGCATACAAAAGGCTGTACTCACCGTTATAATCTCCACGGGGCCGAAAAAAACATGAAATGTTTGCCGTATTTAAGAACCCTTGGGCGTGGCACAAAATGAAAGCAAAATTAGAAGATAAAATAAAGCCAAAAAAAAGCTAAATGATAAAACTAGGACGAGAAAAATTTTAAAAAATACATAAGTAGAAAAACCAGTGAATAGGAAATCTATTTTTCTTAAACGAAATAAAAAATTTCTAATGAAAATCACAGGGTACTTACACACAGGTATTGGGAACACAGAGAAAGTCTCGCTTTCCGTTTGAATAAATAAAATCATAAATAAAAAAAATGAAATGTTAACTAATCAAAAAAATAAACTATTTGCAGAAGTAATATATATTTCAATAGTTATCGGTTTGGAAAGTCCGTAAGTCTTACAAAAGCTTTTTTTTTCAAAAAGTGGAAATGAGCTCTTATTTTTGATTTCCTTTTGGCTACGATCGTTTTCTAATTTTAAACTCGACATATTACAAAAACTGAATGTGTTTCGAAGACTTATCAGGACTTCCCAAACAAAATCTTACAGGTATACAGACTAGAATACAGTGTGATTATACATCGGGCAGGAGAGGATCCTTGACTTCCAGAGCCGTCGAGATGCCATTCGTTGGACTTTTGTTCCTGAAACTTTATCAATAACTTGGTTCAAGGTTCCTAAAAGACAGTTATGATCCATTAGTTTCTTTCTCTACATGAGTTAGAATTAGTTTATCGGTTTTACTAGGAGGGATCTATTCCACACGCTGCAACAGAAACCAAAAACCCAAAATATGGCAATTCTAGCAGGTTTTAAAGAAAGCGATGGATGAAGCAACGTTTTCCGAGCTCGCTTCCTGAATTGAGTAATTTCATCATTTTTACTGAAAAAGATAGAATTTTTTCAGGTTGGATCTTCATACTTTTTGAAAGATGAGAAGAAAAATTCCAACGTGAATAAATTCGAAGAAAAGTAATATTCAACTCAAACTCGAACTTACATTTTTCTGCGTTTGATACCTCGTCGGATACTACAAAATTATTTTTGGCACTAACAATGAGTTTTGAGAGAGACATACAAGAACTAAAAAAATACATGACTACTTGAGAAAGTTGTTAAAATAATACAGGAACCTTTTTTTCAAATATTTTAAGGATTCCTTCTCAATTTCCGTGAAAGAGTTTGTTCACAAAAAATAAAAAAATATGTGATTCATTTTAGCTTTTCTATTCAGCGTTAAGAACGCCGTAAATTTGCAATACACGGTTCCAGATATATTCAGTCACAGAACGATTACAATTTCCTTACATGAACGTTCCATGAAAAAAAAAACTACTTGCCAATTGAAACTGTCTTCAAAATGAATCAAAAACGTCTCCATCCATTTTTGTAACATCCAGTCTTAAACTAACTCTTCTTCTTCATTTCTCAGCCGGATAGCGATTCTGACAAGCACGAGGCCACTTGCGAAAAAAATAAGAGACGAAAAAAAGAACACCAGCGTGTACGACCCGAATCCGTCCCGAAGAAGCCCTGCATGAGATTAGTTCTCTTTCTTCAATAAAAACTGACCGAAAAGCGGTGGGGCAAGAATTGTAGCAAGTCCTTCGCAGAGCCCAGCAAAAGAGTAGGAACTTTGGAACACGCTCATGTCCGTGTTTATAGTCGTCAACAAGATGCTTTGAAACACGAAGTTGGAGGAGATGAGGCATCCGTAAAGACCGCTCAGGAACTTCAAATCGATTTTTCATTAGGATGAACTTGGTATTGATTTTCCTAACGTAAAACTTCATGATCACAGGATGAACATTTTGATACTGTAACATAGGGAAATCAAGTATAAATTGCGCCCGAGGGTTTTTGAGTTACACAATATCCACATTGAAACATAGGATCGCAGCGAGATATTTTTGGCTCGAACAAAAAACTTGCTGCTTGGAAAATTTTTTCCTTCAGAAAGTTAGAGACATATAAAAAAAACTTTCACGGCTTCTAAATAAATTTTACTTCTGAGCGAGATCAAGAAAAAATTCTTCCTGGGATCATGACTTTTTAAATCAGGGTGTTGATGACTCACAATCATGCCGTAGAAGCTCGTAACAAAAATAGCCGCAAAAAGAACTCCACTAATGCCAAACACGGCGAAACTCGAGATCAGGAACAAGTACTGGAAATATTGGCTGTTTGAAATGACCCATAGAAAACCCACTTTTTTACAACATTTGATGTCAGCGAGGAGTCCCCAGCAAAAAGTAGACACGAAATTACATATCCCGATTGCCGATGTCAGATATTTGGCACTTGAGAGTGGGATCTGAAATATGATAAATGGTATTGATTTATTTGAAGATATACCATCAATGATTCGGTACAGTGGTCAATGAGGAAAACGTAGGGAACATCCAGAACAGCATACAGAAGAGTCAAATGAACCAGATACCTGAATATTTCCATTTCAATCTTAAATTTATTTCATCACATACAGAACGAAATTCCGGTCTCGAAGAAGACTCCGATAGGTCCCGACTTCTTCTGTAACACTGGATGAGGCCTGAAAATCAGATTTTGAATGAAAACCTTTTGCTCAAAAGTTCAGACTAATGGACCATGATAATCGAAAAACTTACGTCTCTAACCATTCCAAGACCGAATTTTCCGAATTTGTTCTTCCTCTTCTGTCGTGCAGCAAGAGCCGGGGCGGAATCGTAGCGGAACTTCAGTCCAATAGTATGCATAGATAAACGATTTCTAAATTTCATTGATAAAAAAAAATCGGTTTTGATTTTGTTCAAGCCCTGAAACCTTGCTTCAACGGCATTTCCTGCCATAACTCTTCCAGCCGACATTCCTCGAGCGATCGAAGCACGATCAAATCTTCCGAAGTTTTTAAGGTCCATGGCAGGTGCCGCTAAAAACAAACTTCAATTGTGAGAACAATCTGACAAAAATCTCACGTGGAATACTTTTGACTTCTCGCGGCGTCTCTGTGCTAGGCAATTCTTTTGGTTTCGGCTGAAATTTTGAACTCAGAAATGTTTTTTTCGTTTCAAAAACCTGAATAACTTTATCCGTGAGCTCAGAACTTGAGGAGTCTCCATCATTACTCATTTCAGAATCGGAAGTCGATGACTCCTCTAAATCCTCATCTTCGCTTTCTTCGCCGCTGCTCGAGTAGCAGTGGAAGCTCCTGAAAAATTTTTCTGAAAACTCGGCGGGATTCATGTGAAATTTTGAGACTTTTGAAATTTACCCAAGTATTTTCTAAAGGTCTGGACAATGAGCATATCAGTTCAAGCGAAATTTGATTATCTTAGAAGTGACATTCCAACGCAAAAGTTTTCGGAGCTAGAAACTATAAAAAACTCCTAGCAAAATCACAGAAGATATTCAATCAAATCCATCAAGACTCACAAATTAAGTTTTTCTTGGCTCCCAATGTCGTCGATGCGGTCCATGCTCATGGAGGTCTTGCTGAGAATGCGACGACGGTTCTTCCTTCTCGAATGGATCGTGACAGCGGGAGAGTTGGATGTCTTAATAATATCAAACTTGCAAGTGAAAAAGCTCCAAAACGGACTTGGAGATCAAGATGCTGCAGGTGTTCCAGATTCTCGTCCAAAGTCAACATGGTGTACTCGGGGAGAGTTTGCAATGCTGTTCGTCGTGCCATGAAAGTCCCGACAGAACGGGAACGCGTCGGTATGTCCAGCACATCGGCCGCATCTTTCACTGACTGAAAAATTCCTTTTCTTATTGTTAGGTTTTTTTTCATTATTTGGACTCAAACTTCAGTTAGTCACAAAGATTTCTTCACATACAAGAAAAATTCATTCGAAATATTTTGGATTAAAAGAAAAACTTTAAGAAAGAGTATAAAGCAGAATTTGAACGAATTCATCTGGTTATTTCGAACTCAAATCCACGAGTTTAGGAACCTTTCATTGATCAAAGTGTTGCTCTGGCGTAAAAAGTGGATAAATTTTGACCGCAGTGTAACAAAGTAAGGTTTATGCACCATCTTAAGTTCTGCCGCGCAAATTGCTTCAAAACTAGCCACTGTGAACTACAGCTCAATAGACCTACCTTCCAACTTTCCTTCGGTGCTGAATCAAAACTTGTTTCCTCTTACCTGAACGCTTGATCCGATGTCACGAAGACGAGTGAGCAAAGAAGTCGAAATGTTCGGAAGCGAGCAAGCCCGACGCAAAGGTTGCTCAAATGCCTGAAAAACGGTCTCTCACAGTTCTGATTTCACGTACTTCGTCAGTGTAGCAGTTCACTCGAAGGCTCTCCCCATCTTCTTGCATCTGCTTCATTCGACGGAGAAACATTTTTTCCTGAAAAATGCATGGGAGCCCCGCAAAAACCTTTTCTTACCTTGTATTCATGCGTGTCGCTGACCCACTGCACATCTTTAACGGCAAGTCCGATGACGACAATCAAGCTCACCCATATCAAAATCGAGATCAAGGACCCGTAGAATTCGTTACCAATTAGTTCAGATATCTGATGGACAGAAGATTTTTAACAGGGTTGAGCCAGGAAAAAAATACCGATCCGAGATAGCTAGGGAATAAAAACGTTCCAACACCCGTTCCAGAAACAGCGATCGCCGTAGCGATCCCCCGTCGTTCTTGAAAGTAGTAGGTCACCATGACAATTGCTGCATTGAAGACGAAACTCATACCTGTAAACTTTTGGCCTTGTTTGGTAAGCCACTAAGTTATTCAGTATTTTTTTGGTAGTATAAAAATACTATGAGTTAATTTAACATGCATTCAGGATTCAATATAATTAAACAATTATTCGATGTCTTTTTCACTATTTCTGAATATCAGCTCATTTTTGTAGTATCGTTAAGTGAGAAATTGAGTGCCGCGAAATGAAAAATTAATCTTTTTGATGGAGTTTTCATCTTTGTGATCGGGATACAAAGTTTTTCTTTATTGTTAAAACACTGATAATTCTCATCAACACTGTTAGGTATGATTTTCAAGGTTTTTCTGATGAAAGTTTGTAAAAATAGGTTCTAGATCTTACGCAACAAGTCGTTCAGATGGAGGGTGTTTATTCAAGTTTGTAGGAACTGTTTTCATCCACTTTAAGTTTCTGCAGTCGAAAACGCAAGACCGAGATAACTGCTACTTTTTCTAATATTAAAAAAATTCAGTAGTTGCAGTCAGGTATCATGAAATCCCAATTTGATGTCAGACTATTTTCTGGAGAGGCTCAATTGATACCAACTTTGAAAGCTTCGAATGAACTCTGCTTTATTTTCTCTCTGATTTTATTTGTCAATTTGAAACAGAAACTTACCAAGACCACATCCGCCACCAAAAACAACTGCAAACATCCCGACAGAATCACACCACAAGGAAGCAAGAACTGCGAGGAAACAAGTGAATCCTCCGATCAGAATGGTGATGCTGAAAAATGAAGACTTCAATGATTTGATGATCATAATTATTTACCGGCAATCAAATAAATCTGTGACAGTTCCAGCGATCGGCGCCAGGGCCAAAGGAAGAGAAAGCAATAGAGCTCCCACGAAAGAAGCGCCCGTTCTTTGAGATTTGAAATGCTGCAATACTGTTTCCGTTACACAATTTGACTAGTATTTCCAGAATTTCTTTTAAACTTCTCAAACTGATTGAATTTTCTTTCTGGAACTTTGTTCATAAGAAATAAATGAACCTTCTGAATTAAGGGGAAAAAGATGCCAAAACCAAAAGAAAGACCATCCAATATAACGTGTAATACAAATGACGCACACACGATAAACCAAGCATACCTAAAAAAATATTTTATAAATCTGAAAAGAAAACAAGACCAACCCGCCATCCAGATAACGTGGCTGTTCCACGAGCGTCGAGTCCGAAGACTCGGTGTCAGAAACTGAAAAAAAGATTGTTCGAGCATATAGGGGGTGAAAGTACGGTCATCATCCACGTTCTCCACAGTTGTCGTTGGAGCGAAGTGGACATGGGCGACTTGAGGAGTCGGAGCGTAGACACGCTGGAAATTTGTTTTATGATTGATTTTGAGTGAAGAAGTTTTATGCTGTGCCCACATTTCTTCACTCCAAGTCTTAGAAAACGCTTTCAACACGACTCGATACATTTTTTGAAATTTTCGCAAAGCCCACTGCAAAGCAAACAAATGTATAACTTGCACCCGACCAAAAACTACTTTCGCGTGGCCGCGTCACATGGCGAGATAAAAGTTCATATCTATTGAGTAAGTAACAAAATCTCACTTTATTATTCATACACCTAGTATCGACGAAATTTTAAGTAACTCTCTAAGGACTTTTCAAGTTGCGAAGACACATGTAAATTTCGTAAGTGCAATTTTTTTCATTTTTTAGTCGGCACGTTTCAATACTGTCTCTGTATTTTCCTTCTTCTTACTGCGCTCCTATAAGTATGCGCCATTTTATTCCTCTATGACCGCCCCTGTGAGGAAAAAAAGCAAAAAATTTGACTGCATCATTTTGAAGTGTTTTTCGTAATCTGTTGATTTCTTGGATTCAAAATGAAAAAGTTGAAACAAACTTTGTTCGACGAGACCCAGGTGGAAACGTCTTCGGTCTTCATGCGAGTACGTACACTGCTTCTCCTGTTGCGTTCGGTCATCTGAAGATCCATGAAGTTTATCTAACTTCTGTAATAAATCTTACTTTGTTTTTGGATCGGCCCTTTTATTTGCATAAAAATGAGTCGCCGCTGTAAATTGTTTTTGTTTGAAAAATCGACGAATTTGTAACAAAAAAATGCGAAAGTACGAAGAAAAATCTGACGATTTGAAAAAAATTATGAAGCGGAAAGTCGAAAAATGGCGTTTGGTTTCAAACGTATGTGGAAATGTTTGAAGGCGCAAGAAATGCGTTTGGCAAAAATATTGCTCTGATATCCACGAATTTTCGATTCAAAAAAATTCGTAAAAAAATTATATATATATAATCAATTTTTTTTCTTATTTCAAAAATTTTTTTCACGACGCATTTTTTTAAATATCCATTTTTCAAACTCAAACTGTCTTTCTTCCTTTTTGTGTAAAAAAAGAAAAAAAGTGATGGAAAAAAATTGATAGCGGAATAGAAAAAAATTAGTTAAAGTAAAGCTTGAAAAAAACAATATTATTTATCATCAATTTGATGCAAAATCGGAAGTTTGCCCTCAGCGCAGTGCTTGCCAAACTATTCTACAAACACAAAAGACTAACACACAAGAGTTATGACAATAGGACGATTCAAACAAGGCGTGCCCATCGAACCTAACCGCAAATATCGTTCTGAACCGCCACTGTGTGTTCTCCGGCTTGTGGCAAGAAAAAACGGAATGGAAAAAAACGGGATCGTGACGCAAACCCAAACTGGTTGAGAACCGAAGTCAGTTTGGACGGGAAGGTTTTGTCCTGGGAGCGCAAGGAAAATGAGAATTGGTTTTATGAAGCAGGTCTTCATTGATTTCATATTTCACTCTCTTCTCTCAAAAAAATTTTCCTCCCCTTATTATTGATCCAAATTCAAATTTCACAATGATCACCGATGACTTATGCCAACGATTTTTCAAATTTGAACGCTTTACTCCTTCGCATTTTTAGCCGTAGACATGTAGAAAATAGCCTACAATTCTTTATTTTAATGTCAAAAAGGCAACCTGGAAACCAAAGGTAGCTCTTCTATTTCTTTAAGGATCAGTTTGGAGAAAAACGTAGGAAAATAGCAAGTCATCTCTTCCAAGAAAAGCGATTCATCAGAATCGGACACACTGCTGGTTTTTTATAACTCTCCGGACGACATGAGACCTATCTTGAATGAACGTTTGCAATGTAGGTCTTACTGAAACTAGAAAAAAGCCGATTTCGAAACTTTACCTTATAAAGGGATAGGTTTTCGATAGTAGAAAGACAACTCAAAACTTTTTCTCGACTTGAGATTTGTGAAACTTTAAGCATAAAGCCACTTGTTCTAGACCGATTCCTTAAAAAGATTATCAAAAAAATGAAGAACTGAGGGGAAAAAAATAGGAAAACTGAAAGAGCGAAAAGCACAAGTGCTGATTCGACGTTTGATGGGCTTTTTATACCGCTGAGAATAATCGTTCCCATAGACAGAATAATTGAAAAATGAGATTATGTTCGAAAAAAAAGTCTAGAAGAAAAACGAAAAGAAAGTCGGAATAAACGTTCTCAAAGAAAAAAAAATTTCCAGACACCCATTTTCGCAGTTTCCAAACATGCGAAAGCGCAAATAAATCAAATAGCGTGGCATCGACTTTTTTGTGAACGTTTCGTGAAGTTGTAAAACAACGATTATCCTATCGCATCTTAATTTATGACCATATACTTTTTGCGAAGGAAAAAAAAACAGAAAGCCTCGAAAAAGCCGAGCGATCTCATGCGATGCCAGTTGCCCTTGTTAACGTCATGCCGTTCGTCTCAGTTGCTTCCTCCACGAGTTTCCTGAGCTGAACTCTAAAAAACAAGACTTCAAAAATTTCACGGCGAAATCCTTTACAACAAAGATTCTAGAAAGCTTTTTGCATTTTCACTGAAAAAAAAAGGAAAAATTCAAATGAAGAAGTGCGTCGTCATAGAAAAGCGCAAGACGTCGTCCGAATTCGAATATCCGATTTCCAAACAAAAAAAAAACGAGGAAATGCTATATAGGGGAACACAAGGATATTTTCTCGCATTGTGGATGCTGTGTCAATAACCATGACGACATTTTGGCGAGTAATTCAAAACTTTGAGAAAATATGGGAGGGGAGATAGACGGGGTCACCAACAACGGAGATTCGAGAACGTTGAAATGCAAGAAGGAGCAGAACAGTTTATCTGATTATGAACGGTCTGATGACTCAGAAAGGACTCTGGAATATTCTTTCAATCGCGGATTGATCTTTGGTCATTTATAAAGATTCTGATTCATCACTGTCTCGAATCTGATATTTTTTGCATAAAATTCAACAAAAAAGCTTTTTTTTTTGAAATATGAAGAGGAAGACAGAAAAATCTGAATATTTATAAGTAACCGGTTTACCTGATCAAACAAAGGTCTGATTACTAAAAAAATGAACCTGAAATATTCTTTTTCAACTCGAATTAATTTCTGGCTTACGATAAAAAAAGACGACTTTGTCATCAATAAGAATCAGTCGTTTTAACCAAAAAAATCAAAAAAAAAACCATATCTTTAGTTTCACTCAAAAACTTGGGAGAGCACGCGATTTTTAATAGTTTTATAAAGTTGAATTTAAAATATCCTGAAAAGCTTCAGAATATTCCGGGAAGAAAAGAAAAGACATACACCTGATATTGAAGAAAATCGAAATGAAAGAAAAAGCAGAACAGTTTAACTGATCAAAAACAGTCTGATGACTCAGAGAGGGCTCTGGAATATTCATACGAGATTGATCTTTGACCTTTGAAACAATATTCTGATTCATCACTGTCTGGATTTTCATATTTTTCATAAGATTTCGTTAAAAGTTATTTTTGACAATGTTCTAAATTTTCAAATGACGCCTACAGATAATTTTTTTGGAACAAACACAACGATTCTCGTCATTCTTCATATAATCTTGTTTCAAATAATGATTCACTCAAAAAAGGAGAAAAAAAAAGAATTTTTCACACAGGCCTTTTGGATTTTTGACTGCAGTTCTTTTCTCAGAGCGTAACCGGACGTTTCAAAATTCAGAAACGTTTCAGAAGTTTTCTGAAAACTCTTAGGATTCTGGGAGAATTAAAGAAAGATAGGAAGGCAATGTCAGTCAGATGCCTGCAAAAATTCTTCCACGACTTGCCAAAACTTTTTTGGGTAATGACTGCGGCATTCACAAGGAGAGAACGATTTTTCACAGTTTCTCTCTCAAACTAGGCTGAACGAAGTTCGGGTCTGAGCATCGATTCCTCGAGACTGGAGGCCCTCTGAAGCGGGAGAAAAGTAGTGACATGTTTCCGCCTGCACCCAAAGCTCTTTTCGAATGTTCATCGGTTCATAATTGCCACCCGACTCTTCCATTCTCACGATATCATTCAAATATGCGGACCAAAGAAAAACATAGACACAAAAAACTCTTTGCAGCCTCTTGAAAAGATGGAAAAAATCACATGAATACAGTAAGAGACCTCAAAAAAAGCGAAAAGGCCCACTTCTTAAATCTTAAGCTATGTCAGACACGAAAAGTATGTTTTTGATAAAAAGGTAGTAACCAAACGTTTTTGAGGTGAGAATAAGTTTTGAAAAATTCTCTCGTGTAAACAGTTGATTATTTATTCCATAAAAACGGGAATATATGAACACAACTGAAAAATTCAAGCTATTGAAACTTTTCAGAAGCTTATAGTCCATCCTGACCAAACAAAGGTGAGAAACCTAAGTACCTTTCTTAGGGACAGCAAGCTGGGACAAGAAAAAAAAAACTACGCCTACGTAATTAAAAAGTTAAGAACGTGAAAAATCGGATAATTAAACTTTTTGAGAGCAGCATTCCTGTTTCAAAAATTTTTTTAATTTCTAGTTCGTCTTCATTGGAGTGAAATGAAATGAAAGGACATTAGCGTTAGTTATGAAAACCAAGTTTCATGATTGGAAAAATCGAAAAAACAATTTTCAAGCTTCGAATTTGAAAAAGCACATAAACTGCAAGATTTCGAAAAATGAATGAAAAAAACTCGATAAGGGAAGGAACGGATCCGAAAAGAAGCCTTTTTTGGTATGAATGTCTACTAGAGCCCCTGCATTTGCTCAAATCTCCACAACAACAAGCCGCTCTGGCCTTGGAAGGTTACAAAACGGATGTCTCAGAGGCAAAACACGCGCAGCCGTGCTTTTTTTTAATCTGCCAAATTCCTAATTTGCAGATGGCTGCCTTCCGGAAAGATTTTTGCTTTTTCTGTATAGTCTGTTTGAAAAATCTTCCTGGAGACTTTGTAGGAGGGAAAAAGAAAAATTACAGTTTTAATCTTAATACTACTTGACCTTTAACTATTGGAAAAAAAATAGAGACATATTTTGATAAATGGCGCTAAAGAATCTTATTGCTGATTTTTTCGGACTTTTCTCGGAAAATCTTGAAAGCGGAAGTCATCGTGATAAGTGGACGCAATTTCATGCTTATGCTTGTTCTGATCTTTTTTCTTTGTTTTTGAACTAGAAAAACAGCTCTTTGCCAGCTGTTCGCAGCTCCATCAAATTCTCTCACGTTTCTTTTTCTTGCATGCTCATGTCCAAACAGCCGTCAAATCGACTTCAAACAACAAAACCGCAGTTTAAAGATGCGGGCCAAAAAAGCGGGAAAATGAGCCAGTGATGACGTCAAGTTCAACTGATTTTTTTGAGGGAAATTTTTACGAAACTTTTTTTGAACCAATAAATAAATATTTTCTGGAAATCTCGTTAAAAGTTGATGTGGAAGGTGAAATTCAAAAATTTATCATCAAAAAAAAGTTTGCTTCTTTTGATCTAAAAACAAGAGTCAAAAATAAGCTAAAAAAAGCGTTTTTACGAAAATATGTTTTGAAACACGAATAAACAAACTTTTCTATTCAGAATTTCCACACAATGAGAAGATAAATTTCCAACGAATGAGTAGAGGAAAAGGTCAATAAGAAAAAAAATAGAAGAAAAGGTCTAATTTTCTCGTTAACGTTATCAAGCAGCTTTCCTTCCCGCGAACTTTTGGAAAATTGCCCTTGGGACTAGATTCCCTGAAGGTTCAAAATACGAATTCGCGAGCCATCAAGCGTAGAAATACCAGTTTTTTTTTTTGCTTTAAAATGAACGTTCTAAATTGTTCTGCGTTGAAAAAAATGATATTAAAAAAAGCCGCGCCCGATCCATTCTCATTGCCTCAAAGGAAATTAATCCTTGTGGAGGATTAATTGAAAAAATAGTACGAAATTCGGGGAAAAGGCGTTGAAAATCCTCCCTAAAACAATGCAAAAAACTTGAAAGAGATAAAATATTCGGTAGCAGAAAGTAAAACAGAAAATAACACGAATCGTAAAGATAAACCCACGAAAAAACAACCGAAAAAGGAACGTGCGGCTTAGCCAAAGTCGTCAGGATTGACGAGATTCGCGGTGGTCCACGTTTTCTCGATTTCCAGAGGAGGTGTGGTAGGCGAGGGGCGGAGAGAGAGGAGAGAAAAATATAAACCACACAACCTCCAATTTTCTCCTCCCGTGAACTATTTCAAAGAGTAAGCGGATGGCGTTTTGAAAACCCAAAAAAAGAAAAAGGAGAAACGTATAGTTCATTTTTTCGCTCTTTTAGTTGGGAATAAATGGCGTTTTTCACTTCTATTTTTTTTTGCTTATTGCTCAGGTTTTGAAAGTAAGAAAAATTTTTTTAAAAAAATTTTACTTTTTCTGAGCTGAAAAAGGTGATTTTTTTACATATGCATTGCAGAAATCGTCAAAATTTTTCAGCATTTTTCAAACCAAAAAGTTGGAACAACGCTATTAATATAATCTGTCAAAAAAATACGAAAAATCACAGCAAACAACTTTTTAGTCTATTTATTGTTGTTTCAAAAAAATAATTATAATTATGATGAATAATGTAAATGAATAATTGGATTAAACAAGAGAAGGTCGAGGAACTTTTCGTGCTCGGAGTCCCGCTTGATGACACTGCATGATTTGGTCCCACTTGGCCAGACAAACGACCATATCTTTCCGCAAGGATTTCACGCCCCAAAGGCGTCGAGGATTGCTCTGAAAATCACAGTTGAAAAGATTATCAACTAATTCCTCGAGAAAATTTTTCCATCTGGTTCCTTTGCTTCGTTAATTTAAGTAATGAGACGCTTTTATTTATTTATTTTTTCAAAAGTATTAGTTTTTTTTAAATAAAGAGTTTCTTTAAAAAAAGGAAGCATTCAAAGATCTTTTTACACTTTTTTTAGCTCTTTTGTCGTGTTTTCTGTATTTTATGAGAACAAGGTGTGATTCACGCACCATCGAATTGAGAGACTATTTAATGAATGTCTTCCCATGGTCATCAAAATAACGTGCGAGCAGGAAGATTTCGACGTCTCTCTTTGATTTTTGGAACAAACTAGCGATTAGGTAGGCTTGAATGATTTTTTTTTAAATCATTCACATTTTGATGCTCCTTTGAAAGCTCTGAAATTGCTCGCAAATATGGCGCAGTGAATGTATAAGAGTTATTTTAAAGAGAGCTCATTCACATGAAAATCAAAATATTGAGTTGTTTATTACTACCATTTTTTCGTTTTTCAACTTGGATTTGTTTTTTTCTCTTGATTTTTTTTTGATTTTTTAAATCAGCCTATCCACAAAATGAGATTGAAAAATTCTTTCACTCCCGTTGGTTAACTTTATAACACAAATAACTATTTTTTAAAGTCGGCCTAAAAATCTTGATCTTTTCACATTTTAAGCTCCGTAGAGTAGTTTGAAAGTCAAATTTTAAGCAATTAATGAAGCCTTTTTATGAATATAAGCACGATAAAGATTTTTGGGATTTTCCTAGAAGTCGAAAGTCGAGCTATTTGAGCCAATAAAAGAAAAAATCAAAACTAATTCGACGATGGACGGTCAGAAATTTAAGAGTTTAACCTTTTGAACGCTTTTTAACACTAGTAAAAAACATAATTCCGGCATCATATCTACTGATTTTTTTAAATACGCAAAAAGAAACCTGAGGTTGGCACATCTGCAGGCACTGCTCTCCGATGTCAGCGACGCCGTTTGATCTACAGCATTCGGTGTTGTCGTGCGTCTGCGCGGCGCAGTGGACCACAGCTGGCAGATATTTGTACAATCTGCATCGGGAAGGTTGGATCGTATGCATCAGCTGAAATTCAATTTATCGAGTCGACAAACAAAAAAGGTCGGCGTACTCGCTTTTTGAGAATTCTTGCCAGAAAACCTTTCAAAAAAGCTCACTTGGGTTAAAATTTTGATGGAACTTTGCTGAAGTGTTCTTCAGTACCTCCTGATTTGGATACAAGAAAAAAATCCCCCAATAGGTCTGGTTTTTGAATTAAGATGCTTCAAAAACTTGATTTAGCGCTTTTTTGTCCTCGTTTGTTCATTTTGCAGACTCTAAAATTTTATGAACCAAATAAAAATCAATTGCATTATACTTTTTTTGTATCAAATCATCAAGTTCTGTTATACACCTTAGAAAAATTTCAACAACAGTTCAACTGAGCGCTAAGAAATCTTTCCTTCTAATTAAAAATCCTGTAAGTTGCGAATTTCCCGTCTCAAAAGTTTCAAAGATCCATGCTCTTGCATAATCTTGAAAAATGATCTTTGAGGCGTCTATCCTCGTAATTCCACAAAATTCGCGACTCACAGGGTGATCATCCAGCTTGTCAGTAGAGTGTTTTATGATAATTAGAAAAACCGTGTTGCCATGGATTTTTATTTTCAGTGCGTAACGGTCGCGTCGCGGTTTAAAAAAACCCTCTTCTTGTCGAGATTTGATGCTTTTTTTTCTTAATGTCGGATCAATACTTCTTGAGCTGAGATTTTCCAGCGCGTCCAAACAGCTTTGGATATTTTACAAACGAAACAAATATGCTTTTCGAAAATTTTATGATTTGGAGGCGCTATAAAAGCTCGTTTTCAGAAGGAAGATCCCGAAATTCATGTGCATGTGGATACGTGAAAAGCGGCCATATCCTCTGTTTTACGACCAAGAACGACTTGCGCATTGCGACATCGAAAAAAGAATTGTTTCTCCGCTCTTTTTTTTTCTGAATCGAGGGAGGTCATTCCAATCAAACTGCAAATCTTTCTGAAAATCGGCTGGAACATTCTTGGTTGTTTCAAATGGAAATTCTTAACTTATCATCACTAAACAACTTTTTTCTCAATTGAAATGAGTTTGACAGACAATGACAAGAATTCCAATTTTGCGGAAAAATGATTTTTTGCATTTTGGACTACCAAAAATTACACTCAGTATTCTTTAAATTTGTCTCACGAAAGAGGTCATTTTACTTTGCGGTTGGGGATTTTTTAGAAACGGCGAGAATATTTCTATATCTTGATGTCGCTGTTAAAGATCCTGTGAGTCTCAACTTTTCCAACTTCTTATCTTTCGAAAAAACAGGTCTTGAAATCGAAGGAAATCCTGAAAATTCGTATAAGTATGCTATTTCTGAGCTTAGAGTCCTTACTCATCAAAAAATAAGATATTGTGCAGATTGGGAGTTTCAGAACCTTTTCTGGTACAATTAGAAATATTCTGGCCAAGAAAATTCTCGAGCAGAAAGTAAAATGAAATTACATGTCAGCCAATTTTCAAATAAGTGTGAATTATCTTTCGTGATAGCTAACTGGAATTTGACAAAAAGCACAATTTTCCCTTTGATTTGCCACTTTTATCATATCAAACTGCTTCGTAACCACAAAATGAAAGAAATGAAACTGAAACTCACGACAACTCGAGCTTCAATAGCGTTCGTTTCGTAAATGCAAAGTCCGCGGCATTCTGGCGGCACGAAACGCTGACAACAACTTCCAAACACCTGATCTGCCACTTTCCGTTCGATGCACGGTTTCCAGTTGCTTCCTTCGTTACCACAAGTCTGAATTTTTAAACAAATTCTTGAAAGAAAAAAAAACAAGCTCTACCGTCGGGTTATCAAAATCAATGGCGTTTTGAGCTATTCCAAGCTGACTTATTGCTAAAACGATTGCCAATCGCAGCATCCTGAAAAAAAAAAATATTGATTATAATTTTCGAAAATGCGCAATGTGACAAGTTTCCATTAAGTTTCAACAAAAAACAAAAAGTTCTAATAAAAAAAAATCCCAAGCAGGGCAGATCAATTCAAATCGAATTTCAATTCTGGAAGGTTTTTTGATTTTTTGTCGTTTTCAGAAAAGTTGCACCCTTATTCTCAAATTTACGGTTTTCTAAAAATACCAAGTAATCAAAAAACATATAGGGTTCATATACAAAAAAAAAGAAGGAGGTTCAAAAATCCGAGATTGTAGCAGGAACTGAACTCAAAGACTTAAAGGCCAAAAACAAGAAGGAAAAGAAGGTTAAATACTAGAGAGAAGCAATTGGACTCAAGTACATGAACTACATGCAACCTGTTTCTTGTTATGGAATAAGCGAATTCTCAACGCACTTTTGTTCTTGTCTTAATCGAAGTACCAGGAAACAAAGTAAATCAAAAGATGTAAAATGTGGTTTTTTAAGTAAAATTGAGCTTGAGGCATCTCTTCATACATAATCGAAGTATTTGTAGGATTGAAGATTGTGAAAACTTTTGTTCGGAGTTTACTCGTCGACAGGCTAAGTAGTACTTAGCGATTTTGACTCTGCCAATTACCTTCCTTCTGAGAACTTTCAATGTCATCATGAAATTTTTTTTTCAAAGATTGAAGGATTATTCTGGAAATGAATTCCCGTAGTATTTTTTTTTTGAGCATTGAAGGGAAACACTTAGAAACCTGACTTATCTGTGCATAAAAAAACTTGAAAAAAATCAGAAAAAAACATTTTCATCAAAAAAATCAAAAAAACATTTGTGTTTTTTTCTAAATTCTTTCAGTTTTTTTCGGGAAATTTAGCCAGCTTCTTGTTTGAGTATTTAGTCAACCTATCTCAGAAATCTTGACTAAAAAAACTAAAAATCTGATCAAGGATGTTCACAAAAAAACACTAGCAAAAAAATTTGCATGACATTTTAATTTTCAAGAAAATGATCTGAATAAAAAAACTCAGTATTCCCAATTTAAAGTTTATTTATTACTTCAACTTCTTCATGAATCTCAAACTAAGTCTCTTCACAAGCCATCTTTTTTTCACACATAAAGCTTCCGTGACGCGCAAAAAAGGAAGTTCAATGTTGCGAAAAAAGGCAAACGCGAAGATAAAGCACTGCGTGATCCACTTCCTGTCAAAAAAGCTGGAAATTTCGCACGGCATCAGATTTGTTGATAAAAGAGCCGTACGGCAGGATTAAGAACAAGATACGGCGACGACGAAACTTGGCAAACGAGTTTTTAGGTCGCACGCCGACGACGTCGTCACACCAGGTGAGCGCTGCCTTGGTAAAACCGCAATTCTTGGCCCGAGGCGCCGTTTCTACGTCGTCTCATCGTGTTTTCTTTGTAAATCCGTGCCGCCGCGCAACCCACGGCTGTCAAGAGACCATCTCCAGGTAAATCGATCGAAGGCTTGCAGAGACAAAGTGATCGGAGAAGAAGAAGGAGAGTAAGAAGAATTACGAGAAAATTGTTTTTTTTTTGAAGGAAATGCTTATTAAGACATCTGAGATTTTTTTTTGTCGAAAAAATGTGAAAAAAGGGAATCTATGAAAATTTCAGAGCGAAAATTTAAAAAAAATTCGAAGTTCCTTCAGAGTGGAATATTAAGAAAACCACATTTTACAAAGCGCAATAAATTTATAAATTTAGTTTCAAACGTTTAATTTTTTTCCGTTTCACTGTCTTTTTTTCTCAATATTCTCCTAGTTATTGATTTTTTTCGGTAAAAATCGATCAATCTCGTGGTCTCGGGCTTTCTCTATAATATTTCATGAAAATTTCTGTCGTCATTTTCATTATTGAAACGGTAAAGTGATCTGTAAGAACAATACTGAAAATTTTGCGCATTTCGAAGGATTTTTTTTTCAAGGCACAAAAACTACATTATTTTCAAAGTTTCAAAGGGCAGAGGACTGTTTCCAATTTATTTATCTTTTTCGGGTTTTTGAGAATACCCCGAAACGCATTTTTGAATAAATGTTGAAAAAAAAAACAAGCTTCAATAGTGGATTTGAAAAAGTTAACATCAAGAAAAAGCTCTATTGAGTTTATTGCACAATCGGCATGATGAGAAAAATGTTCAAGTCGAAAATCAAGTAAAAAATTTCTGAGTTCAGATCTTGTTCAATTGATCAGACACATCAACAAGGAAAAAAAGGAAGATATAAAGCGTAGAACAATAAGAAACATAGGACAGTAGTAGAGCGCAATTGTGAGAAACGGCGAGAAGATAAAAGGAAGCGAGAAGATGGCTGGAGACCGGTCGGGGCATTGCCCCCGTCGCCACCGCCAAATTGGAATATCAACGACTTCTCCTCGCTGTCGAAAGGCGTCACCGGGTTGTATAGCCGAGTCTGTTCCACACGCCCACCGTCGGATATCCTGACCTCTGACTGGGTGAATCCAACTAGTTCAAGCTCGTTTACGATTTGGAGGCAGACGATACGAATAATTGATCGGAATCGGACTGAAACGCAAAATATTCTGACTCCAACTAGCTGTTGAAAGTTTTGCAAAAGTTTTAAAAGGTGCAAGAAATGTTTTCAGTAGATCGTCTCTTCTTGAACTTCGAATTTTGCATCTTTTATCATTGAAAAGCAGAAAAAACCTTCATTATAGTTTTTTCCAATCATTGCTGTGGTCCTTGAAAAATAAGATAAACGGGCGTTTTTTCTATTGACTTTTTCGTGAGCTACCGCTTTCTAGGAAAATTTTGCCTCTATCGACTTTATTGCGAGTTTTGTTCCAAGTACTTTCGGATATTAGTTATCCTGATAAGTTCATAAGTCATTAGATTTTTTTTCCTTTCCACTTTTTCATGAAAAGCTCTAATTTTAAAAGGAATGTCTTATTTTTTTTTCATTTAAACTCCTGCTTAAAATATCTTTCTCACATAAAAATTTCTGCAGTTTCATACTTCACGGGGCCCAATAAAAATATGTTTCCGAAGCAGTTTTTATAACTGGTGGCATATTATTTTGTCGGTGAGCACGGTATAAAAGAATATTTTATATTCACTAGGAAAATTTTTTTAAAACGTTTGAATTTTTGATGAAACTTGTGCTGAAGGGCACTTTAGGATCTGTGATCTCGTTTTTGAGTTAAGATACTTCAAAGTTGAAATAGCGCCTTTTTGTCGTAATTTGGAAAACTTCAATAGTTGCGAAGAAAGTTGATAACTTTATTTCAGTGAGGTTTAAAAAAAATTTGGTCTTTTATGTTTCTGGATATTTGAAGCTTTTCCCACAAAGATCAATTGTTCGTGATCTAGGCCTTCAAATTGATGAGAAGCTCTCCTTCAAAGACCATATTTCCCGTATCTCTGCCTTTGCTACATTACGGTCTAATCAAATACTAAATACCTTTAAGTTTTCTTCCCCCCTGCACTACCTCAGAATGTTACAAACCTACGTGACGCCTATTCTCGAATATTGTAGTGAAATCTTTTTCTCCCTCTATCTCGTCTGAGGAATGCTTCAAACTCGAGTCTTCTCTACGCCAATTCAGTAGAAAAGTTTTTATAAGATGCAATGTTCGCTTCAGTTCTTATTCTGATCGTCTCAGCCAATTTGGCTTTAAACCTCTCTTTGTACGTCGTTGTATTAACGACATTATTTCTCTTCATAAAAATAATTTGCGGCTCTGATCATTTTCTCAATCGCAATGACTTCTTCACTATTTCTCCTTTTACAGAGGAATCCACTTCGACTTCGCACTTCCGGTTAGTTCTCTAAAGATTTTTTTCCAAAAACTATTCCATTATGGAATAAACTTACCTCTAGAATAAATTTTTAACGTCTCTACGGATGCGCTACGGGTTAAACTTAATGATCTCCCTAACTCTGCTTTTTTTTCGAATCCATTCCTTCCCGTTTGCTCTGACTTCCTTTCTATCCCCGGGTCATAGTCTACTCGTTAGGGTGGACTAATTCCCGTTTTGGTTATTCTGCTGCTTTCGTATTCTGAACTATTTTATTTATTATTTTCTAACAGTATGCAGTGAATAAACCTATTATTATTAAGCGTTCCCGACACAAAATAAATTTATTCGTCGAAATAATCTATACGATCAAAGTATGGAGAAAAACGTGAGGAGCGTGACAACTGTAAGAAGAGGAGCACTGACGGGAGCAGCGTTCGGAGCTGAAAACTTTCCAGTTTGATACTCTGATTTTTTCAAGTCGGGTTCTCCATTAAAAAAGATCCTCAGTTTTGATCTTCAAACTCACTACAGACAGTGCCATTGCTTGATGCCGGTCCGAACTTTGATACTGCGTTGCAAAGCGGTTGATCAATTTTAAAGAAGCTGTCTCCTACTAGAGTCTGTTCCGACTTCGAGATGAAGTTGAGCTTGGGAAGGTCGAGCTTGGTGAAGTTGGCGTTTCCGTTCACGATGATAGCCGGATCATTGGCTAGAAGATCGTGAAAGTTTGAAAATTGAGACTAGCTTGAGAACCAGTTTTCACAGGTATTTACTTGGAGCAGTCAGGCCACTTTAACTTTTTCTGTCCCTATCTGCCCTTTAGTGATCATATTTTAATGACTTCCTAAGTGTGAGAAAAAATATCAACAAAATCAAAATTTCCTTTCTTGCATGTACCGGCTACACAACTTACTCATCGTGGAAACTGCTTCTGCGGCGTAAATTTTTTCCAACAAAGGCATGCTCAGCGCCGACAAATCAGTGTTCCGGATGTAAAGTCTTCCATTAACTTCACGGATGTACTGAAGCTTGTTGGTGATGTTTTGGTTGGAGGTTCCGTCGATGAAAAGAGAGCCCAAAATGATCTCGCAGTCGTCGCCAAGACCCGCGTTTGCCTGAGACTGTTGGGAGCTGCACTCGTGGATCGGTCCTGAACTTCTTGACTGAACTCTTGTTTGAGTTCTGTTTTCTGTCTTTCAGGCCTCTGAAAAGCACACTCTATCTCTAAAATTTGTTCCAAAAGTTAACTTAAAGAAACTTTAAGTGATCAAATTTCTTCAACGGAAAGGCGAGGAGTGAATCAGCCGACTTTTAGTTTCATTAGTTTCTAATGATGCTGGATAAATGAAAGATCTACCTCCTCATTATCTAATTAGAAAAAAGAAAAACAAAATATAAGGCTGGATGAGTCAAGCAGTAATGAACTGAAAGTAAAAAGCCAACCAATTAGATATATCCTAGCAACGAATATTTTTTTCGGCGCGGGAAAATGAGCAATCAAAATCTCATAGAGCAATTTCTAACTTGGTTCTGCGCAGGTTTTTCTATTGAATTTTGAATAACTTCAAGTGAAAGCACCGTATCAAAACTAATCAACTTGAGGAAGTGATAAAGTTTTTTTCTGAATGAGTCAACCATTTTGTCCCAAGCACACGGTTGCGTTATCGCCAGGGCCTCGTTGTACGTAGGTATAGCGCTGCTGCTCTTCCGGAGTCATGCAGAGCTGAGGATTGCTCATCAGAGCCAGGCGGTTCACTCTGGATTGAAAATGAACTAGTTTTCATCAAAAAGTCACATTATCACCTCAAAACGGGCATTCCAAGACGCTTCAGAGCCGTGTTGTTAACTATGTTCAAATCGATTGTGTTTCCTGAACATTTTTTTCACAGGGTTGAATTACACAAAAAGAAGCTTTCGTATAAAAATTTTAATTATCTAGTAATGGAAATATTTGAGGAAGTAAAAAAACTCTCAAAAAAAGTTTTTTTGTCACAACCACCAAAATGGAGTTTGAAAAAAAAAAGTTATGAAGTAACGCGATCGTTTGCGTGACAAACTATCCCTGAATAATATTCAAAAACATAAGAATCTAGAACAAAGCGTGTTCAAGATAAATTAAGAGTCTACATAACTTTTATTTTTTTCAAGAAAAAACTTTTCGCAGGTCGCATTTACTTAGGTTATGTTAAAATTGAGGTCTGACTTTGAAATTCCCTCCACAAGGGAAAATAAGTTATGATCTCTCATGATAAAAATTTTAAAAGCTTTTCGAGAAAGTAAAAAAAAAAAACCTGATTACAAGATTTGAAGTAATCGAAAATTGAACTAACCGGTTTGGGTGCAAGAAACTGATCGGAGTCTGGCGAAGAAATCCAATCTTTCATAGTTGGATTGAGTTATCTGTACGCATCCGCTAATACTTTCCACGTAGGCGAGCTTTGAGTAAAGGATCTGTTAGCCAGAAATTTCTTAAGTTGAGACTCGATGGTGTACCGAGGCGTTTTCAGCACCTAGAATGATGTCATTTCCGGTAACCAGAGTGCAGTTGTCCTCTAACGCCGCGACAGTTCCATTCCAAGCACAAGACTTCGTGGGCTTCCCAGCTAAATCATGATTAATCGATTAGATGGATCAAGAATGGGTCTAAACCAAAGCCGAAAGGAGCGAGCAGACCCAGAAGGAGCAGGAGCATTGTCGCTGGCGGAGCTGCGCCTAGTGACAAGCTCGCCGCCGTGGTAACAGAAAAAATGGCTCACGCCAAATTGGAGAGTGAGAGCTATGATTTTGAAACACTTATGCCTGCCGCTCGGAAAACGAGCTTTTTCGCGTGACTATCAAATTATGTGGGCGTCCACAATAGGTACTTGTCGAAAAGCCAAGAGAAAATTGTTGGAAATAAAGCAGGTGCAGACAAACGTTGAAAATAAAAATTTATGAGGTCGGCTTTTTTTAGAAAGAAAATTGAGAGTTACAGAACAAAACTGAATTTTCGGATTTTCGGAGCATCGAAAGTTGGATTTTTATCTGGAAAAATAAGGTGGAGAGGAAAAGAAACTTAATGAACTTTCATTTCATCTTGAGTTCTTATTACCGCCTCCCCGGTTCAACTTTTGATAAAAATTTGCTGAGATGTACTTCAGGACCTCCTGACTGCAGAACAAAAAAAAATTTTTTCGCAATAGATCTTTTTTCGAATTATGAAGCTTCAAAGCTCACATGATTCACAGATTATGGAAAAAAACAATACTTCAAGCTTTTGAAGTGTCCTAACTAGAACGAGAAAAAAGCTCCCTAGTTAGGAAAGTCAAAAAAATTATTGTTGTCAACTTTTGGAGATTCGGCACCTTCTACATCCGGCGAAAAAATATCAATTTGAAAAGTTTATGAGATGTTATGAAGACTTCTCCTGTCAACTTCGAGAAAAAAGTTTATTTTGAGATGAAACCGAAAAAACTTCAGTCGAAAATCAGAATGATTATGCTCAGAAAAACAACTAGACCAATGCTAACGAAAAATACTTTATATTATTGTTTTCAGCCTCATATAATAAAAACTCATTCCGATTTCTTTGTTTTTCAACTAATTTTTCGTGGACAATGCGATTAAATTTATAAATTTCTTTATTTTTGAAAAGCAGTCAGGATTTTTCTTTTTGAGAAGAAAGTCGAAATTCATTGTTATTTTTAATTGACAATTTTTTTGCTTTTGAAATTTGAACTGAATTGGAAAGAAATTGATTTTTTTGAGTTCAAACACAAGACTCAAAGAAATGTCAAATTTTGCTGGAATTATTTTTAAGTTCCTGACAGTTCAATCATTTGAGTTCTCTTGACGTTGATGGTAGGTTCTTAATTTTTTGACGGTGAAAATTAAAAGCTGAACTTTGTTAAGAAGTGGAAAAATTTACTTTTTATTTCTGGGTCATAGCTGCAATTTTATAGAACAATTTTGATTTTTGATCCGGTTTTCCACAGTTTCTCTCATATATTTGCAATACAATGGCCGTTGAAATTGATTTTTTTTCGAACTCTTAAAGGTGGTTAACTGCTCAATGGTAAGGTGAAAAATCACGAGGAACAAATTTTTCACCATCGCACTTTGGTCAGAAAACAATATGTACCTCCAAATCGAAAGTTTGTGACCCCCATTTCGATATTTTAACTCGCAAATTTTTCATTGTCTTTTTTGTTGGACAAATCTTTTTAAAATAAACACCAGCTAACTGAAAATTTTCAATTCAAATGACGTCATTTATGAGTCACTCTTCATAAAAGTTTCGCAAATTTTCAGAAATTCAAATTTTTTCTCTCTCCTCCCGATCAAAAGGTGGGATAGACTGTTGGAAAACAGCTAGAGTCTCCGGAAAAGCGAGAAGCGCAGAGAAAAGCGTTATCGGAAGGGGAAACTCACACTCACTGGCGCTCACACAAACACGCGTGAGACATTTCACAAACAACAGTCTACCAAGTTCGAATCCGCCATACTTAAGTTGTTATTTTCCCATCGCTCCTTTCCCACTTTTTTCTTTCTTTTTTGGAGACAGCCGTTTGGAATGTGCTCTAAGCTCTTATTTTCATTTTTCGAGCTTTTGTTTTTCGAGAAGTTGGCCTCTTGGGCTTTCGGGTAAACCTGAGTTTCATCATATCTTTCGAAAATTGTTTTTCTCACTTTACGATGTTTTTCGACTTCGTCTTTTTATCAATGATCGATATTAATCATTGCTCGCTTTTTTTGAAATTTTTATTCCATTTCAGATCGACAGAATGGAGCAGACAAATCCTTGTTTGTGGCCAGAACTTTCTGACACACACGTTGAAGACTGTGCCCAATGTTCAGAACAAATTCAAGGTCTGGTTTTTTTTTTCGAAAAAAAAGTCTCTTCAAAAAGTTAGTAGTGTGAGTACTTCATTCACAAGGAAAGTTCATAAGAAAGAAAAAATGTTTAGGGAACAAAAAAAAATTTAGCAAACTTAAACTCAAAGAATACAGTTAAGCTCGAAATTTCATTTCACGTTCATAGAAATCTTCAAATCTTCATGTACTGCGCGAAAAATTTTGAGCAGTTCTCTAGAAATTTCTCAAAATTCCAAGGGAATGATCATGTTTTTCAGCACTTTCCCAGCACTTGTTGTTTTTTTTTTTAAAAATAACTAATTTCAGGTTCAATGTTCACTTGCAATCTATGCGCAGACCATCATATTTGCTCAAAATGTTACAACGAAACGGTCGTCAATGAGACTTTGCACACGCAAGAATCAATGAAGTTTCCGGAAGAACACCCTCACATGCACCACCCATATCGCCTCGACATGTCCAACTTCGGAAAACGTTTTTGAGAATCCATCGTGACGGTTTTCATATAATTAATTTTAGTAGCCTATCCGGTACACGAAAAACGATGTGCTAGTTGTGGATCGCGAGCTTTTCCAGGTCTTCGATATGTGTTTGTTTTCAGCCGTTTTTTAAAATTTCATAAAAAATTTTTCGGTCAATTTTTCTATACTTCTGAAAAATGATAGCAAAGCAAAATTTGGAGTTTAAAGCATACATTTTTTTTAATTCCAAAAACTCAGAGCTTTCTCAATTCAAAAACTCGTCTGTCTCACCTTTTGAGCAACAATAAAAAAATTCCTCTAAAAATTCAAAATGAATTTTTTTTTTTTGTATAGTAGAACTCTAGAAGCAGAAAATCTTTATGCATAAGATTTCTGTTCTGAGATCCAGTTTTTTCTTCGAGCTGCGCAATTTATGTTTCTAGTTCTTTCGAAAACAAAACTACTTGCAGATGTCCTGAGATTTGCCCCGACTATGGGATCTGTGCGACCTGTTTCATCAAAAAGAAGGAAACGCAGGAGATTGAATACTTCGAAGCTGAGCAAGCCGAGCCGAAACTTCAAAAGATGAATCAAATTGGCTCTGCCATTGTGACTCAGAGATTTTTCGGAATCGGTTTGGCACGTCTGGATTGGATCAAGACCAATTCAAACAATGCTGTTAGTAAACTTTTCTAAATCCATTCCTATTTTTTTTCAGGAAGAGGTCAAAAACCTCTCTCGTAAGATCGGGTTTGCGATATACCAGTATCCCACTCAACTTCCCGAAGAAGAACGCAAGAGTTTGGACGCGGAACAGCTCGAAGAACTCATTAAAAGCATTGAGTTGCACGAAGAGCTGGCTGAGAAGGATGGTGGTGAAAAAAAGAAAAAGAAGAAAAAAGAGAAGAACGAAAAGTTCGTATCGCAATTCGGTTACACCGAGGAGGTAAGAGCTGAAGAAATTTTTTTCCTTTTCAAAACTAGTAACTTTTGCTGAAAACTTCCATAAAAGGAGAGTTTTCAGCAAGAAAAGCACATTATCAAGCTGCGAGAGGAACTATTTGATATCAACCGCAAAGAGTCTAAACATCGTGACGGGGATTCTGAAGTTTTAGAGACAAAGTTTGTCTTTGTTTCTTTTTTCGCGGAAGGATCTCATTCTAACGTCGTGAGTTTCTCATTATCATAAAACATCTGAAAGATAAGTTTCCAACTTTTTGTTCCAGCTTCCTCTCGTTTGTCTTCGCATAAACGATGATAAAATCATTTTTGTTGAATCCTCCGGAAGAGCCTATGACGGCTGGGACGACTTCATTAACAAGAACAAAATGCCCGAATGTTTTATTTTATACCCAGCAATGGGAAACTATAAGGTTCTTATTTTTTCGGAATCGATTTTGAGCACAGATTTAGATGGAAGAAGGTGTGCTGAATTTGCGTTACGACTTGTCGAGAAGAGCGAAGTTGCCGAGTAAAATCATCAAGGTTGGGAAATGAAAACTTTCTCGAATCTTATATATATCTATAGGTGAGCGACAGATCAGCCATGGGAATTGGAATAGCTGCCACCGTTGGATCTATTGTAGGGCTTTTCACGCCTCTGGCGCCTGTGGCAGCTACGACTTTACTTTACACCGGTCAGTTTTCATCAGAGTACGGGTTGAAGTCCGCATTTTCCAGCCATTGGAACTGGATTCTATACCATGGCTAGGTCCGGCTACCATCTCGTAGACCGGGCAACTCATAACGAGAATGTGAATCCTCTAAAAAGTCGAGAAAACTTTGTGGACTGGCTGGCCGTTGCCGCTTCGTTGGCTTCCTTCGGAGCGATTGGTGGATCTGCGGTTTCAATTGCTGTATTTATATCTGAAATAGTCTCCAATTACAGTATTTAACCGTGATGTCAACGCAAGGCGTCGAAATCAGTCAAGCAATCGAATACACCGTTAATGCTGCCATTTTCGCGAACTTTGCTGTCAGCGGCCTTGCACTAACAGCATCGGGTTACAATATTTTTGAAAAGGTTTCAATCGACTTTTCTCCTTGATAAATAGTCGACATTTTTCAGGTGGCCAATGGAGAACGCCCTACCGCATTGGAGCTTTTCCAATTTTCTACAAGTTTGCTGTTTTTCACTAACGCCGCTGTTAACCTGCAAACGGCTGAAAGAATGATCCAACAGGTCAGAAAATTACAAAAAATTCACTTTAATGTTATTCTAGACTTCCCAAGAGAAAATCAATGAAGTTCGGGACAACCTCAAAACAGCAGAGGACCGACAAAACTTCGATCAGGCCATGAACGATAAGATAAAAAATGCCGACGGAAAGCCTGGAAGTGAGAAAATGAGTTTAATTCAAACTTTATATGGTTTAACAGACGCCAAATCTAACGCAAACTTGGAGACAATTCGAGAAATGCACAGAGCGATGTTAGCAGATAAGCATGTCGAAGCACATATTCGTACGCTTCATTTTTCAAAACTGAGAACATTGGGAAGCATTCAGATGAAGGGACGTCTAAAGGAGTCAAATCGAGGCCAATGCCATCTTCGGCCGTTCCGAAAGCTCCGCAAAACAAGCAACTTTCTTCAGCTGACAAAACCATTGTAGAACAACATCTTCAGAATCTGCAAGCAAAAGGCGAAACAAAGGTTTTTCTAATTCAACTTTCTTCTGGTTGAAACTTACCCGGTTCAGCTACCTCCGACGAAACAAACGGCTTCAACTTATCTGAATCTTCCATGGGCTGAAATAGTTGCCAAAGTGAAAGCCGTACTGTCCGGAGGGATCGGTGGATTTGTGTAAGATTTGAAAATTAAGTAGAGAAAATAAAAATTTTTCCAGAAGTGAAAAAGTTGTCGATGGAAAGCGCCAGCGGACTGTCACATTGGAGAACGGGGAAGAAGGCTTTTCTGGAGCCAAAGTGGAGCCGGTGACTTCGTTTGTTCCAATCAAATTTATAGAATGTTCTAGGCTCCAAACGGAGTTACAATCAAGAAAGGAGTTTTGGAAAACATCGAATTCAAACTGAACGATCAAGGCGACCCTGTCCCTCACTTTGTCGAAGGGACTATCAGAAGTGGACCGGAACAAAAAGTCAGTTTTGCCTTCTATATTTCAATAAACCTTTTTTTTGCAGATCGTTAGAATCCGCCTGGAAAACCGAACCATGGGCAGAATAACTGCAAAGCCAAAAGTTCGTATGTACCCAGAAGACTTCTCGAAAGGTGTTCCAGCAGAAGAAAGAGAATTCAGCGATAACTATTTCATCACTTATGATTGGTCATAATCATATTTTCCATTACGGGTTCTTTTGCTGGCTTGTGATATAACTTGTAAGAAGCAATAACATTATAACGAATTGCCTTTTATTGTACATGTAAATGGTTTGAAAAGCTTCCAATTGAATAAAAATATTATCAGTTCTTCAAATAAACAAAGTCCATCAAATTTTTTTTAAGTCTATCGATTTCTCAGATAAACTGTAGTGCTTTCTGGTGTAGTCGTTGAGCATCCACTAAGACGGAGTTCTTTCTAAACAACACAGTTTGAGTTTTCTTCACACGTTTCTGAATACCTCGGTGGCTGGACCTGATGTCAAAGTGTACTTTTTGAGGACATGGCACAAAGCCAGCTTCATTTCAACCAAGGCAAGCCGCATTCCGATGCACTGACGTGGTCCAGCTCCAAATGGAATGAATGACATCAGATGACGTTCAGTGGTGAACCATCTGTAAATTCAAAGAATGTGACTCGAAAACACGGTTTTTTGTTTGAAAGTTCTAAAAATCAAGTGAAATCTTGAGCTTGATCTACATTTTCTCAAAAAAAGACTACAAAGACTTTGTCTTCAAGTCTGAAAGTTGAAATTATCAAAAACTTGATCCTTCGGAAACTGGATTGAGCCCTGAGAAAAGACCAACCTTTCAGGACGAAACTCTTCAGCATCTTCTCCCCAAACGTTTTTATCTCGATGAATCGTCATGACGTCAGCTTCTACGAGTGTTCCTTTTTCTATTTGAATATCTCCAAGAGTCGTCGGCGCGACGCATTCTCGAGAGCTCGCACTGAAAAATTCACTTTGAAATGATTTTCGGGGAAAAGCTCACAAAGATGCGACAGGATACAGCCGTAAGGCTTCTTTAGAAACAGCGTCCAAGTACTTCAATTGCATGATTTGTTCATAGCTAATGGTCTGGAAGTTGAACAATTGTTCTGACTGCTTTTATATGAGTCTGACCGCTTCAGTGCAGACTTCATCGATCTCTTGATGAGCTTTTTTCAATGCCTCCTGGTTTTTGGCAAGAAGATAGGAGGTGTACGCCAGTGTGTTAGCCGTTGTGTCGAATCCAGCGAGTAGGAAGACGAAACATTGAGCCGCGATTTCTCGTCCGGTTACTTTTTTCTCGACCTTAATGAGAACGAAATCAATACAGCTACAACTAAACTGACCTGTTTTTTGCTGAAAGCGCCATCAGCTACATCTTCTTCAGAATAGGCATCTAGAAACATGTCGATGAAGTCGTTGCCTTCTGGAATGTCTTCGCCATTTTTTTGTAACTCGACCTGAAAAACGAACTTATTTTTGAAAGTTCCAGTGTTGTTGCATGAAATAACGATTATTTATTACCCTTTGCTGAATTCGCGAAGACACGGCCTGCACGCAGATACGGAGCAACTTCCCAACATCTCCTCCTTTCACGTTCGGATGATTGATGAAAGCTTTTTTGACGTAGTACTCATAACCAGGAAACATGAGGGCCAAATACCAAGGCATGGTGAGATGAGGCTTCGCAAAGATCTGGATGATAGGAAACTATATGAGATTATCCATTTATCGTTACGTTTTTCAACAATTGGACATTATCCGAAGTGAACATTTCACTGTGTTCTTGGCCCATCGCTATTCTCATAATGACGTCAAAGGTGTATTCTTGGAAGAATCTGAATGAAAATCGTGAATTAACAATAGTTGGAGCTTCAGGTTTTCACTTGTGAATGTTGATTGGTTCGCTGTCGACATGAGGCTCCAAAAACTTGACCAAGTGAGTGGCACTATCTTCTACGATTGGGTGAACCTGAACTTTGGTGCGTTCTTTCGCTGATTACAAACCAAAGTTTGACCAAAAAAAGGCTTGTGACGATTCCTCTATGCTCATGAACGTGGCAGATCAATTTTAAACATTTGATGAATGTTTTTTCAAAAATATAACGCAGGTAACTCGAAAACATTGCCCATGTAGAACTATGAAAAAAAATGCTGAAAAGCTCATTTTCTCATAAATAATGGTCTCAGTTTCAGCAGCAGAAAAAAAGTATCTAAAAAAAAGAAGACAAATGGCCTCTCCGCGATCGTCCAAAAAAATGGCACAGGTTTTGGTTCATTCTTATCAGTTTACCTTTTTTAAACCCTTGACCGAAAAACGCTGCACTTGCGAGGGTTCGGAAACGTTTCCAGCGAGAACCGCGAGAAGAGAAAAGAGTGATCTCCGGTTCCTCTTTCACGTCTTCCAAATCACCGTGAATCGTCAAACTCTTAAAAATATTCGAAAAATTATTTCAAGAAAAATGAAATTACCAACCTTTCTGGCGTAGAAATTATCAAACTTCTTGATAAAAAGTTCCTGGAGCATATCCAAATCGCTGACCACAAGGACTTTTGTTGCTCCTTCGTAGTAACCGAAAATTTTTCCGTACTTCTGAAAATTTCAAGTACCATAGAAACATAATATTGGAAAAACCTTTGTCCATTTGTTTAGTACAAAATATCGTGGCTTATGTACGTTTGCGACCTGCATATAGTTGCCGAGAAATGGAATCCCAGGCGGTCCTTGGATCCCTTTGCGTTTCCAATACCCGTGAACCCATTGAAAAATATCTGGAAAGAAGTTTCTTATATGAACTCCAAAAACCCTTGAGATCATTTTTTTATCCATTCACCTCTTTTTATTTCGTTATTGAAAAAAAGGTGTTTTAATGAAGTTTTTAAAGAATGACATTTTTTTGAAGAAACTACACTCTCTGAACACTTTTTTTGCTTCATTTCAAAGGTTAAATTAAAAAAACTAGTTGGAGTTCCATTCTAATAGTGAATCGCTGAAAAAATGTGAAAACTGAAAAAAAGAACAACATTTTCTGTGATGTTTGCACACTTGAAAAAACTCGTCTATTTCTTTTTCATATGCCCAAAATTATGGAACTCTCGAAGTACTTTAAACCAACTAATAGAAAAACTTACGCGAAAAAGGAAAATATGAACGCCAGAAAGAGAAGAAAGAAAGCCATCGAGATGTGATAGCGCGGCAAAAAACTTTTATTGCAACTCAACTCGGCTACACTGTACTCAACAGTCACTTACTGTACTTTTTCTGTCCCGCGCGAAAAAATAACTCGCGTCGGCTACAATGTACCGAAAGTCTAGTTACTGTACTTCTTTATCACTCTGACATATATTGACATCTTTTTTCGAAAAGGACATTTTTGTTGTGAAGATCTTTTTCTCATTCTGCAGATTTTTTTTTCTAGTTTTTGCCAAAAATTTGATTTAACTAATCCATACAACTGGTTCGCGGCTGACTTGAGTCGTCGAATAAGGGTCCTGGCACGATAATTGAAGGGACAGTGCCTGGCTCGTGGAGAGCACAGACACGCCACGCCCCTTCATAGTCCCAAGCTATCCGAAAATCAGCTATAAAAAACGGAAGAGTTGGATGTCGTGTAGATTGAGAAAAAAACTCGAAACTTAACACAACCATTTTTTTTATATGACAATATTATTTTCTCATACGTTTTTTCTGAGATATCGACACTTTGAAAAATGCAATTTTGATTCCCTACCCGAATAGATACATTAGGAAACTCAGAAGTACGAAGAAGAGAAACATCGAAGAGAACCAAAATGAATCTTTCAACACAACCTCCACTCGCTATTTGTATCTGTAAACCACTTACTTATGTCTTCCCTTTTCTAATACGCCTAATTGAACTAGTTTTTCTACCTGATTCAATTGCGATTTTCTTTCATTTCAAATTTGATGAGCACACAAATTTTCTTTGAACATTTTACTGAACAACTTCGAACAAACTTATGCATTTGACAACAGAAATATGAACACGTAACCCGGAATGTTTTTTGACAACTAAAGTGCAAAAGCATTCGCATGAAGCAGTGTAAAACTTGGCAACTCGTCTGTACAAAATAGAACCTGGAAAAAAAGAAACTGGGAGAAAATCAAACGGGAGAAGAAACAAAAATTTAAAAACAAATACGATCTAGCTTTTTTTAAACGAATAAACTTCAAAACGGAATGAGCGTTTAAAATGATCTGCTTTCCAGAAAACAGGGGTAGTAACAAAATCTAGCCTAAAAGTGGACAAGATTTATAAATAAATACATATAATACAGTGGGCAAATTCAAAAATAATTCAGTTCAAAAACGCGAAATCAACAAATAATTGCACATGTTTTGGTTTATTACAGATTAATCTCCGTTTTTTTAACTTTTTTTACACTTTTACAACTGAATGAGGATCTAATTAGCAAGTTCCCTCAAATAACCGTCGACTTCTTCCGGGTCTGGGGCATCGGCAACTTCCCAAGACGATTCGATAGGCTTTTCAATGCGCATCTTGCAGATTGGACAGCAAAACTGAGGGCGAAACTCTATTTCGTTGGAAATGCACACGAGGCAGAAGGAGTGAAGGCACGGCAACAAGACCTGAAATGCAATCCAAATAAGGAAAATAACTTCGAGATTTCATTTTCGGAGAAAAATGGGAAGGAATTGTTATACCAAGATAAAATTTGGGAAGCTTCTGGCAGGTTTTCTCCATTTTCACCTTACGAAGGCTTTCACAAGATCTTCTAGGTTTCCGACACCTTTTAACCACGTGTTGAATTTGTCTGAGTAAGCAAAACAATAAAGCTGTGGGCTTGGTTTCGCGAAAAGTTTCTGAGGGTTTGAAAAAACTTTGATAGAAAATCTCCCTAAAAATTATGTCCCACTTGCGTTGGCTATGGTCTTATTTTGAGCTCAATTATTCTCTCATGTCCGAGATCGAAACACACTAAAGCTCTTGCTGAATTTTAGAATTATTCAAGAAAAACGAAAAATTACCTCATTCGGGACCTCCATGCAGATCACACAGTTTCCCTCATTGTCCGAACTGAAAAAATATGATAAATAAAAATATTTTCTTGTTTCAAACTAACGTTTCACTGAACACATATTTGCTGGATGTCATCACGTCAACTTGGTTCGTCTTTTCCATCAACATCTTGTGGACTTCATAAGCGTTGATAAACTCCTTGAACGACAGATATTTGCAAGAAATAAGCTTCTTCGACGCTCGATCGACCTGTAAACATTGTATTAATATTTTTCTATTTTCTATTGAGATATAATACACTCAATATAAACATTTAAATCTCAGTTGAACCAATTTTTTTCCGTTTGATAAATACAGACATATGACAACACTCAAAAAAAAAAATCCTTCCTCAATATTTTCCTAGTAAAGACAGCAAAAAAGATAGATATAGACCAAGATTATGTAGTTTTTTTCCCCAAAAATGAAAGCGAATTGACAAAAAAAGCTTATATTTAAAAAAAAACCTTGCAGCAAATGATTTCGACAGTCGATTTCCATTCGAAAGGCAGTAATTCATCAATGGCACTTTTTTTGCAGAGCAAAGCACAGATAATTATCTTCTTGAAGTTGAAACTTCCGGTAGCTAAAAAAATTAGTTCAATCTTGTTTAAATAGCAAAAACATACTTCCTATTCATTTCCCGAATATACTCCAAAAAGTCGTTGTAGGAGCATAAGTCATATGGCGAGCGTTCACGAATCTTTTTCGTAGGATTGTTACCCATTCTAAAAAGTGAATTAAAAAAACTTAAAAAAACTTGAGTAGTAATATGAGCGAGCTTTCGACACGTGATGGTGGCGCCACGAGGTAAAGTTGCCCTGTTGAGAATATCAAAAAAACTTGCTGATTCAAAAGGTTTTGAAATTTTTCGGTCAACATTTTTTTGGAAACTATGATAAAAAAACTTTTATTCTGAATCATACAAAAAAATTGGAACAAATAAAAAAAGAAAAAAATTGTGAAAAAAACAGCATGAATGTCTTCAAAAAAATTTTTGTTTTGAAAAATTCAGATCAAGCTTTGAAAGAATCCTATTCAAAAATCACATTTACAGAAAGGAAAAAGACAGAAAAATAAGAGAAATTATCAACGAGAACGCTATAAATATTGATGAAATAAAAATTCAGAGAAACCGTAGTCAAGGCCCATAAAACTGGCGTAACATTATGCGTTTGTGTGCAGGAGTCTTTCTGCCCCAATGAACTATTTGTTATACCGTATTAATAAATATAAACTTTGTTGAAGTTTTTTTCAGAAACATGATGAAGATAGATCTTGATTAAATTATAGATCAAAAAAATAGACAAGATTGGTTGTAAGATATATGAGGAAGAATTTTTTTAAGATGATTCAAACTTCTATTTTTCAAGTATTTCCAAAAAATCTTGCAGTAAATATACAAAAAAAGTTCATGGAGTGTTTGAAAAAAATAAATAATGAAACCGATGAAAAATATGAAAAAAATTCGAATTAAAGTTTTTAAATGTAACTATGAAAGGAAATATCATTAAAGTCAAAAAAAGTGCGAACAGTTAAAAAAATTCAGAGGTAAAACTGGGATCAAATTTATCCGAAACGCAAACAATTTCAGAACGCTTTTATTACTCACTTCATTATTTTATTTCACGTCAGCATCGGCGAATAATCAGTCCCATCACTTCACTGCTGATAAGAGCGACACCTTGGATCATCTCCTTTCTCTTCCCAACAAGTGAGGAAAATTCGGTTTTAGAATGATATCAGAATTATTGAAAACGCCTTTTATCAAATATTAAGCCTCCCGGTAACAGTTGGGACGATAAGGCCGACGACTAACCTTCCCACGTTGCCGGGAAAACGGAAAATGTTTAGCCGTCTTGTTGCTTCCGTAAGTTGTTGTTTTATCTTTCAGAATGCTTTTCCAAAATTGATATCACTAAAGATGAAAATTTCCCTTTTTTTTCTTTGACTCGAAATTTTTCAGGTCCTGTTGGTCCTCCACAATTTCGATCCGACACATGGTGAAATCCGTTCTCAGTGTTATTGTAAGCTTCTCATCCATATCAGTAATTTTGTGAGTCAAGATAACAACAGTGCAAAAAATATCGTCGACTGTTCTTCCTGGAGGTCCCTTTCCCTCGTGATGCTGGAAAATGACGACTCTGCAGCAAACTCACTCGAACAATACAAAAAATTTACAAGAACCGTGAGAAACAAGTTGGATGAAGAGAAAAATTGATATTTTCAGGTTATAGGGGGATGCGGACAAGAAAACGGATTTCGTTTGTACGCTCCAGCTCTTTTTGACGATCTGACATGTAGGATGTATCATGTGAGTTTTTTATGGAGCTTTTGAAAAACCAGCAAATACTCTGTTTCTTCTCTGTTTCATGGAATTAATTTAAGAGTTTGAGCAGCTAATTTTCAGCTAACCTTCATGAAATATGGAGTGCAAATTGCAATGAAAACTTTTTTCAAAGATTCGGATCAGTCCTTACTCGAAAAAAATTTTTTTTTCGAATTTTTCAAGTTACGAATTCATAGTAAATTTTTCGAAAAGCTCTCTCATTCATTTTTTTTTTTTATCGTTTCAATAAAAAAAAACTTATTCAGATTGGAGATACTGACCAAATCAGCTTGATAGACGACCTGGTGCTCCCTGAAGTCTACAACCCTTTTCCGAGCGACCCAGGAACGTACTTTGTGCGACTGCTAGGCAACGCTGTGAGATTTTTCGCCACATTGAGTTTGTTCCAAAAAGTGAGATTTTCTAGTCGGATTGCTCTACAAAAATGGATTCGATGCGAGGAGAGGCGTTGTACTTCTTCTTCGATTCGGATTGCTCCTACCTCACCGCATATAGTTTACCAATAACGAGCTTGATCTCGAATATAATGAAAAATGGATTCTACGTCAAAATTCTATGGTACAACAACGGAGAAACGAAAGATGGTGAGCAAAATTTCTGATATGGCCCAATTTTTTTCAGCATGTATGAGTGAAACTTTTCCTCTTTGTATCAACGGCAGCATGTGCGAAGTGAAACGGTACAGAAACGACGATGAATTGGCCCGAGAATATTCCAATAGCTTACTTCCTTGCAAAAGAGCCGTCACGATCAAACAAAACGATAAACTGTGTGAGATTCTTCTGATATTTGATCATATCAACTATGGAAGGTTTCAGTTATCATCCTGGGATGCGTTTTTGGGTCGATTGCGCTGATTTCAATCATCGTACTGGCTTTGTATTGTTTCCGACTCAACAGACAGCGACGAATCGCAGAAGAAATCGCGGCTCTCAAAATGTGGGTTATTTTGAAAAATGACAAAATTAAGCTCTTTTTTCAGGAAAACTGACTATTCCGCATTTTCAAATCACTACACTAATTTGAAAAAATTGGCTAAAATCAATAAGTAAGATTGGGAAGTTAATTTTCAAAAATGAAGGTTTTCAGGTACGATGATTGGGAAGTTCCTCGATATGAGTTGGTAATAATGGAAACGGAAATTCTCGGCCGAGGGGCCTTTGGAATGGTGAACAAAGGGATATTAAAAGGTTAACAGAAGTTTTGATATTTCAGATGAATTGAATACAAACAAAATTCAAAAAATTTGTTTTAAGGTCGGATTCCATTACTTAACTTTTACCCTACAATGCGCCTCGAGACAAAGACAGACGGTGCTTGTGAGGTTTTTCGAATTATGTGTTGACTGTGAAGCCACAAAAGTTTAGGTAGCTGTGAAAAGACTTCCGCCGTATTCTGATGACAGCAATCGATTGGACGCTTTTCATGAGATTACTTTCATGAAGACCCTCGGCTTTCACCCACATGTTCTATGGTAATCGTCCCATTCTTTCCTAATATTGATTCGTTTTTTAGTATGCTTGGCTGTGTTTCTGATCCGGTAGACCCGATAATCATCGTCGAATATTGCTCAAATGGAGATTTGCTCCATTATTTGAGAAGCCACAGGAGTGATTTTAAAGACGAGGTGAAATTGACGTTGACAAAAAATTTATATTCTGTTTCTCAGATAACCGAAGCCAATATAACTTCTACGCGGCTTGACATGAAATGTCTGCTTTCTTTTGCTTGGCAGATTTGCGATGGACTGGTTGATCGAATGATTCTTTTTTTATTCACAAATTTTGTTCAGGACTACATGAGCTCGAAAAACTTCATACATCGCGACATCGCAGCCAGGAACGTTTTGCTGACAGGAAGTCTAGTAGCAAAGGTTTCGTTTTTCTTTCAGTTCAATTTTGATTCGATTCGATAGATTGGAGATTTCGGACTGTGTCGACATACGGAAGACGCTCAGTACACTTCAAAAGGAGGCCGTTTGCCGTTCAAATGGATGGCTCCCGAAGCAATAACTTTGTATGAATTCACAATCAAAACCGATGTGTGAGTTTTTTTCTAATTTCGAGAAATCGTACTGAGTTTTTCAAAAGTTTGGTCAGAAGTGAATTTCTTCAATTTTTAGTGGTCACTGTAGAGGCTCGCCAAGGACTACTTGGAAAGGACACTAAAGTGGTCACTAAACCCACGTTCATAGTGGCCACTATTTTCTGTTTTAGTGGCCACTTCAGTAGTTTTTCATCCAGTATTCCTTCCAGTAACTTTGATAACTTTAAAACAAACAAATTGGACCAGTTATGTTGATCCATTTACCCCTAAAGTGGCCTCTAAAGTTTTTAGTGGTCTAGTAGTAGCACTTAGACTTCCGTAGTGCTCACTAATTTTCACCCCTTAAGTGACCACAAATTCGACTACTATAGTGGCCACTAAAAGTTTTCTCAGTACATACATTTTTTTTTGTCAAATGACTCGCAGTTATTTTCTTTTCCGCTCAGAGACGCTTGATCTTCAGATGGGCCTATGCTGTTTTGCTCCACGAAATCTACACTCTAGGCGACACCCCCTACCACAATGTTCAGCCGGCCGACATGTCCAAATACTTGTTAGATGGAAACCGTTTGGAACAACCAGAACGCTGTCCAGATGAGATGTAAGCCTCGCTAAGAAAAATACCAAAGTCGAGATTCAATATTCAGCTATTCAATCATGAAAGATTGCTGGGATTCGAATCCTAACAAGCGACCTATTTTTTCAGAGGTTTTTGATTCAATCTCCTTCTCAAATTATCAATTTACTAGATTCGTTCATGTCTAGCAGTCATGCTCCATGTGAACGATGACTATTATGGTTATCTTACGATGGAACAGCGAACTTCCTCGATGAACTCAGTGAGTTTCGTTCAAAAAATATAGGATCAAAGATTTTAGGGCGCTACTCACTGCACGATTGACTATGAAAACATTCCAGTTCTTGTAAAGTTTCTGGATAGAGATTTGAATCAAACCAGCGAAGACTCTGTGGAGGTTAACGAGTGATGGGAAGAAATATACTTGAAAATTTCAGAGGCCTCTTGAGAATGAAATCGCAGAAGAAACAGAGTCGGCGTCGGATGACTCTGTCAGTAACTCCTCCGATTCAAGCCGGACGAAACATCTTGAGGTTTTTTATTTTGGGTTTATTTTTCAGAATTTCTTTGTCGGTTCAAATAAAAACCAAAAGACTAGAAATGACCGAAATCTTGCAGGCTGGCAGTTCCACGCGAGCAGCTTCCCATTGACTTTTTTTCCTTACCTTGAACAGCATTTTCAACAACGGGTCTTTCAATATTTGTATAAATTTTTGCAATTTCTCTTTTTTCACAAAAAAACAAAGGCTGAAACATTGAACTAAGACAATCAGAAAGAAATTTTTCTCGTTTTAAATCATACTCGTAAACGAGGCGCTGATTCAGAAAAATAGGATTTAATGAATTGAAAAAAACAAAAACTGAAAAAATCGAAGTTTTTGAAATCAGACTTTCCCGGTTCTCTTTCTCCACGCCACAGATCTGTCTGTGAGCGAACAATAAACACTTCAACAAAAAGAGTCGAGTGGTAAAATGTAACAGAAATTTCTTTGAATCCAACTTCTGGTGTCCAGAATGATTTTTCACAAGTTGTTGATTTTTCACGAGGTCTTTATTCTTAAAACGAGCTTAAAAAAAGACTGTATCATTGAACACTCAAACCAAAAAGTGCTGATACTGCGTGTCAATACGTTGTTCTTCGAGTACTTGCGTTCGCGTCGGACCCGCAGACCTCTCATGATTGTACAAGCGAAAGCGGTCACTTTGTTTGTACGGCTTTAGCACAGGAGCCGTTTCATTACAAGAACGGGCGGCGCAGTCCTTGTCTGGTCCTCGAAAACGTCGGGAACAGTGCAAAAAGCAACTTTTGTCTGGGTGGATGGCCGGCGAAGGACTGTCCTTCGTCTTGGTTCTGTGGCTTGTTTTTTGTGCCAACGCTGTTTTCATCGACCTTAACTGCACCTACGTCATCAGAAATATGCCCAAGGTTTGAAAAAAATCTCGGTATAAAAAAACGCAATATTCTGAAATATTTGTTGTTTTTTTATTATGATGTGCGCTTTTTTTGACTTATGTCTCAGGCTTATTTGGACAGCATTTTTTTGGATGCTAATACAGAACGAAAATGAAATCAGTCCTCCAGACTAGAGTCTAGTCGAAGCTTCTAAAGTTACTTCACACTTCAAAATACTTCATACTTTAAAATCTACCTATAAAGATGTCGAAAGATTCTCGGATGTTGATGGATTTTGCTAAAAGACTTGAACTACTCCTGCAAAAAGTAAAACTGAACATTTTGAACTGCCTGTTTTTGAAATTGAGACACTTCTTTATTGAAAAAAAAAGGTCATGTAGATTTTAACTGAAGGACCCTCATCTGGTGAAAATGGTATTTTTAGCCTTGAAAAATTTGTCTCCTGTCAATATTAGAAGTAGGTTTTCAGTATGCCTGGAATGCCGTCAACTGTGAGAACCGATATTCCGATGCGGCTTGTGAATCAATTTACCCCGCGGACATCGAAGTCGACTCCACTGTCGCCAGACCTTCCCAATGTTATTCGGTGTGTTTCTGGACGTTGTTTTTGAAATAAGAACTGCGGTCTAGACGAAGCTGGTTTGTTTGCAGATTGGGGGCGAAATCAACGATGAACTGAAGAGGATCGCAATTTTGACCTGTCCGAAAACTTGCGGCTATTGTTGCATGACTAGCGAGTACTATTGCAGAAACGCTGCTTGTGAGTTTTGAGGTGACTATTTGGATAATGTAGAACATTTTTTTCAGATCCTCGAGTGAAATGTGAAATGGTGTCCCGAAGACAGTGCGAAGACCCTGTCTGGATGCCTATCCTTGCTGAAGACTGCCCTAACATCTGCGGGTTCTGCACTGCAGGTTCGAAAATGCCCTCTTGAATTTCGCATTGATATTTTCCAGGCGGATGTGTAGACAAAGCTGTGGAATGTGAGAACGACCCATCAATTTGTAGGAACCAAAAAATGCAAGCATTCGTGCAGGTAATATCTTTGAATATCATCTCTTTGTGATTATTCAAAATTCCGGTTATTATCTCTCAGGTCAATTGCCGGAGGACATGTGGTCTATGTAGACCTACGTTAGGAATCCCAAGCGATTCAACTGCAGGAAAATCTTTGTCTGGTTCGGGTGGCTCTGGTGTTTGCAGAGACCTGAGTTCAACGTAAGTGGATTTGAAAATGATTTCTTATGAAAAAAAACATGAAACTTCTCGGATTGAAACGAAAAAAAGACGAATGAGCAGAGTAGTGTAAATAAATGACCTAGAAAATTCTCAAGACCTCTTATAGTTCACCTAAACTTTTTAGAGTTCCTCAGATCTTAAAGCAAACTGGCCTGATCGAAAAATTTAAAAAATAAAAATTTTCCAGATGCACAAGTTGGGCTGAACATGGTTTCTGCTACACGCCTTTTTACAGTAGACAATACAAAAAACTTCACTGCGCAGCAACTTGCAATCTATGCTAAAGTATCTCAGACTTCTAGAATCTTTCCTACCCCTCCGGTATGGGTATCAAAACGTGTTATTTCTTTAATTTTCACGCATTTTGGGAACATAAATGACAAATGAATATGTCTGCCATATTCTGATAAAAGTCTTTTCCACAAAAATTGTTCCATTATTCAAACACTATCGTGTTATTTTTTCGCTCAAGGTTCTTTTTATTCATTTTTGTTGCTTATTTCTCGACGTTCTTATTACCGAACCTTTTGTTCACGTATTCGACTAGATGAAAAATGAGACAAAAGATGAATAATTTCTTGTTTTTCAATGATCTTCCATTCCTCCTTCTCTTCCATTCTGGTTTTGTCGAATTGAATGCTAATTGTCTGTTAAAAAACTCATTTTGTTGTTTTGAATAAATTCCTGAGCAGTTCCTGTGTGTTCTACGACGTGTTATCCGGGTTAGCGCACCGTTGTGGCTTTAATCCAAGAAGCAAATAACGAAGATAGAATGGTTCTAAAATCATTTTGCGTCAAAATTAGCTGGAATCCACTAGCTACCTTATTTTGTAGGAATCCGTCACTCTTTAATTCCACTTTTTTCAAAAGTTGTTTTTATTCAATTTCCAACAAACTATCAAAAAAAACAAGGAAACTGGCTTCCGTTTTTTTTTTACTGGGAAAAATCAACCTGTTCTTAAGAGGCTAATGGAAATATTGATACCTGTCATATTTTTGAAGTGGTAACCATGAAAAAAATTGGACCTCAACTCCCTATGGATAAGTTTTTCATCAAGACATTTTTTTAGAGAGTTTGCCTTGGCTTCTGAAGGCGCCTACGTTAATCATATGTTTCCAGGCAGGACATTTATCAAGTTTCTTCTTGCCCTTCCGATCCGGAAAGTTTTTGGCAGATGAACCAAAAAAAAACAAATTTCAAATCTTTGAAGTGTAAATTCAGTGCATTTGAAATGAAAATTGTTGTGTGCGTAGCAGCAAAAAAATTTCTCTTTTCTTAGGAAAAATTTCAATATTTTCTGTGGCGTTGCTTCGGCCATTTTGTAGTATTGTTGATAAAAATTTTTACAGCAGGCGGATTCATGAATCTATTTGAAATTTACCTCGAGATGACCGACCTAAATCCCGAAAAACCCGAAATTTGTCCTTTAGCTGGAATTATTTCTTGTACCTTGTTTGTATCCAATTGCCTTCGGAAATGTATAGACAGGATAATTGGACAAAGAAGAAGTTCGAAGACGCTGACCTGGATGCTCAGTGCATTTGAAGTAATTTTCGTGGCGATGTGTGTGCCATGCATCATTCATTGGCCATCACTTTTATGCCCCGACGCCTCATTGTGCACGCTACGTTGAATGCGTAAGTGCGAGCATCCTCACGCCTTCTACCTTACTCGTTTTGTTCTTGAAACCAAGACTTTTTTTCCTATTGACTCAAGCTTCCTTTGTACCAAGAAATTTGGTCTAGTCAGAAACAGGCATCTCATCTACGGATAGATAGCCTCGATTTGTGTTCTTTCAACATGAGAGAGTCGGAAGACGATTCGAGACATTTTCAGGATGTCTTTTCATTTTGTTTATTGTTTCTCATGTTGTTGTCTTCACGCTCTCCCGAATTTTTCATTTACATCCCCAATTCAGTTAGAGTGAAACATTGAAACAAATTGAAACTAGTGCTACGTAATTTGAACTGGGATCTCGTAACAGACAGGCTCCGAAAAATTTTAAAGCTAAGATAAAATTGATTTTTCCACCTACTTTTCTTCTTCTCAGAAAAATTTCTTTTTCGAGGAATGGTCAAATTTCTAACTCTAACGAGAAGAGCAAAGGTAAGCGCCTACTGAAAATACTAGGTTTTCTTCGTACTCATACTTCTTGGAAATTCTACACCTTCGTTTTTTCGTCATTGCTCCAAAATTTAAATTTTTTCTGAAAATTGAATGTTTGAAAAACTTTCAGAATGCAAATCGTGTACCATATCTTCTGAAAACGACTTTTTTTCTGTTTTTATTCTTACTTTCGCACCCGCCACTTTCCCTGTCTGTAATATCATCGTCGATTAAGGATTTCAAATTGATCTGCTTTTCTTTTTTTTTTTGGTCGTCCGATCAACTTCTTCGAAATGTTTGATTTTCCGTTCTAGTTGCTCCCAAGTTTCATCGATCACTTGACATTCTTCCTTCTTTGTATCTTAAGAAATTCGGAAAAATGCTCATTGTCCAAAGGCGTTTTTTCTTTGGCGTGCGAAAAAATGTGAAATTTGATACCAATCTTTTCTGCAACTCTTCCTCGAAGCGTTCCTTTTCTTCAGAAAACGTTTGGTTTCTGGAAGTACTAAAAAAGCTGAGCGAGAATGTACGAATTTTCAGAATGGATATTTTTTTGCAATATTAAAATTATAATCAATACGAATAATTGAATATGGAAAAGGTAAAAATGTTTTTATTTTTGTTCTGAGGATCATCAAAGTAAACGGACGTTGAAAAATGATCAAAAGAGGATTATTATACATGAGGCGAGTCTTTTTTTCCTCAGACGACAGAGTTTGCTCCGAAACCTTCAAAGTTGCAAACAACACAGATCCGTGGCTGCCATTCATCACTTCATTTGAACTGGAACAAGGCAAAAGACGAACGGATAAGTGAGACTGAAGCTCCACGAGTGAGGAAGGACCTCCACTCCTTCTTCTGGGGATTCTCCAGGGACGGTGGCGACCGGCGGCAAAGGCGCCCGCACATTATCTACTCGCGCGTCGCCGGCTTTTACGGCGTTCCGCCGCCTGAAAAAACCAGTCCGCTTTGCTTCTTTGTTTTGCGTAGTCCAACTTGTCAAAATGGCAGAGTTTTTGGCAAACGAACCTATGAATCTCATTTTTTCTGTTCTCGCGTGTTTTATGGGCTGTACCAGTTTCTGTACAAGTAGATGATTCATTTGTTCTGGACTTTCGGGAAATTTTGTTCTTTTTCTGTTTTTTAAGTTGATTGAATGAACATTCTCGACCTTGATTGATATCATTCAAATCTTTCTTCTCAATGTCTACAATTATCTCCAGAAAACGGTAACTTGTATAAAATTTTAATTATAACCATGAGATTCATGAAACTTCGGTTTGAGAATCGAATTGAATTTTATTTTTTGAATGATTCCAGCTTTTCTCAGAGATAAAAAACCTGCATTTTTTTTCGATTAACTGGGAAGAATGAAAGTTGAGGAGTATCTAGAAGATCGTTCATTTTTTGTGAATTTCCTTTTCCTAGTTTTTTTCCTCTTCCGCCTTTCAATGTTGCATTCATCGAATCATATCATAAAAGCCATAAATTCTCAAAACCGAGTCAACAAACAAAAAGGCGAGCGATGAGAGGAAACGACGTTTGACGGTGCCGAAAACAGTTCTGTCGAGTTTGGCTGATAAGGCTCAACAACGGGCGCCGGTTTTCAATTTTGCTTTTTTTTTCGTGAAATTTTCGTTTTGAGAGTAAAGCCGATTTACTCTCTTAAAAATTTGTCTGACCTTCTATCTTTGAGATGATAATAAGATGGTCCTTTCCGAAATTTCAAAAAGTTTGATTAGTCGTTCTTCATTATCACCAGCTCGATTCAACTATTGCAAAAAAAATCTGAACCTCTTTTCTTGGCTCTGTCTTGAAAATTTTGTAAGAAAAGCGTATACAACTGTCTAAAAATATAGGTGCGGATAGAAGGCTCAACTATAGCTGCTTTAGATTTGTAAGATTTTGCCTTACTTGCTTCAGGACGCCATAAGGATTCGTCAGACCTCTTTGAAGAACCGTTACGAAGATTCTCACCATTTCAAACTAGCTGATTTTCGACTGACTTTTTTTGCGATCAAAACTATCCCAGCTGTGTTTTTTTTTTTCAAACGGTAGCGTTTTTTCTGTTTTCCAAATAAACCATCATTCACTCCGTTAAAAACCTCGGACGCCCTTGGTAATAGAAAGAAACGATTCTTCTCCCGTCAGTAACTCATAACAATAATCCTCCTGTCCACTTGATGCTCAGCCGTAGTCTTCGAAAAGGAGAACATTTTTCAGAAATTCGGCGCAGTGAAATACGTTTCCTTTCATTTTCTTCCTTGCCTGAAATGACCCGTCATTTTGCCTAATCTCCCAATTTCGGAGCTCTATGAACGCGCAGACAGAGCTTTAGTTTTTGGCTGTTGTTTCCCTTTGAAGTCTCGAGATTTCCAGAATCTTCCGAGTTTTCAGTGATCCGTTCGAAAAAATGGATTAGCTGGTGAGGGCGTTCAATGCGGAAATTGCTCGCGGGTGTTCTACTTTCCGTGTTTTTCGCGTCGTTTGGCGCAGATGGACGATGTGTTGGCACGGACTGCGATATGTTTGAGTGCACGTCAGGTGAATATTTTATCCATTCTATCTGAAAAATAAAAACTTAACCAATATAGTTAGGGAAGCTGGAATCAAACGGAAGGGTATTCTTGGCAGGCTTAAGAAGTTTGGTTTAAATTCAGTGAAAAACTTTTTCTAGTCCTTTTCTGAAAGGACCTCAAAAAAATTCTCAATGAACACTATCATAGTTATCTTCGACATGGAAGTATTACTGAAGCATTTTTTTGAAGCTGGGTAAGCGTTTCAGATGCGTTCGTCCTGCGACCGATGGACGCCTACTTGAGAACTGGCTCTACATTTGGATCTCCTTGTGCCTGTGCAGCCGATTGGAACTCTGTATTCTGCAACCAGTCTTCGTCTGGGTCATCCTCGAGTTTTGAAGAGCCTCATCCTACTATCTGCATATGCAGGTCGGAGCATAAATAATCAAGAAATTTCAAGAAATGATTCAATTTTTTGCAGGAAATTCAGTGACAACGGCTCGAAATGCGATCAATTCATGTCTCGCTGTTTTGCACGTAAAAACCACGAGTTTAAATAATAATCTAATAATCTTTAAGCATATCATTTCCAGGTGTTCGTGTTGTTTCAATCAACCAAAGGCATACTGTAATCACTTGAGGTGCAAACACAACGAGCCCGATTTCAGGTGTGTTCGGAAGAATTTCTTCAGTAACTGATTGTTTCAGCGGGGCTAACACAACTTGTGTCTGCTACCATAGTCCAACAAACTATCCGTACCAGATTTGTAAAGCTCTGTATCCCCACGAGAATGCGCTCCAGTCAAGGAAAACAGTACTTTTTGCCAGAAACCAGAACGTTCCAAGCACAGCTGAGGTTGGTGAATTTCTCAAAAAGAAAATATTTCGTTATTTGTTAGTACCAACAAGTCTGAGAACTTGAAAGAACACGGTGACCTTTTTCCAGCAACACATAGAGCTTTTCGGAAGAAAAGTGTCGACCTCCACATTGACCTACGTGGTTGTCAGTATGCTGGGACTGACCTGCTTGATGACGTTGGGTATGCTGATCATGGGAGGCCAGAGAATCCGCCGACGTCGTCAGGAACTTCTTCGGCAGACGCGCGTCGCTCGCGAGACCCTCATCATGCAACGTGCCGACGACGACCGCTACCTTCCTTCTGCATGAACTTCCTTCTTTTCACTTCCAATGTGCCTTGTTGATTTAATATATACTGCCTTGTGATTGTCATTCTATCTGGTCATTTTTTTCTAGGACTTCTAACCTCTGCCAGGTCTCACCGCATATTTACCAAATTTCGCTTTATTCATTATTTTTTTTCTTACACGTTTATGCAATTTTCAGTCTTTTTTTCTACCCAAGGAAAATCCTCTTTGTGCCGATAAAAAAATAGCTTTATATATCATATTTCTAATGCCTATGAAAGTATGCAAAGTTGAAAAAAACTTATAACTTTTATCGGTATTTTTTTCGAGAAGTAGAGCCTTATTCATGAATCATTATTTTTTTCCAAAAGATCGACAGGAATTGATAAGGTTATTTGATAAGGAAAAAAATTGATTTTAACCTCGAACGCTCATCTCAAAAAAACAGTCAATACACTTTTTCATCAAAATATTTATTTCAACTCTTCAAAACGAAACGTACAAAGTTAATCTCGAAAAAGAAATTCCACAATTATTTTCCAAAAAGAAATGGTGACAGGTAGCAGTTTGATATTGCATACAGGATCATTTTTATTTCTGGAATCCAAACGAGAAGTAGCCTTTTGCGGCCGTGAAAGCACCGGTCACAGCATTTTTTGCTCTTTCGAGAGGCTCCGTGAGTCCGAGTTGCGCGAGGAAACCTGCAAAGCTCAAATTTCGTCCGAAAAGTTCCTTTGAGAAAAACCGTCATCTTCCACTTGGTTCGATTCAATGGCAACCTGCTCCGGAGTTTTTCGCTGGCTAGTGATTCTTCCAGCAATTTCTTGCGAGCTGTCGTCCCGCTTCTTCAGTTTGTACTGAAAATTTTGAAAGGGAAACTTGTGAAAAGTGAATTTTTTAAACCTTGTCACGAATGTTCTGGCGCATTTTCTCTCGCTCAGCTTCCATTTTTCGGTGTTTGTCTTTGCGACGACGCTCTTGTTCTTGACGAGCCGCAACCAGCTTAAAATGCGGGTATTACAAGAAAAAGATAAAAAAGAAAAAACTGCAAAGATAAGTGCTTGTGAATAAGGGAAGTGCATGCAGAACGCTCAAATGATTTTTTTAATACGCACATCGATGAGATTAGCGAGGGGAAAGAGGGAAGCCCCAATTCGAGTGCGGCTATGAGAAAATGTTAATTTTCAGTGCAAAGAAATGTTTCTAAGTTTTCATTGTCCAACAGGTTCTTTTTGAAGCTGTTGTCTTATGAGAAAAAATTTTTGAAGTGGAAATAAAAGAAACGGAGTTTTTTCAAATCATTCCGATAGATTGCACCAATGATAACAAAAAATTTTACCTCAGGATCTTCCATTTCCTCTCGATTGTCGTCGTTCTCACCGGTGAGTTTTTCAAAACCACCTGAAAAATTTCAAATACATTCAAGCGGCAAAAGCATAGCTTTATGGGGTGTTCAACTGTGGGAACCAACAAAAAGGGTCACATTTTTTTATCGATGAGGTCTTACTTTCCTACGTTCCTTATGCTTTTTATTTGACTCACTCAAAATTTGTTTCTTAATAAACCACTTGGTACATGGTAGTATTCACTGAAGAAAAGAATTAAACCACCCAAGAAAAAAATATCCCAATCGAGTTATACCAGTGGATTCCCGTTTCAAATCATGGAAACTTCTGAAAACTCTGGAGAAAGGATAAGGAAAAAATTAACACTTTTCCAGAGAAATTCGAGCGCAACTTGAAACAGTGCTTCAAAGTAGGAAGAAGCCAGGACGCAATCCAACTTTTTTCAGAAAAACACGTATGAAACTCGGAAAACCTTTGAAAAAGCCGGAAAACGGGTTGGACCCGAGCCCGATCCCAGACAAGGCGATGCCAGTAGCTGTTGCTTCCATGTGACTAGCGAGCAAATCGCTGCCGATCCAGTACATATTATCCCCTCTCAACGTCTTGCAATTCAGCTTATTCAGGATAATCTCTACCCATGTCGGTGATAAGCCGTTTTCATTAGCCTCGGGTGCATAAGATATACTTCTTGTTGTCCGGAGAAAATCTTTATGACATTTTTCTTCAGATTCAACATGAGATAGAAAGCTCGGAAATCTTGAAAAGCTAAGCCGAAATTTCCCAGTTTTGTTTGAGATAAAAAGTCTCTGACTATCCAGAAAAGACTTTGATTATAAAAAAAACTTCGATCTATTGTTCCTGGATAGACCGGTTTTCTATATTTTTACCCATTTAAGTCACCTTTCGAGACCCCCAACTAATCCTAAAGTTTGACCTTCGTAACAGGAGAATAAATTATTCAGCGATCCTCTGCAAAAAAAAAAAGAAACAAAAAAGTTTTCAATTTAGGTGTTGCCGCGCGAGGTACACGATTTGCGGAAAAGTAAGCAAAATGAATCTTGGCAAGATTTTTTTTTGAAGGTGTTGGCCAATGATCCAGTTGTCTTCACGAGAAAATTCATTTTCTCACAATGATTATGACTAACCTTTGAAATTTAAACTCTTGAAGTTTCCCTTCTTGAAAAAAAAAAACAAAGTACCTGCACGGTTTTTAACGGCCATCATCGCGATCTTATTGCAGTTCATAGCGATCCAGCCAAATGTCAGAAATGACTACCGCAGTCAAAAATGACGAGTCGCCCCGGAGAAAATTTATGGGAAGAAAGGACGAAAATAGAAATAATTTTGATTTTGGTGAGAATCACGACACGCGAACAATAACGACGCGTTTTACGATCTCGAAAATAATATAGTGCGGCTGGTAACTATGGGATGCGGGCCATAACGGTCGAGCTTTCGCCCGCTCAGCGTTTTTTCTTTGCAAAACGTCCAAAGGGCGATGGAGGCAGGCGGTAAAATGACAAATAAAACGAGTGTCGAAAATGTGTTTTGGCGCGCTAGTGGACGCTCTTTTGTGATATTGGTTCCAGGCACTGAAATATTTGTTGCCAAGGCTCTCTTTATGGCTCAAGCAGATAACGAGGTGCTCTTTCACAGACGCTTTATCTCAAAAGACAGCTGGTTTCGAGATTCAATTATCTTCTGATCAAAAAAAGGTGAAGAGAGAAGGATGTAAAAAATTGGAAATTTCGAAAAAAAAAAGTATTTAAATGTATCGTTCTCTCGAACCGGTAAAATGAACTATGCGAAATTTCGCAGTACAACTGACAAAATGATGGGAAGATAAAAAATTGAAAGATGGGAAACGGCACTGAGAAAAAAGCTCTCGAACAACGAAAGTGTTTCCTTTTTCACAGATAAAATCTCAACGATGCGGAAATTCCTTGGCTATAGTTTTATGTTCTGTGAAACGGATTTCTTATCTCCTAGTTAAAAACGGCATCAACTAAGCCGTTTACAAAGCTGTCTGCAGGAAATCACAAAACCGAGAAAAAATCCCATCATCTGGCTCACAACGATGCTCCACCGGACAATATAACCTACTAGACGTGATTCATTTGACATGAGAAAGGTCTCAATGGGGCGAGGTTTTCTTTTATTTTAGATGTCTGTTTTTGTCGGAGAAAGCTTGATGTCATTTTTCAAGCAGATTAAATGATCATGCACACCTTAGAAAGAGCGTAATTCAAGCGGATATAGAAAAAGTTGAAGACCTGTTCTTACCGCAGTCGATAATAACTATAAGAGTTTGTTTAGAATCATCTAAGAAATTTTCACGAAATCCAAGAAATCATAGAAAATAGTTTCCTACATCATCATAAAAGCTCTAAAACAACATTCTTTTTTTCGAAATTCAGAACACAGAAAAATCATGAAATTATATGTATTTTTTCTGCCCAAGCTTGCTGTCCTCATTAATATGCTTTTCAAACGCATATGATTCTCACCATGGTTTTGTGCAAATGGCGACCTTGCCGATGAACCTACGGGCTTTCGGGTCGAGAACATAGTGTTGCTCCTGAACATTTTATTATACCTATATAAAACAAAACAGCCAAAAATAGGTACAGTACGAATAAGTGCAGAAACACACAACAAGTGGAAACAATAGGCGATTTGGAGGTGAACTTCAGCCGTTTTTCGTTTTTTCTTGACGCTGAGATACAAGTACAAAACGCAGAGTCGTTCCTTTTTGCGACTTGCGCTGCCTAAAGTAAAAGAAGAAAGGAGAAAAGATAGATTTCACACAAGGCAGGCGTCGTTTCCTCGGAATTCCCCGAGACGAACATGACAATGTTTTGGATTGAAATCGAACTTCATTGTTTCAAAAGGCGGAGCTGATCGATTTCAAAGCTAAACGTTGCTTTTTTATTGAAGGAAAACATTGGAAACCGCCGAGAGGAAACGTTAAAAATTTTGGAAAGCTCCTCCTAGAAATTCTGAAATTTTTCGTTGCTGTGAAATAAAATTTTACGGAAAAGTATAAAAAGCATGTGACGTCAGAACAAAAAAAAATTTTATACAGTCGTTTAGTCGAGTATTCTTAAAATGAACTTAACTCATTAACAGCGACAAAAAAACTGAAAAAAAGATAAGGTAACGTTTTTTTCTTCTGAAATAAATGAATAAAATGTAAAAAAAGGGAAAAAAATGGGCATAGATCGTTCATTTTTTTCCGTTCGATCGCCACATTTCAAAAATGTATTTACAAGACCGAGAGTTCAGACTTTTCTTGAAAGCAAATCGATAATGTTTTTTAAGTTTTTGAGCGACTTTTCTATGAGTTACATGAGAAAGCCGTTCATTTCAATTATAAAAAAAATCATTATTGTTCTGTCGATTCGCGCAGTACCCACTTGACGATCTGTTATTGTGTGGGTTTCAAATGTCACCCAAACACTGATGCCACAAAACGCTCATCATCAGATTTGTCCGAATGAAGCATGCGAATAAGTACAAATTCTTCTTGTCTTCTTGTTCAGGATGGTGTCATCGAAGTCTGCCCATCGAAGTACTTTCCAAAGTGAAAATTTGCGCGAAAGGGCATAAGTGGCTCGGGATTGTGATTTCCTCTAATGGATAACAAACAGTTGAGAGTGTGAGAAATGTATCAGATGCGTCGAGAAGGGTGTATAAAGTTTCGAAAGAGGATGAAAATTTTCATTTGGCTCCTTGGCCATGCACGGAGTTCCCCAGGTTCCCGACTGCTCCGGACGTCTTCTGCCTCAAGTACCAGCTGCGCCAGACCCACGCCTGCTCTTCGAGCACTGTCACAGCTTTGTCGAGCTGCCGAACCCATATTCCACCATCCCACATCAAACTTCAGAACTTCTTCCTGAGCATCATAATAATTACATTGGTATGTCACCTTTGCGGAAAAAAATCAAGTCCGCCGTATGAAAAATGACTTCAACGTATTTCAAAGCTTTTTTTAAATATTTTATTAAAAATCATAAAAAAACTTTTTTTCATGAGTTTTTCAATCAATCGTCAGAGCCAAGAACTTCTTGAGCGAGGTCGAAACATCGCTTTTTGCAAATTAGAAGTTCATGCGTGTAGTTGATCAAGTTGGCGGATTGATCTTACGATCCTTCGATTCGTTTTTTTCTGTGCATAGTTAATCCAGTTGCGACTTAACGATCCCAGAATTTATCTAATGTTAAGACTGGAACACGGATACCGTACTCTAGGTGAAAGCCTCAAAGAGCGACTACAGAAGAGTTAATAACTAACGCGGAATCGAACCTCGGAAAAGTATTTTAAGTAGAAAAACCCAAAAAAGATGAAAAAAAAAATTATCTTACATTCACCAAAGCTTTCCTTTAAATTACAACTTCAAAAATCTGTTCAGCTGTTTAGAAAAAATATACCATTTCCGGATTCAAAACTTAATACTTTCTTGCTCCCTTGAAGGTGGGAAATTGTGTATTTTTCTTTTCTGCTGCGCATGAAAAATATTCATATTGCATTTTTAGCTTTATAAAAAAAAGAGAGTTTTATGCCGATTTCAGATCAAATACTACCAAAAAACTTTGCTGAAACAAAACATTCGGAGCCGACGATTCAATTACGCAGCCAACAACACAAAAGGAAACCACGCGTTCTTTTCACCCAGCTACAGGTCGGTAGACTTCATTGTTTTGGTGGTCGCAAGTGGAATGGCTTTCACGTTGTGGTTATTCCACTGCCTACAGAATTTTTTTGATCTTTAGATTTTAAATTTGACGTGAAAGGGCAGACCAATTTTTTTTCCGAAGAGTTTAATCATAGGTTAATGAGCTCGAAGAAAAATTCAAAAAACAACGATACGTGACGGCTCAGGAACGGGAAGAGCTTGCGAGGATTCTCGGTCTGTCTCCAACTCAGGTCTTTTCTCTTCACTCGTACTCGATCGCTAACTTTTTCAAATCTAGGTAAAAATATGGTTCCAAAACCGAAGGTACAAGTGCAAGCGCCTGGCTCAAGATCGAACTCTCCAGCTGAGCCAAATTCCGTTTAATCCAGTGAGTCTTTACCATTTTTGTATGAATCGATCTGAAAGTTACAGATTTTCGCCTCCGCTTTGCCCTTCAATCTTAATTGTTTCACGGCAAACACTTCCTCATGAAAATGAACTTCCGCTTTGTTTTAATGTTACGATGGCCGTTCTATGTATAGACCCAATGTGAATGACGCCTTTTGTGACTAATAAAAACATTATCTCAATTTTTTTTGTTCAAGCTGAATTCCGTTTTAATCATGAACTCCCTTATTATTTTTTTTGTGTGGTCTTCCTTTTATTGAAGAAGTTTTCAAGTTCAGAAAAAGTTTTTTATTCAGAATTATGTGAAACGAAAGAATTTCAAGTTTATTTCAAGTTTTCGGACAGATGAAATTTTTCAAAATAAATAGGTCTACCTGAACGTTTTCCGATGTCCTCATATTTGAAAATTTTTTTAAAGGCATAAACTAATTTTTCAAAAGAAAATTCCCCCTCCCTCGCACGAAAAAAATAATCTAGAAACTTCGAAACAGTTAGGTGCAAAAAAAGTTGAAGAGGAACTTGTTCAAAAATTTCCCTTTTTGTACTCTTTTTTTGTAATTTAGAGATTGTTTCCCCGATACCCTCACGACTCTCGAGAAATTTTCAACGAGTCATTTTTCTTATTTGAAGATACATTTCACTATGAACTTCCTTGTTGCAAGAAAACATTAACCGTTTCTTTTAAAAAGGAAAAAAATTGCATAATTATTATATATGTTTTTTTGCATTATTATTCGATGAAAAAATGAATGAATGAATTTCATTAATATTCAATCAAACAATCAAATCTTGAAAAACCAATCAGAATTCCATTGCATAACTCATTTTCAAAATCAAATTTTGGTCGATAAATTTTTCAGAAATGAGTATGTAACTTTATAATCTTATGAATTCTGAAAAATATTCGAATAAATAAACCAGCTCTAGAACAAATAATGCGGAAGTTCCAACTCTAATCGGATATTTATCCAATACTTCGTGTGTTCCTTTTTTTGACCAATTTCTGCGGGTTCGATCAAAAAGTGTTGGAATCAAAAAGAAGGCGGATTTGCGCGCGAAGTGATTCACACGTGGTCAGGTCGCCTGGGCTGTATTTGCGGGCTCTGTTTGTAGTCGTCTCATACCAAATGATATACGACGTCTTTTCTTTTTTTTTCACTTGCATTCGCTCAATGTGGTTTTTTCTATTCATGATGTTGTTCTTGTCACCCGGTCTGACGCTCACGACGTACAAATTTTTTCCGGCCTTCGTGCCCCTTGACGCAATCGTGTTCCGCATTTTCTCAAGTAGCCGCCAAACTTCTTTTCTGGGAACTGACAAAAGGCTTGATGATGATTTTGAACCAGGAAAGAAAGTCGTTCCTGCAGACATTTTTTAATCTTTTGAAGAGTGTTCAGCGTGTTTCTACAGTGAAATTCTTGGAAGACTCTTTTGATTTTAATTGGCAGGGATCAAAAGAATGACGATCTCCCTTCAAGATTGCCATTATTATGAACAGAGCGGAATAGTGCCAGTTTTTGTGATGCAGAGCCCCAACCCGTTTTGTGACGTCCTTTTGACCTCTGAGTTACCTCAGCGGGACGAAAAAAGTACGTTGCGTAAATTGGAAGAGAACGTAAGAGGTTAAGTGGCGTCATATTTAGTTTATTGCACTGCCAAGTAGCCAATAACTTGTTTTGAAAGTATGTAAAAGCTGAATAAAATTTTGAGCCAAAGTTAGAATACTTTTTTTCTTTTTTTTTTCATTTTTTTGACTGGGATTGAACGGATAAAGTGAACGCGCCGTGAACTTGCTTTAGCGGGGTCTAATAAAGTTGTTTCTGACGTCATTTTGAGAGGCTCGATACATGTTCAATCTCTCAACCTGTCCCCAAAAAGAAGCCCTTTCAACTAATATCCCTTTTTCCGCTCAATACAATAATAGAGCCTAAACTCCATGAGAATGAAAAATGGAATATAATGCAAAAAAATCTTGCTTTTTCGAAAGAGATGAAATATAAATCATCTCCATAACAACCTTGAAAATCCGGGCCTTTCTTCATTCCTTTCGGTCTCATGGAACCGTTAAGTGAGCAACCCCGAATTAGAAAGACCCTAAGATACTAAGAGAAAAGACCAACGCGCCTATTAAACTTCCAGCCTTGACACTTCGCTGCGATTTTTCAATGGCACTTCACCTTTCTCCAATTTGACGCATTTTGAACCTTTGCCAATTCGTTTATTGGGCCTTACAGAACTCTCTCAATTTCCAGAATTTGACCTGGAGATGATTCACTCCAGTGAACGCATAATACTTGCTTTTATGCTATTCGGGGTGTACATCATTTTCTCAACGGTCACTTATTTCTACGCGGGTACAGCTTTTTTGAATGACATCATTTCGAGCGAAGAAGCGTCTGACCAATTTTGGACCGTCTGTAAACTGCCGGTGCTAAACCCATGGGATCCGGAACTGATGCAGGTTAATCGTCTTTTTGTTCTCATTACGTGGTTGTTTTACAGGCTATCGCGCAAAGTAAGAATAAATGGAAGAAAAAGTGCTGGGAAAGGAAATCTCTCACAAAACTCGAAAACGGAAAAGTGTTTGTCGAGCCCCCGTATACGGGTGAATACTGCAGAGCGAGGTCAGTGAAAAAATGAGCAAAACGAAATTTTTTTATTTATCGCTGGTTTTTTTTTATCAAAGTGACTGGAAAACTTCAGGTGCCATAGACATTTGAACGACGTAGAAAATGTGATTGGAGGATGGCAGGAACTCGGAGAAAATATGAACTGCGAGTTTGTCGAGACGGCCTGCTGGAGAAACAACACAATGGTTTACGGTAGAATGGACTCTCAAATCATCCCAGGGTTCGAATAAAATTTATTCCTACAATATCTCATTCAGGAAGATCAAGCCGCTGAAGAAAGCTCAAACTAAAGATTCTGGCCCGAAACACAAATACGACGTTTACATTCTGTTGCTCGATTCTGTCGCCTATTCTCAGTCGCGCAGGTGATATAATCATATTATCTTTATCTTTTTTGGAATAGCTCATTTGAGAAAAATCTGATCCTCAGTATCTGTGTGTCATATTAAAAAATCGGGTCTCATTTATTTGAATTCTGAGGGCTGAAAGTTGATGGCTATTAGAACAATCGAGCTCTCTGAACGTTATTCATACTCCATTTACTAGTTTTTGGTCGTGATGAGAGTCGAGTGCTAATACGCCTGTATTTTTATATTTTGCCGTGTTCCCATCATTTCTGCCTTGATTTAACAAATTTTTTAGCACAGCCCTTGTCGCAGTTAACGCCAATCGGCTTTTGAAAGACGTTCAAATTCATAAAGTGCGTACACTTTTCTAATGTATCACATAAGCATGCCGCAATTGCCGTCTCGATTTTTATACTCTGATTTTCCGTGAAAAAGGCTCCATAATTGACGATATTTCAGAGTCCTCCGAAAGACAATGCATTACTTCGAAAACGATATGAAGGCGGTGACATTCCCACATATAAATAAAGTCGGTGACAACAGCCGTCCAAACGGAATCGCTCTGTGGTTTGGTAATAAAAGGTTATTTTTTCAGATTAAACAAACCTTTTTAGGGAAATCGGTAGAAGCTCTCGACAAAACTCTGTTCGGCGGTGGAGTCACTCCAGCAGACTGGGATTTCCCACATTATTGCGATACGTATCTGGATGATGAGATGTCGATATTCAAGGAGTTTGGGCAGAACGGCTATACGGTAAGTCAGAGTAATTTCGATGCAATCAAAATTTCATCAAGACTCTCCTGGGGGAAGACTGGGCTGACGGTGTTCTGAACTGGCCGCACTGTAAAGGTTTTCTCAAGAAACCTGTGAATCACTATATGCGGTAATGTCTTAACTGATGCTTTCAATTGAATTTGAAACTGCAGACCCTTTCAATTGGCGACCGAAAGACTTGGCAGTTATGTGACGAGAAACAATTCGAGAGACGGCAGCACTTGCAGAGAGCCTCACCACACTCTTCTCAAATACCTCCAACAGTTCATGGACGCTTATCCAGATGGTTCGTTTCCAGCGTTATGACTTCAACTCCTGAGCAGAACTCAGGAAAATGGCTTGGCTGTGGATGTCGCATCTGGGTCATGATTCGCCAGTCAAAGTCGAACACGCAGATCCCGATTTTCTCAACTTCCTTAAACACAACAAGAAAAAAGTATGTTTTGCTAGTTTACTCATGTCATTAGTCTTTTTTCAGTTGGATAACTCCTTCGTCGTAATTATGGGGGACCATGGCCTTCGATTCGGAGAAGTTATTCGCGAAAAATCGCTGATTAATGAATCTTGAACTATAGGTGACTAAAACAAGAGTTGGCGCCATAGACGTCAATAATCCGCTGTTCTCGATTTCGATCCCTTCTACACTTCGCAGATCTTCTAAGATACTGGAAAACTTGAAGGAAAATGCTCGACATCTCCAGACTCACTATGACATCCGAGCGACTTTACTTGAGCTAGCAAGAGTTTATTTTAATCGAGAATCCTGTTTCAATCTCTGATTTTAGCACAAAGCGCCTGAAGATTTCAATATAGAGGAAGAGTTTTATGATCCAAATGAAAAAGGAACTTCGCTGCTCAGAAAGCCAAATGCAACACTGACGAGGTCCTGCCATAACTTACCAATTCCATTCGAGTACTGCATGTGCGAATACAGTGTCATTGATATCGACAGGTAAAATTTATGGTTCTTTTCTCGAATTTATCTTGTTTTGCAGGAACACGGAACTTGCAAAAACCTTGGGAGAGTTTCTCGCTCTTTCTATCAATAAAAGACTCGAAGAGAAAAAGTTCGACAAAAAGTGTATGAAAATGCAGTTCAAAGCGGTTTTTGTCCCAACTCTTTCTTTTTTAATTAAATTCTTCCTAGGCTCAAAAACTGACGCGGTATCGAGAGAAAATGAACGGGTCTTATATTTATACTCTTTCTGTGGTCATGGATCAGCCAAGTTTTGCAAATTTCAAGGTTTTCTACCTTTTCAAATTTTTGGAATACTTCTTGACATTTTCAGGCGAAGATCAGAGATTCGGGTAACGGAAGCATGGAAATTGTTGGCACGATCAATCGAGAGGATTCTTACAAAAGGACCGCAAATTGCATTGATGTCAACTCCTATCGACCATTATGTTATTGTAGAAAACATCAATAGGACGTGTTATATAATATGGACAGATTTATAGTTTTATTGAATTGCAATGAACCCAATACGTGTAGTTTTACCATAATAAATATTCATGTAAAAGGAAGAATACATTCTGATATTAAAAAAAATCTGCAAAATTGAGTGGTTCTCTTCCGAAATTCGGAAAATAGCAACATCTTCTAGCCAATTCTGAAACATCAACGAGCACAAATAAATCTTTAATGCGTTTCAAAATTGCCACGTCATTCTGCACAAACTTGATCAACCGGTAACCGAGATAATTGAAATATTTTATTCATGAAGTAGTCTATAACTTTTTATTTACAAATTTGACATTTGTCGAAGGTCAATAATTTCCAGAAGGTCCACGATAGTTAGGCATGGGGCGATTTTTGTGTGAGTTATATCCATAGAATCCGTTTGGATTACCGTTTCCGTAACCATAAGGCTTTTGAGGCTGTCTAGTGGTCGTCGAAGACACTCCGACGCTCCCTGAGATGCCGTCTTCTTTGTTTCCTTGTGGCAGTTCAGCACCTCCGTTCCAATTTCCGTTCCACGGTTGGCCGTTCATCTCCATAGGAGGTTGAGGGAACTGTCCGCCACCTCCTAAACTAGCGAAAATGCATAAAATCGTTCATTTTTAAATGATCCACAGTATTTATTCAAAACTTTCCCGTTACGAGGCGTCTAAAAATCATTTCTTTTAACAACATTCTCGTAAAGAAGTATCGAGAAGAGAGAGACTTCAATCAACTTTAGAGATCCTTTTGCCTTCACGGTTTTTAAAACAACTTAATCTTCTTGAAAAAAAAAGTTAGACAAGAACTTAGTTTCAAGATGAAGTGGGAAATGAAATTTGTGGAACTTGCAAAAAGATATAGAAAGATTCAGCCATGTAATTTCTCTGAAAGAGGTCTGAATAAGAGCCAAAATGTAAAAATCTACACTTGAAGCAACTTTTTGTCCCTAGCCATCTTCGACAAAACTTGAGTTTTTTGATCCTTCAAGGTTGTTTTCCTCAATGAACGTACCACTGTTCCAGTTGTTGTATCCAGAATTAGGTTGAGCTGGCTTTTCGACATTTCCCACGCTGCCTTGAATCTCGTCGCCGCCGCCCTGATTTTGTCCGTTTTGATTTGCATAGCCTAGAGAAAAATCTTCCTAAAGCTGTTTTCAACTTAATCACCACTCGGCAGCCAATTTCCGGCACCCTGCATTCCATAACCAGCTTGTTGCGTCGATCCTGAATAAATTGTCTATTTTTGGGACGTTGATGGAGTTTAGGAATGAATAATGAGAAAAAAACTACGACCGCTGTTGACGACGACGCCGAGGAGGATGGCGACAGCCAACAAATTTGTCGAAATGGAGGGCCTCATATCCTCAACCTGATGTTTTTCAGTGTGAAACAAACAGAATCTATTCGAAAAGACCTGTCCTGGCGAATTCGTCGTCTTTGGCTTTATAAATAATGCCCATTTGAAATTCAAATTTACCAGCGCTGAATAAACACTGCCGGACCTAATTTTAGCTTTTGCTGTTTTTTTGTTATGCCGAAACATTAACTGACCACCATAGTATTTTTTAAAATAATATTAAACTCCAACAAGATAAGGATGATCCTCGAATCTTATCATTAAATCGTTCAAAGGTTTTATTTGGGTTATAAAGATTTATATAAAAATTCATAAATTCTTTAGTTTTAAAGGAGAAAAACCCTATGATTTTTTTTCAGGATGAATTTTTTTGATCAATATTTGTAGGTGTCAATGAGAAAACAAAATATTTCATAAAGAAGATTTTTTTCACAGCATGCTCCTAACAAAAAATTATAAAGAAATATCAAAGAAAGCCTTTTTCGATGTAAAATCAAAAAATCAAACAAGCCTAAAACTCCAAAAAGTGCCTAATTATCAAAAAGAGTGTCATCCAAAGTCCGTTGATCATCTTCCAACGAAAGTTTTTCGTGTTCCAGTCAGAACCGCTTGAGAGAATTAGGTCTTCCCTCGAAACTCAGTTATACATCGGCCGGTACCTCAGGGCTTGCTCCGACCAATTGTTACCTTCCAAGGGCCACCCTCTCCCCTCATTCAATTTTTCCACGTTTTGCCTCTGGACATCCCAATTCGTCTGGTTTATAACTTTTGATGATTTTGTTTTGAAAGCGTGTTTCGACTTGGAAACTTCTCTAGGAAATTAAAGTAAAGCAAAAAGTTTTGTGCTTATTTTGTGAAGGTTTTCATCGCTGCTGAAGCATCTTAAAGTTTTATTTTCTATAAAAGGTTAATTTTATTAGCAAAGCTGCATTTTTCTTATTTTCCATACAACACTGTGACAAAGAACTTAGCCTAATAAAGTTTTTCAATCTTCCAAGTTGGACAGTTTATTTCTAAAGTCTTTTTTTGTGAAATTTCATCAGCCCCAAAACTTGGAGATAAACCCCCAAACTTCAAATAAACTGAATATTTGTAAACTGACCATTTAGGTTTACCTTTTTTCTTAGTCCTCACACATGATTTGTGAGTTATCAGGACCATGTTGATTTTTTTGATTCACGAATTGGGAGATAAAACCCTAAATAACGATGATCATCTATTCATTGCACCCTGACAAGTTGACTCGGAAAAACGTTGACTTGAAAAATGACATCGGAAGACCAGGTCATACAAAATTAATAGGTAAGATGTTCCAGTTTAGTTTCCGACGAACACCTCGTTTCTCTTCTTAAAAGCTTTTTTAGGACTTTCGTCATGAAATTAAACAAAGAATTCCAAAAAGCGCTTTACTAAAATCAGAAGATTTCAATAAGCCTTTGCCCGTGTCGAATTTCGAGCTCTGAGCTCATCGGCACAATTTTTCTTCTTATCTAGACGCCCATTGTCCTTTCATGACAATTCAGTTCGTTTGTTCCCTTTGCATCGTCCTCTGAACTTCCTCGGGATGCAAAAATTTATCCCTTTTCCATTTTTTTTTTTTTAGTTTTTTGCGTCGTTTTTTCATCAAGGAAAGGCTCAAAATCTTTTCATTAAATGGATCAGAGTCAGTTTCTCTTCTCACCCGAAAATGTCTCTAAAAATAAGAATTTTTCTGTTTTTCTCGTATTCTTCTTTTGTCATAATTCACATCAACAAACGTGTCGTCATATCGATAACGTCAAAATTTCAAAAGCGGGCAAATAATTGGACTTACTTGTTATTTCTAACCTTTTTCCCCGAACAAAAAAGAAGAGACGCATTTCGTTTGAAGCGGTTGCCAACAAAAAGAAACCCTCCAAAACCTTATTTGCTGGATTTCTTGTTTTTCTGTGTCTCTGTTAATTATGTGTTCAATTGCTTGTTTTTGAAGACCGAAAAATTATTGTTTTCGAACGCTAGCAAGTACGAAAAAAAGAAGATCAGAGCTGGCGAAGACCTAAAAGTTATGAGGAGTCGACGTTTTGTGATGGCACTCGCCACAAGTTGTCCATTTGAATGTCCATACACTTGCGGCGTCTCGGTTGTCCATCCGCCAGATGTTCGCCCGGAGGCACAAAAGTTTCCGAGGCGCGACTTTGCAATTTTTGACAGCAGTCTGCCAATTGGTCCTGCGCTTTTCCGTCTACCGGCTATAGCGGAATCGGATGGTTCCAGCCTTGGAAACTATATGAAATTCCTCTACAAGGGAAAAATTCCACAGAGGGCTTGTTTTTATGACTATTTTTCCTCACTGACAACGGATCAATTTCCATATGATCTATCTCAAAAGTTTTTCATTTAAAGTTGATATTTTTTTTCATGAAGTTGTTTAAAAGCTAAAAAATGTTCTAGAAGTTGAGAATCGTGGCAGGTACAACTCCTCATGTTCAAAAGTTGATCGGATCAAAGGTACCTTGAAAAATGCAGAACTTGCAAGATCCTCTTGTAACTTTTTTAAGGATCACTTCTTGTTCTTCGTTTTTTCTTCTTGTCAAATTTCATTGAGCTCAGAAAGGGCTTGCCAAAAAAAGTGGAAAACTCGAAACTTCTGATTCTTTTCACTCTTCGTTCCGTTATTACTCAATCTTTCAAGACTTCACTCAACGTTTTTCATCTCGACGCTTTTCAGAATATTGCGCACTTCTTCTCGAAACAATGCCTTCTGGAAATGATGAAGAGAACTAGAAGGTTAGAGTCTTTTCCCGGAACTTTATGAGCTCGTTGGACGAGGCTAAACGGCGGCTTTCTAATAAGGATGTAAGCGCCTTCTTGCAAATTGCTTGGTAATTTAGGTTGTTTTATTGCCTGTCGATTCATACAAAGCCATATTCAGGCTAAAAATCCGTGACTTGTGAGCAAAAATTTTTTTTTGTATTTAACGTCATTTTGTGATAACAATTTGCTCATTGCAATAACTTGCAGTTATATTAAGTCTTGTGAAAGTCAATTTTTTTTTCATTATGCCTGTATCCAAAGCCAAAATAGTCCCATCGAAAATCCGTCTGGGAAAAAAACGGGCTTCCTCTTGCTAAATTTGCTCTGAAACGGCATTTTGCATGCGTCACTGGAACAAATAATCGAATAGCGCGATTGAGAGACGCATTTCATTTGAATTTGGTCCACGCCCGAAGGCATGGCAAGACCAAAATGACCGAATGAAACTTAATATCTTTTTGAAAATGACCCAGACAAATACAAAGAGCCTCGGTTTCCTTTCAATTACAAGTGGTTATTGGACTCGAGTGGATAAAAAAATTGGGCCGGCCGCGCATCTGGGTGCTCATAAGACGTATTGCAATCGAGTGAGGTCTCAATCTCACCTAATTCGTCGGCTCCGTTTCTAGCGTGTTTAGCTGAAATTTCTGTTTCACGAGCCGTTTTTCTGCGTTCAAATGCGTCGTCATTACCATCAACCGCCTCGTTTCGAGCGTGAATGGCCTCGCCAGAAGAAACTTTTACTGTGCAAAATGCTACCCAAGTGAGTAGGTCGAGTCAGTAAAACGAGCTTATTATCACGTTTTTTGCTCCGTGGCGTAAGCCAGCCGGCTCCGCGGCAGACAAGTGGACATTTTGTTTTCCAACAATTCGTAACACTTGTCAATGGCGTCTACGCCTTTCTTTCAAGGATAACATCTCTTTTGAACTTTCGAGAAAAATACGTGGAACTTTTTCTGAGATTCGATCTTTGTAGTGGTGATACCAAAGTTTGTTATTATTCAACCGGAATTTTCTAGTTTTTCCATTTTTCTCTAAAAGCTTTTTCAGTTCTCTCATGAATGCTTTGCTTATTAGATTCAACTAAAAAGAGCAAGTTCAGATTCCAATTTTCGTTTTCGAGTTTTTTTTCATTTCACTAATTGGCTACAGCTTTTTACGGTTGACTCAATCAATATTTCCCTTTCCAAACCGTATTCGATCAGAATTCTGATCCTATTTTAGGGAAATCGCAAACTCCTGCAAGTTCTACAAAAAAAGCCAAGCTTTGGGAAATTCGAGACGTCGTACCTGAACATATGAAAACTTATACCTTTTCGCAAAAAAAAAAAATGACGGAACACATAAGTTTCTGACTATGCTCAAAGTCACACGCTGTTTTTTGTGTGATGGAATGACGGACTTGTAGTAGAAGACCAAAAAAGTGCACTTTTGACTCATAGATGCGTCTGTGCTTCTTCAACCAGAACCGGCGTTTTCTGTTTTTCTCCTGTTTTTTTAATTTCTCAAGAGCTTTCCTGTTATTAGAAAATTCTAAGTATCCTATATTCTAAGTATCCAAATCTTTTTCGTTTGAAAAATTTTTTTGAATTTATTATTATTGAAGCTTCACAACAGAGATGTCTAGAGATCAAATTTTTGAATTTTTCAGTTGAAAATAAGTTTAGAGCTGCTAGTTTTCAACTTCTGTTTTTTTACACCGATAAGAAAAAAACCCGACTCTCAAAAATTTCTTTTTTTCTCTTTTGCAAACTGATTTTTATAAATCTTTCACTTTGGTTCCAAACCTTCTATTGAGATATTTCCTAAAAAAATTTTCAAACACAGCCGATTTAAAAAGCTTTTTTTAAACTTTCAATTAAACTTTCGAACTAATAAACACTGTAAACATTCTGAAAAATCTTTCATACTTCTTTTACAGTAAAACGCTTCGCAACCGCGTCGCTATCAAGCAGTCTTCAATTTTTCAGGACTATAGCAAAATTAGAGCCATTTCCCTTCATTCCATTTCTCTGAGTAGTTTTCCTGAGTTATGAACCCGGAAACCAGCCTATCAGGTCAGATTTCAGGTCGATGACGCTGTCAGTGCCAGAATGCACGGAAGTGAGTCGGATGCGGATCGCAAACAGCCGAAAGATGAGCCTTGGGAACGCTCCACTTCTCGCCAACGGAAGGCCTAGTCCACCTCCTAGAAGAACTAGTCTCGCTGGTTTGATATTTCTTAAAATCTTCAAGTTTTTAAATATTACCGACCAATTCAAAAACAAAAAGCTCTCATGTTTGGAAATTGCATGAAAAGGAAACAAACCGCGTTTTTCACTTTTTCTTTGCAATTTTGTTTTTGAAAGCCAGCTCATTTCGCTCCATCTCAGTTTTTCGATCAGCTTTTCCAGAATAATCGTTCGCTTTTTTTTTAGTATGCTATTTGAATTCTTCATTTTTCCTCATCCAGCCAAAAATTTTGGAGGAATCTTCAGTTTTTTTGCGATTTCTAAATAACTCCATTTGAGATATTCTCTAGAAATGTTCAAAAAAATAGTTGTTGAATCGTTTTGAATATAGTTACCATATATCACAAAAATCATCATAATCATCATCATGTCACAGAAAAAAACCCGTCATTTTTCCGGATTTTTTTCCTCTATAAAGTTTTTTTCCAACAAGGATAGCTACTATTCAGAGACGTCAAAACTTGAATAAAATGTTTCCCTAAAAAAAACTCCCCTTTTGAGTCGAAAGATAAAAAATCAGGAATTTACAAAAAAAAAATGATCTACGGCTTTTGCTGAACAATCTAGAAACTTCGTCATGAGTGAGGTGCAATCGCTAGACTGTAGGGACTTTTGATCCGAAGATCTGTTCTCTGAGAGCCAACTCCCGAAGAACCATTAGATACCACACATTATAGTTTTATAACAGGCTTCCAACCCTAAAAGCACCGAAAAAGATGAAGAAAGTGGTCCCTCGGCATTAGAGGAGGCATGTTCCATTTGGGAAAATGAACGTGATATTGGCCGGCTCTTCTGGAGCGGCTCGTTCTCGCATTACTCATGTCGCGCGTCGGTCCTCCTCTCCTTTCTCACAGCTTTTGTTTGTTTTTGAATCCATTAAAACAGTTCAGAAGCCTTCTCGGAAAGCATCCGCACGCTGGCGTTCACCGCACGACGAAACTCTTCTCCGCTCTACCGGAAATCCACCAAGAAGACTAAAAAGAGCCGCTTGGTCGCCAAAAATGGCATTTGCAATGTCTACAATACCAATGTGCCTAAGAAGGACAGACAGTACCTGAGGTTACTGTTTCAAATTTTTCAATGTTTTCATTTCTTAGAGGCTACTTTTAATTGAAATCATCGAAATTTTTGCTTTTTTTGTAGTTGCGAATTCGAAAATCATGAGATGATTTTAATTCAGTTAGCTCCCAAATTCTCCGAGAAAAGTAGCGGAAAAATGATATGCCTGTTTCAATGACGAAGCTCATCATTATAACTCCATCACTGTAGTATTCTAAGCGTCTCCAGTAGAAAATCATTTCTCAAAATTATTTTTCCGATTGAAAAAGATTTCATTCTGCAATATATTTATTTTTTTAGGGATATTTTCACAACTCTGATTGACGTCAAATGGAGGTACATGTTGTTGCTTTTTCGCCTCGGCTTTCGTTTTGAGGTAAGCTTTCCAAAAAAAGATAAATAAAAAGCTAATTATTCAGTTGGAGCGTTTTTTTGGCACTGCGTATTACCTTATTGCTTTGGTGCACGGGGATTTGAGTGAAGGGCTGAGAAATTATACCGAATGCATCGTTAATATCGATTCTTATTATTCTTCCTTTCTTTTTGCTGTCGAAACACATCACACGATAGGATACGGTCACAGGTTCGATTAGCTTTCTTCAAAAGGTTTTATTAATTGTGAGATTTTAGGTACATAACAACCGAGTGCTTGAGTGCGGGACTTGTGGTGTGCGTTCAGGCCGTTTGCGCGCTACTTCTCCAATCTTTCATGGTCGGAATAGTCTTTGCAAAAATGGCTAGACCGAAAAAGCGAGCTGAAACTATCATTTACAGGTTTGCCTTGGGAAAATCGTTCAGAAGCATGAAATTCGGTTGGAAAAAATGAGCTCTAAAAATTGTAGAGTCTATGTTCATTTAAAGCTTTTCAAGGAAACACTCCGAGCTTAATTTTTGCCAATAATCCTCAACCTTAAATAAATTGAAAAACCCGCGTTAGCTTCTTTAACACTATAAATAAAAAAAATTCTTCTGAGAAAATCAACTTTTGAAACAAATTTTGAATACGCACCGAAACGCTTGCACTTCTTTGAATGATAAAGATGCAAACGCCGCAGGTTTCTGTTTAAATTTGAAAAATATATGGACTATGAAGCACACCTGACAAACTTTTTCTTACTTTTCAATGTGTCGGCAAATTTCGAGAGCTTTTTCATGCTATTTTATTGAATAGAGAAAAAATGTTTCTTGAAGAATTTCACAGTTAGGGTTTTGATATTAAGCGAGAATTTTGCTCTAAGTCCCTTGGTTTTTTTATGCACCGATAAAAAAATCTGACTATTTCTTCGATCTGAGAAAGAACTCCTGATTCACAAAGTAGATATATTCAAATTTTAAAAATTCGATAAAAATCCGAAATTGTCGATTTTTCTTCTAAGTTTTGAAACAAAGGACTTCCGACGAAATCTTTTTGAAATTCAATCTAATCCTTTAATGGTTAATCAATTTGATTTTCTCGTCAGCTTTATCTTGTTAAGGTACTCGAAAATATTTCACAACTCGGTAACCAAAGATTCGCGACTATATTTAGCAATAAATTAGAGTAGTGTTCTTTGAATTACAGCGACAAGGCAGTCATTTGTTTGCGAGATGGTCAACTTTGTTTTCTTTGTCGAGTGGGGGACATGAGAAACACGCACCTCGTGGAGGCTCACGTTCGTCTTCAGTTCATTACCGACCGCGAAACTCTCGAGGGCGAGGTTTGGACAGCATGAAACCGCAATCTGATGTTATTTTTTTTCCAGATTGAACCATTACATCAGTTCGAAATGAAAGTTGGTCCTTCCATCACTGATGACGACCGCTTGTTTTTGGTGACTTTTTGTTGACTTAGAGTTCTTGGAAAACAACGAATGGCTTAGTTTTCAAGTATTTTTGTGGTTCATTAGGCAAAATAAGCGAGCTTCCGGGTTTTTGAAGTGGTCTATACAACTTCTTGAAGAGAAATCGGGGTCGTCTTGATTTTAAGAATTTCGAAGTGAGTCATAGTTCATAATCATTTTCTGAGAGAAAATAAGCAAAAAAAAAAACACTTTTTTTCAAAAAAAAAAAAAGAGAAACTTGACTTGAAAAAAATTCGAGCTTTTTGGGCCAGGACGGCCATTTTTGCTTGACGCCTCCCTAAGGCCGTCGTGCTGGGCCGGGTTTGGAAAATGGCTAGGGTCGGCCCTCACACAAGCCTGGTTAAAAGTCATACGAAACTTTGAAGAATTATTTGATTATTCGCATGAAAAATTGAGATAAAATTTTGCTCTCATAACTTTCAACATCATAGTAATCGTTCTCTCCTACTCAAGGTATGGCCTACTACCCTTTGCCATGTCATTGACCAACGAAGCCCTCTGTACAACTACAACGCGCAGTCTTTGATGTCAGCCCAGTTCGAAATAATAGTGTTACTCGAAGGAATCGTAGAATCTACGGGAATGACTGCCCAAGCAAAGACAAGTTACCTTCCTTCCGAAGTTTTATGGGGACACAGGTTTGTTCCCTTCTCTATAGTATAATAAAACTTTCTCGGTTTTCAGATTCAGAAAGCTGGTGACCTATCAACGGTCAAACGGCTCGTATCAGATCGACTACGACTTGTTCAACAGTACCTATCCGGTCAGGACACCTGGTTGCAGTGCTTCTGAGTACTACTCCCAGAAAGTCAATGTAAATAATTCATGGACTTCCGTCACGCAGAGAGAGAGATTTCAGCCCAAAGAATATTACTGTCACGACAGTCATGAACATAAACTGGAAGAAAACAGATCTTCTGACTCCACTCCCTTGCCGTCGCCTTCACCTTTCAGCTATCCTGGCACGCCGACGAACAATTTCTCCCAGCAACCAAATCGTTTTGGCTCGGAGGTTTGGTTTTGATTTTCCGATTTTGTATGAAGGATGATTCGATTGAAAATTACAAGAAAAGAATTCATAGCTTTTGAGTCAATGAACTATTTTGAATCAGGAAAGTTACCTTTTTTTCAATTATTTTGTGTAGATTTTGGTTGCCTTGGCTGAAAATTCGAAAAAAAAAATACAAACAGTTTTCTACGGAAATTTTTTCTATCCAAGAATACTTGAATTTTGGCTTTATAATACCACAAATAACTTGGAAACTGTCTCTGAGGTCTGGATTTCCATACCAGCTCCGAAAAACTGAATAATTATTAATGAAAAGCCAACGTCCCTGTCTCTACATGATGATATTATGAAGTAGATGGAAAATTATTGTACAGGAATTTTTGAAAAAACATGGCTTATTTCGGATTAATAGGCATCTGCACAGTGTAAAAAATCTACTGAAACGGTAGCTCAATAATCTAGCTTCATTGCATTTATCTGTTGAAAAATCAAAAAAAAAAATCGCGAGCAACTTTTGTCACTTTTTCATCTCAATTGTTCATTCCCTTTTCCTATGTTTTAAAAAATACTATTGGGATCTCAGAAAGTGACCAGCGATTCTGGGATGTTATGTCCCCCTACAATCGTCGTGCAATGCCCTTCTGCATGTACGTCTCCTAATCATCTGCGACGGATTCGGAACAACTTGGACAGCGGTCGAACCAGGCAAGAGTTAAGACAGGAGCTACAGTAACGTTTTTGTACTTGACTCGGAAAATTAGTGGTAGGGCTCGTTACTGTGGTTCATTTTAACCATGTCAAAGTTTTGATTTCAAATCATAGAAGTGCAGGTCTTTCAGCAGCAGCTGCGACCTGACCCGGCCAAGCACAGCGCTGTCGGACCTCGAAGAGGAGTGTTCAGAACCAGGCTCACCAACAAAATGCGTTTCTCCTTCCAACCCCATAAGTATCGAAGTAGTCAATGAAACGTAACTTTTCCATTTTGACGCTTTATTTTCAACGTAAATTATTTTCTGTCATCAAAAGTCATTGGGTCTCACGTTTCCTTCTCCTTTGGAAACTGTTCTTCTTTTTAATAGCTACGAAATTATATTAGCCCTATCCTGAAGTCAGTCTCCAGTATAAAATGAGTTCATATTACCTAATGAAACATTGGTTTTCTTCACTTCTGAAATATTCTTATTGTGTATAGATTTTCAAAAGGGATAACCAAGAGTTTGAAGTTTTCAAAGCAGTTCTGAGTTTTTCGCAAAGTCATTATTAAAAGGAAATGTCAATCAGTTTGTCTGAGCAGAAAATTTTTCAGAACTATTATAAAAGATAGCACTTTGAGCTTTTCTGTAATGTACCCAACTGTAAATATTGAGAAATTTCCAGCAAGAAAATTCTAGCTTTTTAAAAATAACCGACTAAACAGAAGCCTATTTTTATCGCTGACAGGCGAACGTTTTTTACCCCCCGGTTGAACTTTTCATGAAATGTTTTCCTTGTTCTGCAACCAAAAGGTTGTGAAGTTAAATATAGCAAAGATTCCTCGAAAGATCAACCAAAGGTAAAAGACGTCCCCTTGTGAACTTTATATCATTTCTGTCGTATCGTCTTCCCTGAAATAACTTATTTTTTTCCTATCAACCTCTCATTTTTTTCCAACACCTTTATACTTGATCTCTTGACGTCTTTCTTTTTCTTTTTCTTTACTTATCTCATTTTCTTTTCCTTTTTTTGAAATCTGTAGCCTTACTTGCATCTCATTTTAGCAAAAAAAAACGGGAGAATGAGCGAAATTCATCAGAAATTTGTATATTTTTGTTTTTCTGGAGAATTTGTCATTTTTCATTGTTCCAACCTGTTATTGTATTATTTTTTTTCAGAGAACCAAAATGAATAAAAAAATTGAAGGAGTAAGCTTTTGAAAAAAAGTTTTTGCTACTCAAAAAAAGCATGGGAAATGAAGTCAGAATGAATAATATTACAGTCAGCATGGCTTTTTTTCAGAAAAATATCGTTCAAAAGAACCATGTAGGTAAGGTTTTTATAAAAAGATATTAGGTTTCTGTGCTGTTCTTTTTTTAGAGCATATTCTCAGAAGTTAGCAAACTCAGGTTGATTTCAACTAGTAACTGAGGAAAGGGTCATTTTCTTCGAAATAAATAAGAAATAAAGAAATAAAGAAATAAATAAGTATTCCAAAAGAAATGAAGATTCCGTGTATTTTCTTCACTCGAAGTAGTAGCTCTCTCAATTGGCCGAGGCTGCCCTAGAGTGTACACGGTGTCCGTGCCCGAGCCCCACCATCATCACCGTGCCCGTACCCGCGAAACTGAGGGATCTACTTGTGGAAGAACGAGGCGAAGGACCGTAGGACCATGCTTTCAATTCAATCGACTACACGTTTTGACTTCTTTCTCGCCAAAGGCGGTGTTAGTGCCGCTCAAAAGAGCAATTTTTTCACCGCCTAGTCGATTCCATCTGAATAAAACAATAAACAAATATTGATTGATTGATTGATTGATTAAGCTGTCACATTATTATCATTCATTGGAATTTCGACTTTTACTCCGCTAGATTTTTTTTCTTCCATCATCTACATTTTGCTTTTTTTTTTCTTAGATAACGTTGAAAAGACGCGTTCCAAAACAGTTCTCATGTGTAGGAGTTGATTAAGAACAAGAAACGATTTTTGAATTATATATTTCCCATGTTATTTTCCACGATCAGACCTGCATTTAAAACGTGTGAAAATTCTTTCGATTGACCGATCAATAGATGTTTTGTCTACAAGAATGTACCGTTCATCTTTCTTTGTTATATTCGTTACTCAATTTTTATCCTTCTCTTTATATTTGATATCATGAGGTTTTTTTAACAGATATAGTCGGGGGAGGTTTACCGTTAAAAAAATAAGGGCTCAGGAAAATATTTATAGAAAAAGTCCGCCAACGCATTTGATACAACAGAAATGATATAAAGTTCACTAGGGAACGTCTTTTTACCCTCGGCTAAACTTTCGATGAAACTTTGCTATATTTAACTTTACAACCTTTTGGTTGCAGAAAAAGAAGAAAAATTTCATGGAAAGTTCAACCGAGGCAGGGGGGTGGGAGTAAAAAAACATTCCCAAGTTCCACACAAGAAACAAGAGGGCGGATCTGGTAATACTAATTCTGGAAGGTTTGTAGATTTATTTCTTTAAAGAGAAATTTGAAAAAAATCTCAAAAAAATATCGTCAACACTTCTTCTAAGTTCAGAACACCATTTCAAACGAGGATTTTTTTGCTCTGTCAAAAGTTCACAGATAATACAATCGATAACAAAAGGCTTTTCAAATCGAAAAACGAGTATAATCGAGAAAGCACAAATGGACACCTTTATTAAAAAAAGTGACTTATTCAGCCGGAAAATTTTGATATTTTTAACAGAGGTTCATTTACTGCTCATTTCAGTTTAATTTGAACTACTGTATCAGTTTCCTTCTTCCTAGTGGATGCCTAGAAGTTGATTATGTTTCCATATTAAAGGAATATATTATCATTTGACTTAGAAAACTAGTAACACAGAGCAACCTAGAAGAAGTCGTTTAATTATAAGAAATCGTATTTTTTTATCATTCCTATCTAATCAATCTAATAATCTCTACCAGTCAAAGATCTCTAGTCGTGGTAACTAAAACCAATAGCAGAGCAAGATAATCTTAATTCTAAACCATTTTCATGAAAAATGGCCTATCAGGTACTGGCATCTTTTTGAAACAGGAAAATTTGTTATGTGCCGTTTTGTAAAGATGGTAAGATTTAGTAGAACTTAAGCACCAGAATGGAAGTCTCTTCTTTTTGAAAATACAAGATACAAGTTAAAATAGATTTCAGTTTTTAACGGATTTCGAATAAATGCTTTTTCCTGTAAAATTCATTCGAAAAATCTTCTGATACAGAAAAAATAAAAAAAGGGTTAAGGAGGAGTCAAGTGGTATAGAAATCAACTTTTCTCACAAAACGTTTGCCTACAGCAAAGAAATACTTGATGACAGATTTGGCACAAAAAAGACTGGCTAGTGAAATTTCATGTTTTGGGCGGCTCGTATCAAGATAAAGTGTTGGACGGCGGCCATTCATTCCGAGCGGGTTATGTGTGGATAGATCCACCGCCAAACAATGGCTGATAACCGCCCAAATGACGTAATCTCGGGTTTTTGTCCTCTCCTAGCCATTTTTTCTATCTTGACATACCTGATCGATGTACTTATTTCCAGCGTTTTTTTGTTTCTTATTTTTCCGTTTATTCGCCAAATTCTTTTTTTCGAATTACTAATTTTACAAATTGGATTTTTTTAATGTTAGCACCATTATATTCTATGTTTTTCACTGTAATAATTAAATTGAATACCATTTTTTTCACTTCGTTCCCATCAAAAACAGGAAGACATATAATACAAAGTTTCACGGAATGAGTTCTCCCTTTTTGGGCTTTATTTTTGAACTTCTCGAGTTTCCTGATCAACTCCAGCCTAAGGCGAGTTTTTTGGGGAAAAAAAAACCAAATATGGCTCATTACTGTTTTTTTCTCACTATGTAAATAAATGTACCTTTTTAAAAAAACGTGCGGGAAAAAAACTGAAAGTATAAAAAAACCACTCACATATCTTTCTGATAATGTAAACTTTCTGACTTTGAAAAATTATTGAACAAAAAAGCTGAGAAACATAATTGGGTTGTGAGAGCCAACAAAAAAGGAATAATTGAAATGTGTAAGGATCAGAGTGGGAATCACTGAAGCAGGTAAAAAATCTTGGAGGGTCGGGTCCTGCTCTTCACGCCACAATTGAAGCCTCCAAAAAATAAATGTCAATGTTTTTGTTTTCATTTCTTTCTTTTTTTTAAACTTCAAATCCCGTTCGTCCAAGAAAAAAGTCGGCAAGAATTTCCCCCAGGGTTTTTGATCATTTCAACAGTTTTCTTTTTACTGTCTTTTTCCGTCTTTTCATCGGCCTTTCCCCACTCTTTTTGGGCCCTTTTGAAAAAAAAAGTTTTAAACTGAGAATTGCCTTCACCAGTGACTGCGTATGAACCAAAATGTTCTACAGTATAAAAATCGGAAAATCATCAATTGCCGAGACTTTCAGCACCCTTTTTGCACCCTCACTCTTTTTTAACCCTTTCTCTCCTTTTCTTCATCCTTTTTCACCCTTTTTTAAGTTTTTCAGCCCAAAAAGAAAGAAAGGCTCAATAAAAGCCGCAAAATGGACTTCTCTCTTCAAAATGGAAGTTCTGAACACAACTCTTGAAAAGAAGGGAATTTCAAGGATGATTCTGAAACGTTTTGATACGATTGATACTTGATACTATTTTCATTTTCTTTTTGAATTTTGACCATAATTCAAGCTTCGAAAAAAAAACTCAAGTTCATTTTAAAAGTCTTTGAAACTTGCAAAAGTGAACATTGAAAAAGTTTGAAACAATAATTTGTTGAAATTGGGCAGTAGCATGTTTCCCGTTACATTTTCTGTGTTTTTCAGCTCTAGTTGAAAAATATATTTGAATATGAAAAACTAAGAAATGTATCACCAAAAAATGGAAAAAATTGCGCGGCATTCTCCGTTCGCCGAACAAGCCGCGTATCCTTTTTGATTCGACGCAAATGTTCCGACACTTCATTAGGATTTTGTGAACGTTTCATGCGATTTTTGTAATGGAAAAAAATAAATCTTAGAAATCTTTTTTTGTTTGCAGAATTTCATAGGTTTTTCATAGGTATATCATGTTTTGATGAAATTGGGAAATATCTGAAAAGTTTTCATTTTTACTGTTGTTCTGCTATCAGAAGAACTTGACGCCAACAAATCGGTCAAACGGTACATTTTTCTAAGCTTGAAACTCGTCGTCAAAAAGGAAAATATCGTCTTTTGCTCAGAAATTCTCCGTTTACAGTTTGAAGAGAATCGAATCCCTGATAACTGTTCAAAGAAATCGATCCATAAAGATATAGAACGATATAAAAAGATAATTTGTGTTGATTTTTTTGTTCTTTGATGATGTGAAGATTGAAATAGCGGATCCTGTTTAAACTTTCGTGGAAGGTAGCTTCAAGAGAGGTCCTCAAAAAAATTAACAACCTTTTTTTCAGGTATCATCAAGAAGATGGCCGAGAACGAGAACGAAAAGAAAGCAGAAAAAGACAAATTTTCTTTTTTCAGCGGAATGAGGAAAGACATAAAAAATCGTGCACAATATTATAAGTTGAACAGAAATTCTTTTGAGAAGTTCAATATTCCTATAACAGGTCTGATTTCACCGATGTCGCCAAGTCTTTGCAGTCTCTCACTTCTGTTGTTTTCATGTTCTTGGCAACCATCACGCCTACAGTTACTTTTGCAGCTCTCATGGGTAATTTCAATCTTTTTTCGCAAAAAGATAATGAAGAAATGTTTTCAGCGGTATACACTGGCGGCTCGATGGGAATGATTGAAACTCTTCTGTCGCAATGCTTTGTTGGGATGTTCTTTTCTCTTTTTTCTGCTCAGCCGCTGATTATTGTTTCTGCTACTGGTCCTGTTCTAGTTTTCGAAGGGAGTTTGCATACAGTGAGTTTTGAATCAAACACTTTTTTTTCAAACTTTTATTTCTTTAATATGGAAGGTCATTTTACTTTTCGGTTGGGAATATCCAGAAAATTGGCCAGAATACTTCTTGATGTACCAAATGAAGATCCTCAAATTCTCAACCTGCATAACATCCTAGTTCTTGAGAAAAAAGACCTCACAGCCCTAATACAGCCTATATTCATGGGTTTTGGAAGTTTTCTTTGAACTTGATGCGTCTAGGGAGTTGTACAGGTTGAGGCTTTCAGAATCTTCTTCTGGTGTTTTGAAGATCGTTTTGGACATTTTTTTAGAAAACTCCAATCCATAAATTATGATGACCTTCCTTGTGTCTTCTTGGTATTTTTCCGATTTCGATGCCAAGAGAGTTCAATGAAATTTCCAACAATATCAAAAAATGTTTTCTTTACAGATGTGCGAAAGTTTTGGAATCGATTTTCTAACAATACGGCTTTACGCGGGTATCTGGGTCCTTTCCTTCTGCTTATTGTTCGCCGCATTCAATTGGGCTAGAATTGTCTACTTCGTCACTCGTTATACCGAAGACATATTTTCATCTCTCATTTCGTTGATTTTCTTCACTGCGAGTTTGTCATTCCTGAAGGAGGTAACTGCGAGAAAACTGGTTAATTTTCTGATTTTTATTCAGACGTGGAAGAATCATCCGGCAAAAAATTTGGAATATCACATTGCCCATTACAACGAATGTGCAATGGCACTTGGCCGGAATTCAACGGATTTGACGGGTTGGTCATTTTTTGCTTTTTTTTTCTATTTGCAAATTCCTGTTTCACTTTGAGTACAAAGAGATTGAACTTTTTCAGTAATATGTCTTGAACAACAGCCCAACACTGCTCTTCTCACTACTACAGCAATGTTCGCTACTTTTGCATTATCCATTATGTTTCTGAAAATCCGTCAGAGCAACTGGTTTGGTCGTCATGTGAGTTACAATTTTTGAAAAAGATTATTCAAAAAAAAAAGAAATTATTCAAATTTTGAAGCTTTTCATACATAAAAAACTGTAATGTTAAGTTTCGATTTGAAACCGGAGAATGGTGTATCTCAATAAAGTGCACTTTTACGGAAGAGCCTCAACAGACATTTTGCAGTTCCGGAACATTTGTGGCGATTTTGGAGTTGCGATTTCTCTTCTAATGGTGTCCATAACTATACAGTTCTTCTTGGGAGACATTGCGATTGAAGTAAGACCCAGAGAATCTAAATAAAGAATTCTTTAGTACCTTCAAATGCCATTGCAACTGGCGTTTACAAACATAGCAGCTCGAGGTCATGGTCTTGTGGTGATACCAAAAGAAGTGGATCCCGTGGAGTTTCTGGCTTCCTTCGTTGTAGCTCTACTAATCTTCATCTTAATCTTTGTGGAAACGGAAATAACTGAGTGAGGGAAAAAAGCTTTTGGATGATATCTATGGTCCACGTTAAGGATGTTGCTGAGTCGTAAAGATCGGAAAACGGTAAAGGGATCTGGCCTGCACTGGGATCTTGTCTTGATTGGTTAGTTCTTCAATTTTATCATGATATTTCAATGATTCAGGTTTCTGTACCTTGGTTTCTTCTATTTTCGGCGTCCCTTGGATGTGTCCGGCGGCCGTTCAGTCTTTGGCACATTGCTCCTCACTCACAATCGAACAGAGAAAAGCTCCCGGCGAACAGCCAAGTATGGCATTGTGAGAAGAAATGCAGCGTTTCAGAATATCTCAAATCCAACTTCATGTTATTTTCTGTTCAGAACCGGTGGCAGTGATTGAACAACGAGTCACAGGTTTCCTGATTTCGGCGCTGATTGGAGTTTTTGCCTTGGTTGGGAAGCACATCGCCTTGCCGACATCTGCTCTGTTCGGAGTCTTCATCTACCTGGGAGTGATGAATCTTCGAGGTGTCAAGTACTTGGCTCGCTTTGGGCTCATTTTCCTACCTCGGAAGTACTTCCCTAACGTCCCATATGTCAACAAAGTTAGTTTTCTTATCATCTTCAGTTTTAAATAAGCTTCTGAACATGTGAAACTAGAACGGATCTCATCTTTCATGATCATACAAGAAGAGATCATGTCTGAAAAGTCTAATATTTGTCGGTCCCTCAAACTCAAAACTCTCGAAATGTCGGCGCACGCACAAAGGCGAGACCAAACTTCGGCTGCTTTTTTCTCTTCTTTTTTTCTCGACGACTTCCCAGCGAATGGCGTTCGTCTACGGCTTGTTCAAGCAGACATAATGGCTTCCGCGCAGGACTCCAACGCCCCCTCGAAGCCTTTTTTTATCATCGGCTTTGACCTCAGGAAACTTGTTCCATTCTCTTGCGCTGAGCAGAGAAGCTTTTCACACAAAAGAAAAAAGGCTGCAAACTCTTTGCTCCTGTTGAACTCATTTAGAAGAGAAGGAAATGTTATTTGAACTTAGTAACCTTCAAGTTTCAAAAAAGGCATCATCGTGGAATAGACAATTTTCTGAAACCTTGCTGTGTCGTCAGAAGCATCGAATTGCATGACTGAAATCTGTGAAGCGAAGCGGAAGTTTCATTCATTCCAGAGAGTAGTTGAACTTTTGTGTTCCCCTGATATTGATGGCAAGAAGAATTTCTTCGCTCGCTTTTTTGAGCTGAAATAGGACTGGTTAAAAAGGAATTTTTTACCTTCAACTTTAATTTTGTGTCTGCTTTTTTTTTGAATCGAAGAGAAAATTTTTTTAACAGGAAAATTCTGAGCAACAGATTGTTAAACGCAAGGTTTCCCGAGAAAAAAAATTGGGTTCAATGTTTTATTTTCTGTTCGATCCTATTCGTAATTTGATGTGAACTTCCGATACTTGAAAATTTTCAAAACAGAAAAAGGTGTGATTTTTGTTCTTCATACGTCACACAGTGACTTTCTTTTCGAAGACGGTGCTAGAAGCAAAGAGAATGGCTTTTTTTGTGATATTAATGTTTTTTTATGAAAAACTAGCAATTCTTTAGTTAAAAGGGGTATAAGTTACTGCATAGCTATTTAAAACCTGTGCCAAGTTTCAAAACTTTTAAATCATTTTCAGAGAAGTAATGCTCTAAAAGCCACTCTAAAATACCTTTACAGGCAATACTGAAGTTTTAACAGATTCTCAAAAAAGTTAGAGAATTGCTAATGGAAACTTTTGCAGGTGAGTCTGCCCAAGATCCACCTTTTCACTGGAATCCAAACGTTCCTCATCGCGATTGTTTTCCTCTGCAAGCAAAACAGAGGTAGTTCAACATTCCCTGTCAGAATTCACCATTCAGGAGAACTACTCGCAATCCTCGACTTTCAGAAACCACCGTCGCTTTTCCATTCCTCTTGATCACTTTCGTACTTTTTCGCCATCTTGTGCTCCCTTACTTTTATACCGAGGAAGAACTTATTGCGGTACGTTTTCGCCTTATTTGTTCAACATTCCTTTAAAATATAGCTGGACAGAAGAATTCAAACATTTTTCAGCTGGATGGAGAGGAAGAAGAGGAAGAAGTACACGAGCCTGACGCAGAAGACTGCTACACCAAAGCTCATTTTCCTCTTTAATTCAATTTTTCTAGCAGAAGTTTTTTTAATGCTTGATTTTTCGAAATGACATCGGTTGACTTTCCGGGTTCTTCGTAAACTTAAAACGAGATCTTGACTTTTTTTTCTTATTGCTTAACAATTATTTTATTTCATGAGTTTTTCTCACTTTTTTGTCATCAAAATAATTTTATCGTGTAAAAGATTTTTTTCACAAAAACTGAATTCTTGTTTTTCAAGTTTTTTTAGAAGTTCAATTTTGTTATCTTAGCTTTTTCATTCATTTTTTGTCCACTAAGTTTTGTTTTTCAAAGTATTGGTATCTGTTCTGAGCTGCTTTAATTATCATTTCTGTTTTATCTTGAATAAAAAAAGAATTATTGGGAGCATGTGAACATCATGAAAAAAACTGCTGTTGACTTCATTTTGAATTGAAAAGGGAAAGTCAAATCAGCGTCAATTTTTTTGAGTTAATGTTCAAATTTGTTCTCGCATGTCATCAAAATTTAGTTTGTGATGGTTTTTGTCGACATTGCTCTATGAATTTTATACTTTGTTCATAGGGCTTCTTGGGGGGAAGATATCTCAATATGAAACTATCTCAAAGATTCACTCACACATAGAAAAAAAAAATGAACAAGTTTTCTGAAATCCTTGAAAAAGCCACCCATTTCTATGTACCCCAAGCTAAAAACGAGCCTTCCAGTCTCTGCTGAAAAATCAACACGTGAGAAGTTAAACATTGCAAGAACCATATGTGGCGGTCTTTTATCGCAGAAAACGTGAGATATTTAATTTTCTGGCGCGTCAAAAACCGAAAACTGATATATATAGAGCTGACTTTGAACACTTAAGCAAAAAAGATGAATAGTCGTTTTTGAAAGGTTGGGCACCGTACAACTTTTGGATCACCTTAAATTAACTATGTGATATCAAACTCGTTCATAGTTTTTTTCATCAATTATATTTTTTTAGTGACACATGAAACTTATCACTTTTTACGTCATTAGAGCCAAAAACGAACTTTTTTTCCTTGCTCTGTACGTTATCATTGGAAAAATAAACTTTCCAGTGGATCACAGTTTTAAAGAAGAAAAAAAGAAAACATCTGAGAATTGTATTATCAAAACTGCTAGACTCCGAGAAAAAGTTCGGTTAGTAAAGCTCGATGAAAAAAATTTTTTTCGATAAAAAAAGTTTCGGTCATAATTTTCTTGTAAGAGATTCTTTATTTTTTTGAAACTTTCTGAATTATTTTTTTAACAATTCAATGAAGTTTCAGTTAACAAAAAAAAAGCAGCTTCAGGAACTTTCAGGAAGAGTGAATTCTTTACAAGAAAGTCGGGACCAAAGTCGCATTTTTTCGCATATTTTCTGACGGTACTGTAGGTAAGAACCATTTCATTTATTAGAGTTGTTTCTCCTAGTTTTTGAAAGTTAATAACCCCCAAGTTTTTTTTCTCCATTTCTTCCCCAGCACAAAACGCCGAAAATAATGACACAAAAGTGACAAACGGTTCTGATTCGAATGGTTGCGAAACAGAACTCCCTCTTAACTTTCACGTGTGTTTGTGACCATTCAAGTTTCTGTTTGCTTGTGACGCAAATATCACCTAAACCCTGGTACAAGAATTTTCTCGTTAAACTCAACCATCGACTGCCACACCATGGTGCTGTCCTTTGACAAGAAACTGGATGAGAAAAGGAAGTTTCCTGAGAAGGAACGTCCCAAGAAAAGTTGTTTTTGTGTCAATTTGGTATAGGACGAAGAGCGTACACATACACTATTATCCCATATGATTTAAAATCTCCACTTGCGGTCAAGATTTATGTAAAAAGTTGTTTTGGAAATTTTTTGGGAAGCGCATGATATAATGGCGATGAAAAAAAAACGTCGAGTTTGGCAAATGAAGTTCGGAAAAGACAACTGAAGCTCACGTCATCATTTCCCTCTAAAAGTGTCAGAAATACCGATGTATCAGTTTCAAATTTTGACCAATCTCAAATATCAAAAGAGAAATCTGCAGTTGAAATCGTTAGATAATAATCAAATGAAAAAAACGGTAGTTAATATTTTTTTGCAAATTTTTTTAAATCTCTGACTGAGATTCCATAAAAAAGTGCAGCTTCAGCAAAAAAAATTCAAGTCAATATTTTTTTCCACATGAAGCAGCTGATTTTAGGTGACCTTATCAAAATATTTTAGACTTTCTTTTTCGAGTCCATGCCGATTTTCTCTTTTGGTAACGGGCAAACGAGAGTGGTCACAACCGAGCAACTTCCGCTCAAGACATCATTGAACGTACAACGTTTTACAGCGATGCTGTCAGGCCAGATCTTCTCCACGTGCGTTTCGGAACAAGCAGAGGAGTTTGGCGCAAAAGTCACTGCGGCAGTGGCAATTTACAACGCGGTTGTTGTGAGGATTGTGAAAGCGATTCACAGTCGCCGTCTTTGTTTTTGGGTACGTCGACGTCGTCCACCGAAGCTTCCAACAACGACGGCACGTGGCGTCCACGTGTCTAGGCAGCAGGAAAAAATTGCCAACACCTCGAGGGCAAAGGCGTTGTTTGTGCTGGGTGCGACGATCTGCATCCGGAGGTCAGTGTTCTGGACCACAGCTTCTCCTGCCTTCTGCGGTGTCTTACGAACAATCCGATCAGAAAAGGCAACAAAAATCTTTTTAGGGGTGAGTGGCATCATAAAAAAGATTTTTCTTTTGCACAATTTGGGAAATTTGAACAAGCCAAAATGTTTGATGATCTACTTACATGGAAGGTCATTTTACTTTGCGGTTGGTAGTTACCAGAAAATCGGCCAGAACACTCTTTGCTGTACCAGAAAAAAAAAACTTGAAAATCTTAAAATTCCTAGTTTTTGGGAAAAGACGACTCAAAGTCAAAGAAAACGCTCGAAACCCAAGAAAATATGCCATTTAGAGCTTCAAGTTCTTATTGTTCAGAAACTAGTGAGTTTTGCCGGTTGAGACTTTTAGGATCTCCATCTGGTGCATCAAGAACCGTTCTGGCCAACTTTCCGGTTTGCCGAACGGCAAACTAAAATGACTCGTCGTTAGATGACGATTCTGAAAACCTCCACTTGCCCAATTATTCATTTTTTTCCAAAACTGTGAGCCTGTCAAAGCTGTCCACACTCCAAAAAACAGCGCTCTCATCATTAATCTCTTGTTAAAAAGCAAAAACAACTTTGCAAAAATGTACAAATAAATTTTTTTCTGTAGCATATTCAATTTTTTTTCATAAATTTCAACAATCTGCATTGAAAAACTCAGCTTTCTGAATTTTCAACTCTCCTTTCTTCAACAAAAAGATATTTTTTTAAACAAATTATAAAAAAAGCAGGATGTCAGCCTCGCCTAGAAAAATTACTCTTTTTAAAAATAAATATAGCAATTTTTTTGGAAATTTCTTTCTGTACAATTTTACACTCAGAAATCAGATCAAAAAAACTCGAAAAAAAAAAAAAAAGGAAAAAAATTCTTTATGATTGAAGCGATAAAAAGTTTGAAAGCTTGTGTAAATTTTTAACGACCGAAGGAAAAAAAGTCCCTTTAGTGTTAAGTTCAAAGTTCACTGTGGCTTTTTAATGATTCACTTCTGAAATTATATATAATGATCTTTCAGAGGTGCTACTTTTTAAGACTTTTTTTGAGATCTTCTGAAGTTTGCTCAACAGATCAAAGGCAAAAATAAATTCCGTGTAGTTTTAAAAATCACATATTCAGATCTGAGAATCTCCAACTGAGGAAATATCCACTTCGAGTGTTGGCGGATTTTCCACAAGAGAAAGAAACTTTTTCTAGAATAAATCGAAGAATGCTTCGAAATTCATGAATGATACTCTGTAAGAGCAATTTCGCGCGCTCGATGGACACAACTTTTAATTTCAAGACATGTCCCGCTCTCCATCAAACATGCCACTTATCTCTGAAAAGATCAAGAGGTAAATCGAGTGAGTGAGAAACTCGTTACGGAGAATCAAACCTTCTCAAAGACATTTTTCCTCGTTTAAAAATAGAAACGGTCTCTTAAAACCAAACTTTTTCCTTCAACCTTTTTGTATTTTGGAATCACAAAAAAACATAGATTCCACGGCACAGTACTCGAGATTGACTTTTAGATTAAGGTGTATTTTTTGATCATCTTTTCTGTTTTTTTGAATCTTCCCATGATAAGTTTTTAAAGTTACGTGCTCATTTCACTATTGAAAAGACTGCGGAAAAATCTCAACTAGTTTTTACGACAAATAAAAGTTTGCTCAATTCGAGAGCTGGCAGAACCAAGGACGGAAAAGCTTCGTCGCTGCCTTTTGCGAACAAGTCGGACCACTCTGTCGGCGACCCCCAGGGAATATTTGAGAAAAATGAGCCAACAGCTCACACACTCATATACGAGAAGCAGCAAGGCTCACAAACACCACCGGGTCGCCACGTTCATGTTGATTCCGAGGTTTGACCAGAGAAAAGACTCGTCGACGTGGCTGTCTCACTCTTCGCTTTCCGCCTCACTTTTTTCTCCCTTCTCTCTTTTCCGATCGTGAATCAACAAAATGCAAACACGGAGTTTTCTCAAAGACGAATCTTTATTTAATATTTCAAACAGTCCGCACTGGAGTTGCTTCAATATTATAATAATAACAAATAACGCGTTCATACCACGCAAGCAAGAGAACAATTGGAAAAGGACACCAGGAAAAAGCTGAAGGCATTGGGATTAAGAGAACCAATTACTAACAAGGACTTGCGTCCACGGAAAAGCGAAACATCAGTATCTTTAGAAAGCGTAAAGCGAGTTTTTTTTTGTTAACATATTGCTAAATTTCATCTTCCAGAGATTTTTTCTTTTTCAAAGCTATAGTATTCAGCTCGTTTCCAAAGCTATCCTACCATGTATACCCAATGGAGAATAACAAATGACACAATAAAAATTATGATTAGAATATCAGATGAACGTAATGGCTTTGAGGGTATCAGTAGTTTTGTTGTGACTGAGATTGTTGGTTTTTAAGGCAATGATTGATCAGACGCTGAGATTGATTGGCAAGAACGCACCGGAAGAATTGAGATCGAGGTAGGGATAAACGGAAGGCCGTGGGAAGCAGATAGGCAAGGCCGGAAGTAGGCCTTGGGCCATGAGATCAGAAATGGAAGGCCTCGGGGAATGGGAAGGCTTTGAGGAAGGAGAATATTCAAGGAACACCGGAGATTCTCTGGCAGAAGCCATACTGGAAGCTTGGCTTTCAGGTCGGGATGCTACGACTGGGCTGCTCGATTGTTCTTCTTCCCGTAGTCGTTCTAGTTCTGCTAGCAATTGAGCATGTTTTTCTTCGGCCGCTGCTTTTTCACCTCGAAGAAGTTCATTTTCATCGTCCAGTTCCTGAAAAAATCAATTTTTGAATTTTCCAGCACTGATCTAGAAAGTAATCTTTTTCAAAGCGGGTACTATAGATCTTATCGACTTCAACCCTTTTCTCTCAAGACTGATTCACAATTTGTCAAAGTATTTGCGAGAAGAGATCATACGATAACACGGTCGTTTCCAAAAAGAACAACTGTAAGCGTAGTCACAAGATGCACAAAGCATGGTGACACGTGAATAGGCGACTTTGCTACTGCGGAACCGGTCGTAAACACCGCACCTTGATGTGATCGCGGGCACGAGTGAGCAACGCCAGCGTCGTATTCCGACACGCGTCGGCTAGGCAAGGAACAATGGTTTTGAGTTTCTCCAGGCAGCCGCGGAGGTTTGCTCGACGTGTCTTCTCGAGCTCGTTGTGTGCCGTTCTGCAAAAAAAGACGTCAGTCAGTCAGTTCGGCAGATGACTCAGAATGAGGGCGAAGTACAGTATGCTTGTCGCCACCTTCGAAGAAAACAACGAACCGGCTGTTTTTCGAGTTTTTTCTAGAAGGTGGTGTGGTACAGTACGGCTCAGATGACGTTGAGGCGTTGCAGCTTCTCCGATCGACTTTCAACTTGCCGAGCAGTTCCCGAAGTTCCATTTGTTCTGCAATTCAGTTCTTGATACGGTATCAAGAGAATGTTTTCCATCAAAAATCTTTTCAATCAACATGAAAAAAATTTTTTTCGGAAGCAAAAATTACTTTTATTTATCTACTAGCCTTTCTGAAAGTAAATTATAGCTCAAATTTTTTTCGCAATTTTTTTCAGGTTTCAGAGTCTCAGAGAAGTTCGCAAGGAGTGACGACACTGATGTTGAAAGCAGTCAAAGAAGGTCAAGGCGGCAACGTCTTCGAAGACATACCGTTCGGAAAGTCCTGCAGAGTCGTGGATGGCATAGTACCAGATATTGGAACATTAAGTTGCGGCAATTTAGACTCAAGAATTCTAGCAGCGGTCAGCAAAGTTCCGATGCTGAGTTGAGGATCCATTTGGTGGTGCAAGAAGGTACGAGATGCTAGTGGGTAGCGTTGCGTCCAGACTGACGGAAGGCGGGCACAGCGCGACACCAGAGAACGAAGGAGCGCCCCCTCTCTAGTCGGTCCGTCGACGCACGTGCTTCTCGCATGTCTCTTCAGATAACACACCCAGTTCGGCGCTGGAGGCTATACGCCACGAGGCGAGGCATGCTCTCACCCAAACATCAACAAAAGGAAAGCCTTCTCTCCAAAGCCACCCAGTACTTGGTGCCTAACTCCAAAGCTTCATGACCTCTCTGGTCATTCAGGACGTTCCCAAATAGAGAAACTGGGAAAGAATTAATAAACCATTTGAAATAATATTTTTAAGCTTGGATTACACTTTGAAATAACCATAAATTTACGAGTAGGAAAAATTTTTGTATTAAATTCAAGTTCTAACACAACTTTCCTAAACTTTTTTCAGGTTTGAAGGAAATTGTATTCAAAAATACAACTCTTTTTCTGAGAAACGGCTATCTTGTCTAAAAAAGTTTTTTACGGAAAGCATAAAATCAAAAAATCAAAATTTTCAAACCAAATGGAAACGTTTCTTTGTTCTCACAACATTAAAAAAAAAAACTTGCAAACAGAATAATTTTTTCGAAATGAAACCCTTCCAAATAGAAAACTCAACTTGACAAGATTTTTTCGTGCTGCAACCTCATTAGGATTGAATTGATCATTAAGGTGAAAAAAAAGAAGAGAAAACAAATCATTGGTTCCCGGTAGCCGCTAATGAATGCACGCACGTAACAAAGGCTAGAGCTCTGGTCGAGGTCCTCCCTAGGCGTTCAAACTACACACACTTTATGGCGGACTACGGTAGGGGTCAGAGAACCTCTTTCTCTCCAGTTCTTCAACTTGTAAAACTCGACAGTTCAAACAAAGACTTTCTGTGATTAGAAGCTGATGCAATCCTTTTTCCAAAAGTGTTTTCTTCGTTCAGGTCCATTATGACTTACTGTAGTCTGAACTCCGAAAAAAGCAAAAATTGTTCCGGAACGGTTTTTTCGCTGTCTACCGGGTGAACTACTTCCAATCATCTATAATTTGAGGCAATTCATGGTACGGTTTTGGTTATGCGTGCACTCAGCACGTGGATTCTATGTGAACGACGTGTTTTCGGCGCGAATCAACGCCTCGTGACCTCCAACGGTCGTTTTCTCTCGTCTTTTGGCATTTCCCCGCTGCGATATCACGTGGAGTTAGCAATACTGATGCAATAAAGATATTTTGCTGAAGAAATCACAACGGTTTCGGTAATGGTTAGTCTGCACGAGGGTGGTGGTCTTTCGGAGTGTGGCCGCCAATTTGTAGGTGTTTTTCCGAGTCGTGTCAGGAAGTGGCACCTAAATTTCTAATAAACTTTGGCGCTGAAGCAAGCCTGCAATATCGAATTTGTTTCAAGTTTTCAAGGTGAAAGGAGCACGGAGAGCCGACCAAGGAGCATTCATTTGAAATTCAACTAATAGGAAAGTTTTGTAGTCTGATCACAGCTGTCCGAGCCACTTCAAAACAGATTTAGTCTCCCACTTGTCTAATCCGCCGTTCGAAGCGAAGATTAGCCGCATATTTCTTAGAGTGGGAGAAGATCAAAACGTTCAATTCTTCTGCCTTCTTATTCTTTTTTTTGCAAAATATAAGAAGGCGGAAGAATTGAACGGACTTCACCCTGCCCTTGTAATCCTGCAAAAGTCCTTTGTTTTTTCAACCAAAGATACCGAGTTTTCGCGACCTTTTGCGTTACACAAAGTACATATTTTGGAATTTCGCGTGACTTTTCAATGTCCTTAGGATGTCTACCAAAACACGCTTTTTCAAAAAAAAAAACACAGTTTGTTCTGCAAACTGTCCTTTTTTGTTGTGTGCTTTTTCAAGAGGAAACGTGCTTTGAAGGCAATTTGACCGACGTAACACTTTATCGCGTTTGAGTCTCGATAACAATACGGCGTGTGGCCTGGGGGATCCTTTCGGAGACTTCGTCCGACAAGAAAAATTTCTGTCTTCTGTCACGCGATGCTTGGCCCTCTCGCAACAAACGCAGAAATGGGACTGGAAGTGGTGAGAACAGTCTTTTGTGTGGTTTCCATCGAGAGGGCTGACAATGTCACAAGTTCGGAAATTGAAAACTGGGAAGAAATAGTAGAATCAGTACTCGTTCTCATGTTGGAATTAGAAGCTTTCAAAATCTGTTCAAAAGTTGCATTTTTTCCGGAATGAAAACTTTCACCGCTTATTAGGGAGTTTTTAGAAAACTGAACAGACCTTTCTTGAAATACTCTTCAAAAAACTGCCTGGAAAAAATCTTAATTCTCAAATTACCGCTTCAATTCATATTTAAAAAAAGAATGAATAAAATTTTGTTTATATCAAAAAGCGTCGTTAGGCGTCAAATTGAAAAAGTTTGTATCAATTTGTTTTTGGAAATTCCCGCAGAGATGATTCACAAATTCTTCCCTCTCTATGTTTTTGCAAACTACGGCCAGCAGGTTGAAACCGCGTCTTTCACTTTCATCGAGGACGCAAAAATCATGGCTACCGTATCTCGTCCGCCTGAGAAACTCCAGACCAAAACAGAAAGACCGCCCCATTGAACGAATCTCCACATCGTCACAAACAGTATGGCGTGTTCAGAGCTTTTACAAGATACGACCAAACTGTCTCATAAAGCATTGGACAGCAATCAACTGATAACTCGTCCTAATTTCAGTGACCAGGCCGATCTTCTGATATTTGCAAAGAGCGCTGCAAGAGGAGGGGTATTCCCACGCTATTATCGTGAATAAATAGACGAGAGAGAGTGGCCGACGGCGCGCGGTTTTTCAATCGAACGACGCTCCAGCCGCCACGTGCTATTAATACGATCGGCGTTGCGGAGATCGGCGGAAGATATTTGCAGTTGTTTGTAGGTGCGCGAGGAACCGCGTGTGTTTGTGACGTGTGTCGGACCCGATCCTGTTCCACTCTCCTTTTTGCACACGCGCCACCCTTGGCCTGAACACGTTAGAACTGTGTACAGTTACTACTTGTTGGGACTTTTCAGTGCTTTGGTTTCGAAATTAGTTACAAAAACCACAGATATCAGTCTTGTATCATTAAGAAAAGATAATGTAACGTATCCTTCTGTAGAACTTCAGTACCAGACTTGAATGAATCGGTTGACGTGATAAACTTGCTACAATTTTTTACCATAAGAAAAACTAAAAAACATCTCAGGAGATCGGAGCGCAGACATCTAGAGATAAGGCTCTGATTGGCTCCACCTAATTTTGTCTACAGTCTGCTTTTTTACTCTCGCTTTTACAGAGGGCTGAAGGATAATAGGGAAGGAAAACGGAAGTTTTCAAAAAGTCATAGAGATGATCTCGGTGTCTAAATAAAAATAAATACTTGAAACTATCCTTTGATGCAGAAATTGTTTCGTCATTGTGTTCATCTACCAACCTTCAACAACTAAGAAAAAGAACGAATATCTGAAAAAAATGCTTGGTTGAAACAGGAAAATGAATCAGGCGCCAAAAGAGCGATTATTTTTCATAACATTTTTTTTTTCTATTTTTAATCCGAGCAGAAGAAATAAATTCATTTTTTTTTTGATATTTAGTGAAAATTGATTATGGTGAGAGGCTTGAATTCAGCGAATTCGAATTTCTAAGAAACACTGGAAAAATTCGATATGTAGCAGTAACTTTTGCAAGTTTTTTAGGAAGCAGCCTACGCTTCTCCATTTCTGCTGATCAAGATTGAAGTGAAATCCAGGAAGTTTCAGACTGTTTCTCAAAGTTTCCAAGAAAACAATTATGAGAGACAGTCTGCACCTGGGTTGCCAAGTCACGAGACTGATCGCAAAAAAAGACCTTTAAAGGAATTTTATCTTGCATCAGGCACATGACTAGGCAATAGTTATCATCACGATCTCGCGTGTTCAAGCACGACGTGTTTGCAGCGTGCATGTACGAAGACACCCGCGGAACGACCGCCGGACTTTGTCCTGGGCCGCGTCGGTTGCACGTGCGTCGCGACACGTCATAAAGGCGATCCCCTGCGGCCGTCTCGTTACACTACCGATTCTAATTCAGCGCAACTTTTAGTGCATTTGGAGGCGACCAACTGAAAGGAAAGAGAAACAGAAGTGACGCTCTATTCAGGTCGTCTGTAAAATTTGAAGAAGTAAAAATGTAACTTGACTTTTGATCGACAAAAGCTTTCAGTTTCTAAAAAGCTGAATTTGAAATGATTAAAATGAAAATTTACTTTCATATCATTCAGAAAAAACACTGATGAAATGATATTTGAGAAGATTGAGCTGATAAAAAAATAGTTTCTTTCTTGTTTTGATATCCGAAAAAAATATCTTCTTCCTTCTTTCACAAGGGAAATCATTTTACTTGTTGGTTGGGAACTTCCTGAAAAATCTCGCCTCAAAGTCAAAGAAACCTCTCAAAATCCGTTAAAATAGTCTATTTTGGGTTTTAGCCCTTTTTTCCTCGGAAACTAGGAAGTTGTGTAGGTTGAGAATTTCAAGTTTTTTTCTAGTACAACGAAGAATTTTTTTGCCCAAGTCTCAGAAAAATTCCCAACCGCAAAGTAAAATGACCCCCTCATGTCAATGAACTTTATTTTTTTCAACAAAAAATTTGCAAAAAATGAAAAAAACTGGTCAAAATCATCTTCGTATCATCTCTCACTTGCAAAAACTGACATTATCGATTTCAAAAGAAAATTAACAATTTCCTTTTTCTACGACTGACTAACCTAATACGTGTTTTGTTCCAGTCTTCTATAAATTTTCATTCAAGTTATCATATTTTGGCGGCAATGGCGAAAAACAAAATTGTCTTTGAAAACGATGTTTTTTGCTTTCTTCTTCGAAAACTCGATTTGCAGTCAGCAACAAGCTTGCGGAAGATCGTTGTGAATGGAAGCAAACTTTGTCCCGACGCTGGTCCGTACGCACGTGCGCTGTAAAAAACAAAGAGAATCGCTAATTTTCCATTGTACCGCAAGTTTAATTTCCGGGCTAATTTCCTGATATTCAGAAGATTTTGCTCAGAAACTCATTTTCGAAACAAACCAGTTGATTCGAATTTGCAAAGAAAGATGAAAGACTTTAGAGGGACTCCATCGCGTGCTGACAATTTTTTTTTCTGGAACTACGGTAGCTTTTCTTAGGAGCAAAGCACAAAAGGAAAAAAAAGCGTCCGAATTCGGTTTCTTTTCTTTTTTCGTGGTGAGTGTGCAAGAGCGGAGCATTGTTGATGAAGGGCAAAAATCAACCAAAGCGAAGTGGGAACAAACGGAAGACTCTGAAATTCCAAAAAAAGGAGCATTGATGATGATTTTTTTTCGAAATTGAAAAAAATGTATATATGAATGGAATCTGTTTTTTTCTCAAGTTATTTGATTTTTTTATTGATCAATTCATCATTTATGTCAACATTGAGCACGTTTAAATCTGAAAAAAATATATCATATACTTTCTTTTTAAAACTTCCGTTTTTTCGTGTCAGAAGAAGTTGAAAATTTTGAAAAAGTTCCATCAGCTTGACAATTTCAAACTTTTTGTCGACTTCAAACTCCAGAGATCAACTCCTGAAACCATAGCCCAAGAAATCAAAAAATCCTTTTTTTTCCGTCCCGAGATACCATAATTAATGATTCTCTGACCGCCTTCTCTCCGTTTGCGACAGCCTTGCATACCAAAAAAGGCATCGAAATATCCGCACCACTCTGCCTTGATATTTGAGCCTTTCTAGGTCCAAAAAACGAGGTTTGAAAAAAATTGAGAGAAACGCTCGGAAAAGGATCGAGAGATGGCGAAGTCGGTTTTTTTTTTTGGGGGGTCGCTTGGTGCGTGTTGGTCGCTCTTTGGAACGACGTTGCACCCTCTAGGAAGCACCCTTTCGCTCTCTGGAACTCTGTGCTTCTGTTTATCGGAGCTGTCCACGTGCGGAGCATGAGAGTTGCCGCCTGGAACCCCAACTGAGAACAAAGCGAAGGTCGCTCCACCCGACCTTCACCAAAAAAAGCATTTTGTGCGTCAGGTTCTTGTATTGTGCAAAGTTTAACGAAGAAAAAAATCTTTCTCGAAACCAGAAAAGGTTCCCAAGCAAATAACATCAAGAATGCTGTTTAACATAATTTGTGGTAACGCCCGAATCGCAAAACATTAGCAAAAACCTGTTCTTAATAGATCTAAGCAACCTTTCAAAGAAAGAGAATACCTCTCCATTAAGGTTAAAATGGAATCATGAAAGTTTGAAGTTTGAAGAAATCAAAAATTCCATTCTACTCAATTTCACCGGCAAGAAATGGTTTAAAAAATGACAAAAAAGGGTTTTGGAAAGAAAATTCAAATTTTTCCCTACACACTTGGCTTTTTTGTTGTTATCAACAATGAAAATTGGCTGCTACAAAATTTTTCACTTTAAAAATTTTTCGCTCCGATAATTTTGCCGCAAATTAGCTGAGATTTTTTATGATTCTTGGTAACTTTTCACGTTTTTTTTATTTGATTAGCTTTCCAAATTAATCTAACTGGAAAGTTTTCTCTTTAAAAAATTAATTGATAACTTTGAAGTAAATCATTTCAGCTTGGGATCACTCATATGACTTTTTATTAAACGGACGATAATGAGCCTCTTAAAGTTCTGGCTTTCTGTAAAAGCCTGCCATTAGAATTTGAAATTCAGAAATTTCTTCAAGCCAGCATGAAGAAAGGCTTCAACAGCCCATATGTTGTGAAATTTTACGAGACCGTCGCTGAAATTCCTTTTTCCAAATTTTCTTGAGTTTCATCCAAGCGCTTGCACAGTTCAAATTTCCAGGATCCTGCAAGTTCAAATGGAAAAACTCGAATAATATCTAAGACAAGGACAAGTCGCAAACTGCAGCGTGACTGTTGTTTTTGTTATTGGGTCTAGCCTCTGTTTTCTCAGTTCCAACTATTTTCGACCAATCTTGCAACCAGTCGGGTCGTGCTTCGCGCCACTACACACCAGCACGGCACGTGTATGTTTGTGAGCGTATGCCGATTCCAAAGCGTTTTACTGCCTCTTTCTCCCGAAGAAAAAAAAAAACAAAGCGATAATTTTTTTATTTCAGAGGAAAGCTTCAGAGTCTTTGATTTTCTGGTGAAAAATATGGCGGTGTTTGTTGAGGAGAAAGTCAGACTGGCCTTGTTTGCCATCGCTTGCAAAGAGGATACGAGTACGAAGCTAAAGGAGAGAAGAATTAACGGGAATCTTTTTTCATCATCAAATAAAAAAAACATCGTCTCTTCATTGCCAAAGCTTTGCTGAAAAAAAGATTTTTTGATCTTGAGAGTTTCATTAATTAAGAGAAAAAGCTTTCAAATGGGATTGAAACTCGAGAAAAAGGTAGACGACAGCGCATGTATCCCTGATTATCGAAAGACTGAAAGAGATTTTATAAACCTAGAAATAATCACGGATTTGAAATTTGCTTCGGAATTGGAGTTTCTCAAATAATCGAATGAAGCTACAAATCCGCAAATTGAATCTCATTTCTCCTCTTCTCATGAAAAAACTTTGCAAAAACTCTAACACTACTCTTGACAAGATCGTCTCAATCTAAAAATCAGAATAGTATCACTGTTCTTAAAAGAAAATGTTTTTAACTTTTCCAGACTAATAAAACTTTTGTTTCATTGAACTCCATCCTGCTCCTGCACTCTGAAAACTCAAACAACTAGCGGAAAAACGCAACTTCGAAACCTCAACCCTGTTTTTATGGAGTTTGTTGAACAGCTATAATTATTAGAATTTCCGAAACAAATGTTTTGCACATTTTGCAAAACCACCAAAAACCTATGTGCATAGAACGTCCATTTTCTACACAAACAACTGGCTCGCGATTATTAATCAGAAACGTTTTCGGAAATTTCGAACTGATCAGGGATCAGAATATTTTTCTGCGGAACAGAGTCCAAATATTACCGGGATTGAAACTCTTTTTGAATAGTTTTTTTGAGTTCTGACTAGAGAAAAGTCTAAGAAGAGCATGGCAGATTTGGTCCAAACTTCCGTGGTAGTTAGTCCTAAGTAACAAAATTTTAAAAAAAACTGCTAAGCTCTATAGGGTATTGAGAAATAGCTTGTTGAAAAAGTACAGGAAAAGCTCAAACTCAAAAAAAGCTCAAAGAATGTTTTTCGGGTTTTTCATGAAAAAAGACGTTTTGGAGCTCGAAAAAACGAAGAAATTCAGTTTTTGAGCTTTTCCTGTACATTTTCGACAGGTTAATTTTCATAAGCCTATGGCGACTTCTTTTTGTTTTCGAATAATCATACCTACCCCAGAAACTTGGACCATATCTGCGATTTTCACCTCACACACTTTTTTTTGTGAAGATTGAAGTAATGTGATGTAAAACAGGGTGTGAATAAAACTATTTTTAATCATATGAAAAATTTGAAAGTTTATTATAGTTCAGCTTATTGAAATTCAAGATAATGGTGCCCTGGAAGCTTTAAAAATTTTGCAGATAGATCTTCCCTATGGCTAACTGTCGGAAATTTCAGTAGGTTTGTAGTGAAAAAAAAAATTGAAGACTTCTCAGTTATAAGTTTTCACAAAATCGAAAAAAATTTTCTTGAAAAATTGAAACCGTTCAAAAAACTGAACTCTTTATGCATTTTCAGGATGTTGAAAGACGAGTTCGACTGGAGAGAAGCTGGTCAGCAGCACCGGCTGTAAAGTGCAATGGGTCAGCGGCCTTTTGCCGCAGTTTTTCCACCAGCAGACGCCAGAACACCCTGCTACAGCTCTTTTTTCTTCCACTTTTATCTTAATTTTACTTATTTTTGATGTTATGATTGTCCGTTATCTCGCTCTTCCCAACATCTGAGATTGTTAAAGCTTATAAGTTTTAGGAAAATAAACTCACCGTTTTTCTGCCCAATCTGTCTAAGGTTGTAGAAGTACTTGTTAGAACTTGTTTTAAGCAATAAATGAATTTTAATATTTGGGTGATTCTGCGAGACGAAAAAGGAAAAAAGACATTTTATGATTATTTAACGGATACATGCCGAAGTTCAGAAGAGAATATTTCAGATATCATAATTTTTGTTTCACGTTTCATTTTGTACTCATTCCAAACGTTTTCCAAAATGTCAAATTTGAAACTAAGCGTTTTTTGAAAATGCCCAAAAAAGCTGTTTTAAAAATGTAAGGAAGGGAACAAAATTTTTTTGTTTCACACAATTTTTTTAAGTAAACTTTGATATCTCACAACTGAATATGAAAAACTATAAACAAATGTTCTTTAATCTTTTCAAAATCCATACCAACTGTATATATAAAGTTCAACGCGACTCGTCCTTGTGGCAGACATATGTATGGCAGCTGCTATTCAGATGTTCCTTTTTCTTTAAATTGTCGGCTGCTTATTTCTGTCTTCTTGGCTTCTTCTTTTTTATTGGATTTTTTTTCTTCAGCAGCCGCTTAATGTCAACGGAAGAGAAGAAAGGAGGAAAAGAGGATTCGATTAAAAAAGAGGATTCTGAAAAACGAGATAAAAAACTCGAAAAGGAGAGCAATGAAGCAGCTAATTTGAAGAAATGGTTATTTATAGGTAAGTCGGAGTTATTTATGGACTTTCGGGACATCGATTGATTTGAAAACTCAGGGGGAAATTGGGAAGCTTCTGCCTTCTACATAGCTTTCCAAAACCTTCTACTTATAAAAAAGCCCACCGGAAGCATTTCAGAAGCTTTCCAGCAGGCTTCTGAGAGGCTTCTGACAGGAATTTTCCATTTTAACTTTCCATAAACCTTCCAACCTCCTGCGGGTTACCTTCCCAACACCTTCACAAAATTTGCCTAAGAAATAACTTTTCAAATTTTCAAAGAACATACTTCAGGCTTGCCGACGACAGTAATTTTTGCTGTGCTTGTCCAATTACTTATCAACAAGTTTTACACAATTCCTTTGAACGCCAGAACGCTCAAAGCAACGTTTGCGATCGACATTGATGAAGTCAGAGAAAAAAAGATTCGAAAAATCTAAACCCAAAATTACAGGACACATTCGGAATCTACGACCCAGAAAAAATTTTTGAGCTTCGGAAAGCCCATCCTGATTCTATTCAGTTTGGTATCAAAGTTGCGCGTAACGCTTCAGAAGTGAGTTTTTTTCTTCAAATTACTTTTAAGGGTATCTACTGTAGGACTGGGGCGAGGATAGTGTGAGCGAGTTGGACTGGTATCAGTGGGAAATCGGAGACGCTCGAAATTTCGGAAAACAATTGTTTCAAGGTGATTTTCACACGAAATAACTAGGTTTTCCGATTTTTTTTACACTTAATTTCAAATTTTTTTGATATCTCATCACCGGAATAATTCACTCAGGAAATTACATTTAAAAAAACGCATTAACAATAATTAAACTGTTAAATTGATCAAAAATCCGACGAGTAAAAAAATAAAAAAACTTCAGGAAAAACCTTTCTTTTTGCAAATATCCTGAAAAAAATTTCAGCGTTGACGGGTTTTTTTCTAACTAGACAAAAAAATTAATTAACATCAAATTTTTTTGTTTTCAGGCAACCATGTCAGCGGAATCATACGTTGGGTTCGAAACGACGCTACTTGGAAAGTACAGCTTGAATTTTCCCACGAAAAAATCGTCCATGAACATTTAGAACACGCAGTCGTGATATATTTTCAAACCAAGGTAACCATTTTGAAGAATTTCATGCGAAACAAAGACTTTTGCAGAACGCTTCAGATTCATTTTATGAGAAGGAAGAAGTGTTGATTTGGAAGGGAGAAAACTCTGAAGATGGCAAGGTCAAAGCTGAAATCAAAGCAAACGGATCGTCTCGTCACCTTTTGAGAAGCGAGAACGGAAAACAAGAAGCGAAGTTCATTTTTGAGTCAAGTCTTGCCCTGGAATTGGTCTTCGCGGCAGAAGGCTCTGTGAGTTTTAAAGCCTTCTGACTTTGCTATCTTCTGTTTCAGACGTCAAATGAAAGCTTCACTGTTCTTTTTGAGAAGCAAGAAAAAGATTTCGACAAAAAGTTCCAAGCTGGTTATCTTCTGAGCAACCAGGTCAATCATAAAAAATCTCATGAAAACACTCACTTTCTTCTCAGAACCTTCCAACTTTCTACCAATCAATGGGAAAATCAGCCCTTGCAAATGTTCTGAACTCTCAATTTTATATCAAAGAAGTTACGGCAAGCAGTCAAAGTTCTTCTTCTTTCCGTTTGGATGTGAACTGGACCGGAGTATTATCATCCCGAGAAAACTTTTTATCATCTTTCGATGATCAAACTTTTCCTCTGCTGACTATTCTGAACTACGATGCTGAATTTGTTCAAGATGTGAGCCGAGTTACAGTTCACGAGAATAAAAAGAATTCATTTTCAGGCACTTTCATCATGGCTTCAGTTTAATAATAAACTCGATGAATCAGCCAACCGGATTCTTGAAAATCGAATTCCACTTTTTGAAAAACCGCAGACGCTACTGGTTTTCTATCTATTACATGCGATGAGCAAGGTAAAATATCCCACCTTTTTTGACGTTTAATTTAAATTTCAGAAGCCTGAATACAAAAACTTCCTGCTACAGCATCAACAAAGTTTTTGTGAAATGGCGCGGACAACCTTTGAGCAATCAGTTTCCTACGAGAAAAATCGCTTCACATGGAATTCCGGATATGGATTTGAGAATTCAACAAGTAGAAACACTTCGGTGAGTTTTTTGTTCAGAGTTTTCAAAAATTTATTTTTTTATTATTTCAGATAGCCTCGTTTGAACTACATTGCTTGCTTGAGATTGTAGCCAAATCCGTTGTTTCCATCGCTGATGATGCGAAAGTAACTGAGGAGTTCCGTCAAAAATTGGATGAGCTTCGGAATCAACGTGAAAAATATTGGGACAATGAAGAAAAATCTTTCACCGATCTTTTCTGGTCTCCATCGAAAAAGGTGGGTTTCTCACAAGGAAGGTGATTTCACTTTGAGCTTGAAATTCTAGATTTAGATTCCTTAAAATCGCTACGTGCCTGAGCCACTGGTTCTCGAGAAACATGAGTTAAAAGCTTAGCTTTTCGATCTTTAAAATTAATGGCCTTAAAAACTAGAAAAACTAGAAGCTGGGTCAGGTAGCGACTATGAGGGGCCTTCATCTGAACCTTCAGAAAGTGTTTGAGCGAACTAGTAAAAAATTCCAGAAAATTCCAAGAAATTTTCCATCAAATTCCAATATCTAACAGCATACCACAGAACTGTTTATAACTTTTTATCAGTATTAAAATTTACTGTTTCATTTTAAGGAATCTCACATCGCACCAGAAGACACCTATAGTAAATACCTGCCGTTGATTTTCAAAATGCTTCCACCTGATTCTACTCAACTGAAAATTATGCTGAACCGACTGGGACAAGACGAGGTTTACTTTCTGTAGCTACTTCATTACAAAATGTTTTCAGAACTGGACTGAAGTAGGTCTCAGAACCTCAGAAAAAGGAGCTCCTCTGGTCATCAACTACCTTTTATTAGGCGCCCTGAAACATTACGCGGGAGAATCCAGTCCAGTACAGTACACGTCTCACTTGCTTTATTCCCAACTTAAGAACAAGATTATTTCTTACGTGGCTAGAGAATTCAAAAGAACTCACATGTTTTTCGAATATTACGACGCCAATGGCGTCGGTTCTGGAACTAGAGCCCACAATTCTGCGTCCGTTATTCTCCTCGTTATGGCTGAAATCTACTATTGATTGGTATCTAGATGATTCAAAACTTGTTTTTTGCTTACGGGCATATTTTTCCTGCGTTCAGTTGTTATGAATGTTTTTTTCATGTCGATCATTCTCATAAATCATTTTTTTCCGAAAAAAAGATTATATTATTGATGAACGGCTGTGACCAAGATTGGAACTTCTTCGCGCCTTTCTTGAGAATTCTAAAGCTAGCGTGACATAAAAAAATTTATTTTTTTAGTAGTACAAATCTTGCGTTTTCTGAAATTGAAAAGCTAAAACTACAAATCTGTTTCTAACTAATTTTTTTAAGCGCCTATCTTGCAAAGAGAATTTATTTCAATACTGAAAAAAATTATTCTTGAGGTGATTGCTTGATAGTCCGAGTAATATAAACTGACAGTAAATTTTTGAGTGATTACTTTTTCCATAATAATACGATTACAAAAAGTTTAAGAAAAAAAGTCTGAAGCAAAAATATTGGAAAGAGGCAAAATGAGAATGAAACTTCAATTTTCCAATTATTTTACATGAGGAAGAACCGATGATAAATATTGGGGACATTGGAAAGAAAATGGGGAAAAGTGCAGTTAATATTGGCCACTTACAACACAAGTAGAATGATTGAAAGAGAAGAGCAAAATGATGAATTCTTCAAAAAAATGAAGAATTGTTGAATAAAAAAATGAATAAAAATTCAAAAAGAATTTTTGAAATATTATACTTTGCAAAAATTTAATTAAATATAAATCAAATTTCATCAAACAATAAATTTGAATTCAAAATGGACTCACAGAAAAAAAGACGATGGCAACTCCGAAAACCAGAAAGTTTTGATCTTGCTGACCTACAGTTGGCGGCGATTTCGTTTTGGCGGGCTCTCTCGGAAGGAACGGCCACAGGTCCTCGGCGGCCATCATTATTCCATCGTTCGCCTCCGTCGTCGGTCGTTTTTTCATTTCCCTTTTTTTCCTCCAGTCTCCTTTTTCTGTATTTTTGGTTTTTCAACAACATCTTACTGCTTCAATAATGTTTGAAAAGATATCCCTTGTTTCTTGATTCAAATACGCAATTACAGAATTAAAATGTTCTTTATTCGCTTTTAATCACTCAAATTTTTCAGAGATGGGGCACTTCTCGACGTATACAGTGAAACAACTAATAATAATGGGTCAAGCCTTGGTTCTCCTTACTGCGTTTTCATCCATCTACTGGCAGATTCCAGGTAAAAACACATATTTTCAGCGTTGTTTCAAAATTAAATCCAGGTTTATTTGGCGAGCAAGGATTGATGCCAGTCGCCGCTAAGATGAAATGTGGTGAGTTTTGTGCGCTCTGTGGACAAAACAACATGTTAACATCCTTGTTTACTTTTTTGATTTTTAAATGAGTAGAGACAGCTCTACTTGTAAAATTAGTTGGTTTTAAGATGGAATCTCAAATAAAGGCGAAAATATGTCACTTTTTTTAAACTTTTTTCAGTACCGAAAAAAAAGAAGCAAAGAGTTTTTTTTACTGTTTACTTTGTTTTTGCACTGATCGAATTTTTCCAAAGTTAATCTATCTCCAAAAACAGGAATGTCCAAAAAAAGAAGTTATATGGCCCTTTAATCGCTTTAAACTTTGCTTGTTTACTGTGTGTTTCGCTGGGCGCGCTGTTATCAAACGCCACATAGTGTCGAGTGTTTTCTTTTTGTTCCTTCGTCCTCATCGATTGCTAATTTCTTCGCAGTTTTTCAACTTGAATTATTCAATATTGTAGAATAAAAAAACGTATTTCTTATTTTTGACACTAATTTTGTATTTCAGAAAAAAAAAACAACGTCTTGAAATGTCCGCTGTCAGTTCTACAAGCGCTCAAAAGTTACTTCACTCTTTCTCCGTCGGTGGCTCTACAGTTGACGGCAATCTTCGGGATGATAATCTCGTCCCTGGTCGTCGTCTTCAAACCGCTCAGGAAGGCGCCGATCTTCTTCATTCTCTACTCTCTCTACCACACTATCTTTCTGGTGGGTTAAACATTATCATTTTCAGATTCAACTCAAGAAAATTGATTTCGAGCCAAGACGACGGATTTTCGAAAAATGGAAGATTAGATAAACATTCATAGTATGAGCATCATACTGTCAGAAATCCTTGTGAAAAGAGCTTTTTTATTAGATGTGGACTGATAAAATTAAAAACCCCAAAATATAATAATTTCAGGCCGGAGGAGAGTTTATGGCTCAAGAGTTTGATCTTCTACTCCTCGAATCGACAATGTACGTTGGAGCGCTAGCCAACATCTTTGACAGTCCCGCGGATATGGTTTCCTGCAACTTCGATTAGTCCCAAACAACCCTTTTTTATAGATCACATGCTTCTACGTACTCTATCTCGGGATCAAGTTGAGACTCCCTCTTGGAATCATGAGACTGGAAAGCGAGAACCTTGATTGGTGGAACTTGATAGGTTTTCGAAAAGGATTATAATGTCTTTTTCAAAATTAATTTTAGCTTTACCTCGCCTTTATGAACGCCAGATTCTGCCTACTCCTTTTAGCTACTACTTCAGCCACGTACCTGAGATCTTCAACAAGGTAAGAATCGAAAAAGGAATAGCGGACCAAAATAACTATTCAGGCCGCTTGCTGGGCCTCTTTCTACACGGATGTCTTCACAACGCCATTGTACCTTCTCCCCTGCGAAACGTTGCAAGTGTTCTTCTTCATGACCCAGGTTTTCTTGATCGTATAAGGTGTGAAATAAAAACTGAGATGCAGGTCACCGCGATCATCTACATGACTTTTTCTGGCAACTACGGATTCTACTACATGAACTTCGTCGTTCTGCTACTACCTCTTCTGCAGGGAATCTCCAGCTCAGGAAGCGGCGAAGTGAAGCTATCAGCTCTTTTGTATTTGTTCTGCGTCGTCACCGCCGTCCTGTACTTCCAAGTCGACATCGATTTCACGACCTTAACTATTCACAGTTATGGTGAGAGTTTTTCCCTTCATTCAGTACAAATAACTTTGAGTTCAGATCCCTCTCCTGAATCCCTTTACGATAGGATCAGTCTACTATCCAGTCAGACAGCTTTCGTCTGTTTCGTAAACATGCTGGTTAATGCTGGAACCGTTGTATACAAGTTTTCGAATTTTCCCAGCAAGGTTACTCATTTATTGTTTAAGAATGGTCCGTTCGGAGGATGGAGCTTTACGTCGACGTACGGTTATGAGCATCATGGTGGCTGCTTTATTTGGAGCAACCGTTTTCCGAATCGGATTTGTAAGTGGGACTCATCGAAACTTGAAAAAACCCCGATTTCAGGTGCCAAGCAGAGTTCAATCAGAGCTCGATAGATATCATCCCAAAATGCGGCAGATCCACGACAACGTCATGTATTTGTACAACTCGAGTAACGCGTATGGTGTCAATGAAACGTTCGTTATTAGTTAGTAGATTCAAGTTTAATGGAATTTTTACAGAATCAACATGCGAGGTCGCCCGGAAGTCATCATTGAAGGGGCAAACATGATGGGTGGGTCATGGGAAGAACTGCATTTCTTCGCCAAACCTGGAGACGTCTCAGTTGCTCCGCGATTCCTGAGTTATTTTCTGAGATTGAACTTTAATTAAAATGATTTTTCAGACCCTATCTGGCCTCGTCTGGATGCCCAAATGTGGTACGCGGCTGTGGGCAACTACAAGCAGAATCATTTCTTCCTGTCTTTAGTTTACCATTTGATGGAAGGAACTCCGGACGGTAAACTTTTTCCGAAGACAAGAGAGAAAGAAGATTTTTCAGTGCTGGCGTTGATGGGACATTATCCATTCGGTGCCAACAAAACCATGAACTTCGTCAGAGCCAAGCTCTACACTTACCGCTTCTCGAAGCCTACCGAGGAAGTGTGAGTAACACGGGTCGTTTTATCTTGAAGAAAAATTCCATCAACTCTAAGGAACAAATTTTTGTTTTTTTTAATGAAAAATTGAGAAGGAAAACTCATATAACGTTGTCAAATATCAAAATTAAGATGTACAAATGAGGCTGAGCAGATCCGAGTTTTTAATCTTCTCATGCCGTAAAAAATCTTCAAATTTCAAAGTCATCCCTAATTTTTTTGTTTCAGTGACTGGTGGACAAGAACCTACAAACGAGAGTACATGAAGATTATGAACAAGAGTTCCAAAACTCTCGGCGATTTTTTAAAAAGCAAGAACCTGCTCCTGGAAGATCCGCACGCATTCAAAAACGGCGCATTCGGCAAATTCCTGCAACGTCTTCACAAGACTGTCGTCTGGTTCGGACACCAAGAATTCGTGATTTTGATGTTGACGAGCGTCGTCTTGTTCCACAACTCTTGGCGACTCATGCTCTTCCGCGGACTTCTGATCGGTTAAAGTAACTCGTTTCTTCCACCTTGCCGATCTCTTCAATGCTTTATTTTTCCATTTTTCCATTTTATTATTTTGTTTCACCAAGTGCTTTTTTGTTATTGTGCTCTGCCATTTGTTGTCGGCTTATTTATTATTTGCTATTGTGTGTTGATATTATTGTTTTAAACATTGGAATAAACGGTTTGTGCCAAAATTGGTTATTTTGTTAATCGTGGTGATGATCCCAACGCTCATATTTTGTGGTTTTTTGTTAATAACAGTTATTCTGATAAAAAAAAACTTGAGCTTAGAAAAATGGAGCAAGACAAAACGAAACGAATTGGTAGATGGTATTTTGGAGGAGTCGCCGGTGCCATGGCCGCCTGCTGCACTCACCCGCTAGATCTCCTAAAGGCAAATTTTCCTTATCAAAAAAGTATAAAATTCTCACGTTTTAAGATTAGGAAATCTTTCAAAATGATAGTTTAGTGAATTGAATGGAACAAGAATAAAAGCTAAATATCAATTTTTTTTTTAGGTAAATAGTGGAATCAAAGTGTACAGAGCTTCTCATAAAATTGAACAAAAATGCAAAAGTAGATTCATCATAAAACGTTAGAACGAGAGATACGGAATGATGAAAAATCGATAATTTCCACTAAAAAAAATTGCCAAATAACTTAGCTTTCAGGTTGAAAAAAGTTGAAAAAGTGTAAATTAAATATTTATTCTAGAGTAATAAATAATCTCGGACACTTGAGGCATTTCTAGTGATTACTTCACAAGCTTCAGCCTGCTTAAATGATCTCAAAAAATGCTTAGAGACTCTCAAAGCACGTCCGGTTGCTTTTACCGATTTCCGAAATAAAGTTTTTTTTTCTACTACCGCGACCTTGTTCAATTTTTTTTTTGAAAATGAGAAATTCCTTTAAGAAACGATAAAAGTTAATAATTAAAGACCTTTGGAAGGTCAATCAGAATACAAAAAAAAAACTCAGAATTCTGATGGTTTCTATCAGAACTGTAACCTCTCTCATTAGAAGTAGCTGAAATTTTTCCTTATATCAGAGATGTAACCTCAAAACAAGCGGACATTTTTTTTGTTACAAATAAATTGAACATGACTGTTAAGGATTAAAAATTTCTCTACAGGTTCAACTGCAAACCCAACAAGCCGAGAAACTCTCAGTAGGGCAGCTGACCCTCAGGATCTACAAGAACAACGGCATTCTAGCCTTTTACAATGGGCTCTCAGCTTCAGTTTTACGACAGTTAACCTATTCGACAACCCGTTTCGGGATCTACGAGACTGTGAAAAAGCAGTTCCCGCAAGGCTCGATTGTACAAAGTTATTATTGACGGATAAGAAGTTCAGAGAAAGCAATGCCTTTTTATCAAAAGGCTCTTCTTGCTGGTTTTGCCGGAGCTGCAGGAGGTTTGGTCGGTACTCCCGCGGATTTGGTTAACGTCCGTATGCAGAATGACAGCAAGGTTTTTTTATAATTTCTTTTGATTTTTTTAATAAAGCAAGGATATTGGTTTTTGCAAAAGCATTATTTCAAATTCTGAAAATCAATAACCTTCACTGTAAAGCTTGCTATTCCTTACGATGAAAATACTATTAAAATTTTTTAGTTCCATCAGATTTTCAGTAATTTTACCCGCAATCTAAAAAAGCCTGTCACGCTTAAAGTAAAAAAACGGTCTGAGGAAATTTTTTTCAGCTGTTTCATTTTTTTCAAGCTACATTTTTTTCAAACTTGCAAACTTTAGTGGCCCCTATAGGGGTTATAGGAATTAGTGAAGTAGTCCCTATAGGAAACCCTACAAGGGCTCCCAAAGTTGCCTCTATAGGTACCACTCTGGAGTTCCTAAATTAACAAAAAAATCCAGAATTATTTGTTATACTCTCATTAAGGCTTTTTTATGGTTTCTGAGCCACTTCTTATTAAAAAAAACCAAGACAGAAAAATTCTACAGCTGCCAGCAGCTCAAAGAAGAAACTACAAACACGCCTTGGACGGCTTGTTGAGAATAACCCGCGAGGAAGGACTGATGAAAATGTTCAACGGTAATCGCGAAACTCGAAATTTCCTAATTTTCAATCATTTTCTCAAGGAGCGACGATGGCTACAAGCCGCGCTGTGTTGATGACAATCGGTCAACTTTCTTTTTATGATCAAATCAAGCAAATGCTTATTGAGAGTGGATTGGCGAAGGATAACCTGCAAACTCACTTCTTCAGCAGCTTCTGCGCAGTGAGTTTTTTTTTTCATGGAATAAACTCAGATTGCAATTTCATTGTTGATAAAAGTAGAAGAGTGCTTTTTAAATGATTTTTTTTGCTTTTTTTCATTTATAAAATCGTATTTAGTGAAAGAGCTTTTAAATAGTTTATTTGCTCTTTTTTTAAATTCTTAAAAAAATGCTGGAATGAAAAATTCATGAAACAATAACTGCAAATCGTAGAAGAGCTTCTCAAAAAAATCTGTCAAAAAATTGAAACCTATGAATTTTTTTCCTTTACTTCAGAAAAAAGACAACACCAAAAATAAGGAATAATTGTATCGTTTATTGAAATTATGTTCATTAAAATTAGAGCTTCATGGATATTTTTTCAGGCAAGTGTGGCAACAATGATGACCCAGCCCCTCGATGTGATGAAGACAAGAATGATGAACGCAGCCCCCGGAGAGTTCAAGGTTTTTTTGCTTCCAAAACTTCCAAACTTGAAAATCATCGTTTTTCAGGGTATCGGCGACTGTTTCCTGTACACTGCAAAACTGGGTCCGATGGGCTTTTTCAAGGGATTCATCCCCGCTTGGGTGCGACTCGCTCCTCACACCATCCTCACTTTCATCTTCTTCGAGCAGCTCCGCATGAACTTTGGCTACTTCAAATCTGATTGAACGAAGTGAAAATAGAGAATCTCTTGCCATGGTTGTTATTAGATAGTCTTAATTTCTGTGTTGAGTATTATTTCTGTATTAAAGATATGTTTATGAAATAAACGCATTTACTGTAAAAATACTGATTGAATAGCTACAAAAATTTATTTGCATCGTCATGAGAAAAAAATCGGCAATAAAGGGAACTTCTGAAAAATTTGGTAGAAATTGAAAGTTTTTTTGAAACGATGTCGTTTGAATCTAGTTCATTTTCAAGGATTTTTTTAATCTAATCAAGTTTTTAGAAACTGTGTAAAAAAAGCGAAGTTGGCGCAGTTCAAATTAAAAAAATTTACGTTTTCAGATCTAGGTATTTAAAAAGACTTTTTTTGAACTTTCTACTTTATTTTTTTATTAGAAAGCGAGAGAAAAAAAGAAAAAAAGACAGCTTTTCCATGAAATCTTATTATTAAAAAAACATTTCCGTTGCATGGAAAGTTAAAAAAATTAAAAACGTACCTCAAAAAAACTTTCTGTTTTCACTTAAGTGAACTTCTAGAGCAGTTGCGCCCCAGCGCACACTCAAGCACCTCATTATAACGCCTCATAGATTTTCACTTACTTTACCTCTTTTTTTCAAATTCTCCTTTTCCGTAACTGTTTAATTTAAATTAAAATTTGTTTTGGTAAAAATTAATAAAATAAGAGGTTTTAAATAATTTTTTTTGTCTTTTATCGTCGATACGAATGGCTAATTTATGATATTTCAGTAGAAATGGTGGACAAAAGTGTCCAACCGCCTGTGGAAAAAGAAAAGGCGTATTTCTGTGAGTTTTTCCAATGTTTTCAAATTTGAAATCACATTTCCAAGACTCTCGCTGAGGCGCGCGGGTACCACAATTTGAAACCAGAAGTTGCGGCGGCGGTTCAAGAAATGGTAAATTAACTATATCTATAAATTACTAAATATCAATATTTTCAGACAAGGAAGTTTATGCTGAATATTGCAAACTTTGCAAATAATTGGGCACAACATTGTCATCGGAAAAAAGTCATTCAAGAAGACGTTCAAGCGGCTTTGCGGGAGTTCAAACATATTTTGCCGGTATGTTTTTTTGTGTTTTTTTAAATTTAAGGTTGAAAAATGTGTAAAAACTTTTTTCATATGCCCAAATGCTTGAATAATTTTTTTACATAAGCATATGTATACAAAGCTTGCAAATAATAATGCTGACAGGAGAAGTTATTTTATTTTGCGGTAGGAAATTTTCGAAATTTTGCCAGAACATTTTTTGGTGTACCACAAGATCCTGGAAGTCTCAACTTGCACAGCTTCCTAGTTTTCCAGAAATAAGAGCCAGAACTCTCAAAACAGCCTTTTTTATAAGTTTTGAGGGTCTTCTGTAAATTTGAGGCGACTTTTCCCAAAACCAAAGAAGGTGAACAGGTTGGGGCTTTTAAAATATTTTTCTGGTACGTCAAAGAGCATTCTGGCCAATTTTTGAGAACAGCAAAGTAAAATGACCTTCCTTGTAAGGTACCGAACCAAACGCATTTTTGAGTTGCATTCATTTTACAAATCTTCACAAATCCGCTTTTCAGCCCCTCTTCTTCACGAAGCGATTTACTAATTTTCAACCTGCAAAAGGTTATGGCCCTGGTGTTTATACACATGTCAATCGCGAAATCGACGTTTCGGAGCTCTGTCATCAGCCGACTCAGAAAATCCCTATACAACTTCGTATTAAGAGTAGTTCTGATAAGCACAGATTTTTAATTAGTTCAAATTTTAGGTTATTTTTTGGTGATCAACGGCAAAATTGTTCCATCGCCTTACAATATCGCGCCCGCTCCAGAAGTTGAAGCTCCAGTCGAAGAAGAAAAACCGGAAGAGGAGAGGTAATATTGGTTTTCTGATTTTTTTTGAAACTTGTTTTTGCCATATTCTTTTCTGTTTCACATCATAAAAATATGGAGGTGCTTGAGTATAGCTTCACGGCTAGCTTGAGTCATTGAAATAAGGGTTCTGACTCGATAATGCACGAGATAGTTCTTGGCTCGTGGACTGGCCACGCCCCTTACTAAAGCTAGCCTTGAAAAAGCTATATATTTTGACCTGAAATCTCTTATCACATTTAATCCTTCAAAGAACTTTTAATGTCACTTCTCAATATTTTCAGCGAAGAACCAGCGGAACGACAACGCCCTCATATCTACACCATGTCGGCCAAAGAATTGTTTTCTGACTGTGTAAAAGTTGGACAGACGGAGCAGACTGTCGAAGTGCGGCCGACGATCCCAGAATCGCTAAGCGTGGTTAGTTGAACCCTTGATGTAATTTTCAAAAGGCAGTGTTTTAGGAGCAACAAGTCTTCCTAAAGGATATTATAACGACTTGTATGGGTCAGAATGACAATAAAAGACAAGAAGCTCTGCACGCTCTAGAGACTGACGCTGGTCTTCAGGTAAAAACGCTTTGAATTCCTATGAAGTTTCAATTTTTTCAGGCTCTGCTGCCACCTTTATCCAGGGTGGTCTTCAATGCCGTAAGTTTTTTTCCAGTTTTTTTTATCGCAATAGAAAAAAAAAACTTGCAACTTATTTCCAATTTTCCTGAAACTTTCTGAAGCTGCGTTTTTTTCTGCAAACTGAAACTTCGTCAAAAGTGTCAAAAATAACAGTCATCACAACTCCAGAAAGGTTCAATTTTCATGAAAAAAAAAATAAGATCAAAGGGGCGCTTTTTTGTATGTGTGAAAAAACATCTGAACATTTTTAGAACTTTTTTTTTGCTGAATTTTGTTTTTCGGTAAGTTTTTTCCACAATTTGAAAAGCCATGAAACGACATGTAACATTTAAGCCTTAAGCCAAGACCTTCTGTAAGAACTTGATTAATTTTTGGAAAGTCTTACGCGTAATTAAAAAAATAGAGAAAAACCTAGTTATTACATAAAAATTATGAAATATTCGAAAGAAATCTTTTTTTGAGGCCATATTTCAATTCTATGGAAAGACTGCCTGAAAAGAACGTTTTCAGATTATGGCCAATATTGTTCAAAGATGCCTTTCTCTGACTATTTACGCAGTTCGCATGCTTAAGGCCATAAGTCTCAACAAAACAGTTGATTTGAGGACCATGGTCAGTTTTTTCCTCTTTTCCTTTAATTCTTCAGAAGTTTTTCAGTATCATGAAATTATTCCGGCTTTGATGAGCTGCATGTTGGGCAAAAATTTATGTTTGCGTCCAGAAACGGACAACCATTGGGCCTTGAGGGATTACGCCTCGAGAACTCTCATATCTATCCTCAAGTTTTTGCCCAGTAAAATATCTATTACAAAATATGTTTCAGAGATCAAACTAAAGAACATGGAGACAACTCGAGGCCGAGAATTTTCAAGTATGCCTACAACGTTTTCAGAGCGGAATCTTCAACCGCTCCAATGGTTTATGGAGCTGTGGCCGTTCTTTCGGAATATGTTCAACCTGTAGAGGTTTGAGAACATTTTAAGCAGTTTCATGTACGGTCGAAAAGCGCAGTTTTGATGTAGAGCCTCATATCAAATGAAAGCGAAAAATTAGAAAAAAATGAAATTTTCCCCATTTGAAAGGCGAGGTAGGTGGAGAAAAAAGCGGGACATGATACTTGGCACAAGTTCAATTATCGCTTTTTAAAATTATTTTTGCTGCAAAAATAATAGAATGGATACAAAAAAAAGCGGTGACCAAACTTTTTCTATAATCGGTGGAATTCATGCCGAGAACCGCGTACGCGCACGCTACGCGTCCCGGGCACTTCTCCGCCTCTCTCGCCAAATGCAATTTTCTTTTCACTTTCAATATTTCAGGTACCAGCGTTGATAACTTGCTTCAACGAGATGATTATCAAACATAAAGCGATAATGACGGAGAACCGGGAAGGCCCCGAGTTTAACGATTTGGCCGTTTCTGAGTCCTCGAGGCTAATTGCCATTCTCGCGGTGAGAAAATCCGCTATTTGTCCAATTATTGAGGTGATATCTCAGAAGCACGAGAGTTTCCTGCGTGAGAAAGACAGCGACGAACGTTCCATAGGAAGTCAATACAAATACGAAATGGATTAATATTTTTATATTAGGAATAGATTCTTTTTTCAGAGTTCTATTTTTCTATTTTCTATTATTTTGGTTGTGTTTCGATCAGATCTCGATTCGTACTGGTATTTTTTTAGTCTTTCACGTTTTTTTTCAACGGGTTCATCACTTTGACTTTGCAAGAAAATTACAATGCTCATCAAATTTTAGTCGTTTATCATTTTCAGGTCAACTTCAGAAATCTGGAATTTCTGTGAAATCTCATTTAGGGATGGTATTAGGGATATATTATTTATAAGCTTTGCTCATCTTATTTCAATCACATTTTCTGGATATGGGTTTTTTTTTGGCTCTGTGAGCTATTTCATCTTTCAATGTGGAAAACATCGGAAATGAGAAATGTGATATTGGTTTTCTTATATTGCCATGTAATGCATTCCTGGCACTTTCCTTCTGCTCAATTATTTTACTCTTTCATAGAATTCTTTTGGGAACTACTACTGACCATGTGTCATTCATATTAGTCTGTGGTTTATTTGTTCAATTGTTTCTCGACTTTGTGAATCGCCCTTTTTTTCTGGTCTGTGAAGAATAAATATATAAATTTTTTTCATTTTTTTCAGTTGGTTGCCAAAAAAATTACAGGTTTCGAGTTTGAAAAATGAAAAAAAGTTTAGTTGTATATCAAAGAGATAAAGTTTTTTTAAAAAAACCAAAAAAACGGAGAGATCGATTTTCAAGGGAGGTGATGAAGCACCTTTATTCATTTTGAAAATTTTGATAACGTTATGCTGTGTATACACTACATGAGTGAAAAAACATGAAAAAGGTAAGCCACAACCATTTTTCTCTGCGCAGAAGTCATGCTCCATCGAGAAAAGTCTAAGAAGCAGCATAAAACTCTTGGCTTTGATGTAGAGCCGAGAAAAAAAGTGACAAAGACGACGTTAGAGATGAGGAGGACCGAAATTGCTGCGAATCGTTAATGAGCACGTTCGGCAATTCATGACGGCCGCCTTTGGCTCTGGCGGGCACGATTTAATAGGCGAGCCTCTGGGGCTCTGCCTTTCCCTCGACACACACTCAATCCGGCTTGTGGACACGCGATTTCGGCATCTTTAATCCGTTTTCTGTGCGTCCCTTTCAGTCCTCCAGAATTTCCATCTCCGATATCTTTTGCTGCCTGTGAAGTTTTGTTCTATCTCTAGTTTGAAATGTAAAAAATCTGTTGGTTTTCGAACTTTTTGTTCTTTCCGATTCTTCTCATTCGTCTTCTGAAATCTTTTTAAGGAACCGAAAGTCTTCTTGAGAAACCAAAACAAAGGAAAAAAATATTTCGAAAATCAATGATTTTAATAATCCATTCTCCGCAGGCCTGGGACAAAAAATAAAGAAAAAAAAGTTGTATCATTCTTCTCTGACATTTTATAAGCCCAGGTGATGTTATCTCAATCAAACTTCAAAAAACTGTATTTCTGACTCCAATTTACACATTTTTTTGTGGTGTTATTGAGGTCACAAGTAGAATAAAAAATGAGATAATCTCCGCAACAAAAAAAGTTCAAAATCATACAATTTTAGGATTTTCAAAATGAAAAATGTTAAATCTTCAACGACATTTAAGCTTAATGAATTTATAGGTCATTTTTTTTTGATTTTTTGACTTTTCAATACTTTGTTAAAATTAATGAATAATAACTAGTAAACTCCATAGTAAAGTATCTGTGCGAACTCTTTTTTTCTCTTACAAAAATAACTTTTGAAGCTCTCAGAATTCTTTCGCATTGATTTTTCCTGTATAATGTCAGTTTTCATTCATTGTTTTTTTCAGATAATAATTCTATTTTTGTGATATGAATTTTGAATACTTTTCGCCTAGCTAAAAGGAGAATTTGTGAGCGTTATCCAATTTGACGCCTATATTTTCTCATTTCCTTATTTCCGTTTGCAAGTTTTGCCTCTTCACTCCATAGCTTTTCCCTTTTGCGCGTCGTTTTCAATATCCCAGTACCAGTTGAAGGACGAGGCTTTTTCGCGAAAACTAATAATTCGTCAACATAGAGAGTTTTGCAGTTTTTTCTCTCTTCCTTTGAAATCCTTTGTAGAGCAGGATAGAAATGAGTTTTTGATGTTTGAAATTAACTTTATAAAATTTGAAGAAAAAAACCTGCGAAATTCTGAACAAAAATTATTATTAACATATACATTTTAAGTTTTCGGGACACTCAAAAAATTGTTTGCAGAACCGAAAAACAAAACTGAACTTTTTTCTGAGATCATTAGTCCTTTTTGCAACGAATGCCTAACAAGATGCTTCTTTTTGCGTTAAGCGTTCGCATTGCGCCGCTTCGTCTCTCCTTTAGCCATTCATCCGATTTTAGACATTTGGATGCATTCTAACCGCCCAGACCTTCTTTCCATCGAGCCCTCGGCTTCCAAGCCCAGTTTGCTTTCCTCCTACTGGTCACTCAACGTCCAAGTCCAGGTTTGGGTACAACTCGGAAATGCATGGGCAACTTCATAGCCTTGACCATCACGGCAAATTTTGAGTTCAAAGTACATTTTCATATATCCCAGATTAGCCGGATTGTCACGCGCTTTCTGTATATCAATTTTCAACCAATTTTTACGGACCCAAGGATCAATGATTGAATTAAATTGACAATTTTCGATTTTTATATGAAAAAGACTTGATGCTTTTAATTCCCTGAAGCTTTAATTGACGAGTTCTCAAGTATTTTTAGAACAATGAGCGGCTAGACTTGGACGTTAAAGGAAGCTCGCAAATGTCTCTTCCCGAGGCGCACGTCGACGAACAACCAACTCAATTGCGGACGACGAGGAGTTTAACAGGTCTCTTTTTGAGTCAGAATAAAAAAACAGCTTTGAACTCAGTTTCATGAAAAATTCACAATAGCAAAAATTTGGAACTTATCAATGTAGCGATCGTTAAAAAAATGCACTAAAAACAGCTTTTTTTAAAAGCGAATTTTTTTGCTTTTAGTAAAGATTAGCAAACAGATTCGAAAAAAATTAGCATTCTTTGTAAATTTTGTTATTTAAAAAAAGACAATATGTGCTTTATGAACGGCTAAAGCGTATGGCGGATTTGAAATTTTGATTTCGGTCCATACGGAAACATCAACTTTTGTTAAAGATTTTTTTCTAAACTATGCGATAGAACATTTCTTTCTCAAGAAAAAAAGTTTTTATCAATTAATTGAGCTGCCTGAATAAATACAAAAAGATTGTCTGTAAAAAAACTTTAAAAAAATTTCAAAAGAGTCGCGGTCATGTTAGCCTCAACACTCCAGGCCAAACCTCGATTTAAACTTGAAATGTCGGATCCGGACCGCACTCTTCATTTGACAGTCTTGGGGCAGAGCCCCGCTGACCTAACAAGCGTCATTCTTTTTATACCCCCCTGTTGTTCTTCACCCGACTGGCCGCGGTTTTCGCCATCGGTTGACCGCGAAGGCCGGCGCCCTTTTCCCCGCTGAAAGTTGATCCTTTTCTCGACAGTTCATGTACAAATGCAGTATTGTTAAAATATTAAAAATGTAATAAGATATTATTTTTTTGAAAAAAATAGAACAAGTTCAAGTTCCTACAAAAAAATTAAAAGAGAAAGGAAACAAAGAGACCTCAAAGCCGCGCCTTTTTTCGAAAAACGGCTCAATTTTTCAAATAATTTCCTGGGGTTTTAACGGCCTTGCGCAGTTTTTTTGAAGTTTTTGTAAGTTAAAAGTCTTTTAATTATTTTTCTTGAAACCAAGGGAAGGGGTGTGGTCCGTTAAAACTTGAAAAAAATTTGAGTTCAGAAAAATCAAATAATCAGGTAGAGTTTGCTGTGGGGATTTCAAACATTTGCTTAAAAATCTCTTGAAATTCTTTCCTTTTTGAGAAATTTTTTTTATAGTTTTAAAAATTTAATGCTTTCTACTCACGCTACTATAGGTTATATAAACCAACAAAAAAAAATAAATTCGTAGGCTCTTGTAGACAGAACATATGAAACGATGAAAAAAACGGAAAGTAGTTCGAATTTAGGATTAGAAATTATTCAGAAACTGAACGGTCTGCAAACACCGTCAAAAAAAATTTCTGACCTACCTTTCAACGCTTTTTCTTTAATAACTAAAAAGATCCTTGAACTTTTGAGAAGATATTCAGAAGGCATTAGTCATCAAGAAATTTCAACCCTCTGAAAATTTTCACTGCCCATATGCTTTCAAAGGAAATTTTTTTCGGGGTTTCTAATCATTCTTTCGAGAGCCAGGTGTTTTTATAACCATGTGGAATGATTAAAAATTTTGCTCCAGAGACGTAAAGCGTTTTTTTCATTTTAAAAACGAATTTTTTTCGGAAAAATCTTTTCAAAAGACTAAAAAAACTTTTTCAAAATTACGCAGGGAAAAAAACTTCCAACTAAACTTTTTTTACATTTCAGACATTTCGGGCAATTGTGAACGAGAAGAAGACTTTGAGGAGCAGACAAAGACCCAACCTCCGCCTCAAACCAAAGACAATGCTTCTTGTCGTGTTGCGGACTGGCTCACCAAACTCAACGTTAGTAAATGAAGCCCAATTGAGCTTGAGTCAACTATGAGAGAACATTGAATCATTTGAATCAGCAAAAGATTGTTCCGAAAAGCTTGCTGGAAATGCTCAAAAAAGATGAGATGCATAGTTTTCTGAAGGACTTCAATACGTTATAAGCTCTCCAGCAAGTTTTTCTGAACGCAAAGTTAGAAAAACCTTTCTTCAAAATAAATTCCCTTCTCACGCTATGCCACAATGGTTGTCTCACTTTCTGAAAGTAGGTTGGTTTCCGTTTTTTCTTTTTTTTTTCCTCCCAATTTTAACAATTGATTCAGTAGCATGCAGGGTCACATTTCTTCATTGTTAATTTCAAAATCGAATACGGGAGACCGTTTGGAATCTTTTCATATCTCCAATAAAAAGCTATGTTATAAAAATATTTATTTTGAAACATTCTACATAAAGGAAAGACAATATAATATCTACATTTATGCAATACCAGCAAGAAATTATCCGTTAAGTTGTATACACTGTTAACAATCCGGAGATCAAATCCCATTGAAAGAATTTCAGTTGCAGAAAGCGATTGATAGTGGCATATTTTGAAGCTCAGTTCCAAAAATATCGACTAGAAAACGACGATTTCGTCGCGAGGCGTGAACATCAAGTCATCGTCAATCCTGTTGATCAGAGTGAAAGAAAGGAAAATTCCAATAGAGGAAAAGAAATGCCACATATCGTGGTTGTCGAAAAACTTGAGTACGAGGCAAGGCCTGTTGAGCTCCCGAGAGATTGAAGGCGTTTTCTGAAATCTTCGCTTCATATTTTTCATCACATGAATATAACTAACACTCCAGTCAGAACCAGCATTCAAGAAGAAATAACCAGCGATGAGCCAGCAAACGGCGGACAGCAGCAGGATGATGATAGCGCGGGGATGAATTCTTTCTCTGTTTGCTATCTGGAAAAAGTGAACCTTTGTTGTATAATAAAACTACAATCATACCTTCATTATAATGTAGTAAACCAGATAGAGGAACAAATTAGCGATGAAAGGAAGGAGCAGGAAAGAGGCAAAGTCTTTGGGGCGCAACCAGAGGCCATATGCAATGCTGAAACAGGAAAGTGTTTGTATTTTCTAACTAATAACTTACAAGAAGAGGTTGATGACGTTGGCAAGAAACAGACACAGAAATCTCCCCTGGAATATTCTCTGAATTTCGCGGACAAAATGATCAATTACCGCATGCGTCGGACGGATGCAAGAGCATCTTCTTGAAGATAAGTAGGCATATTTGATGCTATTCCATAATTCATGAAATTTTATCCGCCAAACGCCCTGAAAAGAGAGATATTTTTGGAGAAATAGGAAAGAAACCTTGAAATAAAATTCGGCAGTGACGGAAATCATCATAACCACGTAGACAAGGGAAAAAGCCGCCCAAAAAATCAAGTTGTGCATGTACTAAAACAAGGAATGGGGAATATTTTTGAAGTTCTCGTACCACGCCGCACATGGCAATGAGTATGAACAGAGCGACGACGGCAAAAGCGACGTGGGCGTTTGCATTTATATCAGGATGCCGTAGTTGATAGAGCTTCAGCATTCCGAGCATACCAATGACATACATAAAAGAGGTGTCTGAAAAGGTTTTTCTTTTCTAAATAATTTTTTCTGCGCTTGAAGCTGCCAAAAGAATCTTCATAAAACTCACCAAACTGATAATTGCTACCAGACGGGCAAATGTGATAACTGGCGGACAGAACTCCTTCTAGAATCACGGCAAAACTGAGGGCGTTCATGACTCCTCCGTGCTGGGGAAGACCAAAAACCTGAAGTAATACCATAGTTCTCTTACAAAAAATAATGTTACCGTTTCAAGTTCTTCCGCTTTGGCTGCCATTCTCTGGTAGCGAACTTCTTTTTCCTTATTCATTATCACCAGCAAAAGACCCAGCAAAATATAACCCATGTTGCTGCAAAATGAAAGAATAAGTTTTATAGGTTCAAAATTTTGAATACCTGATTATATTATTGAAGGCGAAAAAAACCCAAAGAAAGGTTTCGCACATCGAAAGTTGTAGTAGCACAAATCAAGGTCGCCAGAAAGGCGCACCGTATTTTGCCAAGTCAAAACAAGTTGAACAACTGGAAGACCGTAAAACAAGCCTACGGTAGCTAAGGAGCTGCAAAATCAAAACATAGATGCCAGAATAATCATTCTGAACTCACACAAGATAGACTTTATATTTCTTCTCTCTTTGTTTCCACGTCTTCAAAGAAAGGTCTGCCACGACCAAATTTCTCTAAAAATCAACTTTTACAAGAGTTTTCGTGTTGCAAAAGTACTTTTGCTCGCCGGACCAGTTTTTCCTGCGAATCTAGCAAAACGTCGTAGCTGCTGATGGAATCGTCATCCCGCATGATTTCCTCTTCTATTTGAATTCTTTGAGTTGCCGTACGATCTGTTAACTTATTTAAATGATATAACAAGGACAAAAGAACATACGATCCAAGAAAGAGTGATGCTGCTCCATAAATTTCATCTCCATTCGATAATCCGCTATCATGTAGGCTATGGCAAAGAAGTAAATCACAGCTATCACGGAAGACGCAGTAACTAACGGGATCACGTAATCACCATCTTAAAAACTTGAAGTTCCAACCGAAATACAAAACCTCAAACTAACTATTGGCCCATTCGACAGTGATGTTCATATTCTTCATGATTATTGGACTCCTAGTTGGCTCTAAAAATAAGAAAAGTAAATTTTAAAATTTGGCTCAATTTACTTTTCGGTACGATATCAGCCATTTCCGAACAGTAATTGTTATTCGGGTTGACCACGAAAATGACGTAAAACTGCGGCATATTTTTCCTCTGGAAAACTTAATTCTTAAAAAAAAGTCGAGAAAACAAGAAACCTCAACGGTGATCGTTGCAGAAGTGGACATTGTTTGATGCATCCCTCCAGAAATTACATTATTAGTCAGATCAAATACCGGACACTAAAAAGAGTGCTTTAAAAACTTTCAATAGAAAGAAAATTTACTCCGATTGGTTGTATGGAGACTGTCGTACATGCGTGAGAATCTGAATCCACATGGACGAAGACTGAATCAACGTCCTCCGGAATGTCGTACTGCAAGTAAACCGGCTGAGATGCGCTGGCGGTGACTTGATGGGGTATGCCAGTTCTGAAGAGAGAAATGAAAGATATAGCTATCAAAATGCACATACTTCAAATTGAAATCTTCCAGAAGCGTAGCTCGAAAGTTATACCTCACTTTTTTATAACTGCTGAACTCTACAGTCAACCTCTCCGGGTCCTGAAACAAAGTTTGCAACATTTCCCCCTTGAAAGCTCACTCTATTCGAAGAAAAAGGGCAAAGCGTCCTTCCAGCTACATTGTACTCGTACTTTTGAATTATTATCGGAACCTACAAAAGATTATCAAAATATCAGAAATATTACTCCAACAAAACCTGTAAGGACATGACGGCTTTCCGCTCTCGGAAAACGGCCAGGAGCGGAGAATCCAAATCGCTGTCATTGCTGCTTACAACAACTCTTGCCACGATATCCTAATGACATAAACTTTCAATATTGGAAACTCCCTAGAAAATTTACCGATTTTTCAACAGGAAACCGGAATATAGTGAGCGAAGAATCAGGTTCAGTTTGATAAGTGTAAAGCTTGTTCCATTCAGCTTCTATCACTTCCGAACCGCTTGAAATAGAAAAAGAATAGAGTAGAAGACTGAAAACAATTAGAAATCGCTGACGCATGGTAAAGCGAATTTAAAAACACGCGACACCCGCTGTTGACGCTTGGAAAACGTCAAATGCGCCCCATCGATAACTTAATCTTTCTGATCACATACCTGAACAAACTTTATAAAAATTAATTATTATAAAGTTTCAAAACAATTCTTTTATGAAATTCACCTGAAGTTCACTCGATTAAAGTATCCTAAAAACAAATAATTAGGGTTTCACGGTTTTGATCCTTTTTGCCTTTTTGAAAAAAATATTTGTTAGAAAAAAATACTATCCAAAAACCGTTCGTAAGATATCAGAAATGTTTTTTTCAGGAAAAACTCAGGCTTTTTCTGATCTTTCAAATTTTATAGGAAAAATGTTTTTTTCATATTTTTTTCTGATTCTTACACGAATTTTCCTACGAATTTGCTTAAAAAAACTCTCATTTAAAAATATTAATTTTTTTAAATTTTACGTAGAACACAGAATTAAGCCCTACAAGGAGGTCATTTTAAATATTGACTTGAAATTTTCTACAAGTTTGCTCGAACGATTTCTGAAGGTTTATATGACGATCCATCAGCGTTCGAATCCGCGCCAGTTTCTAGTTTTGAAGGTCGAAAAGTTAGGCCTAAACCGATTTTTCACAAATTTGAAAAGTTATATCTTAGAAACTAGAATTTTGCGCAGACACAGGTAATGACATTCATAAAATGTCTGAGCAAATTTGTTGGTTTTTCCAAAACGCAAAGTAAAATTACCTCCCTGGTCAGCTTATATTTTAAGTTTTACCTTGACTTTTTTCTTTCTCGGTAAGGTTGCGAGAGGTTTTTATGAAACTGACAAAAATGCTTCTGAGCTGTCACTAAGCTGAATTTCAAACTCAACTTGACCGCAAATTAAAACTTCAGCCTTGTCTTGAGTAAAAAACAGATTTTTTATTGTAATTTGTAATCTCGATCATTGAATGAAACGGCAAGATCAATTGAGTGGCATTTGTAAATCTTCCTGCTCCTTCCCATCCTGGAACTGTCGTCTCTTCAAACCTAAATATTGAAGGATAGAATGTTAAAAAATCGGACGACCTTTCTTTGTGTGTTTTATCCACTTTCTCTTATCGTATAATTCTCTTAAATTTTTAAAAGCAAAAGTTATTAAATTGAGGTAATTCCTAGAAGATTAAAAAATTCAAACACATTTGACTTGAAAAAACTCTCCCGCAATATCTCATGTTTCTCTGTCCTGAAGCATAAAAATTTTCAGATTTTAATTCCGTGGGAGTAAGCAATACGAAAAGCGTATCTTATGACTTTTGTTTCAAGCTGAGCTGCGGATGCGTAGGTTGGCGGGGGTTTAAACCAGAAAAAAACACGGGCATATTACAGCGTAGCGTTTCTGCAGTTTTTTGAAAAAAAACAAATTAGATCCATTCGAAAAATTAACAAAATTTATAGAAAATCATGTAAAATAAAATTTTCTTATTTCTGGAAACAGTTTTTAGCAGAACAACTTGATGATGCTACAGAAAAACGGGATTTTCGCTCATTTAAACAAAGCTCGCTTAATTGATAATTTTGAGAAAACAAGTTTGCACCAGCGCCCTGCATTACTTCAATGTTTCAAAATTTCTGCAAAGCTGCTTGCGTCAGATATCAATCTGGAGACATTAGTCTTTTTAAAAAAACTCAGAAAATATGAAATCAAACTACTAAAAAGGGTTTTTTTCGTTCAAACTCACTTCTAGAAAATTTCAAAAAATCTTTCACGTTTTGAGAAGATCGATAATGTTTGAGAACAATCCGAGATCGAAATTTTGTCTCTCAATCGATTTTCTGGCCGTTCTGTGCAAAACCTCAACATCTTTCTTCAAATTTGCAAGCTCTTCAAAACAGACCATCAAGACTTTATCCGAAAAAAAATGACAGAGTGGAGTGCCGGACCCATTCATTTATTACACACAGTGGCAAAAATGTGACAAATAAAGAAGACTAATAGAAAACATCGACCAATTTGGGATTGGCGTATTGGTTTGACAAGATGAAACAAGCAACGGTAGGGCAAGGAGGTGGGCGAAAAATCGGAGAGATGAGGTTTACTCTTCCTCTTCCTCCTCCTCCTCTTCCTCGACCTCGGCGTCATCTGGAATATTCATCTTGATTATTTTGAACAATGATTTTCTCACAAAAATGGAACAAATAGTTTGGGTTATAACTGACCAGGGTTCTCCGCCGGAGCTTCCTCTTCCTTTTCTTCCGGAGCAGCAACTGGCTCAGGCTCGCTGACTGGGGCGGCCTTCTCTTCCTCCTGCTTGGCGGCTCCCTTCTTGCTCCAGTCGGGCTTGTCGTCCTTCTTCTTCTGAAATTTGAGAAATGAGAAAACTCATAATGTATGTCGGAACTAACAACGTTGGTGATGGACTCCATAACGTCCTTTTTGACGTTCTTGAGGTTGGAACGGAAGTCGCCGCTCTTGCTTTCTCCGCTCTTCTTGAATTTGTTGTCGTACTTCGACACCTTCTTCAAGGAAGGCTTGACGCTGAAAATTTGATATTTAGTCAAGAACAATAAATAAAAAGCTTACAATTTTCCTCGAAGGTCGTTGACTTCGATGGTGAGGGAGTTGATCTCGGATTCAGTTCGAGAAACAACCGAGTTGATCTCGTACTTCTCTTCTTCCAGCTGGCAGACGCGGTTGAAGAGGTCGTTGTAGATCTTTTCAAGCTGACCTGGAATATCAAATCAAGTAATTTATGCATCGAAGGAGTAAAAAAAAGTTGAAATAGAATAGGATTAATGTCAAACCCTTGTCGTCGATGGAGTCGACGTTGGGAAGGGGAATGGTGCGCTCGGCAAGGACCTTCTGTCTTTCCTGTTCCTTCAGGAGTTGCTGTCTCTTCAGGTCTTCGGCGGCTTTCACCATAAGAAGCTTCTGAAAGTTCCAAAATGAAAACATTCCACTAGAGTATAACGAACTCGGAGCTTCTTCTTACGCTCGGGCGTGAGGAAACCCTTCTTGGAGTTCTTCTTCTGGCCGGCTTCCTCGAGACGCTTGCGGACCTCGGCCTTCTTGCGCTCGCGCTCCTCAGCTTTGCGCTGCGCATCCTAAATCCGTTTATTCTTTAATTTGTACTTTTTTATTGAAGGTGCTCACATCTCCGGCGTCGTCGCTCATCTGAAAATGAAAAATTGAATATGAGCATAATGATTTTCACGTGTTTAAAGAGCACACGAGCAAAAGAAAATCCAAAAAACGGTAGATACATTATACGTTTGCGAATTTGTGGAACAAAAATTGAAAAGCAATAAAATGATAAGAGTTCTCAAGAAATGCAGGAACAAGATTTTTCTCACTATTAACCATGAAAGAACTTTGAAAGCTTAACTTCAGCTACCTGACAAGCTCAAAAAATTGATAGCGGGGCCAAAACTGATTCAGATATAACTTAGAACTGTCTTGACGAAATGAAACGATTTCTCAGGCACTAGGCTACCATCTGAACAGTTTCAAGTAGTCAAGGAAGAAGAAAGGACAGCGAATGAGAAGGAAGGAGAAATGAAAGCCCTGAGGCGAGTGGCACCGCTGCCGCTCGGCCAAGCTGACAGACTATGAGATCGGACCTCCGCCCAGGCCCTCGGCCGGCTAAAGATAACTGCATCAGTGTAATGCGTGCCTACCAATCTGCGACGCGCCGCCTCGCCTGCGGTATGTTGTGCCGTGGAGACGGCAGACGAGCTCTCTTCGTTGTAAAACGCGAGAATGGCTTCTAGCCGGAACCGAACGCCTCGGAGTTTTGATCAATCGAATTGATTTTTGGATTGGATAGATCATGATTGGGGGATTTGAAGCGCGAGCTGATAACAATAACGGTTTTTGAAAAGGTTAAGACTTGTCATTTTGGCGATATATCGCCTACACGGGGCATTTATGAATTTCAAAGACTTACAAGCCATTTTGCGCCCAAAAAGCTTTTTATTTTCTTTTTTTTCAAAGGTTCTTGGTGCTTCTAAATGCCACAAAACGTTTTTTATATATAGAAACAAAAAAAAACATTTCTACTGAAATTTCGGATAACGCGAACTTCTTCGTATCATCAAAAACTGTTTAATTGATTTCATAACTATTTTCATTTTCTAAAGAGTATAAGTAAAACATACAAAAAACCCATAAACTCGAGGGTCAACTTTTTTTAAAAAAATTTTTCAAAAAGTTTCAATTTGAATCTCAGAATTACAAAAATTCTTCTTTTTTTCAACAATTCTAACTATCTTTAAAAAGCCGTTCATTTTAAAAATTTATTATTTGAAATTTATTTTTTTAAGCGGTTTTGATCAATGAAAATTGAAAAAGCAAATTTATGACTTAGTCTTTGTCATCACTTGTTTCATTCGAAATTCCTGGGTTTTTTATTCAAGAAAATGAATCTTGAGTTGTTTTTGTTTGGTTTTCAACAATAGCTCAGGATAATGAAAAAAAGTCTCCCCCTATAGAAATTATTCCGATTGAATATTATAGTTGAGAAAAATTTTTCAGATAATCCTAGATTTATGGGTTTTTTTGATTGAACTACTCACAGTAACAAATATATTTTTTTGATGGTTTTATCTTTTTGATGAAAATGCTTTAACTCTCAAGTTTTTCAACACAAACTTTTTTCTGATTACTAATTTTCATCAAACTCTTTGCCTTAAAGTGAGTCATAGTAGTGTTTCAACAGTTCGGTGTCAAGTTACTGCAAGAGACTAACGAACATCGAGCTTATGTCTTTGTGGTTTTTCAGGACGTTAGTTGAAAAGTCGACGGCGGGGGCAGCTGCGTGGGGTTACACTAGGTCTGAATTGCTGGAAGAAACAGAAAGCAGAAAAAAAAGAAGCCTCGATCATACACCGCTGCGAGGAGCAGCACGTTGTTTCCGCAGCTCACGTCTATCCAACCCCTCATACTTTTTTGTTCTGCTGGATATATCTAGACCGGGAAAAAAAGTTGTGATGTAATACGAGTTCATCTTGAGGTGAACTTTAACTTTTGAAAAAAAAGACTAGGGAAAACAATTTTTTCATTGAGCCTGTTGAAACCTCAGGCAAAATCGGAAAGGGTGGAGAAAGGCTTCATAGAAATGTCCTTTTTAAGGTGATGAAGGCTCCCTTTTTGCTGCCTTTTTGCGCAATTTTCTCACCCCGTACGAACCATTTTTGCTGCTTCTCCCTTTTTTCACCATTTCTTGAGCCTTTGAAATCCCAGAAAAATGGAAGGCTCAATACAGGGACTCTTTTTGCCACCTTTCTGCGGCCTTTTTTGAGCCTCTTTCTTTTAGCAGCCCTTATCCACCATTCCGACTTTGCCCGAGACCGGACGAAGAAAAAAGTTTTTCAACATATCAAAAGACAAAAATGAAAACTTTCGAACAGAAGTCAAGTTTGATCTCCCAAATAATGAGGCCTCAAGCTCCAGGTTTTTGCAAAGACTCTAATCAAATAAAGGATGGTTTTGTGAAGAAGTGGAAGTTCTCCTGATAATCTTTCAGATCTTTATTCACGGATATGCATATAAACCACAGCGTAAATCAACGCCTCAATAAAAAAAGAAAATATAAATAACTCTTACACGTGAGATGCTATGAAATACAAGGTCAAAAAATCAGTAAAAGAACTTTGACGTTGACAACATAAGGAAACCTAATATTTTCGCGTAGGAAGATGACACGTCGTTGTTAATAAAAACAGCAGCTGACACGTTCAAAAACTGGCAAAAGCGCGGCAATTGGCAAGCGTTGAAAGAAGAGTTGTATCGAATATCTTGACATGTGAAGTGCGTAATTTGAAAGCGTGGCTAGATATATTATTTTTCAGAAAGTTTCGGTTAGACTGTTTCTAGAGAGAAAGGATTATAAATAGGCAATGTCCTCGTCGCTGCTGACGTTCTTGTCGAAGAAAGAGTTGTCTTGTAAGTTTCTATATCCCGAACTGCGATGGACTGCGTTCGAGCTCGAAGATGACCTTTAAATAAATACTTCTTATTTCTCGACTCTTGTGTTGAAAGTGCATTTCAATCAAAAATGAAATTCGAAAAAAAGTTGTATGAAAGGACTTGGATTTTGCCTCTTTTGTCATGGTAATGACACGTTTGGGACTACCTAAAAAGTTCAAATTTTTTTCTTATCGCGCTTGGAATGGTTCGAAGCTTTACAGTCGCACTGCGATTAAGAAAAAGTTTCCAGCTTTTAATAAACGCAGAAGCTCAATAAAAATATTCACGATAAGCCTGAAAGCTTTTTACTCTCGGAAACAGGCTTCTGAGTTAATGTAAATAAAGTTTGAAACTCATATTCCTAACTTCAAAGCTCACCTGGATAAAACAGGAGAAGCATTAAAGTCAGGTCTGTCAAACAAAGTGTCGAAATTCAGTTTGGTCCTGTCAAGCGTATCCATCGATGAGTACCTCAATTTTTGGATTTTTTCTGGAGAGCGTCTGTTTTTTCAATTATTCAGATACGATTCTACTTCAAAGATAAAAAGGTTCATGCAGTTAAAACAGCATTTTTCCATTCATAAATCGAATAATCATCTTCTCTAGTTTTCCAGCTTTTTCTCAAAATCCAGAAGTTACTTTGTAGAGTTTGTTGGTAGCAAATGATCTTTTCCCAAAGGCTCCCGTGAAATGAACTGAACAGTGTTCGAAAAGCGAATGTAGCTGAAATCCGTGCAATTAGGTTTCAATGATCTTTGTGCTGAGTAACCGCTGTTTTGCGGCCTGACTGATGTCATTGGTGGTGGCTGATTTATCGATGCCACGCCGAACCTCGCAGAAGCTCGACATCTTGCTCAGCGACTTGCTACTGCTGTACTGCAAGGCCTGCAACTCGTTAAGCTCGTTTTTTTCTCCAATTCTCAGAGGCCCTCACCGCTACCAGCTGCGAGATGAAGGCTGATCTTTCTCTTGCGTTCATTTTGTTGAGTGGAAGTTCATCTAATGGAGTACTGTAAAGATCGGAATGGGGCAATGAACAGTGCGCTGTAAAAATCAATTAATTAGAAAAACATGTTCATCCAGGCCAACATGGAGCATTGTTGCTAGCGCTATCGACGATTGCTCGGATTTCCGCCGATTCGCTTCCGGGAGAGCTTGAAGAGTCACCTGACAGATTTTGTTCTCTTGATCCACCACCGTCGCAGGTTGATCTAAAGAGGAAAATGTAAAAGTCGGGAAACAGTTCACTTACTTGTAGTGATTATTTATTGAAAAAAGCGGTGATGTTTCACTACATGAAGTACTACGTGGTGCAACTTCATTCCTGCAAATAATAATATTAGAAAATTTGTAATAAATGCACTATTCAAAAAAATTGAGAAAACGCACGTTGCTTTGGTGCTGTGGTTGATTTTGGTAGAACTATTCGCAAAACCGTAAGGATCCTTTTTGCCGCATCGAAACATCCCAATAAAGTCTTTCATAGCTTCTCTGATCAATATTCATTCTATGAATGGTTTTGAGAAAAGTTTCAACAAACCTAAATTGAGCTCTCATTTCTTTGTTGAGAGAGAAATAAATGACAGGATTAATCATATGGGTGGTTGAGTAGAAATAACTATTGAATATCATAGCGGCCGTTGATTGAAACCAACGACTGTAGTAAGATATGTAGTAGGCGGTCATGTACCCGTAAAAGATCAGAGCAACTACCGTAATCTGAATAAGAAGTGTAAAAGGTCAATAAAAAACCACAGACCTGCAGAAGGATGCGTTGTTGTTGTCTATTGGCTCTTCTGGCTGCGATTTCGCGGACGTTGTTCGTACTCTGTTTGCTGCCCATTTTCATGGACATTTCCAGCAACATCGTGCTTGCCCTGTCAAGTCCATAGTGAAAGCAATGTGGAAAATGGAAACGTGCCCAAAGGATACGGTACAGTAAGCGTGAAGCGTTTCTAAGCCGGCTGGTGCCGAGAAAAAGAAAAGTTGGATCAATTTTTATCAAAAGTTATGAAAGATAAAAGAATGAAAAACAGTTTGCAAACGCTCATGCATCATTCCAGAAAAGAGGCTTCCATTCCGTCCCTTACTGTACCTCAGCTAATTTATAAACATGCATAAAGTTACTCCAGATATAAACTCATTCTAACACTATTCTAGATGGAGATGAAAGAGTTGATCGGAGCCTAAAACTTGATTTTTCCTGTTTCTTGATGATTCAACATCGATTCAAGGCAAAATAAAGATCTGGAATTATTTTGATGGAAAAAAACAGATTTTTGAAAAGTGCAAAAAAGCGAAAAAAAAAAAAATAAGAAAGGAAAGACGCATTTTCTCCATTTTTATCACGCGTAAAGAATCAGTGAAAAGAAGAAAAATACAGGAAGAAATTTTCTATAATCGAGCTAGGAAAATAATTAGAAGACTTGCCAGTCGAAGGTGCGGTTTGTCCTAAATTTGAAAATGAAAAGGTGCTAACGAGGAAGATGATTAAACTTGGAACTTCAAATTCTTTAGAAATTTAGAAAAATCCCTATAGGAGTTATTCTTTAAAAAAACAATAAATTCAGCCTGTTGGCATTTTTTTGAAGTTTCTTTGAATACTAACAAAGAGTGCTTCCGTCAGTTTCAAAAAAACTTCATAGCTTCGAGTAAAATAAACACCTCAAAAAGTTCCATGTAAAGAAAATTCAACAGAATTGGAAAAAAACCGAAAAAAATAGAAATTAATCTATACGATTTTGAAAAAAATCTTGAAATTCATGGTTTTGAAATGGAAAAGAGAATTATTCGATAGAAAAAAAGACAAAAAAAGATAGCTTTGGAATATGAAAAAAACACAGGGACTCACACCAACCTTTGCCATTGCGACCGCTGTGTCTTCAGAAGCGAAGAAGAAGACGTTGAGCAACTTTTTGAGCTCCTTGTCTGCAAAGCCATCAAGAAAAAAACCACTGCACCCAAGTTCGAGCAACCGTGCAATTTCAGATCAAAAAAATAAATGAAAAAAACTAAAATTTTCTTTCCTTTTCTCTCTACGTGTATTTTAATATAGTTTCCGACGAAAAAAATAATGATTTTCGAGTAAGTTTTGTAAGATGAAATAAAGAAAAAAACCGGAAAAGGAAATGATAAAATAATAAAATGCGATAATATTGGCGAAAGCGATTCCCTGTTCCGTTTTTGTGCAAATCATGCAGCTTGCCACAAAGTTCACTCGTTTTTGAACTCATAAAATAAGAAAAATATTTCTACTTCGAATGAGAGAAAAAACTCACTGACGCAATGCGATTTTTCTCTTGTGCCTTCGGTACAGTTGGACCAAGGTCGTGGGATTGCTGATGGTTAGTACAAGAATTGTGACGATTTCTACTGGCGTGTAGGCCAAAACATACACATTGAATTGAGCTAAACATTTTTTCTTTGAAACTTTTGATCCCGAGTTAAACTACCGATTTCAATGTACCCGAAACTGTAATAATTTAACGACTCTAACGGTCGAATCATGCAGCACGCATGTAGGGCAAATAGTGAGACGTTAGTTGTTAGAAAAAACGTCCAACACAAAATACTGAAAACATTTTTTGTTATGAAGTTTTTCTGATTTTTCATAGGTTACCTGAAGTTACGTATGCGGTTGACAGTGACTAATACGTTGTATCTTCCATATAAAATTATGGCGGTTAGACGATCAAGACAAATTGCTGACATATGTCTGGAAACAATAATGAGAAGAGAATGCGAAAGAGCAAAAAATTAATTAGAAAAAAAGGAAAAATGGGATGCCTTTTTTCGTATTACCTGTGAGGGATTTTTAAAGATTATTTGCTAATATAACATTTATTGGCTTTTCGAAAAATGCCTTCAGTTTTTGAATTTACTCGATCGATTACTCCAAGGTGCTGATATCCTGAAAAAGGCCCAAAATCGACAAATGGTTAGGCTCCTTGGATCCTTCGAAGCGATTTTTAAAACATTTTTCGACAAAAATGAATATTTCGAAAAAGAAAGTTCCAGGCAACAAGTATATTCATAAAGAGCAACGATTTTCATTGTTTTTTCCAAAAGTTCAGAACTCATTGGCTCACGTCAAAGTAATCGCCCAAGCCGTCCAATCAGCAATATTGAAAAGACGAATGCCCAGCTCCCCGATGTGCATCCGTTTCAAAACGATCGGTGGGTAGAAATGACAGGTCGTCACAAAACCGTGCACGACGTCGGCAATCGCCAAATTGAGCATCAGTATGAAACTGAAACAGACTTTTTAAGTAGAATCGCGAAAAATCCAAAAATTCAATGGTTTTTCTATCCTCCAACCATTATTTTTTGCATTTTTTGCTTCTTTAACTGAATTTTGGAGATACACTTTTCATGGACTTTTGAGCTATTTTCCTCGCATGAAAATAAAGTTTCATTAAGCTTCGAACTATCAATAAATCCTATGAAGTTTATAATAAACCTTGCTCTGTGGAGATATTTGTTCTTGAGTAGTACAATAATCAGCGCCAAGTTTCCTAAAATGGCGCATATACCAAGCGACTCGAGGCCGCCAAAAACGAGGACGTCCACTAATCCAACCCGACTTGTTGAATTTCTTGGCATCACCTGGAAAATGAAAATAAAATTTTGAACAAGAAAAATCGAAAAATAGTGAGCGTGATCAAAATTATGAAGAGACGGAAGAAAAGTTGCGTTTTTCAGAGTATTCTCAGTTTCAATCAGTGGAATATGAAGATCCAGTGATGTTTCAGGAACTTGCTCAAAAATCCTTTAATTTTATTAAAGTCTAAAAATTTCGCTTGGAACGAAAAAAGACAAAATCTATGACATTTCAGAAAATCAATACCTTCGCTGAGATTCTTTGGATTACTCGACCAAAAAAGGAAGTTTAACCGGTGCGCGCGAGCAGTTTGAAAATGCATGACCTGAGTAGGTGGCTGCACTAGGGAGTAGAAAACGCCTTTTTTTCAAATTTGCCACGTACAGAGCTATGAGGGTTCAATTCGCAAAGCTTTTGAAAAAAAATACAGTAAAGGCAAGATAAGGAAAATAATCTTTGGAAATTTTTTTGTTTTTTTGGTTTTTGAAAGTTTCGAGAAGTTTGAAATGAACAAAGAATGGCGAAAAGGCACACCTCAAAAGGTTTCTTATGGAATCCTGATTCAAAAAAAAAGAGGGGTCTACCGTCTTTCGTCCTTCAGTTTTTTTGGATGCTCTTGATTTATTTCAATGTTGTATTTTTTTCCTAGGTTAACGCTCATGGCCTTTTTTTCTTAAGAAAGGCTAACTTTTTGATTTTCCAATTGTTCAAAAATTTTAATTAAAAACTTCTTATAGCACGCGTTCGAAAAATTTATATAGATTTTTTTCGCTTATAAGTTGTTATAATGAACTATTCGATCAAGATAAAAGAATTAAAAATTTTACCAAGAAACTTCTGCAAGGATTTTTCCGTAGAATGAACATGTGAAACTCAAAAAAACACGTTATTTTCTTTCAAAAAAATAAAGTGGGCCTTTCTGTGGCTAATAGTTGGCACAGCATTGCACCTTTTCTCTGTGTTGATCAGTTCCTTTTTGGATCGTAGCTAATATTACCAAAAATCTATCGCCGTTAGAGAAACCGCCCCACGTCAACAATTTCAAAAAAAAAATCCGTGGATGAATATTTCGCACAGAGCAGAAAACGATTTTCTCGCCTGACACTGAAGACAACTCGCAATTACTAGAATTCCTGCATTCCTCAATCTCACGGAGGTCCAATGGGTCTTCCCTAGGCTCCCGAAAGGGACATCTTCTAAAGCTTTCGAAATTTGATAGTGCACCAATTGCGAAAAAGGATGCGTAGAACACGCTCATTTCCCTACGCAAATTGACCGCAAAGGAGCCCGGCAAGTTTTCGCAAGGAAGCTTCTTCAAGTGAAAAACATTCCATCCGTTGAAAATTTCGATTTTGCAAATGATTTTACTGTTTCACTAAGAGAGTATCAGAATGGACGAAAATAACGATCCAAAATTATTCAAACCGATATATATTTTGAAAAAAAGGCTATTTAGATTTATTTTAAATGTATAAACGACTTAGCTAGTTATTTAAATAAAATTTCACAGAATTTCTCCATTTTGCTCAATAATTATTTTTGAGCTTCGAATTCATTTTTTTCAAAAAGAGTATGTTTATATGAATTTTTTTGATCTTGGGACGCGGAAGAATCAGGAAGAAAAAAATCATGATCTTTAATGAGAATAACGAGCTCAATAAGTTGCCGACACCATGAAAAAAATTAGAAAAAAATCAAGTTTTATCCCTTTAGATTGTTTCTTGATTCATTTGACTTTCTGGACAGAATAAAGGTTAAAAAATTAAACTCAACGTTTTGGCAATAATCAAAGTCATGTAAGGCGGTTTTTCATAACTAGAAAAAAAACTTTTCTAATCACTTGTAGTGGAATCAAATATCAACCATTATCAATTTCAAAAAAGTCACAGCGGCAGGAAGAAAATCACTAATAACGAACACCGAGATTCGAGGCGGAACAAAAAAAAAACAAGCACGAGATTCTGAAAGCTTTCAACACATTTCTAATTGGCACACGCCGCAGTGTTCTTTTACGGAGCAGCTTTACTCTGAACACTTATTACCGTTTTCAGAGCTCTGAAAAAGTCAATCTAAAAAGGAAAAAAAAAATGACACGGATGGCTAGAGAAGCTTTTGCCGCTACAGTAAACCGCGGAGCACGAAAATACTCAGTTTCACGCGTCGCTTCGTGTTGGGAGATAAATTGAATTTTGCCGAACATGACAACGAGACAATGAATATGTTGCGACAATGAACATCGGGACGTTTTGGAAGTGCATGGAAGGCGGGCAGACATTCATCCCCTCCTGCATCCTGCTCAGAAACCGCCATTTCGTTTTGGGAGAAAGCGAAATGGCTCAAGAAATAAGATTTTTTTCCCAAGCAAACAACCAAATGCTTGTTTCTTCAGGCAATCAACTCATGCCGGGATAATCCACTTTGGGAAGTTTTGTTACCTTGAAAATCTTTCCGCGATTGAGTTGCTGAGGAAAGAAAGACTAGAGAGAAGTCGGATGGGAGTTTATGAGGATGAAAAAAAAGGAAGTTTTGAAGTTTTAACCATTGACGTTGGATGCAGTTCGTGAAGTTTCCTGACTAGAAAAACTCTGAAATTCGTCTAGATCTTTAAAAAATAATTTTAGTATCGTTTTGATGAATTTCTGGAACTTTGGCAGGAAAGTTTTTCAATCCCTCCGACCAAAAATTTTGAAAAATCACAACCTATAAGATAAAATTTTTTAAAAAGCTTTTCCAAAAGTGCCTTAAATTCAGAAAAAACCGTCAAAAAGTCGTAATGGAAAGTTTTTTGAAAAAAGCCTTTCAATCCCAAAATTGAGGCTTTCAGAAATTTCGCTTAGTAAATGTGATCTAATTCTAAAATTTATTTCAAAAAGAAAAAAAGAGATGAATTTTCTGTGAAAAATCAATTTGTGATTCATTGTGCTGGAAGATAAAAAGAGCCAAAAAAATTGGTTTTCCACTAAAAATCAAATTTAGCTTCTTTTCGTAAAAGTGAGTTAAAATGTCCATTTTTTTGTTTCGTATAAATTGTACGAAGTGGTTTAAATAACTGGATTCTAAAAATTACCATATTCAAAGTTTACAATATATATTTTTCACCATCACTATTATCAATCGCAACGGCGTAATTGATCCCCCATTTTTTCTAACAACTGTATGAAAATGAGTAAAAAATAAATTTCCCGGAGCTTCGACGCGGAAATGATTATGAGGAGCTGACTTCAGCTCGCTCGAATGGTTTGCCAAATTGGACTTGACACTCTGAGGATCTTAGTTATGTATGAGAGATGCAGAAATTTTCGATATTGAGAGGGGCGGTGGCAAATCTCCCAATGAAATCAACGTGAGAAAAAATAAGAGCATCGCTGAAAATAAAACGTATCAAGATGAAAATGGGCCAAAACGCGGAAACATGCGGATGAAATAGAATAGTGAAATATGAAGCACAAACACACCGACACACATTTAGACTCTCCCGCGCGCATTTGACGACTTCTAGGAAAAAAAAGTCGAGCGTTAGAAAAAAAAATGCTACGGGTGCCATTAAAAAATTCAAAATTAGTATGAAAAGGTGACGATGGTTGTAAAAAATAGAACAGAATTAAATTGGCGCATACCGAAAGAATGTCGTTTTCCATCTCTAGGTGACGTCGCTTCCAAGACAAACGTGATCACATTTATGTCAAAAAGAAAGAATAAATGTTTTTCAACAAATGTGGCAGCTTGAATAAGGACGTACTAATTGATGCAATTTGGGCCGCGAATTTGAATTTCGATGACCTCATGAACAAAACGAACAGAATCCGATCTTGCTAAGCTGACTTTTTTGTTTTCTTCAATTTTCAACGTTGGGTAAAGTAATCAAGCATTAGATAGAAAATTCAGTTTTTTCAACTTTTTCTACCGTAGTCCTTGAACATCTAAGCACGTTTTGCATAAAATTCATTCTCCTTTATCCTCAGCCAGCTCAATTTTCTGAAACCATCTATGTGTGAAAGATTTCCACATCAAGGTGATTTGAGAAAATTGGCAGACGCCGGGAGAAAAGAAAAGACGTTTGCCAAAGAAATTGTTTCAGCCCCCGTTTTTGGTTCTTCTTGCCACACAATCAAGCGACGGGAGCCGTTCGCGCTTAAATGCCGAAGACGAGTTACTATCGGCTGCGCTTGAAAAAATAAAGCTGGCTTTAAAGCTCTTTCCGAAAAAATGAAAAATAGAACCCAAATGCTACTGGATTTGATACGTATATTTATATATAGAAAAAGCAACACTCCCTAATCGAGTTGCCCCAAGGGAAAGTGGCGGCGTACAGCTTCGAGTTATTCCGTGTTGCGAGCTATTTGAGGTGAATCCCTCAAGAGAGTTCTGTTCGAGGACAGGTTGAAGTTGAGTTGGAAATCAGAGAAAACTTAAAAACAATCAAAGTTTTGATGCTTGTCATATAAAGAAAGAAAAGCGAAGCATGGCCGACAGACTAGAAAATGACAATTGTGAACTTATGAATTTTCGAAAATATGGAAAGCTGGCTGAGAGGAAAAAAAATCCCAAAGGAACTTCGTATCAAAATAACCATTTATATCGTTGAACCGAGCTTGAAAGCTTCAAATCATGAAATTCCTCGAAATGAACTAAAAAATGAAAAAAATGCAGGGATGATTACTTTGACTGTAGGTGCTAAGAATTTTCGCAGTTTCACTCAAATCCTGAGAAATATGGAAAACACTGCATTTCTTGTCTCTTATTCATTTCATCTTCAATTTAAAAGAAGATTCCTTTTTCTGTTGGCCTTTGAAAGACTTCGGAAAATGTTTTCCTTGAATATTCAGTTCATATGGTAAATTTTTTGACAGTGTGGGTTCGGAAGCTTCTTAAAACATGGATTTGATCTGACTAGAATGATAAAGTAGAAATTCACATCAGTAAAAGAATACAAATTGAAGCGAGAAGAATACAAATATTTAAGAAAAAAATGAGGTGCAAAAGCGGAGGTGGCCGATCGGATGTTGCCGTTTACGTGGTTCGCGAAGCCTTTACCCGACGAGAAGAACAATTGAATGAGTGCAGGCAAGAAGATGGGTGGTGCGAGTGGAAGCAGTTTCCTCGGAACTTACTTCATCCCGAGGAATGGCCTTGCCGTCGGAATTGGCCGCGTGGCTGTTAGTTGGACTCTCCAGGTTCGGTTTGGAGCGACTCTATCTGGCTTACTCTCGAAAGAAGAAGAAACTTTTTCCCTCAGGCAGAGTAAGAATAAAAAAAAAGTCCTTGAGATTGAGGGGATCACCATTTGGTTTTTTTGCTGTTAAGTACCCGAAATTGGATCAAGCTCAACAAAAGCTTGCGGTCAAGTTCTGAAGAGGAATTGTGGTACAATAACTTTGGCACTCTCTGAAAGTTAAAAATTGTTAGATTCATTGGAAAAAGTTTCAACCTAGCTTATTGACGTCTTTTCTGAGAATGAGACGTTTCAAAGTTTTTTAGATTCCCCAAGAAACTGAAATTAGTAAAAAAGGAAGATTTGGAAAAAACCGCATTTATAGAACCAAAAAAAGGGCAAATATCGCTTTCATATTCGTTTGATCTTTTGTAGGTTGAGGTGGGGCCGAAAAATGAAAACATAACTCAGAATCTCATGAATTTTCACTGATTAAAATTAATTTCATGACGAAACCAAAAAAAATTCAGTTATTTTCATAAATTTATTGGCAAAGAAAATGAATGCACCCTTTCAAAACTGCAAAAGCAGCAAAAAAGAATAGCGAAGAAAAAGTCGTCCGGATATTGTATTAGTGGCCACGAAGTCGTCCTCCGCAAAAGAGTCCGCTTTACCTAAGCAAAGGTCGAAGAACGTGGTCTAACAACATTTTTTGTTTTTTCATTGAAGAAAACCTGAATCCAAAAAACAGAGTTCATCGACAAGAAATAGAACAAAATTGTCAAAAATAATCGAGTCAAGGGGATTCAAAGAACTTCCAAGCATGATTCAAAAACCAAGTAAACTCTATGCCTGCCTTTCTGCGAAGGAACTCGTGGCGTATTTAGGCCATACTTTTTTCTCCAAGAATTTCGATTTCTGGACTTGAAGCAACAGCAAAACTCTACTCGCTCCCTTCAGCTACGGCAATTATCTTTCGGAAATGACTGTTGGTCTTTTCAAACCCTTTGAGAAGACTTCAGAATTAAGAACGCCCTTGAAAACTCTTAGAAATGAACTTTGTTCTTGAGATCTGAGTTTGAGAGCCGAGAAGCGCCTGAATCCTCAGAGGAAAATGACAAACACTAGAATTAGTCGGCAGGAAAAAGTTATTTATGATCAGTTTCCCAGGCTGCCAAATAATTCGGAAGCGCCTAACATTTTAGACTTTCAAAACTCTGGCTTTTGATTTTTTATGATTATTGATCTTTAAATGCGTTTAATCAAAGTATGACTTGATTTGATTTTAAATTTGCTTGAAAAATTGAGATCTTGAAGCTACAGTATACTTTTTCAAATAAAATAAATCAACAAACCACTTCCAAAGAAGGCAAAAGAACAGAAGATGAGCCTATGCTCCTTTCTAAAAGAGAAGAACGGTCGCAAAGTCTCGAGCAGAAAAAATCCCAGCGCGCCTTCTAAAACTTTTCGGCCCAAAACAAGCAAAAACAAGATTGAAGAGCGCGTTGAAATGCCATCGAGCAGTTGTTCGGCACGCAAAATAGAGGCCACCGACTCAAGAGCACTGATAATCCATATATGTAAGAGCTGCAGTTGAATGTCCCCTGGGGAGAGCTCCAGGCCTCCATTCTGAAAATGCGCTCAAATATTGTTGGGCAGTTTAACTTCAACCCAAACCCCAAAAGCATCCTTCACGGCTTGAATAGTTTTTTTTTTCCAGACGAAGCTACACAGAGTTCAACTTTTCAAAGCGGACCTCACAGCCAAAAACTTTTCGGAAACTTTTTCCGGTTGGCATAGGCCACAGTCTTTATTGCACATAAAGCGAAATTGGTGCAAGAACACAAAATTTGAGGAGATAATGTTTGTAAGACAACATAAAATTAGTCGAAGACGAGGTTGAGCGATTGCTGGTTCTGACCTTCGGAGTTCTTGACAACGCATCTGTATTTGGCTTCGTCCTCCTTCTGAGGTCCGTGGATTTCCAACAAAAATTGGAAGCCGTCTTTGTCCTGTCAACAATCTCATATAGGTTCATCAAGCTGTCGCCGAGGTTTTATAATTCAAAAACCTAACAAATTATTTTTTTTTCGATGTGTCAGATAAAGGAAACATGGACAAATCCTTCAAACTAACCTTATCGTCCTTCTTGACGACAGCTTTCACTCTGTCGTTGCACTTCACGGGCTTGTCATCCTGAATATTTTTTAGTTACTTATCTTATTGAAGATTGAAGTCGATTACCTTGAACCACTCGGCCTTCATCTCGAGGTGAGACTTCGCTCGAACTTTGATCACAATAATATTTCCATTGTCGCGTTGAACAATATGAGGCTTGTCATGGAAGTCAGGGGCGTCTGAATCCTCCTTTCTGCTGATTTTCGATAGTATCGCTCACTTCCAGCGGTAACATTGAAGGTAGCATGATTTTCGCCGTCAGCAGAGGCGAACGTGGCTTTGTATTCGCCAGCAAGAGGCTTGTCGAAGTCCTATATTCAAAAAGAATTTGTTCCATGTTACATTTCCAAAAGATCTTCCAGATGTTGAAAGTAGAATGGAACACATAAAAACCCTGAAAGTACTCAACAGAATCCTTGTCAGTTTTCATGTCCCTTGAGGGTGTTTAACAAAGTGTTTTAGAGCGGAAAGGCTCTAGGAAGATGAGAAGTATCGCATAACCAACACTTGACTTGAAATATCAGCATTTGCTGCGCCATTTCGTCTGAGGGAGAATCCATGAAGCAGTTAAATTCGGAAGATTTATAGGCCCCATTCCGGAGACAACCTGGCAGCCAAATCAACTTTTGAATTGCCGCCAGCTGCCTCCGTCTTGACGTGAGCTTTAGGACGTTTTTCAACGCCCTTCTCAACACCTTGGAGATATTGAAAGCGCAAAAAAGAGAGAAATCTGCGGAAGCTGGAAATCAGAAGTTCAACATCCCTTCGTTTTCGGGGTGAACTTTTACAGATAGAAATCCTGAAAGGCTAAAAATTTTGCACTAACTGCAAACGGAATTTTATATCGAATTTTGAAAAATATTGTATGTATTGAACCTACTGAAGTTCTCTTCAAAAAAATGTTCGATTTATGGAAAAAAAGCGCTTTCCGATTTTCGGATGAAGATCTGATAAAAAAATGTTTTTTTCAACAATGTCTAGCTTTTTTTATATTTGAGCTCTTTAGGATCTCCCTTAAGGACATCTGAGACTGTTTAGAAATTTTTTTGGAAAAAGTTTAAACTTGTTTTTGTGGAATGCTATTTTTTTTTGTTAAAAGGAACAATATACGTTCATCGACCATCAAACTAGGCGCAAATGTTCAGATTCTCGAAAAAAATTTGTCGACAGAGACTTCCTCTGTTGAGGTTTACGTAATCTTCCAGTTGAACTTTCTAATCTCAAAAAATAATTTTAAAAAAAGTTGAGGAATCACCTTGATTTCAGCGATGAACTTCGTGCGGTTGCCACCTTCATCGGAGTGAGAGAACTTGACGTACTCGTTTTCTTCAAGCTCCTGCTCGCCAAAGAACCAAACGGTCTTGGTCGGGTCAGCTCCTGTGGCGATGACCTGAAAGAACACATTCCTGTATTAAAAAACCTCATATATTTTGAGAAACTTCATCTTGTAGTTAAATTTTTTCAAAAGCTAGAAAAGCCCTGAATGGACTTTTCGATTTTTATGAAAACTAAAAAAATCACTCTACCCTAAGTTCAAGTCTGAATGGAAAAAAAGTTTTTCGTTGAAAAATTTGTAATTTACAGTTCATAGTAGAATTTTTTGGTGACTTGCTGCTTTTTCAGATCATGGAAACAATTTTAATCGTACAGAAGAAGACGCCTAGAAAGGCTTGATCCTCAATGTCTCACCTCAAGGAAGACAGAGCCATTCTCCGGTCGGATCTTGGGCTCTCCGTAGATGCTTGGTGGGGCCATGGCTGCAATAAAGTTTCTGATTCTCCGATATCTCTTCTAAGACCGATGGGAAAAAAATCGTCAAGTGTAGCAAGAGAAAAGATCAATGTCAAAGTGCGAAAGCAGCGGCGCCAAGAGCGCCAGTAGTTCGACAACCTCTTTTTGCAGCTTTTTGTGTGTTTTACAGCATCGTCACTCCTCAACCGCTCAAATGAGCCGTTTACATAGAAAAAAATCGGACATCTGAACGCCACATGGTGTGCACGCTTTTTCTAAGATTCATGGTACATCTGCTGGTATAAAAGTTCTTCGGAACACTATAAAAATAGTTGTAACGAGAGTTTTTGTTTGTCGGTCGACTTTTTGGAATAAGCCGAAAATAAGGGACTTTTGTGGGGAAATGATCAAATTTTTCAAATTTTCAGGTACTGTTGTTTCATTTAGATTCATTTTTTGGATTTGAATAATTTTCGAGAGATGTCTACATTGGTTTATTGGTTTAGGTTACATTTCCGGAAAGTTCCAAAATATTTTTTTCTTATCTTCGGACAAGAAATAACTAGAACACCAAGCTTCTCATTTGTTTGGTGATGATCAAATTTAATATTTTTTTATTGAAAAAAGATAGAAAAAAATAAGTAAAAAAATCTCATAAGCTTCATGGAAAAAAGCCCCGAAGAAATATCGACAAAAAGTTGCTAAGAGTTTTCAAAATGAATTCAAAAAACAATTTTTCAACACGGAAAGCTGTTACTAAGACCCCGAGAAAAGTTCAAAATGTTGAAGAGCCCTGTGAAGAAATAACGTTTGTGGTCTACCTGAGATGCTCGGGCGAACGAGAAACGCGCCACACTCGAAAGTGTTTAGCCAACAACATCTCAAAGGCAACAATTCATCACATTTGTGTAAAGGTTCGAGCCACAGTCTATGAAATAACAATCCCATAGCCCCGAAATTCTTCTTTTTTATTTATGGGATGAAAGAAAAAGATACGCTCATGGTGCGTTTTAAGCGTAGTTAGACGCGGCAGTTGTCATTCTGACACACTTCAACAGACCGATTTTTGATTTTTCTCAGACTTCACGAGAAGTTCCCGTTCTTCAAAAAAACTATTAAAAGTGGGCGAAATATTTTTTTAAAGGTGTAGTTTATTTGAACGCGCTACTCAAAAAAAGTTGAAAAAAAGCTGTTTTTTTCTTAATTATGAAGATATCTTTATTCAAAATTCTGAGTATCCAAAACCTTGAATTATTACTTTTTTTAGCGAGTTTGACAACCGCAAACATTCATTTCTCATTGAAACTTGATCGAAAAATAAACTCTATATGTTATCGAACTCTCCGACTTGAACATTTTTTCTAGAGCGTCGAAATCTCGAACTTGGTAGGAATCTTGGTAACTTTTGATTCCGCTCAAAGTACTGAGAAAAAAGAAGCCAGTTTCTGAAGGAATTGAATCCAAAGCTCAATCGAAAATAAAAATTAAAAGCTAAACCTTTTTTTTCGGATTTCTCGTCTTTTTATGAAAAAGGTGTCGCAAAGCTTCTATAAACTTTTGAGATGACACCTCAGCCATCCAGGATTTTATGAAATAATAGAAAAACTAGAAAACAAAGCGAACAAGTCGTGGAGACAATGGAAGTCTAGTGACTCAGGTAGGCGGTCAGTCGCGAAATCCGCCTCCGGCTCGCTGTAATCTGCGGACGCCTCTTCGATGAGTGATGCTGTAGGGCCGTCGGAAAAAGAAAAAACGAAACCGAGTATGATGAAGAGCCGCGATGCACTGCCACCGATCCGTACACAAAGGATAGCTCTGAAAAAAAAACCTTAGGAGCCAATCGAACGGCTCCTTCCGACTGAGTTTTTGCCGTTTTGCCAGTACATCGAGGTCGTTGCATTGAAGTCAAGCTAGTGTGGAGAATCCTGGATCTGTACGAAATGATAAACTAGCTGAAAAAAATAACTCATTAATTTTTTTCACTTTCTAATAATTAGTATGAAAAAAATATGAAAAACTTTCCACGAAATTGTTCATTTGAGGTTCGAAAATTTTTTTGGATTTCCGGGGGCTCCCATCAAAAAAATTTGATACAGTTACTGGAAGAAATGTTCTTATTTAATTTAACTCTCCATTTGATCGTACGAAAACGTTTTTCCAAAAAAATTCTATTTCTTGTAAAAAAAGTTAACACTCATTAGGAATTATGAGAAACATGGTAAAATAAAATAAATGTGTTCATTGTTGTTCGTGCGGTCAAAGACATGTAGAAAATAAAACTTTCCGATCGGAAAATTCACTGAGAAGATATATATCACTCATTCAAGAAAAAAACAGACGCCGAAAAAAATTTTGTTTCAAATAATGTTACAAATTGACAAAATTTTATTTTAGAAAAATGTGAAGGAATTGAAAAAAGTAGAGATAATCCTTCACTGACAGTAGATTATCAAATAACATCGTACAGAAATTATGAAAAATTAAATGAAAATTTATAGAATTTCACAGAAATGACGTAGTACCGTTCTAAAAAACCAAAAAAACGACTTTCAAGTTCAAAAAGTTTTTTTCCTTTCATTTTCAATTTTTTCCTTGTTCCAAGAAGTTATCGACAATAGTTGTCACGACGCGTGTGTTCAGCAATGTGCAAAACGCACGCCGCGTTGCGGACTTTCTTTTTGACCAGTCAAATTTTTGGCCTCCGTGGAGCGCGAAAAGCGGGGTTGGCGCGAATATTTGCGTATAAAAGGAGCGCGTTGGGAGCGTTTTGCCGTTTCTCTCGGATGTGGGACCTTTGGCCTTTCCTTCGCTTGTTGCCGCACGTCTTCTTCTGGCGGTCGCACGTCTTCATCACTTGCCGCACGTCTTCCGCAGTTGCCGCGTGTCTTCAGCTGCTGCCGCACGTATTCAGCTGCAGTCGTACGCCTTCTTTTGGTTGCCGCACGTCTTCATCAGCTTCTCTCGAACTGCTGGCCCAACTTTTCCCTCGAAGTCGCTCTGGCGTCACCGACTACCTCGCCACTGTTGCCGACCTGCTGTCAACGTCTTTTTGATGCATCTCACGTCTCCTGAAAAAAGAAAGTCATCGAAGCGTTGTCAGGTACCCGGTAGCAGTGGCAGGTATTCAAGCGCTGACTAGGGCTTACTTTCATGAGCTATTTTTTTTTTCGAAAACCACTGAAAATTAAAGTGTCAAGGAAAGTTATCCAATTTTGTCTCTTCAATAAACTTGAAAGTCGCAGACTAGAATGAAAATTGATACCAAAAATAAGTAATAGGAAAGCGGCAAGGATGTGAAAACCGTTGCATAAGCCGTGTTGTACTGTTTTTCATTTCTTCTATTTTCGTCTTGCTACGTGTTATATTCTGTCGTTTTCGTTCACTCTCCACTAATTTAAAAACGTTTTTTTAGTGTCGGGTCCTCTTTGGTTGCGTTCTTATCCGAGTGGAGCCTTCTCCTTTGGTTGCGTTTTGATGATTGTCGCTCCCAACGAAGCAGGGGGCGACAATTATTTAAGTGAGTTTTCGATTTTTTCGTTTTTTTTAAACAAAGTTTGCAATTGTTTTTAAGTTTTTTTGCACTAAAAAGTTGAAAATCGGAAAAAGCAAAAATTTATTTGGTCAAATCCTATTAAACCGACTTTTAACAGAGTCATCAATAATAGATGAATTTCAGCACTAAAAAAGAAAACGACCCGTCGTTTTTGCAACCTGGTAGCAAAGCGAATTTTTTTCGTGTGAGTTTTGAATCTTTCATTCGATTAGCACAACTATAACAGTGTTTTCAACCTCTTCCAAATGATAGACAAAACTTTGAAATTTTCAGATGTCGACACCAGCCGAAACGAGCTAGCTCTCGTTCGAAATGATGGAATTTTTGCACGATTAGGGACTTCGCCGCAGGTAACTTCACGTAATAAGTGTTTTTGCTCAGATCCAACTTTTAGAACCTTTGTCTGCGGCGATTCCTGGGAGTTCGCGATTATTGGAGAAGTGGCAGTGCAGGTGAATAATATCTTTCCCGGACATAACTTCAAATCTTTGTGTTTCAGACAAATGGGAGGGTCGCGAACAGTCTGCACCGACGGCCACCTCTTCCTTGAAGAACTTCTGGATTGGTCTACATCCTTGAACTCGTCTGCAATGCCGACTACGAGAGCAGACCACCTGCGTCAACCGAGACAAGCTAACCGGCTTCGTTGAGACCATTTAAACCAGCTGAAACGAACTAGCCGGCTTCGTACAAAAAAACGAGATATTCACATAAGGGGGGACCGCGCCGCAGGTAACTTCACGTAATAAGTGTTTTTGCTCAGATCCAACTTTTAGAACCTTTGTCTGCGGCGATTCCTGGGAGTTCGCGATTATTGGAGAAGTGGTGGTGCAGGTGAATAATATCTTTCCTGGACATAACTTCAATTTTTTGTGTTTCAGACAAATGGGAGGGTTGCGAACAGTCTGCACCGACAGCCACTTCTCCTGCAAACAAAACAGTGTTTCTACTTCAAGGAAAGATCCGACCGCCCTTCCTGTCGCTCACCTTCGTCCGACGCTTAATATCCTTCACCACATACTGCGAAAACCACGAAATTACTTTTTTTCAATGTTTTTTCTTTTAACATTTATTTTTTGTAAATAAAATAAATGTCATCAAATAATTTTTTTTGATCAAAGTCTTTTCTGGTCTTCAAGTATCGATTAGGTTTCGTCTTGAAGTGATAGTTGTCGGAGTTGCATAGGTTCTTTTGCGGTGTTCTTGATGATTTTTTGCGGTATGAGGTCGGACTTGGCAATACAGCGATACGGCCTTTGGCCTTCTGCTCTCTCGTGGATACGAGCTAAACTCAGAATTCTGCAGCTAAGGAAAGTGCTCCTCGCAAGAGACAGTAATTTTCAAATGCTCCTACTACTTCTTGCCGACCTGCAGCCGGAAACAAAAGACTGGATTTCTCTTGATGAATTTAGACGTGGTTCGCTGCTCCTTTTCATGCAGTCCAACTTATTTGATTTCCAATGGGAAGTATGGCGTTCTTATCATCTCCACGAAAAGAAAATAATAAGAAGTCGTTTTAGATTGAAAAGACAGAATAAAAAAAGATTGCCTTCTACCTGTACTTTTTTCCAAAAGCTGCAAAAATTGGGCGTTTCGCATCGGCCAAGTTTTGAGGACTTTCTAGTGGCCTCAGTCTCTAAAAATTGTGGTCTTAAGTACTACCCGTGTCTCTCTTTAAGCATGTAGAAAAATCATAGATCTGCGCCTCCATCGAAGAGCGCAGGGCATTGTACAGGGTGACAAGTAAATATTGAAACGAGTTTGAAACGTTATAACTTTCTCAAAAGTCAACCAAACACCACCAAACTTGGAACAAATTTCATTCATACAATATAGAAACAAAATTCAAGAATAGTTTTCAATACGTCCTCTTTTAGCTTTGATAACGGCCTTCAGTCACTTCGGATACGCATCGATCACGGCACGAAGGTAGTCGTCATCGATTTCGTCCCATTTCTTGATGAGCGCGGTCTTCAGAGCTTTGATACTTGGGTAGTTCTTAGAAGAGACATTCTCGGTCAGATATCCCTACACGGCATAGTCCATCGGGTTGAGGTCGGGCGAGGAAGCAGGCCAATCGTGACGGTGACTGGACGTCCCCTTCTTTGCATGTCATCTGAAGTACCGAGATAGCGTTGTGCAGTACGAAAAACGAGAACACGAAACACTTTCAGCTTTTTAACGATCTCTGAATTCGTCATTCAGCTTTTGACACAATCAATGATTGCGGTAGGGTACGGAGATAGGGCCACCATTACCTGAAAACTGAAAAGTATGAGCTGTAACTTCAAACACAGGATAAGTGAGCATGAATGAACGAAATGAACAAAAAAAATTCGAAGGCCAGTCCTTTGTGCAAAAAGCAGCGATTAAACAAAAAACGGTTTCAATATTTATTTGTCACCCTGCAGATATCCAACACGACCAGCTAAGAACTTATGACGAGGGAAAATTGCCGTTGCCGAAGTCCGTGTGATAGTTAATCACTCTGGGAAAAGGCAAAATCTCCAACATGTGCCCCAGATAACTGCAATAAACGGCGATCTTCATAATAAACGGCTGGTTTTCCAAAATGAAGACGAGAACAACTTCATCGTTAAGGTGAAATCTGCCTAGCTTGTGTATATCATTTTTTATCACTCAAAAAGTGATGGATCGACCTTGCTTTTTTGATAGACAAAAGGTGAACAAGCATGACATGATTACTGCAATCCCAGCTTCCAACAAAAAACTGAAGGAAAACTAGACCTTTTCGAATAAAAAAACTTTCAAGAGATACGCATCAACCACAGAAATTAGGAATAAAAATTAATTCGTAATGACATTTGAGAACCAAAGAAAACACAAAAGAAAATTTGGTTTTTTAAAACTTAAAAACTCGATCAAATCCGAAATTTTTATTACGATAAATAATTAAAATCTCATGAATAATCACAAAAACACATTTTTTAAGGCGTCTGTAGCCCTTTTGTCACGTTGTAAACTTTTCGTCCAAGAAGTTATCGATAATAGTCGTCAAAACGCATTTGTCCCGCAGTGTGCAAAACGCACGCCGCGTTGCGGACTTTCTTTTTGACCAGTCAAATTTTTGGCCTCCGTGGAGCGCGAAAAGCGGGGTTGGCGCGAATATTTGCGTATAAAAGGAGTGCGTTGGGTGCGTTTTGCCGTTTCTCTCGGATATGGGACCTTTGGCCTTCCTTCGTTTGTTGCACGTCTTCTCTGGGTGCCGCACGTCTTCCGCAGTTGGCGCACGTCTTCAGCTGTTGCTGCACGTCTTCAGCTGTTGTCGTACGCCTTTTTCTGGTTGCCGCATGTCTTCAGCAGCTTCTCTCGAGCTGCTGGCCCAACTTTTTCCTCGAAGTCGCTCTGACGTCACCGACTACCTCGCCACTGTTGCCGGCCTGCTGTCAACCTCTTTTTAATGTGTTCTACGTCTCCTAAAAGAAGAAAGTCATCGAAGCGTTGTCAGTACCCGGTAGCAGTGGCAGGTAACCCAGCGCTGACTAGGCCTTACTCTCATGAGCAATTTTTTTTTTTCGAAAACTACTGATTATCAAAGTTTCAAGGAAAGTTATTCTGTTTTGTCTCTGGAAGACTTTTTTTGTATTTTTCAATAAACTTGAAAGTCGCAGACTAGAATGAAAATTGATACCAGAAATAAGTAATAGGAAAGCAGATATGAAGTGGAAGCCGTTGCTCAAGTCGTAATGTCCTGAATATTTTTTTATTCTCTTCCTTTTTTTCTCGTTTTGTTTTCTCTCGTTTTCGTTCGCTCCTCACTAAAATTTTTTTTCAGTGGGGTCCTCTTTGGTTGCGTTAGAATAGTTGTCGCCCCCCACGAAGGAGGGGGCGACAATTATTTATGTGAGTTTTTAATTTTTTTATTTTTTTCGAGTAAAAAAATTTTTGAAATAGGAAGTTTTTCGAGTAAAAAAATTTTTGAAATAGGAACCCTTTTGAAACTTTTAAGAATTTTTTTGGTTTAAAAAAGTTGAGGATCTCGGAAAGTGAACATTCATTAGATCAAATCCTACTGTACTGACTGTTTACAAAAATTAAGATAATATATATAGTCTGTTCAGATTTCAAATGTCGATTCTCGCTGAAGCTCCGCTCTCTAATGGCGCGATGAACCAATCAGAGAGCGAGCCATCCACAGAGCTTTTCAAATGACGTCATTGCAATTGACTTTCAAAATCTGAACAGACTATAAATTTCAACACTTTCAACACTATAAATTTCAGCACTCAACAAAAACGACCCGTCGTTTTTGCAGCCCAGTTCACTAGTGATCGCCTGTGAGTTTTGAAACTTCCATTTGATATACATAATTGCAACATTTTCAGAATATATTGTAAGACACCTATCCACACCACAGGTGCAGTAATAAAAACGGAGTTCTTTCTTCCGTGGGGGACATTGCCGCAGGTATTGAAGTTCAAAGTTCATGCTCGAATCTCTTTTCAGATTTGTACTTAGCGGCAATTCCTGGGTGTTCGCGACAAATGGAGGAGTGGCAGTGCGGGTAAATTAAAAAATTCCAAAGCATTAGTGAATTTCTTTTTTACAGACAAAAAGGGAGGGTCGCGAACAGTCCGCATCTATCGCCACTACTCCTCCAAAAATTTGTGCCTATGATGTTCTTCTCGTGACCTGGTCAGCATTTCCGAATACGAGAGCAGGCCATCAACACCAGCCGAAAAGAGCTAGCCGGTCTCGTTGAAAACAACGACATTTTCACATAATGGGGGATTTGGCCGCAGGTAACTTTACGAAACAAGTTTTCCAGCTCAGATTCAACTTTCAGAACCTTTGTCTGCGGCGAATCCTGGGAGTTCGCGAAAAACGGAGGAGTGGCGGTGCAGGTAAATCATATCTTTACTGAACATAACTCCAATTTTTTGTGTTTCAGATAAAATGGGAGGGTCGCGAACAGTCTGCACCGACGGCCACTTCTTCGCAAAAAAAACTTGCGTTGGTCTTCTTCCTGTGAACTCGTGAACATTGCCGACTCCACGAGCAGACCACCTGCACCAGCTGAGACGAACCAGCCATTCTCGTTCAAAACAATAATTTTTACGTAATGGGGGACTTCGCCGCAGGTAACTTCACGAAACAAGTGTTCCAGCTCAGATTCAACTTTCAGAACCTTCGTCTGCGGCGATTCCTGGGAGTTCGCGATTATTGGAAAAGTGGCGGTGCAGGTAAATAATATCTTTCCTGAACATAACTTCAATTTTTTGTTTTTCAGACAAACGGGAGGGTCGCGAACAGTGTGCACCGACTGCCACTTCTCCTGCAAAATGTTCACTGATTCTACTCGGAGGAATCACCCGACTACCCTTACTGTCGTCCGACGCGTCATCTCCTTTACAACATACAAAGAAAATCAGAAAACTGCAGTGTTACAAATTTTTTTCTCTTTTAATTGTATTTTTGTAAGTAAAAATAAATATCCTTGTACCAAACTCGACTTTTTCTCGATGAGGTGGGATAAAAATATCTCTGGTCTTCGGGTATCGATTCGGTTTCGTCTTGGTGAGATTTCTGTCGGAGTCGCATCGGGTCTTTTGTGACGTTTTCTGAAGAGTTTTTCCGGATTCATGAGATTGTCTTTTATGCCGTGTTCAAAGTAATTTCCGCGAAATGCAAAATACCCGTTAGAGAAAGGAAAAGATCACTAAATTTTGGAGAGTCAGAGATCATTTTGCATTTCGCGGAAATTACTTTGAACACGGCATTAATCTTTCAGGTCCTTTTTTTTTTGGAAAACCCATTTTTCTTTTGAGCTTTCCTTTTTTTTAATGTTACTATTATTTTATGTATGCTCTTTCTGCATCTAACACTTGCTGTCTTCGTCCAAGCAGTCGGTCGATTATGTCCTTACCCTGGCTGCGAGGTGAAGTAGGAGGTCAACTCCAATTCGACATCGCTTTCTTTTCCAATTTTATTCTCGCCCCGGTGATGCTGCAATCGGATGGATAAGTAGTTATCAGAGAGAACGATGTCAGAACTGACGGCGGCAACAACATTACGAGCCATCCGAAGCCCTGCTGCTCAGTCTTGATGATTTTTGCCGTTTGAGGTCAGACTTCGCAAGACAGCGATACTTGGTCTTTGTACGGCTGTTCTCTAGTGCTGAACTCAAAACTTCTGCAGCTGAGAAGAGTGCTCCTCACAGGTGACAGTGACGCCAACCTTCCAATGCTTCTACTACATCCGACCTGGAACCAGAAACATCAAACTGACATTCTCCTAAGAAAGAATTCGTTTCAGAGTCGTGGTTTGCAGCTTTTTTTTTATATAATCACTGTTTCTTGATTGCCGATGAGAAGAAGATGGCACATTCATCACTTTCACAGAAGACAACATGCAGATGTCGTTTTAAATTGAAAAGACAGAACAAAAAAATTTGCCTTCGACCTGTACTTTTTTCTAAAAGCTGCTCAAATTGGGTGTTTTGTACCGGCCAAATTTTGAAGACTTTATAGTGGCCTCAGTCTCTAAAAATTGTGGTCTTAGGTACTACCATTGTCTCTCTTTAAGCGTGTAAAAATCATAGGTCTGCGCCTCCATTGAAGAACGCAGGGAATAGATATCCAACACGACCAGCTGCTTCAAAGGAAGACTTCGACTAGGGAAAATGCCGTTTGCGAAGTTCTTGTGATAGCTAATCACTATATGGAAAAAGGCAACGTCTTCAAAATTTGTCTCTATTGCGATAAACGGCGATCGCTGGTTTTCCAGAACAAAGACGAAAGAAAATTCAGAGCGAATGTGGATTCGGCCAGGCTCTCTGAATAATGATTTTTATCACTGAAAAATGTGATGAATCTACCATGTTTTCCGGTGAAAGGTGAATATTGTAGGAGCCCATAGCTTATTAAAGCTATTTGCGCTCCATTGAAACACCGGACAAAGTCCTCCAGACGGCCCAAAGGCTTTTAAGATAAAATTCCGATGCGCATCGATAACATCAGCTCTCACCGTCGCGACGATCACCCGATCACGACACTAAGAGCCGCGGAGGCGTTTCTTATATTGATTTATTTGCTCTTTTTAAACGAACTTTTTTACTCCCATGGATCGGCAAACCGCACAGAAAACCCGAAGGCCGACAGGGTATCGGGGGCCACTACAAAAGGCCCCGATCCCTCACTGGTAGCAGCTCTGGTCGTTCTTTCCGGTGGCCATTGACCCCCCCTTATATAAAATCTTGGACCCAGCACAAAAATTTCTCTGCCACGCTTGCTCAGTCATTTTTTTTTCAAGCCTCCGTCCCCTTCTTCCGCAACTTCCTTGCCGCCCTTGTTCCTCGGCGGAATCTCTGCCCGCTTCAAAAGGCCTGCGCAACCTTTTGAAGCATTGGGCCTCCATCCTCCACCAAACGTAGGCAAGGCGGCCTTCCCCCTTCTTTTTTTTCCTTTCGGTAAGTCTCTGATCTGGCGGAAGCCGCTGCATCCCCGTCTTCGAGTACTCCCCAATCGCGTTAATCGCACCCCGCGTTAGTCGCACCTCGCGTTAGTCGCACATCAAGGCGTTATTCGCACCACATGGCGTTTTTCGCACCACAATAGAGTTTGTCGCATCTCAAGGCGATAGTCGCACCCACAGGCGATAGTCGCACCCACAGGCGTTAGTCGCACCCAAAGGCGTTAGTCGCACCTCAGCAAGGTTAGTCGCATATCAAAAGCGTCTATCGCACCTCAATGCGTTTGTTGCATCTCAATAGCGTTTGTCGCACCCACAAGCGTTAGTCGCATCTAAAGGCAGAGTCGCTGCAGCACTCCCTTTTCTCCTTAAAACCAAGCGCGCTTTTTTTCGGTTAAAAGATCATTCGGTTCGAACCTTTTGGCAAAAAGCACAGGCGTGCACGCCGTTCCTTTTTGTTTATTACACAAAACAGTACGCGGCTAGAGAGGTCATTGGATCCTCTCCCCCCAACACTCTCTCGAGTCACATCTGTGTCACCTCTCCGACAAATCTTTTTGTCCTTTCTTCTTCATTTCACGCGTTCGTCACCTTTTTGGCTCTCCTTCGTTCTCAGTCCTCTTCTTCGTGGCTCCCTACGCCAACCGCGTTTCGAACCCGGGTAACATTCGTTCTTTTTTCAGAATTTATGCCCCCGCCCGAAAGTCCGCCTGAGACCATTGTGCCTCAAGATTTTTCCAAACCTGTCAAGCTACTGACTGCTAAAACGCTAGAAAGAACGGATTATCTTTGCGATCTCCATGATGTACCACCTCTACGCGGTGATGGGGAGGCAATGTCATCTCATATGGCGGCGAACGGTACACCGGTCACGCAGTTCGCTCTGAATCCTCGGGCTCAGCACGTACGACGCCTCTAGATCTGCAAGCAGACGAAGAACTTCACGAATAATCCAACCAGCCCACTGAGCCACATGAACATGAGGATATTGAGCCTCTCTTTACCAATTTAACAAAGGCCACCACCAGCCCAAATCAATTTGAGAACCAACCTGAAGGCAAAGCAAAGACTTTCGTACCAGCTCCAAAGTCTACTCAGGCCTTTGATTTTTTTTTCCTTTTCTTTCTTCCTTTTATCCGTTTATTTCAAACAAAAAAAAGCACCAAGTTCTCCCCTTATCACTCCGCATAATTATTTCTTTTTCCGCTGTTTGCTCCTTTCGCGACTCGTCTTCGCTCTTGTAGATTCATTACGCTGCTTAGTACGGACATCAAAGTTTACAGAAGCCGAACGCACTGCTCCCGGCAGGTCAACTTCCTACAGGTCACTGAACCTGCCTCTCCAAACAAAAAAAGGTTTCTTTATTTTTCTACTTCCTTTCCTTCGAAACCTACCTTTAACATTTTTCTCGAATTAGTTCACGTAGGAAAAATTCAAGATCAAAACTGTAGGACATTGAAGCCTATCCCTTATCAAAACATTATAACAACTTTCAAATAATCAAAAAAGAGCCCCGCTCTTCTTCCCCCGATCACGACGCTAAGAGCCGCGGAGGCGTCGGCCCCGACGCCATCAAAGGTCTAACAATCTCTCACCACAGCCCCCGCTCTTTCAAAGGCCAATTATAACTTTCAAGCTTTCAGGGCCGCCGTCGACAACTATGAAAGCCCGCCACGACGACGGCAGGACAAGCGGGGACCCGGCAGCGGCCCCGAAGACTCCAACCGACATCATCATTCTTTTGATTTAACACCTTTGTTATATTGATTCATTTGCTCATTTTAAATGAACTTTTTCACTCCCATGGCTCGGCAAAGCACACAGAAAACCCGAAAGCCGACAGGGTATCGGGGGCCACTACAAAAGGCCCCGATCCCTTACTATATGTATGACATGATCTACTGCGGTCGTAACATTCAAAAGAAAACTGAAGGAGATTTAGATCTTTCCGGAAAGAATTATCAAAAGTTACGCAAAAACTTTTGAAAGTAGAAAGAAAATTGGATTCGTAGTGTAATTTAAGTACCAAAGAGAAACAAAGTGAACTGATTTTCTAAACGACGGAAAAAATTGACGAAATTCGGAATCTTTGTTTCGATAAACAATTAAGATCTTATAAATGTCCATATGAACACATTTTTAGAACCTTTGTAGCCATTTAATCACTTTGTATCAATAAAAACATTTCTTCCAAGAAGTTATCAACGCGTGTGTCCCGCAGAGCGCAAAATGCATGCCGCGTCGCGGACTTACTTTTTGACCAGTCAAACTTTTGGCCTCCGTGGAGCGCGAATAGCGGGGTTGGCGCGAATATTTGCGTATAAAAGGAGCGCGTTGGGAGCGTTTTGCCGTTTCTCTCGGACGTGGGACCTTCGCCCTTCGCCTTCGCTCGTTGCCGCACGTCTTCTTCGGTTGGCGCACGTCTTCTTTGGTTGCCGCACGTCTTCTCTGGGTGCCGCACGTCTTCCGCAATTGCCGCACGTCTTCCGCAATCGCCGCACGTCTTCAGCTGCTGCCGCACGTCTTTTTTTGCGTGCCGCACGTCATCAGTGGTTGCCTCTCGTCTTCTTCATGTGCCGCACGTCTTCGTCAGCGTTTCTGGAGCCGCTGGCACAACTCTTCCTTCGTAGTCGCCTTGGCGTCACCGACTACCTCGCCACTGTTGCCGGCCTGCTGTCAACGTTTTTTTTGAAGCGTTCCACGTCTTCTAAAGGACGGAAGTCAACGAAGCGTTGTCAGGTACCCGGTAGCAGTGGAAAGTGATCGCGCCTCTCATGAGCAACTTTTTGTTTGAAACTTCTGATTATCAAAGTTTCAAGGAAATTCTTACTGTTTGTGTTATTTTCTCTTGTATTCGTTCGCTTCCAACTGATTCAAAAATTTTTTTTCAGAGCAGGGTCATCTTTGGTTGCGTTGAAATGATTGTCGTCCCCCACGAAGAGGGGGCGACAATTATTTAAGTGAGTTTTCAATTTTTTCGTATTTTTTGAACAAATTTTGCAAGCGTTTTTTTTAGTTAGATGTGGAAAATCGCAAAAAGAAAATTTTTATTTGGGTCAATCCTACCGAACTGACTTTTTGAAAAAGATCAAAAATCCTATGTTTTGGCCAAATACAAAATCATCAATAATTAACAAATTGCCAAGCGAAGTTTTTCGTGTGAGTTACAAAATTTCCATTTGATGTGCACAACTATAACAGTGTTTTCAATCTTTTCGGCCATATGTAGACTCGTTTAAAATAGTTTTTTTTTCAAATTTTTTTCAATCACAAATTGCAAAAATTTCAGGATAGATGATAAACTTTCGTGTTATTTTTTCTCGTTTTCGTTCGCTTTCTACTGATTTACAAAAAAAGTTTTTTAGAGTCGGGTCATGGTTGGTTGCGTTGGAATAGTTGTCGCCCCCCACGAAGCAGGGGGCGACAATTATTTAAGTGAGTTTTCAATTTTTATTTTGTTTTTTTCAAAACAAAATTTAAAAAGAAAAAGCTTTTTTTAGAACTTTGAAAAAAACATTTTGTTGCAAAAGATTGAAAAATCTCGGAAAGCAAACATTTACTTAGTCATATTGAGCTGACTTTTTACGGAATCATTGACTTTTTACGGAATCATTATTTATAGATGAATTTCAGCACTTAAAGAAAGAAGGAGCTTGTCGATTTCGCAGCCGAGTAAAAAAATAAATTAATCTTCGTGTGAGTTTTGAATCTTCCAATTGATAGACATAATTGCAACATTTTCAGAATTTATAAGACACCTATTCAGGAAAAACCAAGTTCTTTCGACCGTGGGAGACATTGCCGCAGGTAACAAAGTTCAAAGTTAAAACTCAAGTCTCTTTTTAGATCCTTACTTAGCGGCAATTCCTGGGTGTTCGCGAATAGCGGAGGAGTGGTGATGCGGGTAAATTGAAAAATTCTCAAGCATTGGTGAATTTCTTTTTTACAGACAAAATGGGAGGGTCGCGAACAGTCCGCATCTATAGCCACTACTCCTGGAAAAACTTGCCTATGAGGTTCTTCTCGTGACCTGGTCAGCATTTCCGAATACGAGAGCAGGCCATCAACACCAGCCGAAAAGAGCTAGCCGGTCTCGTTGAAAACAACGACATTTTCACATAATGGGGGACTTCGCCGCAGGTAACTTCCCGAAAAGAGTGTTCCAGCTCAGATATATCTTTCAGAACCTTTATCTGCGGCGAATCCTGGGAGTTCGCAATGATTGGAGAAGTGGCGGTGCAGGTAAATTTCAACTTTCTTGAATATATTCTTAACTTCTTGCATTTAAGGCAAATGGGAGGGTCGCGAACAGTCTGCACCGACAGCCACCTCTTCCCTAAAAAACTTCTGAATTGGTCTTCATCCGTGAACTCGTTAGCAATGCCGACTTCGAGAGCAGACCACCTGGGCCCGCTGATACGAGCCAGCCGAGACGAGGTAGCCGGACTCGTTCAAAAAACAAAGATTTTCACGTAATGGGGAACTTCGCCGCAGGTAAATTCACGAAATAAGTTTTCCAGCTCAGATCCAACTTTCAGAACCTTCGTCTGCGGCGATTCCTGGGAGTTCGCGATGATTGGAGAAGTGGCGGTGCAGGTAAATGATATCTTTCCTGAACATAACTTCAATTTTTTGTTTTTTAGTCAAATGAGAGGGTCGCGAACAGTCTGCAACGACTGCCACTTCTCCTGCAAACAGTTCACTGTTTCTACTTCAAGGGAGCAACTGATCAGCCTTCCTGTCGCTCGCCACCGTCCAACGCCTAATCACCTGCACAACACACAAAGAAATCCACGAAATCACAATGTTTCAATATATTTTTTTCATCTTAACATGTACAATAATAAAATAAACATCCTCAAACTGAACTTGACTTCTTTCTTTGGGTCTCGCTGTCTGGGATTTAAGTCTTCCACTAGTCTTCGTTTATCAATTTGGTTTCGTCTTGAAGTAACTGTTGTCGTTGTCGCCTCGGTTCTTCGCGATGTTCTATGAAGAGTCTCTTCGAAACCATCAAACTTTCTTCTGGGAAACCCAGTCTTCAATAATTCTTTGAATTGGGACGCTATGAAGTCTTGATAAAAAGGAGAGAATAATCTTTGAAGCCAAAGTTAATGAGTATAGGATTTTTCTTCCTGCAGCCAACCTTTTTTCCTAACAACACTCTCGAAATGATTCATACTTACATACCATAAAGCTGAAGTGATAACTTTATGAACTCATAAAGCAGTCAATCGACTCGTGTTCTTATCGTCTTTGCCCACTTGGCCCGTTACAATGCACCTCTTCGGCCTAATCTTTCTGCCTGCCACTGTTGCCATCACACTCAGTACTCCGAATTATCCGGCGCCCTATGCGGGGAATATTCCAAGGTCTAGTTCAATTATCTCGGTTACTGGAAGCTTTTCGTCAGAATTTTCGATTCTCTTGCTAGCCGAATTACGAAACTCACTGTTAAGCAGGGGAAATGTCATTCGTAAGATCTGAGCGGCAACTGATAAAACGTTCACAGGCGTACGATTAACAAGGTACTTAACACGCCTTAGGAGGTGTTTTTTTAAATAAAATAAGAGCCTGGAGAGCTTTGAATTGTTTTTTTCATTCTTCAAAGAGAATGGTTGTATCAATAGAGGAGGCTCGATATTTATTCTATAGAAAAAAAAACTGGCAGGATTCCATTCTTTGGTCGAGAAAAAAGGCGAATGATTACAGAATTCGAGTCTCATTGGACGTTTACCAAGGCCAAGGTGTCGCCGTGGTTTTCGAGCAATTCCTGGTCAGTCCGGATGATTGTGCGATCGCTTGTCAAACAGGAACGTTCAACTGCTCATAGTCAGTTTCTTTTGAATTTTCAAAGTTGAGTTTTTCAGTATTTGTGGAGACGTGATGGACCATGGGCTCATTCCGAAAATTCTCCGAGTTGAAGGATCAGCTACTGTAACGCTTCAGACAACCAAAACCGCCGACGGTTTTCCGCACTCAGGCGTCAGCGCGAAATTAGTTGCCTACGGTATAATTTGTTATCCATCCTGTTAACCCTATCACTCTTATCAGATTTGAGCGATCCTGCATTCGTGAACTGTGGAGAAAGCATAAATATATCGAACGGGTCAACTTTTTACCTGCTCTCGCCAAATTATCCTCTCACTCCGCCGGTCGCAGTTGCGAATTGCTCACTTTCTTACATTTCGAAAGACGGCATTCGTCTAGCTATCTACGATTTCTACACCGATTCTCTCCACGATTCATTTCAAATCACAGGATTTGATAAAAATGGGAGCCTGCAACAAGTGAATTTGAAGTTTGTTTAAGTATCAGAACAAATCGAGACTTTTAACGATTTCATCATTTTTCAGCCTCAAATTTCTCACTATTGATTGAATTTTCAGAGGATACGAAACTTATGACAATCCATACGCTTTGTACTTCAACAAGCAAGTCAATATCACTTTTTCCCTTTCCGACCTTCACGTTTTCTATCAAAAACGTTTTTACATCATTGTCAACGAGTTTCTAGGCATTGAAACTATCTCCATATCATCTCAATTTTTTATTTAACAGAGGTTGATGAGCCGAGTAGCGCCAGTTGCATAGAACCTGGGAATTTCGTTGTGAAAATCAACGAGAGGATCCAGTTTGGAACCAAAAACTTCGGAGTCAAAGCCTACGAGCCGAATACATTGTGCGATTGGAACTTTCAGAAAGAAGCAACGAATGGAGAAAGTCTTCTTGCTTTTGGTAATATATAACTTTCATTGTTTCAAAAAAAGTTTTCAGCTTTATCCTACGAGTCTGAAAAATGCTGTGACATTATGGAAGTTGATGGGCTTTCTCAATGGCACGTGAGTAACTTTTTCAATTTTTTCTTTTGTTTTTTGGGTTTTTAGGCTCATTGCTCTGAAAAATATTTTGAGATCAGAAGAATCGAAAAAAAGGAAAGATTGATTATTTTCGGAAAGGAAGAAACTCAGAAGCATTTTTCGATAGCAAGAAGTTAAAATTATGTTCCTGAATGGAAATTCTTTCAATTTTCAAAAAACTAACAAATGTGGATATCCTTTTATTTAGGTGTAAATCTTCGAGAAATTTTCGAAAATAAAGTTAACCATTTTTGTGTTTCTTCTCAGGAAGAATACCAAGGCTGGGAGTACAGCGAGGTCCGATTTACAAACAGCGGGAATGTGACTATGCGCTTTTCTTCCGATGGCGTCATGCAGGCAACGGGTTTCCAGGCCCTCGTCAACCACGTTGGTAACTTTTGTTGATATTATTTCAAGATTTGACACTATTTTGGGAAAATTCCGGAGAGTTTGCCCTATGAAAGTTTTTTTAGATTGATAAATGATTTCATTATCTTTTGGCGTGAGAATATCACGTTTTTTATTTTACTTGTAGTTTATCGAAAACATCATCAAGAAATACGCTGAGGAACCTTTGAAGGTTGGATTAAAGTTCTTCTTAATCGCTACCTTTAGAAAATTTGTTTTTGAATGAAGTTTCGACTTTATGTCGGCAGCACCTTGGAGGAGGAACTACTGTATGCTTTCAGAAACGCTTCAGCAAACCTTGAAAAACTAATAAAATTATTTTTTGAGCATTATGGTGGTTAAGGTGACGGCATAAAATCATTTACAATACCGACAGAAAAGAAAGAATAAAAACGTGACACATCTTTCTTGTAAGGAATTCAATCTTAGTGAAATTTTCTGAAGCTGCGTTTTTTCTGTGAACTGAAACTTCATCAGAGTGTTAAAAATATCAGTCATCACAACTACAGAAAGTTTCAGAAAGATTGATTTCCTTACAAGAAAGTTTTTACCGAAACCTCGTTTTTTTGTGAATTTCCTGAAGGTACTGTATGTTCCAGATTGCTCCTGTGGACAAGACATAACGCTCAACAGAACTGTTCCAATCGCAATGTTGACTTCTCCTGGATATTCGCAAAACGCGATGACATATTGTCCGAATTTAACATGCTCCTGGAAAATTTATGCAGAACCGGATGATAACATTTTCATAGAACTGAGCGATTTGGCTCTCCGTTCATACACATTGACCAACAAAACGGATTTGCTACAAATAACTGATGCCTATGGACACATCATGGCGACGTAACCTTCAAAGTTCAAATTTTATTCTTTTCCTTGTTCAGGATTCCGCCAAACTATTTGGGGCTTATCAATTTCACTCGAACTGTTACACCAATTTACATCAGTTTCACAAGCACAAGTTTGGCAACCTTCCCTATTGTGGAAATCGGGAGAGGATTTGCTATAACTCTCAGGAGAACCCCGAGTGAGTTTATTCTTATTTTCAAAGCTTGAACAATTTATTCAGAGAAAAATAATTTCCAAAACAATATCTTTCAATGATAATTATTTCATGGAGGACATTTCAACAAATAACTTCAGAAGCGGGCTGAATTCTACTTTTTGAGTTCAAAGTCACTGCGAGAAAAGGTAGAAAGGTAACGATTTTTGAATTTTTTTCTCGATACATTTTTTTGAACATCACCGCTTATCAAAAAAAGTATGAATAAGAAAAAAAGTTTGAAAAATTGAAAAAAATTGAAACTTTAAAAAAATACAAAAATCAAAGTCTGTTTGAATTATGAAGCTTCGAAACGCAAAGGCCTTCCGAAGAAAAAAATAACTGCGCTCTTAATAGCGGAGTGGTAGAGGTTTTGCAAAGCCCGTAAATTCGTTTTACAAGGAAAAACAAGTTTCGATTGAATATTGAAGTTTCTTAGGAAACATTGAAACCTTAACAGAAAAATTTCCATTTCTCCGATTTCTGGTTTTTGCTCATAATCTGGTGTGGCTTAAGCAAATGGATATTGCTTTTGGAGGTGAATTACTGCATGCCTCTTTGAAAACTGTGCAAAGTTTCAAGACATTTGAACCACTTGTAAAGTAGTTAGGCTCTAAAAACTATTTTAAAAGAAATTTATGGCCAGTACTGTATCGCTTTTAAAAGTTACAAAATCAACATGTCCATGCTATTTACTTCCGCAATAGAGTTTCACAAAAGTTTGAGTTGAAAAAAAATGTTTTCAGATCAGCGTCTTCTTTTTTTCAACCATTGCGCACAATGTTTTTGTTGATGTATATGATGGCGACACCTCAGAGGCTAACTTGATCGACAACAAGTTTGAGAGATGAGAAAACAGCCGAGATTCCCACATTTTCCAGACCCCTTTATTCAAATGTGGACATCGATGGGTACAGCTTTTCTTTGACAAGTAGTCAAGAACACATGTTGATACGAGTTCAAGCCGATATTGACTTGACCATATCTGATCACGATTTCCAAGCTATGGTCACGGATGCTAAAGATGGTTAAAAAACCTCAAGTCAATGACTTTTTTGGATTTTCTAGAAAACTGCGGATACTTGGCGTACTCGATTTCCAAACAACAAAGCTCCGAAAAAATCCCTTTTCTAGGCACGAACTGTTTCAAGGTTTCATTTAACTTCCTCGGAAGTTTTTCTTCATTTTTCATGTTACAGGTTTTTCATATTATGGATCTAAACTACGATTTGAACAAATATCTATCACTGAATTTGGAAGAGCGAAACTCAGTCGACGTATACTTAGGATTATCAACGAACCAAGAAAACCTATTGATGAGGTTTTTAAACCTGTTCCCTGCAATAAAAGGTGTTCTTAAGTGATACTGTTAATGATCTCCCTCGAGCCATTTTTTCGAACTATCTAACTTTGAAGTTTTCAACGAAAGAAGAGTTTTACGTGCAGTACTCCTGGTTTGAATCGGGTCGGTTTATTTTCGACAACTTATTAAATAAGTTTCAAATAGGATATATCCTGCCATTTTCAATGAATTCGAACGAAACAGTAGTGATAATGTCTCGGGATTATCAGCGGTCCTCTCCTCCATTCGAACAGCAATTTTCTGTGGAACTGGTATGTTTTTTTTTTGAATTTGCTTACTTCTGAACATTTCACTACATGAGAAAAGGTTCGTCAGGATCAACTAAAGTCATTTTTACTTTGAAGCAAAATTTTTTTCAGGAAGGCGAATCTTCTTTGCAAACGGGATTGCGTTTTGAAGTTTTGGCGCCTTTGGGTGAGGGCTATGGGTTCATAGAGATGAGCAATTATGACGAAACCCTCTCTCATACAAAGTGAGAATCTTTTGTTTGAAGAAATATATAATTATTTTTTTCTTGTCTAAGAGAAAAATCGGGGATTGCTTCGCTGCATAGATTGTTGAAAAATTTTCGAATTTTTTTCCTCAAAAAAATATTATTTTTGGAAGCTCTTCAGCCCATAAAGACTGTTATTAAAGGACTTTCTTTTTGAACATCTAAAAAAATTATTTTTTTAATAACTTTCAAACTTCTATTATACATGTACGTATGAGAATCTAAAGTCAATTTATAGATACGCTTCTTCAAACGGAACATTTATATTCCAATCATGTGGGACAAAAATGCAAATACAGTATTCCTCACCAGGAGGAAGTTCAAGTGGACTCTTTGCAAAAGCATCCCGAGGTAATCTCTCATCAGAGAAGATTTGAAGGCTATATTTTTCCAGCTGATCTCAAATGCAAAGGAACGAGTTCAACGTCATCTTCGTTCTTATCTTTTGTCATATCATCTGTACTACTTGCTTTTCGAAAATAAAGTCATTGAGATGATACAACGCACAAAAAGCGAAATTTGATTTCTTTTCTCTCCTTCACAATAATAAAAATATGTCACGTGATCAACACAACTTTTTGAGAACGTCAAAATATTTGTTTACCGTCAAATTTCAGTCGAATGGGCTTCAGAAAGATCATTAAAAGCTGATGTTAGAGAAAAATTTCTTTCAGAAGATCTATTGGGAGTCCGACCTCTCGGTTAGGTCCAAGGCCTGAAATCAACTGCTCACATTAACGGAAATCAGTTTCAGACCGAAGAATAACTCTTTTATGAACTATTTCAAACTCCTCCAAAAGCCAATAGTTTTTTTTTGTGAATGTTTGGATTATTTATCGCTATAAAAAACTTATAATTTTCAAAATATAAACCTCAAAAAAGCGATGCGCCGATTTCAAAAACCCATAAGCAAAAAGAAAAAAGAGAATTTTCAACTCTCCATTTCAAAATTTCCCCGGTTAGAAAGGCAAGTCTGTTTTCAATGGCGACAATTATCTGATCCTGTTGTCATCTGTTGTCGCGAAAATCAAATATGCAAATGAGGAGAAAAGATAAGAAATAATGTCTCACCTGGGACAATATAGGGGGAATCCCCGACCGAAACGTATCACGACATCAAATTTCATACCATCAAAGGACCAAACAACCGTAAAGAAAAATCAAATATGAAAGGAAGTGGAAAAAAATGAATTTTATTCGTGCTTAAGACATCCTTAAAAGGAGCTTTTTCAACAGAGGCTGAAGTGTAAATGAAGTTTTGGTAGATTTTTCGTTTCCCTCTAAAAATACCCTAGACCAAGATGTCTGTCTTTCTTGGTTGGTAGACGTCTTTCAGTTGTACTAAAAACAGCTACTAGCGGCTGTGGCGTTTTCGGTTACAAACGGTCGTCATTCTGTGCTCTTTCAAAAAGAGCTGACAGCCTTACACTGAGAACGTAAAAGTCGGAAGGTCTGCTTCCTTCGAAAATAGATTTGCAACAAGAACCAAAACGACAACAGCCCCTTCAACCAAACTCACCGGTCGAAAGTATTCAAAATAGGTGGCAGGAGACCAATAATTAGAAAACAACTAGCAAAATTCTCCACGACGTCGAGAAACTTATCGAGACCATTTTGTTATCCTAGCCATCACGAATCAAAAATATTTTGAAAAACACTTCCTTCTGCGGGAAGTTGAGTTCATTTTTTGTTAATTTATAGTTTCCCTAAAACATTGTGATTCAAAGCGAAATTGCAAGCTCAATTAAATTTTGGCAAGAGAAACATTTTTTAAAGCCCTATGAAGTCTCAAAAGGGTCTTTTTTTTTGTTAGATGGTGGGTCCGGAAAGAATTCTTCTACCAAAAACGGTACAAAATTTTGATTCGACGAAAATCGAAAACTCCCATACCTTGTCTGAATGTGAAAACACAAAAGTCTCATTTCAGAGGGGTTTCCCAGAAGATTCAAAAACCAAAAGGCCACCTGACATCTTAACACTTTCAGATCTTTGAAGAGTCAGGATAAAATGGCTTTGATCCCGAACAACGTTCTCGTGACGAAAAACAAAACAACTTTAAGAAGTGCTCGAGTATCAAAGATGTTTTCAAGTGCAGCCAACTGTCGTTTTTCGATCGCGGGAATTAGTAAACTTGTTTGGACAAAAGCATTGAAAATTTCAAACTTTTCGCACATGAAAAAAATTATTTTTTTGAAAAAAATGGAGCGCAGCGATGTTTTTTTGAAAAAAATATTAATAACTTAATGAATAAAGATTCAAAAAAATCTCTGAACCAATTCGAGATTTTCGACGAAAAACGAATATTTTTTTAAACTGAGGTTTAAGTCTATTTTTTTCTAACAAAAGAGTAAGTAAGAAACAGATTGAATTTCAGCCTAGATTTTAAGTACGGCGGGAAGCTTTGAAAAACAAAATTTAAAAAAATCTGTTTAAAACTTGCCACGTTAGGTATAAATTTTTTTCAACTGATGAATCTATTTTTATTCTAAATCTTTTTTTGAAACCAAATAACTGAAATTTAACCCGATGTTATCCTGATTTCATTGAGAGAAAAGTACCCTTTCATCGCCGACTTAGGCTTAAATTTGGAACTTTTTTTTGAACTTACTGATGAATTGCACAATAGAAAATGTTCACACTGATCAACTTATTATCGGGGATTTTTATCGCATCAAATAATGTGATTCAAAATCTAGTTTCCTCCGGAACTGTAACTCAACTGTAAGATTAGCGAAAGCGGTGTCGAATTTTCAAGTTGATAGTGGAAAAAAAACCACAAAAGATCAAAAAAAAAGTTTATGGATGAAATTTGATCTTAAAAATTCAAAGAAAAAAATAAAAAAAGTTTGTTCAGGAAAGAAACTCAGAAAGCTGTAATCGATCTCTGTTATAAAAAAATTTTATTTTTCAAATCATTGAGTTGGTTTTTTGAATACCATCAAAACAATTTCCGTTATCTGCAATAGTCTATTTTGGGCCATGTGTATATTTAGATAAGCTTTGATCGGCGAAGTACGAAACACGTTTTGAATGGTCTGCGACTGCACGTGGGGTGTTTCCCGTCGGTTCCGCGCCGGCTGGGGAATACCTTTTTCGTCATTGGAAAACACCGGTAAACGTGCACAGTTGTTTCTGATCACGTTGCCGACTTATTGTTTTTTAGAACTACAGTTTGCTGTTTACAAGGAACTGAAATGGGAAAATCGAAAAAGTGGACCTATCTGACAAAAAAATTACAGAATAATATTTTTTTAATTTCTTATTACGGTTCATGGGAAGAATGAAAGATTAAAATTCTAACAAGGAAGGCTCAATAGAAAATTCTTTCCTTCTCAACAATATCAAAGTCTTTTTACTGTTTCAAAATGACTGAGAAATAGTTATCATCTCCTAGTTGCTGTAGCATGAAACGAAACATTGAAGAAGCACCACGGATCTATGCAAAAAAAGGCTGGATAAGTTAAAAAAGGAGACCATTTTTGTTTTTTTCTTTTCCGTAAAAAAGTTTGTCAAAATGAAGATTTATGATGAGCTTTCATAATAAAGTGTTGTTATAAAAAGAAAATTTTATGTGAGGGTGATGAAAATTCTTTGCAGCAAAAAAAAGACGATATGAAAGTAACACAGCCTGGCGTAGTTATACCTATGCTAAGAACGTCGATTTTTTTGGATGCTTGACAGAATTTCAAATTCGGAAATCCCGACAGCTCAAAAACCTTCTCCTCATCCTACTTTATCTCTACCTCACACCCTGTGAATGAATCCCCGCATTCACAGTTTTGTTTTCGAGGCCGAGGTGTTGCGTGTGATTGGAAACGTTGCGTCATTTTGTGTGGCCAGCCAAGACTCCGCCTCCTCAACAGACGTCGACGGTATAAAGGAGACGCCTGAGAGCAGATCCAGCAGCACGACCACTTTGAGCTGTGCTTTTCTTTCTACTGAACCCAAACCGACAATGTGTGGAATCTTTGCTATCTGCCAATGTCCCGCTCGCACCAAGAAATTCTTCGACGTGGAGAAGGCTAAAGAGCTCGCCTAGTGAGTTTCGATTTGCACCTATCGGATTGTGAAAAGCTTGCCTGACAATCTTTCGTCCCTTTACCCGTCTCTTCAATTTTCAGCCGCCAATACCACCGAGGACCAGACTTCCGAGGATTCTACCAAGATTCTCAGAGCGGAGATATTCTAGTGCACGAACGCCTGGCTATCATGGACCTTGGAATCAGTCATCCTCTCCAGGGAAGCAACGAACGCAGCCAAGTGAGACATTTCCTTGGGGAATCCCTTTCTCTCCTCACGTCATTTTTATCTTATCTCTCTGGTTGCAGGTCATCCACAACGGCGAGATCTACAATCATCAACACTTGAGAGATCACGAACTCAAGGGCGTCCACTTGAGGACTTCCTGTGATTCCGAGGTATTTCAAAAATATCAGAGCAGAGTTTGATAACTCCCTCAGGTGATCATCTTCTTGTACGAAAAGTTCCGCGATGGAGCTTTCTGCAACCTCCTCGATGGAGTCTTCGCCTTTGCTCTCTGTTGCGATGGCAAGTTCATGACGGCTCGCGATCCCATTGGGGTCAAGCAAATGTACTTTGGAGTTGACTCGGACGGCCGTTTCTTCTTCAGGTTGGTGCTCAACGACGAGAAAATTCATGGAAAAAACAAATTCAGCAACGAAATGAAGTCCATCGAAGATGTCTGCGGAAACACCAGAGTTTCTCCTTTCCCTCCAGGTCACTATTACACTCCCGAAACAGGCTTCGTGAGATATTTTGAGGTGAAATCCTCAGTTCATTCCGAATACCTTGGTTGTTTCAGCCACTTTGGTTCCAACCGAAAAACGCCATCAATCCTCTCGATCTCTGCAGCCTCCACGACAAACTCGTGGCCGCTGTCCACAAAAGACTCATGTCTGATGCTCCTCTTGGAGTTCTTCTCTCAGGAGGACTCGACTCGAGTTTGGTCAGGTAAGACGCGTTTGTGAAGATGGAAGTATTATGTGATTTTTACAGTTCGATCGCTGCTCGAGAAATGAGCCGTCGTGGATACACAATCCATTCGTTCTCCATCGGTGTCGACCAAAACTCTCCAGATGTCGTCGCCGCTCGGAAAGTGGCCGACTTCATCGGCACCATCCATCACGAGTTCTACTTCAGCATCCAGGTCCGGCTGCAGAAACTTTTCCGAAAAAATTGCATGTTTTCAGGAAGGAATTCGCAACCTTCGCAAACTCATTTGGCATCTTGAATCTTACGATGTTACTTCCATCAGAGCTTCGACACCCATGTACTTCTTGACGGAGAAAATCCGAGAAATGGGGATCAAGGTGGGAAGAAACCAAACTTCCACTCGAATAGAAAATGTGCTTCAGGTGGTTCTCTCCGGTGAAGGAGCCGATGAGATTTTCGGAGGCTACCTGTACTTCCACAACGCTCCGAACAACGATGAGTTCCAGAAGGAAACCATCGACCGAGTCCTCCATCTGTACACTTCTGACTGTCTGAGGGCCGACAAGTCCTCTATGGCCCATTCGGTGGAAGTTCGCGTGCCTTTCCTGGACAAGGCCTTTTTGGAAGAAGCCATACTGACCGAGCCCGCCTTCAAACGACCTCAGATTTTGGACTGTGGTCGAAGCTGCGAGAAGTTCGCTCTCAGAAGCGCTTTCAACCATGACGTAAATGAAAACCTGAAGATTGGAGTTTGTACATGAACTTCTTCCAGGAAAAACCCCTACCTCCCAGCTGAGATCCTCTGGAGACAAAAAGGAACAGTTTTTCGGACGGAGTCGGCTACGATTGGATCGACAAACTCATGCAGCACTGCTCTGACCAAATCTCCGACGAAGAGGTTTTTCTTTCTTTTAAACTCCATCTTATTTCAAAAATTCAGTTTGCCACGGCTGCTGACCAGTTCCCCATCAACACTCCTCACAGCAAAGAAGCCTTCTACATGCGGAAAATTTTCCACGAGCATTTCCCATCTGAGGAAGCGGCGGCTACCGTTCGCAAATGGATTCCCAAGTGGCAGAAAAACCAAGATCCCTCAGGTTTAACTTTGGCAATCGATCTAAATAACCAATGCTTTCAGGACGTGCTTGCACTGTTCACCTCCAAGCTTCGCACAACATCGGCATGGAAAAGATTCAGGAGCCAGCAAAAATGATTCAGATGGAGATTCAGCGACCTCAAAAAGCATAAATCCCAGAAAAACGATCATTTTCTGCTTGTGTCGTATTTGTATTATTTAACTTGAGCCTTTTTTGAGGTCCAAGCTTCACAAAAATATTGCGTTGTTGTTTATATTCCATACGGATATTTGTTGTAAATAGTTCAATGAATTCATTTTGCGTACATTTTTGTTTACCACAAGTTGATATTCCATAGGTTGGACTCAGATGACCGATAATTATCAAGTTTTTCAAAATTAAAAGAAATTTCGGTATTAGAAACATCTTTGTTTAAACGCAGTCTTTTGCAACAATTTCAGACTTTTTCATATTGAGCCCAGATCATTTAGACCGCTTGGGAAAAAGTGGCTGTGTTTGAACTATTTCTTAGCTTTTCTCGGTGCTTTGAGATTCATCGAACAAACCATGTCTACTGATCTTTGAGAAAGTAACTTCTCTCTTTGAAGATCATATCTATTTTTAGAGGTTACTTCTTACGCGATGGGAGTTTCGAACAAACTTTTGAAAAAGTTCATCTTTGTTCCCATTCAAACTGCTATGTCATATTTGTTAATGGAAGCTGTGATCTTTCAGAAAATGTGAGATGGCAATCGGAAACCAGATCGATGAGCTATTCAGTAATTTGCAGTAACTATCCCATCAGTGCTAATGTAATGTGACTTGAAACTTTTTCTGAACAGAAGTATAAATATTTGGGGAAGAAGCTACGATGCGTTTAGAAGCCGTTAAGGGCTTAATTATACTTTCCGTTTTCTCAGAAAAATTCCACGATAAAATGAATTACAAATAGAAAAAAACCTTCTTCGGGAAACGTATCAGATACCAAAGACTGTCTGAAAATTAAATCAAAAGTAAATATACTCGAACACTGCCGTACTTTGTACTTTGCTTGATGGACCTCTCTCGGCAAGTTTGAGACGATTTTTTTGGAGCTATACTTCTGCAATTAAAAAAATTTAATAAGAAAAAAATGTAGAAGACTAATGAAGTGCGTTTCATTCTGTATATTAACATCAACGGATTTTATTGGCTAAGGAAAACCAACAAATCTTCATAAAATACTTTGAACTTTTCTTTGCTATTTGATGGAAACCAAGAAACAGAAATGATAGATAAAAAAGCTCTTTAAACTCGAAAATTGACGTAAACTATCACACCTTGTAAAAACAGCGAACCGAAAGTTGAAAAATAGAACTTATTTACTTTTTTTTGAAGTTTTTTTCGGAGTTTTTTTGTTTCTTGTTGAAAAGGGATTTTTTTCCATGAAAAATCAAAGTTTCTTTATCCTCAAAGGAAAGCTCACTAAATTCTAATTTATTTTCCAACTTTGCAATATAACGTACAGTATATTATCTTATAGAGCGAGTGAAAAATGCCCTATAAAAAAATTTCAAACAAAGAAACGATTATTTTTTTCTGCGCCTTGAAATAAATTCTGTTTCTCAGACGTTGGTTATGTTGATTGTGGGAATAGACAGGAGATGAGAAAAATTTTTTTCATAAATTATTCAAAAAAATAATTTGTTCGCCCAATTGAACAAATTGATGGCCATAGATTGAATTTTGAGAATTTTATCGGTGAAGCCGAAGTAAAAAAATGCTGCAACATTCTTTTCAATTTTAATTATACCGACATCAAAATCGTGAAAAAGAGGAATAGTTTGAATGTACTCAAAAATAAATAATTTTTTTCCTCAACTTCACGCCAAAAAAACATGGTAAAAAAATAATAATCTTAGTTTGAGGTATGAAAAGTGCACAGGTTATTATAAAAATAACTCGTTTAAATATCGCTCAAGAACAAACTTTGAAACCGTGACGTTCAGAAAAAAATTTGTTTTTCACCTAGAGACAAATTTTGTTGAAAAATTTTTTTGGAAATTTAGAAAAAAATAATTTTTTTGAGTATTTTTTTGATGATGCGCTTTTTTTATTTTGAGTAGAATCTACAGATGGAGATTCGAGGTTCGAAGGAAATTGGTTCATCTAAAAAATTAGGATCATCCGAGAGATGATTTTATCCGATTTTGATACGCTTCAAAGGATTTTTTTGCGACTCTTGAGATCGTATGAAGACGTTGGGAGTAGCCCGCCAATAGTTTCAATAAAATTTTTGAACTGACTTTAATACTTTTAGGATCTCCATTCAGTCCATTCAGCTTTATTTCGGTCTATTTTAGAGCCTTTTTGAGTTTTTTGTTAAATGACCTTTTTTTGTGTTCAATGTGATAAGAACTTCCAAAATGAAAATACAGAATCGTTTCTTTTTCACAAGAACTCATTTTTAGAAAGGACATGATCATATTTCGAATCGAGACATTGCGTGTGATTGAGATTGTTGCATCATTTTGTGCGCCGGATCGAAGCCCCGCCTCTTTACACGCGTCGAATGTATAAAGGAGACCCTTAAGAGCTCGTCCATCAGTATCTTTTCAAGCTTCCCGACTCCGATTTGGTTCAGATCTGCTTCTAGTCCATCGACACCGACTTCAACAATGTGCGGAATATTTGCTATCTGTCAATGTCCGGCTCGTACTGGGAAGTTCTTCGATCTGGAGAAGGCTAAGGAGCTCTCAAAGTAAGTTTCATACTAAGGCGTTTCAATTTTTAAAAGAATGCAGAATTTTTGTTTTTTGTCTTTTTCATTTCATCACATAACAAATCTTTACGTGATTCTGCTCATGGAGAGATGATATATTTGCAGCCGCCAATACCACCGTGGACCAGACTTTCGAGGATTCTACCAAGATTCTCTGAGCGGAGATATTCTTGTTCACGAACGCCTGGCTATCATGGACCTTGGAATCAGTCATCCTCTCCAGGGAAGCAACGAACGCAGCCAAGTGAGACATTTCCTTGGGGAATCCCTTTCTCTCCTCACGTCATTTTTATCTTATCTCTCTGGTTGCAGGTCATCCACAACGGCGAGATCTACAATCATCAACACTTGAGAGATCACGAACTCAAGGGCGTCCACTTGAGGACTTCCTGTGATTCCGAGGTATTTCAAAAATATCAGAGCAGAGTTTGATAACTCCCTCAGGTGATCATCTTCTTGTACGAAAAGTTCCGCGATGGAGCTTTCTGCAACCTCCTCGATGGAGTCTTCGCCTTTGCTCTCTGTTGCGATGGCAAGTTCCTGACGGCTCGCGATCCGATTGGGGTCAAGCAGATGTACTTTGGAGTTGACTCGGACAGCCGCTTCTTCTTCAGGTTGGTCCTCAACGCCGGGAAAATTCATGGAAAAAACAAATTCAGCAACGAAATGAAGTCCATCGAAGACGTCTGCGGGAACACCAGGGTTTCTCCGTTTCCACCAGGTCACTATTACACTCCGGAAACAGGCTTCGTGAGATATTTTGAGGTAATACTATCATCTAAGTTTTTTCCAAATACCTTGGTTATTTTAGCCACTTTGGTTCCAACCGAAAAACGCCATCAATCCTCTCGATCTCTGCAGCCTCCACGACAAACTTGTGGCTGCGGTCCACAAAAGACTCATGTCAGATGCTCCTCTCGGAGTTCTTCTCTCAGGCGGACTTGACTCGAGTTTGGTCAGGTAAGACGCTTTTTTCAAGAAAGATGTACAATCTAAGCTATTCAGTTCGATCGCCGTTCGAGAAATGAGCCGTCGTGGATACACAATCCATTCGTTCTCTATCGGCGTCGACCACAACTCTCCAGATGTCGTCGCTGCTCGGAAAGTGGCCGACTTCATCGGCACCATCCATCACGAGTTCTACTTCAGCATTCAGGTCCGGCTGCAGAACAGTTTTTGAAAACATCGTGTGTTTTCAGGAAGGAATTCGCAACCTCCGCAAGCTCATTTGGCATCTTGAATCTTACGATGTTACTTCCATCAGAGCTTCGACACCCATGTACTTCTTGTCGGAGAAAATCCGAGAAATGGGAATCAAGGTGGGAAGAAACCAAACTTCCACTCGAATAGAAAATGTGCTTCAGGTGGTTCTCTCCGGTGAAGGAGCCGATGAGATTTTCGGAGGCTACCTGTACTTCCACAACGCTCCGAACAACGATGAGTTCCAGAAGGAAACCATCGACCGAGTCCTCCATCTGTACACTTCTGACTGTCTGAGGGCCGACAAGTCCTCTATGGCCCATTCTGTGGAAGTTCGCGTGCCTTTCCTGGACAAGGCCTTTTTGGAAGAAGCCATACTGACCGAGCCCGCCTTCAAACGGCCTCAGATTCTGGACTGTGGTCGAAGCTGCGAGAAGTTTGCTCTCAGAAGCGCTTTCAACCATGACGTAAATGAAACCTGAAGATTGGAGTTTGTACATGAACTTCTTCCAGGAAAACCCCTACCTCCCAGCTGAGATCCTCTGGAGACAAAAGGAACAGTTTTCGGACGGAGTCGGCTACGATTGGATCGACAAACTCATGCAGCACTGCTCTGACCAAATCTCCGACGAAGAGGTTTTTCTTTCTTTTAAACTCCATCTTATTTCAAAAATTCAGTTTGCCACGGCTGCTGACCAGTTCCCCATCAACACTCCTCACAGCAAAGAAGCCTTCTACATGCGGAAAATTTTCCACGAGCATTTCCCATCGAAGGAAGCGGCAGCTACCGTTCGTAAATGGATTCCGAAGTGGCAGAAAAACCAAGACCCCTCAGGTTAATCTAAGAAATATCGTGATTTATTCAAGAAATCGCTTCACAGGACGTGCCTGTACGGCTCACTTGCAAGCTTCGCATGACATTGGGATGGAAAAACTTGAAGAGACGGAGAAGATTGCTCAACGCCCACGAAAAGCATAAAATTTGGCTAATTTTCCTACCTTTTTTTAATTATTGCATAATATCCGGTATAATAATATTAATAATAAATGGAAGTTTTTTTCAATAAAAATTTTAAAAGCCGTATTCTTTTTATTGTTTTTTTTACATGCAACCAACAAAAATGGTCTTCAGAACAAGTTGGAAAAGGAATTACTGGAAGAAAGCTAAGAAAAAAATCAAGCGTTTCTGTGATATTGGACTGAAAAAGGATGAGTTTAAAGTTGTTCAACCAACTTCGGCTTATACCAACACTTCCTATGTTTTCAAAAAAAAAAACATTTTTAGCAAAACCGCTTGCCCTCTTGCTCTTTTTTGTGCCTTGTGAGGTAATCCGAATCGCTTCATTTCATTTGGTAAGCGTTTTCTGACTGGGTGTTTTTTTTAAATGCGAGTGGGTGTGAAAGCTTGTGATTTTCACTTGGTTTTCTGAATTCTCTCTTTATTTTATTTTTGAAGATTTTGAAAAAAATTCGGTTTCAGTCTATATAGAAGAAAACGTATTTGTCTCATTTTCAACTCTTTTTCCGATTTCGCAGGGAGACTTGTACAAAATTATAGGTTTCGAAAATATCCAGATGTTCCAGTAATTGAACGTTTGAATTTTTTTGTGTTTTGGAAATTCTGTATTTTGAGAAGACAGCAAAACATGTTTGCATTGGTTAACTTTTTCATTTTTCGGAGCTGTGATCTCTGTTTTTTTTTCTTATTCCTGGGCTCTTTCATTTGAGATATGAGTTGCGTTGGTCACAGCCACCTGCGCCGAAATTTGAGTATATTTCCTCCAAAGAAGGGGTACTAACATTTTTGGAGCTGGAAGAGGTCATACATTGAGTTTCAATGGTGGTCTTATCTTTATTATTTTTCAGTATATTCACTTTTCTTGCATACAAAACTTGTCCCTTGGAAAACTCCCTTGCTCGGACACAAAAATGAGAATCCATGAAAAAAACCGGTTTTTGCCCAACTTCATAGAAGTTCGTTCATTTATTCGGATATCGAACAATCATAAATTTCTTGTAGTCCAGTACAGTGCTGCCGAATTTTCTTTGAACTCCGCCAGAAATAGGATGCGAAGATATGTGATTACTGAGTTCTTTCGTCATAATGCGTCTTTAGAAAAGAGATTTTGAGAAGAAAAGGTAAAAAAATAGGCTGAATAGGGATGAATAGGTTTCGTCACATGGTAATCCCTCCAGATAGGCTAATTTGATTGTAGCCAAAAGCTATGCAGAGCCGGCGTGCGAATTCCTCGCTGGAGTTGCCATAGCAGCCCTCTTTCATAAATTTTCGCGCGTTTTCGTTTATGGTTTTTCGTTCCAGACTTACCATACGATAATTCTTCAGGAAACGACTTGCAGACACGAGCGTCGCTTTTTTTCAGGTAGGCGTTTCCAAACGCGCTCATTTGCTATTGCCAATTAAGGTTATTACCGTGTATCACATTAACTGGATGAATGTATTGCGTTCTCCGGGCTTATTAAATTATTGCCAAAATGTGAAAAAAAGTGAAAAGGAACATTTGTTCTCGTAGTATGTTGTATTTTCATTTTCCAGTTCAACTTTGGCGATGGGAAGTTGCAGCTCTTGCGTGCGGCTTATGCTCGATGCGGAGTCCGACGTCAAAATACACGGTTAGTCTTGAAACTTGACTGAAATCTCTGATCGAGGATTTATAGTGATCGAACCAACTTCTATCAACGGCGGCGGGGAACAGTCGGTGATACATAGGGAGACTCCAGCCGAACGAATGCGACCGACTCTTGAAGTACCCCAGTTCCATCGACCGAGGAGAGAAGAAAAAGAAGAAGAATCCTGAGCGGTCCTCCGAAATGTGTGTCCTTTTCACCAAAAAGTAGGTACAAGAAAAGATTATATCGGCTTCTGAGTTCCACCTTGCTTTGTGTCTGTTCCATTATCATCATCATTATTTTCACGTGTTCGGAATCAACTGCGGATAAACTACAAAAAAGCCATTTTTCATTTGAAAATTTCATCTGATTATTTCATTTTAATCTTCTCGAACTTTTGTAAGATTGGATATTATTGCAACATTATACATTGGTGGAAATATACTGTTGCTCACGGGAAATTGGGAAACTTCGAAAAAAATTGTAAAACTTGTCTTGTGAATAAAAAGCTATATAGTTGTCTAAATTTTAAACCCGGCAGATTATTGGAATTCGGCGGTTTATCAGGTACGTGATAATCATTTTTCTGGAACTATCATCAAAAATTGGAGAAGATTTAAGATTTTCTCAATTTTGAGTTCCGCTCAGTTATTTTTTCTTTGACTCAGTATCCGATCGCATAATGGGCAACTGCGCGAACTTTTTTGAAAAATTTGTTTTCAAACTCACGAAATGATGTTTTCAGGCATATTTCTGTTTCAAAAGGATACATTGAAACTTCTTGACCCAAAAAAAGTTAAGCGACCAAATTATTATCTAGACCCCATACCTAATTCGTCGCAGAGTGTTCGAGCTAAAGTCCTGAAAATTAATGCTTCTTAGATTAAAGAATGCATATTTTTTGCTCTTGAAAAGATTTTCTGATTGTTGATGCTATTTATCATAACTGAGCAGATAGGTGGTTTTCAACTTTGAAAGGCTTCGAATGATTGAAAGACCGGCCCTGCATCATTTTCCTCAAAACTTATGGTAGTCGCATACGTATAAAGTATCTGCACTGAAATATGACTTATCTTCATCATAACTGGGTCAAATACTCCAATTTAATTTTATTCCGGTCATTTATTGCAGCCAAAAACTGTTTTGTGTAGTACGACAGTATTCAAGAAATAGAGGCATTCTGAGTACGCCGAATGAACTACAATACTTGTAGGATTGAATAATTTATGCTATTTTTCTCAGTATAGGAGTTGGACGGAAAAGAAGCTCGCAAAAATCAAGGCCAAAGAATAATAATTATGGTTTTTCCCACCTTTTAAAATTTGCATTATCTTAACTTTGTCCGGATCGCCTTCTCACGTTGTGCGGTGTTAGATCAATCAACTTTTAATATTTGAAATGTTAACTCATCAAACTTTCCATGTGCCTTTCATGAAGCCGAAATTCTTTCACATACGACTCCTATCACGCTTATTTCGCTTCTGAAAAATTCCATTTTCAGCAGTTTGCTCATTCGTTTCTATCATTTGCAATTGTTTTCCGACATTGGTCTACACGAGAGAGTTCCGCGTTGCAAAGGAAATGAATTCAGTGCTTGGCTCTTTTTCATGGAAGTCGCTGAAAAATAACAAATTTTTTTAGGGCCATAAAAAAAAAAAAAAAAAAAAAGGACATGAGAATTTTTGTTTTAAAAGCAAGAACTTTTGAAGTTATAACAAAGAATTGCCTTTGGCGAACGAGTAGTTGATCAAGTTGAAGGCATGATTTTACTGCACTTCGCCTCGGTTCTATGAGCGTAGTTCATCCAGATGCGGCTTGACGAGCTCAAAATGTATCAGATGTTGTAGCTGGAGTATGGGGACCGTGCTTGAGGTGGAAAAAGGCGAACCACATGAGAATGAATGTTTTTTATGAAGTTCAAGCTCGAGAAAATTACTCACGTTATTTTTCCGTTAATTTCGAGATAGTCCAATCTTCGTTATTCATTTTCTTCAACAGAGAAGTAGACCTTTTTTTGGATGCTTTTCAAATCGTTATATTACCTGAAGAAAAGGGTTGCAGATAAACTTTTCATGAACTTTTTTGAAGACACTTTATCGATGATGATGGCTGCAAAACATGTTTGGTTTGACTTTCTTTGTCTAAAATGAGAGCCTCGTTTTTTTCAGGTGTCAGGATGGCCGCCGGACGCTGTCGAATCTTAATTTAGCGGGGTACTTTTTGTGTTGTCGCTTTTCAAAAACGAATAAGATTAAATACTCCAACCTTCATGTGTTCTTCCCGACTCTCAAGCAACTGGAAAAGTTGTTTTGAAAATTTTTTTCTAAACGAAGCTCTCCGAAGGCTTCCATCATCAGGATTTAGGTCAACATAAGTTGAAAACACCTTCGTTTTGTGGCCAACCTGATACTTGACATACTCGAAACTGTCATAGCGGCCAAAGAAAGTTGAACCAAATGTTTTTACATGTATTATCATTGACACTGTGTCTTCAAAATAGTTTATAAACATTTGTCTGCAAATCTTTTGATCATGAGATACATCGATCTGAACGCCGTCCAATAATCGGGTCCTCTCCTGTTGGTCGTTGTAAAATGTCTTTTTATCAAAGATTTACCCCCAGCCTCATTTTTCTTGTAGCAACTATTCTTTTCTGTAATATCTCATCCATCCAATCAAGTTTTATTTCCATGCACAAAAAAAACAAATCTCGATGATGCCACTTAACATTTCAGACTAAAAGCATAACGAAGACTTGTGTAAACAACCAACCGTTAAACTATGAACAAAAATAAATTGAAGAATAATGACGCAATAGTTATCACTTGTTCACCAGCTTTTTCCTTAATGAACCGAAACATCAAACTCAGCGATATGTTGGTCGGATCGGGTTTTTGGAACCCTCGACAGACAGAAAAACTTTGTCAACAAAATGTATATTTGAAGAATTTTGACCAACAACAGCGTTATGGAAACCGGAGCGAAGAAAAGAAAGTTGGAACTTGCAAATTTTCACGCAAATTGGCCTTTTTACTGGAAAATCAGCTTCGGAATTCAGAATTCTCAAAGTCAGTAAGAATCCAACAGACAAAAATCATCAATTAGTTAGACTAGCCAATCCCGCAAAATCACTGGAATCTGAATAAACAACTAAAAATTGAGCTTCTACGTCTTAACAAATTAATTATTTTCAAGTGGATCAGAAACGTCTCGCGAGAACTTCAGTAGGTCATTCTTTGAATTATTTATCAATTCTGACAAAAGAAAAAAAAACTAAATTATGCTGCGGATAGAAAAAGAAACACGGAACTTGCAGAACCCGAAGGTGTGATGAAATTATTGAATTGAATGTTTCTACTCAGATACTGGCTTTTTTAGCAAATTTGACCCAGTGTTCAACGGTTTGTCTTCCCAAATCCAGAACGATCGATTTTCCTTCTCCTCTTTCGTCATGTCTTGAGATGCTAACGCGTTCTGGAGCTGATGCCAACTCTTTGGGAAACTGAAAAAGATTCAAGTAAGAGTTGGAAAAATGAGAGCTGATGAACCTGTGGCTGGAAAGGCTCGTCGTCGTCGCTGCTTTCTCTCCAGCCTTCGCTCGAATCGTAGAGCGGATTGACCCTCATGATAAACTCGCACAACTGTTCAAAGTCTCGGCTCTACAAATTTTCCAGAATTTTCTAGTGATTTCTTGATCAAAGAAGAAACCTGCATCTGGAGACTGTTTCGAACAAAGTTCCCGTCGCGGCTTCTTCCGGATCTCCCAGACATCCTGGCCGACTTCATTCCAGCTGCGTTCGACCTTCTGAACAGATTGAAATTTCAAAAGCTGCAAAAAAAGTTACCTGGAGACGTTGTGACGTCCGTGCATTCGGAAGGGGTGGCTGGACCGTCTTTTTCTTATTTCGTAGCGAATGAAGGCACATGTTATTATTTCTTTGTAAGTAAGCCGCATTCTGTCGTTGAAGTACGCGTAGATAAAGGGGTTACACATATGATTGCAGAGCCAGACCTGAACGTATCAATTTTTGGACAGAAAATATTCTAAAACTCTGTCTCCACTTCTTCAAAACAGTTTTATTTCATCAGCACTTATTTTTTTTTATTCTTTACAGTTTCTGGACGTTGGTAAACAGATTTATAATTTGGATATAAAGGCTTCATCCAAAATTAGATCTAAGGAATCTCCTTGAAAAAAAATTACCATATGCAGCAAGACGAGCTGCCAGCCTGTCAGAGACGAATACACGTAAGGTTTGATGAAAAATAGAGCCGTTGAAATGGTGCAGAGGATCGAAGGATAGAAGAACTGGAAGGTCAACCGCGCCTGCAGAACTTTCCCAAGTCATCACAAAAATCAGATTCACTACAAACCTGTTTTCTAAATCTGTTCGCGGAGTTTTGGTTCAGCTTATTTTTGCTTATTTTCTTCTTGACTTGTCTTATTTTCAGCAAAACTAAGGTCGAGCAGATCCATTGGGCACTTAGTCCGACAACGTTCGCGCCACAGAGAAGGGCGAAAAACAGGGCTGAAGTAAATTATTTCGTCATTATTCTTGGACAATTTGAGTTACTTTTGTGTGGCTGTTCGTTCACGAAACTGATTGTCCAAAGAGGCCTCTGGATGCCGATCATGGAGAGTGGAACCGTACCAACAATTGCTAAAAAAGAGATGATTTCAAGCTGATGACGCTTCCTTTTTTAAACGGATTCATGAATATTAGTTCAACGAATCTGTTTTCTTTGAGATTTCGTCTTTACAAGCCCTTCTTCTTACACTTATTAGTGTATATCACACCTTTACCACAGCTTTAGAACATGTTTCCTTTTCGTTTTCAGGAAAAAAATGAACTTTTTAATCTTTCATTACCTTTTCAGTCACTCGAGTAAGAAAATTCCCTTTTCAAGACATAATGGTTGAAAATAAAAATAATTTTTTTCGGCTTCGGCTCTTTGAAAATTTTTAAGGAGCTCAAAGAAGTTCTTTTTTTTTGCAAGTGGCCAGGCTAAATAAACGGAAGCCCTGATTATTTTCAAGAAAATCGCTGAAGTTTGTTATATTCTTCATAAAAGCGTTTCTACTCCACAAGATGATCACCTGCGGCTATGCCGACCACCCACGTGGTTCCAGAACATCCCAGAGCAACCGAAACGCGGTTGAGAACTCTCGCTTTAGTACCGTAGTAGCAGATTGCTATGCAACGGTTCACTCCGAGCATGGCGTAACTTATCTGGAAAATTTTCCGCATGATCTCCACGTTTCCGCGCGAAACTTTGTTGTTTCACGCATTCAAACAATTTCAAAAAAAGAATTTTTTTTGAAGTTATGGGCTTGGAATTGGAACCTTTAAATAATTACTTTTGTGGTTAAGAAAAAACCCACAACTCCTGCGGTCCATGAAGCGATGAATGCGAATGTCAGTGCAACATGAGTCTGAGATTTTCTTGAAGCCAAAGTTTCGTTCACCGACATCTCCATCTGAACTTTGTGGCTTTCCAAGCTTCAAGAATTCCAGAGAACATCATTTGTTGATCTTTCAAAGTTCATTCTTCTCTCCAATTTGTTTTTCTTCTTTTTCAAGCTTTTTTTTCGCTCTTTGAACAGGGCAATTGAAAGAGTTTCAATTGGGGTGGTCTCAAAAATAGGAGCAATTGACATAATTATACACAAAGGAAATCAAGACTTCAATTTTTTCACACGGTGAGAATGCTTCTGTTGATTGGATTCCATATCCAAATTGTTTTTGTAATCGACCTCAGTTGGCGCAGCTTCGAGGCTGGGAATGAAGGAGTGCTGGTCGTTGACTGGGTCCGGCCACATGATATCCAAGCCACAAGCCACGCCGGCTGGAAGAGAAGAAATTGAAGGTCGGGGGCTTATGATATACCAATGAGCATGACTATGCTATCGGCGAGTGCCACGTTGGCCATGATCGTGTAGGCGGAAAGCCGAAACACGCGGTTGGTAGCGATCATGAGTACTGTCGTTGCATTGCACAGGAAACCTAGCAACCCTGAAAGCCAAGTTGGGCGCCGAGTTCAATATTTTAAATTTTGCATTTTCTATTTTCCAGGAACTTTCACTTCCTCTTTGATGAAACTTCCTGTTGAGACTGACAGCTGAATTTAGGAAAGAGTTCATAGAAAATGTCAAAACAAGGTTGACAGCCTTTTTTGCTAGAAACTTTTTCTGGGTATGTGATAGAAAATTCAAAAAGAAAAGCTGTCTATCTGCAAGAAGGCCGAAAGTTGCCAAAGACGATTTCTGTACTGCTAAACGTCAGAAAAGATACGAAAAAACGCGACTTTGGTAACAATTTTCTTGTGAAGATGGCGATATTTCTGAAAGTTTTTGAAGCTGCGCTTTTTTTCTGTGAACTGAAACTTTACCTGAGTATTAAAAATAAAAGTCATCACAACTCCAGAAACTTACAGAAAGATTGAATTCCTTACAAGAAAGTTGTGGCTGAAACCGAGCTTTTGTATTTTTTCGGACAGTTCTGTATGCTTCTCTAACGGATGCAAAGTTTCAAAAAGTTGTATTCAGTTTCCAACAGTATTATTCAAGCTAACATTAACAATGCTGCCAATGAAGTTTAAAACTCTCTGAAGTTTTTAGTTTCAAGCTGTTGATGTTGGAGAACAAGCGGGAAGTTTTTGATTCGAATAGTTATTAAAGGGTAAAAATGATTCTTTCCAATGATAAGAACAATTTGTACTAACCTACAGCGGTGTAGGCGACACCTACGATGGAGATGTAGGAGTCGAAGGTGAAGAAGGAGATCATGTCGGCTCGCTGCCGCATCGCGCCTTGCATCCTCAGCCTATCGAGCAGCCCAACTACCACATTTCGCTGCAATTTGTCCCTCAAAAGCCACATTCAAGCACCACTTGTTAATTTTCCAGACACGAGCGTCGTAGAATGAAAATAGAAACAGCACGGGAATAAATTCGAAAAATATTTTTTGGTCTTGAAACAGTGAAATGAGGTGAATAGGTCGATTTCGAGAAAAGAACTTGGGCGACTTTCAGAAACTTCTATGGAAGGGAAAATTAAAAAAAGACAAAGATTTTGTTATCACTGGGACGATTGAAGCTATTGATAAAAATAAGAAATTGTTTCTATTGAAATCAGTACAGATGAAATTCTACCCTTTTCATTCAGTCCACAAAAGACTCTTCTACGAAATGAGATTTTTCATTCAAAGCGAAACAAAGAGCAACTACTGGAGAAGAGAGATTTTGAATGAAAAGCGCGTTGGTTGTGACAAACATTTTCAGGCTGTCGGTAATGCACCTGCGGCTGGGTTTGCAATTAAAAAAAGGCAAGGAGATAGAGTGCTTATGAGAATCGAGAAGTCTAGGAAAAAATTAACAGTTGAAAATCTACCTAGTTCAGAAAACTCGGAGAGTTTGAGTTTCTGACCTGAAAACTCTGTATCTGAGGTTATTTTGCGGCCTCATTGGCATTAGCTCGAATTTCACTGTAACTGTACAAAAAACAAATTGGAACGAGAAAAAGTTTTGAAAGCTTAACCTATTGAGAATTTTATTAAAAAAAACCTGCAGTTGCTAGACATTCAACACTTCTATTGCAAGAAATAAAAACGCTTCATTACGGTCTACTTGAACTGCAAAGCGACTTAGAACACATTTGATATTTATGAAAAGCGAGAGAAGCTGGAAAGTGAGTTTCAAATAAATGATCAAAAGGCAGACGCTCAGCACAATACGAGCATTATCTTAGAAAGAGCAAAGCTGTGCTCTTCATTTTGTTCTCTGGTTCAAACCAGATTCAAAAAAGAGTAAAAAACAAGCGCTTCTTTTTTACACATTTACTGGTTCAGTGACATGAGAAGAAAAGTTTTGTCCAAAAAAAGTTTGTTTTTGGGAGTAAATTGCACTTTTCGGGCTGCTCACTCTCAAAGAGTGCTCGTCGGTTGGATTAAAGCCTTTAAAAATTGAGCTGGTTTGAAAAACAAATGATAATCACGAAAAACGACTACTTGCTTAATATTTGTCAGGATCTACAGTCAAGATGAAACTTTAAAATCAAATATTCTCCCAGAAAATCAGCTCTTATATCATTTAAATGATGACCTTTTGCCGAAATAAAAAATTTTGCCAGATCATAATTCTGAGTAAATATCTACAGTACCAAATGTCTATACAGAAACCGATTCAGAGAGGAAAACGTGAAAGACAAAAAAATAAAAGTATTTCGAAATGAGTTGAGTTTTCAGAAAAGCTGAAGTTCTTGTTTCAAGAAAAAGGCTTTGATACAGCTGCAAGTCAGTGCAGTTCTTTCAAAAAAAACTATGCATCTGCTCTTTTCTCATTAACCAGGAATTTGAATAACTAGACCACCGTCAGGAGAAAAAAAAATCAGTAAATACCTGGGCATGGTGGGTAATGGCCGCTTTAAGGGAGAGGCTCAAAAAAGGCAGCAAAAAGGCAGCAAAATGAGTCCCTTTATCGAGCTTTATCATTTTTTCTGGAATTTTAAAGACTCAAGAAATGGTGAAAAAGGGAGAGGCAGCAAAAATGGTGCGTAAAAGCTGATTAAATGGCGCAAAAAGGGAGCCTTTTTCATCCTAAAAGGAGCATTGCTATAGTCTTTTTCCACCCTTTCCAATTTTGCGTATGTAAACTCAACAGTCTCGAAATTTTTGCTGATAGCGCTCTATAATAAAAAAAGATATTATTCTAAATTAAACTGTTCCTGCATTCAATTTTAATTAAAAAGCCTCGAAAATAATCATGATCCTTCATATGTCGCTCCATTGAGAAAAAGTCACGAAAAGAGGCCGCCGGAACCAAATGAAGGTCGGCGGCGTTCGGCAACTAGGGATGGCTCTTGTGCCTGAAGTCGTGTTTTCCGTCGAGCACACTCAGTCGAGATCGATGTCAAAAGAAAAGGAATCTTGTTAACGCACTGCCCGTGAGATCAAATCACCGCGTTTTGAGAGGACGGCCGCCCGACGAAAACGCATCAGGCAGATATAAGAGGGGGTCGCTAAAAAAAAAGAAGAAGCTCGCCGCCTGCGCAATTGTTTTTGCATGTGAGCAATGTGATTACGCACGGTTGCACGGTGAAAAGTCGAACAGGTCTCTTTTTCAAAGACTTCGGAAATATAATTTTTTTCTTTCTCTTTCAAAAAGCTAGTGAAAGAGGCTTGTGATGTTTTTTTCTTCGAAATTTTCAATATCCACTCTTGGAAGGGAGAATAACCAAGGAAAAGCAGAAAGTTACCATGCGAAAGACATTTTTCAGCTAGTTCTTGGAAGCCAGTTCCAAGTTTTTTTTACAAGAATTCTTTCAAAAACTGTGTTAGTTCTATTTGATAATGGAAAAACGTGAAAATTCCAAATCTCTTATCTTCACAACTTTCAGAAAAAGACACAACAGTTAGAAGACTTTTGAATAAACCTCTTATTAAAAAAATTCCTGGTTTGCAAAGTTCAGCGTTTTTTTTAAATATATCACCTTGCGTAACCAGAAAAACGGATGAAAAATCTCCTCTTCATGAAAACTTCAAATTTTTTCAGGTTTCAATTTTCCGAAAAGCCTCACATAAGAAAAAACACAAAAATAAAAAAAAACTAGTGAAACCCACTTTCTCAATGAAAAACCAAACTACTTGTGAGGTGAATCAAAAACTTACAAAAGCGTCATCTTCTTTGTTTTGACTCAACTGCTACTGGCTGACCAATTCGTTTCAGAAGCCGAACTTCTTGAAGATGACTGGGAAAAACTGAAGGCGGGCTTTTCTATTTTGAGCCGTGTATTTACATAAAGATTTTGTGGCGTACTGGTTGCTAAGGCGTTGAGAGGTAAGAAAAAGTTAATGATTTATGTTGAAATCTTCCTTCCGAAAAAAAAAAATCTTCTTTCTGCTGATGATTGGTACAAAACAGAAATTTTCACTTTTCAACAAAATTGCGCCTTGTTTGGGAATGAATGGATATTAAATTCAATCTTCATAATTTGGTAATTCCAATATATAAATAACAGAAATTCGTAAAATTGACTTCGGAACCAAGTACCGTAGTCTATGTGTAAAGAAACAGATAACCAACGTAGCGTGAAAAATTGTTTTAGAAAACCCCATGAAAAAGCGGATGCAAAAAATACTAGAAGGCTTGCGTGAATGAAAACCATTACAAAGTCCATAAAATTTTATGTAATTCTGAATGAGTTGCTTTTTTAGATTCAAGTCGCAAAATGGGCCATTAATAAAACTTTCAAACCACGAGGCAGCTTGGAATGGGTTTGGAACATCCAAAAAATAAACTTGGAAGGGAGCGGTTTATTTTTTTGCTTTCGAGGGTAAAACTTTGTACAGGGAAAAACTAAATTTGATTAAAAAAAGCTGATATTAAATTATAAACATTCCAAAAAAAGCTAGCTTTTTTTATTATGGAATAGAAAGATTGAAGAAAAACTTGCGGATCCGAAAAATGTTGATCATGCTGAAGGATGGTGAGAAGTCAACAGTTTCGACAGTTTGATACAAAAAATCATTCCGTACGTACTTCTCAAAAAATTACAGCCGAATCATTAAATCAGATTGTGTGTTTAGCAGATTATAATGGAAATCCTTTTGAACTCTCCTACTTTGGGAAAATTGTTGGTTGGAAAGTTATCATTTATACTTACCACGGGCTTTTATCCATTTTTAAAGCATAAAAAAAAGATTTAGTTCAAGTTAGGGCTAGATTCAGTTATTCCATTCAGTGACTGGACATCGTTCACATCTTTAAAAATATCAAAGTTAAAAACACTTATTAAAAAAAGGCGAAAATGACGACAGAAAAACTAATGAGATCTCTGGGGTGGAACAAAGTAAATTGAGAGAGATATCTTCAAAAGTCAAAAAAGACTACCAAGCATCAAAACGGAGCGGCTAATCGAGTGAATGGTTTGTGAATGGGTGTCGAGAATCTACGAGTGGAGAGAAGCGAGACGGACCTACGGTTTTGAAGTCTCTCCTGAAATGACGAAAGCTCTCGGAATGGCCAGGGCCCACAGCTGGGAGCATCACTTCAAATGACTCGGCATTCGTCCGAACCCACTCGTTTCATGTCCAGCTTCACTTCTCTTTTCTCTTTAATTTTAATTAAGGCTTTCCTTTTTGCCTGATTTTATACTTTTCGCACCTGCGTGGTTTACGGTGCCTCACACATGTACACTCGTCACACTTGACTTGTTCAAAGTAAAGAAAAAAAATGATTAAAAGGGTGAACAGGTGAAAATGGATGGCAGTAAAGAGCGATTGAAAACGCATGACAAACGGAAAAAAGCAAAAAGAAAATTTTTGATTTTTCTTTGGGGGATTTGAAATAACACTGTGTGCAAGTTTTGAGGCGCGCGGTTGCGTAGTGGCTGTTTTAAAACTTCAAACTGGGTTGAATTTTCAAAAAAATACAATATTTTTTTGGGCAACTCACAAAGTTTCAGATTGATTTCAAAAAGAAAAAAAGTTTTTTTCTTGTTTTCCTGCCCGATTTCTTCCTCAAGAAGAGAAAGTTTATCTTATTATATTAAACTGTTAAAAAAATACAAACGCTCAATTGAAAAAAACTTTAAAAAAATTTCAAAAGAGTCGCGGTCATGTTAGCCTCAACACTCCAGGCCAAACCTCGATTTAAACCTGGAATGCCGGATCCGGACCGCAGACTCTTCATTTGACTTAACAAGCGCCATTCTTTTTATACCCCCCTGTTGTTCTTCACCCGACCGGCCGTGGTTTTCGCCATCGGATGATCGCGAAGGCCGGCCACCCTTTTCCTCGCCGAAAGTTAATCTTTTTCTTGGCAGTTTGCGTACAAATGCAGTATTGTTGAAATATTCAAAGTAATCAAACATTATTCCTTCGAAAAAATTAAAGAAAAAGGAAACATAGAGACTTCTAAGGAAAATATGGTCAGCGGCGCGCCACATTTTCAGTCATAACTTTTTTCATGCTTCACCTTTTTCCGAAAACTCAACTGTTCTGAATTTAAAATTGAAACAGCTATCCGGTCGTACAAACTTTGAAAATTAAAAAAATCAGGAAATTTCGAAAAATTTCAGAGAGAATTCGGCAAGTATGCGTTATGTACAATTTTTCGTAGAATAAAGCTGACAAGAGGATGTTAAGAGAAATAAAACTTTCAGTATTACTTGCAAATCATCCGTAAAAGCAGAATCATAGTTTATTGATCAGGTGAAAAATTTTCTCGTTTTGAAATAAAACACTTCGAAAAAAATTGTGTGATGAAAAAGTTTTCTAAGTAATCTTGATTGGAAGCGTCAGGAAATTCAACATGTGCCCGAGATCTAAATAATAAATAGTTGGTCTGGACACGACTGAGAAAATAGCGACGTTTCTCAGAGCGATTTCGGACTTAGGCGGGCAGATGTTCTCATGGGAAACAAGTAGAAACAGACCTGTTCTGAGTTTTCAAACTTTTTCATTCAAGGTTGTAACGAATGGAAAGGATTATCTTCGAAACAAACCGGGAACTTTTGATTTTGACATGGAAAAATGGAATGAAGAGAAGAAATTGGAAAAAGAGAACTTGTCGTTGAGAGATCGGCGATTTGTATGAAACCGCAGACGTTCTGGAAAGCGGGAAAAGGGCTTCGAAAAGCCTTCCTCGTTCTTCTATTCACCGGAAACTGACATAATTGACCGAAAACAAATACGAACGCCTGATTGCGAGGATTTTGTGGATGAAAAGAGCTTTGAATATTCTTCTTTATCCAGTTCATAGTACACATGTTTGGCTTTTTTTAAATCGCAAAAATTTATAATGAGATTTTTCAAGCTTAGTGAGCTGATCAAATGTATTTTGTTTTTGAAACAAGGGGATTACAAAAAAAGACAATATTGTTACTTCATTGAGAATATGAACCATCAAGGATTCTCAGCTTTATGGTAAGGTTCGTTGACATTACTTGGTAGGTAAATGTTCATATATTTATAATTTTTTTAGCCAGAACACTTCAATCTTGGCTATTGAAAGAAAAAAATGATATTGTGTGAAAATTGATGATTATTTAAAAAAAGATTTCACTTTTTTTATTGAAACTTCGAAAAACTTTCAGAGCGAAATCAACCAAAAAAATTCAAAATGACGAGTTTGTCAAACTATCATTTATTCATCCATTTCTTGCGTATGAGCTTGAATTTTCCCCTTCTTCAAGTTGCAATTTCACCGCGAAATAAAAAGTATTTGCGTGGGAATATAATCGCAGTAAAAAAGTGTTTCTTCCTGAAAGTACAAGATTAAAGATTTTCAAAATCGAAAAAAAAAACGATGAAAAATCATATTTAAAACGGTAATGTTTAATTTTTCTTGGAAATTACATGAACTGTGTTAAAAAGATTCTGGTCAAGTTTTTTTCTTAGAAAAATCGCTTTTTCAAAAGTTCAATATATATTTTTCCTATTTGGCCGGTTTCTGTTGTCCGCTAATTATTTTTCCGTGAACCACGAACTTGAAAAAAATGTTCCTAGTAAAAACATGTTTCGATTAGGAGATCTACCCAAAATTCACAAAATTTGACTTTTCACAAGTGAAAATAAATAGATTTCTAGTTCCCTAAAATGAAGATACCTGTCAAAAATCACTTTAAATGAACACTATGGAAATTTTTAACAATTAAAAAAGGTATTTTATATCCCTTTTTTCTTCAGATATACAATTTTCGATAGTTTGAAGGATTAAAACTCTGTAAGAAAATAAGAAACATTTATTTCTCGATTATTAAAAATGAAAAAAAAACTACTAGCTGTGGCTGAAGATTGTTTGTAGAGATGGTCAAATCTAATGAGAGCCAATATGCGAAATTGCTCGCAATAAGCATTGTTGTTGATGGTGGGGCTCTCTTTTCAGCGGATTTCCGCCGTGGCGAGAGGCTCGCTGACTCGCCTGCCCACTTCTCAACAAAAGAGTCTTCGATCTGCGATGATTGGCGTCAGCATATGAAAAAGAAGAGAACACCTTCTGATATTCCAGAAATGAAATGAAAGAGAAATAAGTCTGAAGGAGAGAAAAACTACTGAAGAGGTCTCGGAAACATTCCTCGCCTTCGGAACAAGCCATATTTCCCATCGAACCGTGCTGATTCAAGCCATTCTCAAAACAAACTCCGATGAAGTTTTTCACGCTTTTTGTCTTTTTTTGGTTTTTTTTTAACTTGAACGTTCAAAAGGTCTAAACATTTTCGGAAATTTCTTTCAACTTTCATAATAAAAATAAGCTCCCGAAAATGTTGCTAGTCAGTAGGGCGCAGTTTGCTTGAGTTAAAAGTTGATTTTTCGACCTTTTTTTCATTTTTGGTTTTTCTTGTTTTTTTGAATGTTCAATGTAGGATTGACTGTCTGCGTACCGGGCGCAGTAATCGACGACAATTCGAGTTTTTGCAAGAACTTTCCATTTATCATTTTTTTCTTTCATTTTGAGCTCCAGTTTTTCCCTCAAATTGGTTTGCATTGAGAAAGATATAATATCTCTTCCAAAAACTTAAAAAAATTATGATGATAGTATCAAATATGGAATGTTGTAGAATTTGTTTTATTCAAAAAAACCTATTCTATCACTACTACCATAATATTCAAACTGTAAATGAAGACATGAACCTTTCGGTCGATTCGATTAATTGACTTTTCTGAACCTTTTGATGCTTCAGCAAAGCCATCGTATTTGTATTTTTTCAAACTTCGATTTTTCCATATCTGCGCCAAACCGCAAAGGCAGTTCCAAAGCGAGGCCGACAGAAAAAAAAAAACATCAATTCACGGTGGAGCCTTTCAAACTCCCACTTTTGTTAACAATATCCCAACAAGTTTTATTGAAAATAGGGCAACTACCAGTTGACAAAAACTTCCGGTTCCGACATCGGAAAGAAATATTTTCAACCTTGTCTTTTTTTTTGGAACAAAGAAATGTACAATGAAGCGAAGGTGTGCAATTTTGAAACTTCTTCTTCTAACAGGAAATATTTCATCACATTGAGGACCATATGGCTTTTCCGTTATTACCAATCGTTGACGGAGCTGAGCGAGGTGCTATCCTGCGTTGAGAGAGTTCCGTTAACCAGCAATCTGGGGCTGTTTTCTGAGTAGAACTGCAAAAACCACCTGAAAACCAGATTTATTGTGTCATTGATGGGATAAAGAATTGAGTGAATGTTTTGAATTCGAAGCTATAAGCGGAAAATATAACAATAACAGGTTGAAATTCTTTGAAATATCAAGTTCTTTTTTAAGTTTGATCAAAAGATTTAACGTGGAAAGAAAAATCTTCTAATTTTTTGGTCCTGACAGATCCCATTTATAATTTTTCTGAGCATTATTTTGACAATTCGATCTACTGTGAAAATATTTAGTGGCCACTATAGAGGCTTGCCAAGGACTACTTAGAGAGGACACTGAAGTGGCCACTATTTTCCGGTTAAGTGGCCGCTATAAAGGTTTTCTATTAAGTAGTCATTCCAGTAGTTTGTTACTCAGGATTCCTTCCAGTAACTGTGATAACTCTAAAACAAACAGATTAGACCAGTTATGTTGATCCTTTGACCCCTGAAGTGGTAACTTAAATTTTTAGTGGCCTAGTAGTAGCACTTCGACCTCTGTAGTGGCCACTAATTTCAAACCTCTCAAGTCTCTTCTAATTTGACTACTATAGTGGTCACTGAAACGTCAAAACCCTATAGTGACCACTAAAAAATTTCCCAGTATAAGAGCCATTCAAACACTGAAAGTTTATTCGAAATCACTAACCTGCGGAATTTTCCAATCGGTCCATCGTTTCGAACGAGAACTGGATTTTTGATAAACTTCTTGTTGCACCATACGTAGATGTCGCGTTCAAACTATAACCGAACTTAATTGGGAATAAAAATGATAGGAACACCTGAAGGGCTTCGCTCTTCAAGAAAAATTTGCAGAAGAATCGGTTGATATTGGAGTAGAAGCGGAACCGAACTCGCTGCTGCAGCGGCTCTTCTGGAGTCACGTGCTGAAATACGACGCCGCGACCCCAGAAGCCAAAGTCGAAGTGCATGTAGACAAGTCCGGGTCCAATCTGTAAAAAAAGGGTTGAGTATTGAAGTCACGTTAAATATAACCTGTTCGGCAACCAGTTTGCTTGAAGTCAACGGCAGTCTCCATCCTTTGAACTCCAGATGCTGGTCCAAGTGAAGAACTCCAATGTGTGGCTCGCCTTCTTTCACCGCCCATCTGCCGTCCCAAACATGTCGGATGAAAGGGAACACGTTGCTCAGGTTCAGTGATAAGATGTTTGAACCTATGGAAAAGAGTATATTTTTCACTTTTCTCTGTGGTTTCGTGATACAGTACCGAGTTTCGGCCACAATTTCCTTGTAAGGATGTCCATCTTTCTGGAACTTTCTGGAGCATTTATGACTGTTATTTTCAACACTCTTATGGACTTTCAATGCACAGAAATAAACGCAGCTCTAGAAAGTTTCAGAAAGATTGAAGTCCTTACAAGAAAGTTGTGATCAGTCGCTTTTTTTTGTTTCTTTTTCGACTATACTTTGTATTGGTTAGAAATCCAAGAAATTAGTAGTTTAAGGTATATTTCCGGAGCTGTCTGTACAGTTATGAAATTTTTTTCTTGAATCAATTCCAAGTAGAATATTAAGAATCATTTCAAGTTCTTGTTTCGAATTTGGGAGTTTATAATAATAACATCCCTTGTCAAAGTAGTAGTCACAACTTTTTTTATCTACTATTCGATGTGGTTTACTACTTGTTGTGTTATCTTTTTTTTGTTATCAGTTTTTAGCCTACATTTTTGGCTACTACAGTCAAGTTATTCGAATTCACAGTCCTTGAAAAAATGGCTTTGAATCAAAAATTTAATCTTGATTAATTAAAGGAACCGTTATTTTCCCACATCTGTAAGGTCAAGTTCCCCAGGGCTTCTAGAAAATTTTTATGGGTTTGCTTGATCAAAATCTGATTGAACAAAACCAAACTTAACCAGTGGCGACCTTCGCAAAAATGTATTTTTTGGTGATATAAGTTTAATTTTTTGTAGTTCCAGGCTTCATGTTGTTCAAAAAGGCATTTATCTATAAAGTAAAAGATTGAAAAAAACCACTTTTTCAAAAAAATATTGTCAATGAAAAAGTATTTGCGGAAGTTTACAGAAAGTATGGAAAGGTCAGGTTAAATGACTCTCAGACTAAAAAGTTGAATCCAAAGAACAGACATACTTCCTCTTTTCGTCTGCTATCCGATAAAAGCAGGTGGAACTTGGTCGAGGAAAAAATGTTGCAGGCTTCAGATAACAGCTGATAATATTATTACTCAGGACTGATTATTTTTGTTTTTTTTTCTCAATTTTTTCTACGGGATTTTCAGCTTCATAGGATAAAAAAACGAATTATTAACGCGTACTTGGATTTTGTCAGTAATGTACTTTAAGGCTCAGTTCACTACGTCCGAACTTTTTGAGCACAAGAAAACTTGGTCTTTGGAAGTTAACTGCTCTTGTAGCTCGCGAAATGAGAAAATAATTTATGATTTGACTGGTTTTATTGAGTTGCGCGGAACTCAAGGCAATGCTGAACTTGAGTTAACTTTTTTCTAATAAGATCAGAACCTTCATTAGGGCCCGGATGGTGCAAGTAGCCGAGATGAGCAATGTCGGAACCATTTTCAGGAACTTCTTGGATGTGGCAAGCGATTTCGTGCTCTGTTCTACCACAGAACTCCCACTTCTCTGTGTACATTTCGCCGACTCCAGGAACTTCCCAGTGAGGATCCAAGCCTTCTGCGTGATGCCTGAAACGCTTGTCTTACAAGCTTCAACCTTAAAACTTGCCATAGGTAAATGTGCTCGTTGCGTTCAACCGCGTGGTATGTGTCGATTTTGGCTTGATCCGGAATCCGGCCTTGGTCATAGGGGATCTCAACGCATTTCCCCGTTGAAACGTCAAACTTCCATCCGTGGAAAGGGCATTGTAGACAGTTCCCATTAACCATCTCAATATTTACTATTTATGTGAAGTCTTCGAAGACTTACTCTGCCTCCGACGGCTAAATTTGCTCCAAGATGAGGACAGTAAGAATCTACAATGTGAACTTTCCCTTGTTCGGTGCGGACCATAACCAGAAGTTTTCCTGTCCGTTTTTAGACATTAATTCCGAAAAATGTTCTGAATACCTAATGCTGCGATTTGCTGAACATCTCCTTTCTTCAATAATGCCGACTCCCCGACACAAAACCAAGAATTTGGGAAAACTGGAGGAAGCTCTCCCTTGATTCTCATACGCTTCAAGCGTTCCATATTTCTCTCCTTGAACGAATCGTTTTTCTGCAAAATCGATCAAGTTTGTATTTTGAAAAAGTTTATCCGAATCTCACCGCATCTCTCAAATCGAAGCCGATATCTCCCAAAAGCCGGACATGATTAAGAGGTCGGGTCATCCACAAGTAGATGATCATCAACACGGCGTAGGGTAGCAGAAACGCGGTCACACCGAATTTGAAAGCAAGGGGCCATGCGAACAACAGATAGACACCGAACAGAAGAAGTTCTAGTCGCAACATGACCTCTGAAACAGTTTTTTGAACTAACGTGAGTATGCCTCGTACTGAAACGAAAATGATAAGAAAACAAGCAGCTTATTTCATTGATAACAGCCTTTCCGATAACTGAATTTATGGAATGCAAATAGCCATTTTGATTACTTTTTTTCGACTACCGATTCGTATTATTCGCGCAGCTGTACAATCATTTTTAATGATGTAATCGGGAAATAAAAAGTCTGAGATAGAAAGATACAAACGTATCAGCGGAAAAGCAGGCATTTATATGACTAGAAAGCTTATCAAAAATTGCGAACAGGACGAAGAGTCCCGGAAGTCACGCGTAATTCATTTACTACAAACATTCACACCTAAAATAGAACGGCAAATTTTTGAAACTACAGGAGGAAGGTAGACAGCTCGGTGCCTATCAGAAACGTTTCTATCATTTTTCGAGGAGGTTATTTGATAAATTGGTCCCAAACGTGGCACACAACTTCAAAACGTCAATTGAATGCGGAGCCGAAGAAAGTATAGAGGCAGGTGAGTTTTTAATACAGCTGTTCTTTCTAATGAGTTTTAGCGGAACGGCAGGAAAAATGAGCTTCGACCCCTTTGAATCAGGCTTTCCCTACAACCTTTCAGAAGCAATTAGTAGAAGAGAGAAATAATAAGTTTCAATTCTTAGGCTAAGCAATTTTTTTTTTCTAGTGCAGAAATTTTCGCTTGAAGCAAGATTCAATCACTGAGCTTTGGGGCGGAGTAACGAAACTGAACAACTAATACCAGTTCTCTTTTTATATAGCGTTCTGAAAACGCAATTGATCTCTGCTCGTTAATTAACTCAAGCGCGCAAATCGCCGAGAAATCGCATTTCATCATGTCGCAATAAGCCCTGCCAGTTTTTATTTAGTCGAAACAGCTATTTTTCTCGGATTCTCGACGTTTTGTTTTTTGAAGACCTTAGAGAAAAAATTTTATTTGAGAGGTTCGATAAATTTTAAACATCGTGCATAAACATAAGACTGGGGTTTGTGAAAGAAGCTTGACTGCTCCGTCGAGAGTTTCGTCTTGAAGGAGCTGTGAACGACGGGATCGGCAAGTATGAGGCCAGAGATCCTCTCCGAAGGTTTTCGATTGGCGGAATCCCAAGCTCTTTGTCTAGTTGAGCTCGCCGAACTGAAATGAATCCTTTTTTGAAATAACAAATTGGATTTTTTGAAAAATTATTTTGTTCAATAAGTTTTTTTGGTATGAATAAAAAAATTATTCCAAGAAGTTCATTGAAAAAGATTTTTGCGCTTCATTCAGAAACTTGATTAAATGTCAAAAGTTCGAAAAAAATCATTTTTTTCATTGTGTCTCGTCAGCCAAAGTAACTAAGATAGTTCAAAATAGAATTTTTGGGGCACAGAATTATGTAAAAAAATATTAGAAAGACTTCGAGTAAAAACTTCCAAAAATTTTTGATTTTAGTTTCATAAAAAAAGAAATTTAAGGATTTAAATAAACTAACGTTTTTGCTTCGAGCCCTGGAACATACTTCAGCTTTTCAACAACGGTAGGGAATCTCCTGAAAGAATCAAAATTACAAAAATCTCTCAAAGGTAGCCTCACCGAAAATAAAGAAAGGCGTGCAAGCAAGCACAGATTTGCACAGGGATGAATGATAAAGCGGATGAAAAGAATGGAGGCCCTGAAAATCTGATAATTTATCTTTGATTTTTCGGAATTCTATTAACCGTATACGTAGCTGAACTTGCTTGGTTCACCAGCTGCATTTGGTTTCATTCTTGGAGCCAGTTCGTCATCGACCACACAAACCACCATTAACACTGCTGTGCATAAGATGATGCCTTAACTTTCTATGAATATTTAAAAAAATTCAGTTCACAAGTGATTGATTTTTCATCTAAAAAATCTCAGTCCAATTGTCAAAAGTCATTTTCTGTTTGATAGTCAATCCTTTTCAAATAGAAAAACAAGATGGGTAGATTACCGAATAGGACGCGTTGATTAAATTTTTTCCCTGGCCTTTCTAGAAGCCGCACCGCGTACGCAACGCGTCACATTTGCCAATCTACTCATTTTGCCTTCAATTGGTGAAGAATGAACTTTATTTTTTAAGTTTTTGAGAGCTGAAAACGGGTACTGTTTTCAATTTTCAGAGATTCCGAGTTTTTTTTTCGGTTTGAAAGGGTTTCTCCCTCAAGTTTCCATAAACAAAACTATGCTATCTGGCTCTACCAATAAAAATAAATAAATTATATAGAATGAAGCTTACTTCCACAAATATACGTAATCGAAGAAAGCAAAGTGTGATGAGAGTTCCTGACGTGACCAGCGACGCCACAGAAAAACGCGAAACAACAAATGAAAGCTCCGCCGACGTGAAGCAATGCAGGCGATCCCAATCTCACTGAAAGATATTCTGTTAAGGATAATACTCAAAAAATCAAAATTCGTACTTATAACAGCGAGAGAAGCAACAGAAAAGTCGGTTATGTCGTCTTGCGAAAACAAAGGATTCAAATGACATCGATAGACGCTCTCCGTTCCTTGAAAATCACAGTCCTTGCTTCAAAACCAAGACGACAAACTTGGAATTTCTTTCTCGTCGTAAATTATTCCAGAGTTATTATTTATATGAACCCGGCAAATTTGAAAATAACCCGCGTTGTAATTGAAAGTGCTCTCCTAAAAAGAAGATTAGCAAGAAAGTGCAAATTGTACTCACCAGTTGCTCGCCATTTTCATTAGTTTTGTTGATGGGCCTTGGCTCAGTGAGAAAAACCCAATTGTTCATGAAAACGGGAAAAGTTTGCATCATGAGAACACAGCCACCGACAGCCATCGCAGCAGAAAACAGAATATTGTCCGTACATCTGGCTTGGATCACAAACTGAAATTCATATTCATGTTAAGTTCTACAATACAAAAAAAAGCTGACAGCTTGAAATTGATCAAAAATCAAAAAAACCTCGGAAAGAAAAAAAAGCTTGTCAAACCTTGGAAACTTTTTCGACGACGGTCATAGGAGAGAGCTCCTCGGTTTGCTCGGAAGAGTTTTGGGTGGAAGGTTGTAAACTAGTTTGCTCCTCGACTATTGTTCCAAGAGCCATTTTCAATTTGGCCACCTCTGACATGCTCTTTTATGGGCTGTCCAAAAACAGAAAAGCCGCAGACTGGCTTTTCCCACAGCCACGAAGCTCGACCTCCTTGTTCTTTTTGAGAGCCAAAAGTAACTCGATAGTATAGGAAAGACAGCAAGATGAAGATGAAGAAGGATTGATGCAAAAAGGAAGGAAATGAATCGATAAAGGTGTTTTACGAGCTTGGGCACACCCGTAATTGAATAGAAACGTCGTTGCGCCTTCAGGGCACAAGATTGAAATACCTCGCGAAAGCTTCCGAAAGCTTCTGGAAGTGCCTCAATTTTTTTTACGCACTACGTCTTTTGGAAGAAAAATGATAAACCGAAGAATGGGAGGATTGGTCTTTGAAAATCAAAGGACTGATGTTCTGAAGTCGCTGACTTATAAGTCTGCAAATCATACTCTTCTGCTGGAAAAAAATTTCTTATTCGAATAATAAGGCTTCTGGAGCATTTAATAATTTTTTTCAGAACATTTTTTTCAAGGTATAGGGAAAAAAATACAGCTGCGGACTGTTAGGGATCCTTATTCAGAATTTTGAAATTTGTTTGAACACAAAAAACTAAAAACTCAGAAATTCAAAAAGTTGAAAATCCACTTTCTTGGTGAGCGTCAAAATTTACAATAATCAAGTTATTTTTTCTCTTTTTCCTTGCTTTATCGTAGAATTTTTCAGAACTTTTTTTGATGAAGATTGACCGATAAATATGAAGTCGAATCATATCCGGAGTATTTAGGGGCCGGAGCCTTCATAAACTAATCATAGCTGTGAATGTTTATGGTGTTGCAGGCGGACGTGGACCATTAACGAGCGTCTGATTGGTGTTCCTTCCTTCAGATTTCCACTCATTTTGACATTTTTTTGACACATTTTTTATGATTATCGTCATAGGTTACCTCTTGACCAAGCTAAGAACCAACTTTAAAAGTTTCTTTTCAAAAGTCGTCAGAAAAAGTAAACTGAGAGTCGACCTAATTACAGTTCGCGTAATGATTGCGCATGTGTTTGGTATCGTATTACCATAGCGCAACATGTTTTTATTGCGCTGGCTGGGCACTGCAATCTTCTTGCGTTTTTATTCTGGCTCCATAGTCGAGGAACTCCTTGATGTATGCACGAAAAAACCATGAATTTTCTCTTTTTTTTCTTGATCTGCGATGTTTTTCTTCTACGTCTTTTTTTGTTTTTTTGAAATCTTAAAATAAAAAAAAGTGTTATAAATGTTTTTTTCAGTCAAAAAGTTGTGTGTCTGCAGTTTGAAAATGATTGAAAGTCTCAAGGTGACCATTTGCAATCGCCTCAACCGCTAAACGCGCGTCTTCCAATTGCTATTGTGTCTACCTCTAACGGATCCCATTTTTTACCCTTGATTTCATTTTGAAACTTTTTTCTCGTGAAATATATTTCATCGTCATAAGTGAAACTGTGAATTCGTTAGGGGAGCTGTGGTTGCTTTCCGAGTTTTAGCAGTTCACCAGTAAAAGTTTCTCTGAGTTTTGAGAAACAATATTTTTGGACAGGTTCCATTTTCGAGACTTGTTATTTCCGTAAATTCCCTTGGAATCAATGCATGCTAAATATGTCGGTATAAAATCTCAACTTTTTCAAGTTTTTGAAAAAATAGTTTATTTGATTTCTATGAACATTTTTCAGCTTAAGGTTTCACCAATTACATTTAAAAAATCAACTTCACAAGTCAATTTACACAACTTTATCAGATGTTCCGAAATTTCAAGAGTAAAAATAAATTTGCAATTTTTCGGGTTAAAACCATTTTTTTCGAATTTCATTATAACAAATAATTTATTTTCTTTTGAAACAGAACTTACTTTGATATCTCCGCTTACTTTTGATCGGTTCCTACTTTCCTGAGAAAATCTTCAACCTTCAGGCTTTCAAAAACAAAACCTATGAACATCCCTCAAACCAATCTCAAAATAATCAGCTAGAAAAAAGTAATTAACCTTGGAAAGTGAGCGAAAGCTGATTAGGACAAAGCCAGTTAGAGTCCTCAGCCACTTAGAAGCGACGCAACCAAGCCTATTCAAAACAAATTAGCGCCGGTAGCGCACAAACTAAGTGACATTGGTTCCTCGGCAGGCATCAGCCTAATTGTTGGTTTCACTGTCAGGCAGCCGTTTGTTTACAGAAGGGCACCGATACCAGCAAATTTGCTTCTCGACACCCAATATGGTCATGCCTCGGACATATGTTCCGCACTTGTTTGTCCATTTCCTTCTTTTTCTACTTTCAAGTATTTTTCCTAAAATTAATTGGATGTATCAAGTGTCTTTGTCATTTTATTCTTTTCCATCGGTGGTATGATACAAAACTGGAATTGGAAAATTCAGCTCTGAAACTTCAATTCTTTGGCATAGTGTAGTATTATATGCCACTTTTATAAGTTTTGCAAGTGAAATTCTCAAAGTTCCGGTGATTTTCTCCAAAAATATGTAAGTGTCCCGTTTTTCGAAGCAAAATAGAGCCTTCCAAGTTCACTATCACGACAGTTCTGAAAACGTCGAACTTCATAGGTTTGTAATTTCGGAGTCGTTTATGACTTTTCAAACCTTAAAGCGAAAAAAATTTCATTTTTTTTTTGGAGAAAAAAAACTGCAAAGTAAGGAAGTTCTCCATATTAATAAGTGAATTTCTCCGGCGGCTAAACTTCACCCTAAATGGAAAGTATATTGGATTTCAACAAAAACTTGGAATAAAATTCCTGTTTAGGCTGCAAAAAAACGTGAATCATCAAAAATCCAAAAAAATATCTTTGAAAACATTTGCATTGCAGTTCTAAAAAAAATAAAATTTTTCGATCCTCTACTTTCCGATATAACTTTCTGGACCCATTCTAACGCAATCCCGCAATTTTGTGTGATTTTAAGTAATTTGAAACCTCCTATCTTAATTAATCACGTTTTCGACCTTTTTCATTCGTGAGCAAAAAATCTAGAATTAGAACTAAAAGATCCCATGCTGCAAGTTTCATTTATAAACTTTTATCTATTCGATTTGGCTTTTTTGTTCTTGTACAGTATCTTATTTGCATGCCTATGCGTATTATTTGCGTCGGAGGAACGCCAATATCTGCTTATTCCTCAAGTGGGGTCCTCTTGAGCGCAACACTGTCTTGTCATTTGATCTTTTCATTGTGTTTGGCGCCTTTTTTCTATTACGGATTGTTAAATGTTCTCAAAAAACTCAGTAAACATCCAAATTTCCCGGTAATCGTATAAAAATTGAAAAAGTTGGACGAAAATCCCACGTTCGAGCATTCTCCATAATTTTTAAGCAATCGAAAATTCTGTAAATAAGAAATAATTCAAGCAAACCCGTCGCGAAATTTAAGCTTGTTCACCTTTTCCCGAATTTTGAATTGGGTCTGAAAAACTACACAGGCTTAGTTTTAGTTTGTGTTTTGAAAAGGTGTGTTGTTTCTCAGGCTGCTCGGAAATTACCTCAATCGCCTGCTTTCTTTTGCATATGCTCATATTCGCTGTATACTTTTTCCCTTCTCAAGCATTCTCATTTTTGTTGGAGGTCCTTCTTGAATTTTTTTGTTGAAAAAAAGAAGCAAGGATAGCGGGGCGGATGATTTGAATCAGATTAACTTGCCGCTGACGTCTCTCTTACAAGACCGCTTCATTCGTTTTTGCGTTAGTGTGTATCTTGCAGCCGTTCCTTTCATTTTCACAATGTTGCCGTTCGAATCTCGATCTGAAAGTCATTTATTGAGGTCCAGGCGCAACTGCTCGAACCCAACATCATTACGCACCGGAAGCTTGTCGGGCCTAGGTTGAGTCATCTCACTTTGCTGTTGTAATACACAAATTGGACCTTCAAGCCCCGTCTTCCAATATTCATTCGATCGCCAGTTTATCGCTGTTGCTCAAGTTTTATGGGAAATTCTGAGTTTCCTATAAATTTTTCTCAATATTTTCAATCAGACTCCTCAATCGAAAACTTGAAATTTTTTTTGGACCTTTTTGGAACTGAGAAAGAGCTTCTTTAATTTGACTTATGGTTAGATATTATTGATTGAACTTTTAAAAAACTTTCTAGAGTTTCTTTTTTTCAATAATTTTTTTCAGATTATATGTCACTGTTTTAAAAAGCTTTCTAATGAAAATTGTCCTTGCAACAGGTGGTTAGACTATAAATCCCTATTTTTCTGTTTTTTTCTGTTTCATCATCACTATATTGCAAAACTCTTCGAGAACTTGAAAATTTTCATTTTTTTTTCTTGCTTCACCTCGCTCTTTCCAAGCACATGAAAAACCACATGTCTTTCTCTGCAGCTCCTTGACCAATATGTTCGGCGGGGGGCCAAATCGCGTTCCGAAAGCATCCATTCTACGCCGTTAATTTCTCAACAGAAGTTCGCCGGTGGACAAATCGAGTTATGCGAGAAATGAATAGAGCACAGCGCTTCCCTGCGAGTTCAATCCGGCGCTACGAACGTTCTTGTAAATGAATTTCGTTCGAGGTCGAGGACCTTTTCCAGTCTTTGGCTTTTTCTGGGAAACCTTTTGTCCTCTTCTTTCTCCGATCGGAAAATTATGCTTGTGTAACTGTAAAGTCATGAAAGGTGGTTGTGGGAATTTTCGAGGATTTTTTATTAAATCACAGGAAATCGCCCCAACAAATCTTTTTTTTCCATATTGAAACTTCAAAGAAAAGTTTTCTTGACTTGAATTTGAGGTAATGTATAAGAAAAAAGTTTTAATAACTGCCTATAGTTTTACAGCATCATACTGTTGATTAAAATTCCAAAATTTTAGTGATTACCTGAAAACTTAAAAACTTGCAACACCATTTCCAAGCGTCTAATTTGACACAATTGCGTAAAAATGAGTTGAATACCTGGAATCGAAGTCCAAAACTCTCAGTTTCTGGCTCTCAGCTGTCCAGCAGTGGACAACGCAATTTGTCCCTTCTACCCAGGCCATCTATTTTTCAAACCAAATGATCGCCGCCACGTGTGCAAAACGCTCCACGGCTGAGCTATTTGTTCTTGATTGCTTCACCCAGATCCACGTTTCAAATGTAGTTTCTCAAGGAGCTTATATTGTGAATATGAGAAGAAAAAGTTGTTGGGAAACTTTTTCAAAGAAAATCTGAGATTTCTGAATCTGAGGAGTTCCATAATTCCAATGAGCAAATGTTCCGTTTATTCAATTCTCTATAGAATAAGTCCCAGAAAAGTTATTCATTAATTGGTTCACAAACTAGGGATTAGCTGTTGTATACATTTGTGAGGAGTTAGACGCCATATGCTTACTGAAGATTCACTGGCAGTCGTCTTCGCTCTGTCGTATTCTTCCTGCTCAACATTTTTGGAGTTCTTCTTCTTCTGCGGAAAATGTTTATTTGAAAAATTCGTAAAAGACTCAAAAAGTGAAGCTTTTCGCAGATTGTAAGAATAAAAATCAAAAATTCCGATAGCTTCCATTATTGCAGAAAAATTTTTCTAAAATTTTTCTTTATTTTTTTACTCACTTAACCATTTTTTTCTTTCATTTTTTTCCGGTTTTGAAGTTTTTTTAAAAAAATTTTTGAAAAATTGCCCATATTTTGACCTGTTTTTTATTCGAATTCGAACCATCCAATCGAGAAATGTTTCTGACGAACATTTGAACTTTATTCTCATGTTTCATTCGTCGTAGTAAATGTCAGCGGCGAGCCAGGTCGTCGACAGTTTTTTCAAACTCTCAGCCCAATTTTTTTTGGCCATGTGAGTCATTTTGCGCTCCTCTTTTGATCGTTAGGCCGCATTGTTTTACTTCATTTTTCGTCTTTATTTATATTGATAGCGCTTCTTTTTGTACTGTACAACAAGCTGGCGGCAAGTATGATTCATTCCCGCTTCTTTTATGTTCCATCTGAAGGCTACAATGCAATGTTAACAACGGAAAAAACCGTTTTTCTTACTCGATTCAAAATTTATTTCACTTTTAACCAACAAAATTTTTGCGAAATATGCTTTTTAAAGCGCACGTGTTGAAATATTCGTTGGGATGCAGGAAAAAGTTTCGTTGGAGTGTGCAAAGAAAAAAGTTGTCCGAGTAGGCGCTGACCTCCACTCGCTTTTTTTTAGGTGTGGGGAGTATGGGAACGGCAGGACACGCCCAGAGAAAAACCCTCTTCTCTTTCGTTCCTAACTTTGTCTCTGTCTCTCACTTTCATTCCTTTAATTCGTTTAATCAACGCGCTTCTGCTTTGTTTTCTTTACATTTTTGAGCGAAATGCAAAGTTGGCCTCTTCTAATCACGTTTTAAAAATTAAAGAACAGCAATAAAAAACTGAGAAAGAGTTTTCGAACACTTTCCCTCAACAATTTGATAGTCAGTCCCACGCATAATTTCTTTCTCAATTTCTTTTTTCTGATTTTTTCCTCACATTTCTCTTTTTTTTCGGATCGCCACGCTTCATGAGCAATAACTGCCACTTATAACACACGTATTCTGTGTTTTTTTCTGCCGCCACTTGTGAATCCAGCCATTTATCCAGAGCTTTTGTCCCGATGGGTTCAAGCTTCTTTGTACAAACCGCTTCTGCCGGCCTACGAAATCACAGAGATACTTGACCCAAGCACAATTAACGGGATTAGCCTCTTCACTTGTCGCGCCTGTCATCATCCTCCATCTCCGCGGCTTTGGATCATCGCCATTATTTGCATGACAAAGTTATTTCAAACTCATTCTTTGGGATAATTATGAATTTTTTTCTAGTTTAAACTTTTTTTATGATATGATGAATTTTTTTCTGAATTTTTTTAGACGCATACCTCACTTCAAGAATATTGTGTAGTCTGAAAATTGAGCTTCACTTATTTCATATCCGTTTTTTATGCAGCCACAAAAGTTCAGTGGTCATATTTGTGACAAAAACTAGAACTAACAATGCTGAAATCAAAATTTTACCAATAAAGATACAATAATCAGACACTTTTCATGCATTTTTATTATACCTTTATCCCAAATTCTTGCTTAAAATCTAAGCCCGTGTGGTTTTTTTCGTGATAAGTCTCCAAAAAGTCGAGACGCATCAAATTTCCTATTTCTACATCTTGGCATCACCTTTCCAAAAATCATACTTGGGAGTTAGTCTCAGGAAATAAAAGCATGGAGTGGAACACGGTAGCAGAACACCGGACACGCCGGCGAGTGTGTGCTCGCGCGCATCTGTCGGCGCCTATTTGTGCTTCTTTCGGCTGTTTCCGCGGCCAGACCGTCGTCCGCCCATTACAGATCTGAATATGCAAACCTGCATATCTCGGCGACTTTCCATTCTTTTCAGTTTTGTTTTTTTCTTCTTTCTAGTCAAAGTTAGGGACCAAAATCGCATAAGATTTTTTTCAACTTTCTGTTTCTGAGAGTTATCAAAATAACATCCTGAGCTCTGAAGTGAAGAAAATTTCAAGAAAACTCTGAAAACAAGTTTCTGGGACTAATTATTGACTATGTTCTTTTTTAGATTGCCTCTTGTAGATTCTCCTCTATTTTGCTATTTATTTGTCGGATGATATCAAAAATACTTACACCACTTGAGCATTCTCTGCTTAACAGAAATTCATAAAAACTCTTATCTCAAAAAGTATATGTAAAACTCAGCTTTCAACAGAACATTATCACATTTTTCGACCCGTTCTACAGAAAATCCTTTAGATGACTTTTCTGTAGAGGGCCATTTTTTAACTTACAACTGGGTCATAAAATCCCGCAAATAGGAAAACCTGAGCTTTAAGCCGTACAAGCCAAAGTCCAAAGATATTGCTTTTTGGAACGCCATTCTTTACGATATGTGTACTAGCCGCTGGCTTTTAACGCTTTAACATAATGACCCATGAAACCCATAAAGTTTGGCGGGAACTTTAAACAAATGGCCGACTGGGGAAAAGATAGGTTTTCGTAGAGGCTGTCGAGATTTGAGCGCATGAATGAATGCCTGAGAGACATTATGTGTCGCCTTCCGCTGTACAAACATCTAAATCAACCTTCTCCCTTTTCTGATTATATCATCCATGACCCTCATCCTTTCTCTCTCACTCTTCTGCTGCTGACAGACGGCTCTTGATACGCCTATTATCTCTAAGAAATGCAGTTGTACACAATCTTCACTTTTTTGTTGGTTCTGCAACATTTATTTTGCATTTTATTCTACTATTTACACTCTCTGAAACGGTAATTTGAATCATTTCGTCTCATAAACTTCTCAGCAAGTTCAACGGCAGGGCGACAAGCTGTCCATTACCACCGCTATGGCTACTTTTTTCCGTTCTCCTCTTGGCTCTACGATTTATGGGGGCTTACGCTTATCCTCTGCAAACGGAACGTTTGTGAAAACACCTAGCCGAGCCTACTTTCAACTTCTCATTTCTCAGCTGAATCCTTGAAAAAGCGTTTTCATTTTTTTTTTCAATTTTTTTCTATTCCTTCCGCTTCAAATGTGTAATTTTGGCGTCAGGAATTTTAGATTTCTCGCTCTCAAAAAGCATAAAAAAGTGAAGTTGAAAATATTTCAGAAAAATAATTTTTTTTAATCGGTAAAAATGTGTCGAAAAACTTTATTTTTCATAGTATCAGGAATTCAGATGCCAGTCATGAAGTTTATTAATTAAGCTCGTAAAAAAATCGTTCATTATGCTCATATTCGAAGTTGCTTTTTCAATTTTCTGCTAAAAAAAATTTCTTTCATTTTCAACTTTTCCCCGTAATGCAAAAACAAAAACCCCAAGTCTTAATTTTCACCAATTATTATTTTTTGACAATTGACTATAGCTATTTTATCCAAAAATAGGTCAGCTTCTGCCTAACCGCATATGATAAAAGTTGTAAAAAGACGGTCCACTTGATTCTGAAGCGCCGCGGTTGCGACGGCGACACACCTTAACCATGTGTTGCCTCGCCGTTTACGACTGTGCGTGCTCCCCGGACCGGTGCGTTTCAGAGTTTACGAGCACGGATTCGCTGTAAAACATTGTCCGGATTGGCGGAAAACAGAGCCGTTTGCATAGCTGCTAAATTGGCGGGCGATAAATCACTTTGCCGTCTGTTTTGAATTAGGAACTGTTAAGTTACACCTTGGAGATAGATTAATTTTCATTCCAATTTTTGTTTGCGGGTAATTTTTTCTTTTTATATGATAACTTAATGATGAAAGTAATTAACTAACTCTTCTCAGAAAAAACTTCCTGTTCTGATTTTTTCCCGAAAACGAAAAGGTCTCCGTAAAAACTTTGAAAAAAGCACTTCACATAGATTCCTGCAAAAAAAAAGTTTTTTTTTGAAAAAACATAGTAGGACTCAAGAGAATGAGCGAATGGAATCTTAAAAATTGAGACTTCGAATGACTTTTGTGAATTTTCTACAAAAAACTTTTCAAGCTAAAAGTTTTTTCTCGCAAGAAAATTGAACCATAATTTCTAGGTTTTCTTCAGTAGTTTGTGTAACCGACTAAGGTAATTTTTGCGATTTTGTCGGATATTAGATTTTTTTGCCTCCTCTTCAATTATCTCACAAGACAGGTATTCGTCAAAGGCTTGATCAGATATGACAAAATCTCATTAACCTCTACTGAAAAGTTCTCCTGTCGAGCCTGGACGACGTTTCGCTCTTGAGGACAACTTGTTGTTGCCACCGCGATCCATTCAGACCCATTTACGTGTTTGCACAACAGGTGCAGAAACACCCGAGGCGTTGTCTTTCCATGTGCAACCGCACGCGCCATCCAAGCTCCGCCTTTTTTCTTGGCCTTTCCTCACGTTTCAGATCTTCTGAACGGACCACCCAGATCTTCATCCAGAAAAGAGGCATCGTATATTTTCAATACTAGCAAGTTTTTTTTTGATAAGATACGTTGATTGAACGTTTCTCAATAACTATTTTTGAATGAGGTTACTTTCTAATAACCACCCGAAGTCAAGGCTCAATGAGCTTGTTTTTTCTGATTTTAGCTTTTTTTCCTTTTTTTCAGCTCAATCCATGGAAAGCTTTGGAAGTTCGAAAGCATTTAAAAAAAAAATTTTTTTCTGAAACTTTTCATGCGTTACTAGGCTTGGAATTTTTTTATCTACTTCAAAGAAAAATTAGTCTTCAATTATTTTCTGATGCGTTTGAAAAATTCTAATATAAATGGAAAGTTTAAAAAAACAATCGATTCATCTTGTTCCCTATCAAAAGTTTTGTAATCCTTCATGGTTTCCCTGAATATTTTTTTCAATTCATCCTCCCTTCAGGCAAGTTTCTCTAAGCTTTGTTTTTTGAAAAAGACTATAGAAATTGAATTTTTTGCTCAAATTGCAAATCTCTTCCGTATTTAGTCAATGCTCAAGAAAAAACAAAAGCACTACGACAAAAAAAGAAAGCTTATTTCCTCAGCTTGCAGTGTCAACAGAGCATGCCAAACTCGCTTTGGACCACGTCGTCAGTAAAATTCGTTAGTTGCATCTTCACACTCCTTTTTACTCGTCTATTGCTCAACCTAGCCCTTTTTTTATTACTACGGCGTCCTTCGGATATTGCTTCTACTACTCTCTTCTTTTTTGGTGGCTTCTTCTTCAGGAGGACAACATGCGGTTTTTTTCATTCGACCAGCTGAAAAAAACTTTTTTAGCTTCTGGTTCAATTTTGATGAAGCTTGAACTGTACTTTAGGGCCTTTTGATTCCAGAACAAAAAAAAATCTCACAATAGATTTAGTTTTCAAGTAAAGACGCTTTGAAAGTTCGAGGTAGTGATTATTTGTCATGATTTGCGTATTTTATGAATTTTAAAACTCGAAAAACGAGCCATTATGAGACATGTTCGTGAATCAGGATGTCCTAATGGGCGTTTCAGCAAAGTTTCCTCAAAGGTTCTAGTGATTAATTTTTCGATAATAAATAGATAATTTGATGAAGAAGATAATTAAGAAAGTACTAATTCTATTCCTGTTTCATTTCAGATTCTAATTAAATTCCACATAACAATTTTAGTCTTTTTATTCTTGAAATCGCACTTTTTCTCAGGGTCAAAAGTTATTTCGTCTTGTTAAGGGATTTCTGAGTATTTTTTTATCCTTCACTATTCAAATTTTTTTATAGTACTAAGATCCACAAATCTTCGCGGCCTGGACCAGGGTCCAAGCCTATATCCACCCAAAGCACGCCATTACCGCGCAACTCGGAACGGCATTGTGGTAACGCTTCTCGGAGTGACCGGATTAGGAGAAGATGTTTGCCGGCAGAGCCAAGTGCCGCCATTCGTTCACAAATGACCCGCCGCGCACTGTGCAAACGACAACCGACACCGAGGCTTACTGATATCGAAGGTCGGGATGGGTCATCCACGCTCACTCCGCCCAGCCATTTGTCATATTCAACACTCGGCTCCATGCGTTTCGTCCCCGACTTTTACTCCTATTCTTGTCTTGCCCCACAAATCTCGTAGGAAGTCTTCTTAGCCTTTGTTGACGATGACCTTTTTGTCTGAAGTATTCAAACGAATGGATCTGCAGAAACCATCTCTTTCTTGAAAATTTTTTTTCCTATTTTGAGCATCGTAAAAGTGGTTTGCTTACGTAAAAGTTGAGAGGTTTTTGCTTTCGTTCCCTCGAAAAGCGTTAGGAAGCTTTCCAGCAAGTGTTCAAAAGCCTTCTACGTACCTTCCCAACACCTCTTTCACCTTTCAGAAGCCTGCCGGAAGGCTTATCTCAGGAAGTTTCAGGGTATTACCTCGCAAAGACCCTCCAACTACCTTCTGAACACCTTCTCAAGACCTTCCAGATTTCATTCACGTTCCGACTTTCTTCTCAGATTTCGTCTGAGTCTGAAAGATAATGTAAAACAGAGCTCATTTCGAGTAGCTTTCAACTTCGTTCCATGTTACTTTTCTAATGTCAGGCTTCTCCAAAAGTCCTTTTTAGTTTTAATGGTATTTTTCCCAATGAATTTTTGATAATTTCATGAACTCGGAAACTGATTTTTTTAGGAACTCGAAAAACTAATTTTTTTGGAAGAGATCACGGTTATGGGTCTATTTTTTTGAGTTTAAGTTTCAGAAAAAAATTGAAACAGAAATATGTAATTTGATTAATTCAAATAAAACTTAAGATGCCGCGTTCTTATCAAATTAGTTTTAAAGTACTTCTTTTTCATTAAAAAAACTCTGAAATGTTTTTCAAGAATCAGCCGGAAAAATTATCTGGAACATAATTCTTTAGTTTTTTTCAAGTTTTTTTTCATGATATGCGTTCAGAAAAAAATTCAATAAAACAAAAAAATAACAAGTCTCAGTTTTTTTTAAAATTTATTTCTCTTTCTTGAAAAAAAGTTTCAGCATAACTTTCGCTTTGAGACTGGGAAAAATTTTTCCACCATTTCGTCTCTCCAAAAAAATTCATTTTCATATGATTATTCAAAGCAAAGAAATGTACGATAAAAACTTTTCAATCGATTTTTTCGGAACAAAACTGTGACTACATTTTTTTTCCAACAATCAAATATTGAAGCAGTCTTAGTATTTGTGAATGAAGAACTTGTTTCGAAAAAAAAGACCAAGTAAAAACAGAGAAAGGTTTTACTGCGACTGACCGCCATGTCAGCGCACGCGCGTCTTGGAAGTGTTGCAACCGGTTGTTGATTTGGCCTTTTCTCGCTGCGAGACGCTTCCTTTCGCTAATCATTCGAACAGCCCGGAGATTTCTGGTGACACCTAGGCCCTCGCAACATTTTTCAAAACCGTATGTCTGCTTAATCCGTCCCGTTTTGGCGCGTCTAATCGCGTTGACTTCAAATAATTCTTCCTCATATGAATTGCTTGACCCCGCCCTTGTTGGCGAACTGATCCGTTTCTCTTCTTTTTGGACCAAGTAGAGGCCCGTTTTCTAGTCTATTTGTTTGAGACATTCTTCTGTTTCTGATTCTCCTTTTCTTAACCTTTTTTATTTTTGCTGATTAGATTTGAACTCGGTGAATAATGGTTTGTTCTTATTATTTTTTTTGCGATGTTAAAATAATTACTTCGATTCTCGCAAGGAGTGAGAAAAGTATTCTGGGTGGATTTTCGACATCGATTATGCTTTAATCTGATTTTTTTCTCGCTGTTGCATTTACGCTCTCGAAGTTTTTTTTTTGTGAAAGATAGCTTCATTCTTGATTTTTCAAATAGCAACAATCGAAAATTCCGGCAAACTTAGGCCAGCCTTTGATATCGATTCGATTTATTTCAATTATTTTTTGAAAAAAAAAGTCTCTAACAACATCTTTATAAACGAAAATTTTCATTTTTTTGAGAAATATAGATTCAATCTGTTTCAATTATTATTTATTCACTCTGGAAAAAAATGCATTTACGGCATTGCTTTCAGCTGAAGTTCTCGGTTTTGAAAAATTTTAAGGAAAAAAAAACATTTATCATTGTTTTTATCCTTTTTAGTATGTTTATATTTTTAGACTATCCATCTGAGTCACCGGCTGTCTTTGATGGGATTTTGAGATTTCAAATTTATCGATTTTCCCTCACGATTTCCTTGTTTTCGTACAAGCTCATTGTCTTTCGTATCCTTCAGTCGGACTGTTAGAAAGCGGCTGCCGGCGCCGTTTTCAAGCACTTTTAGTCGCCGTCCAATTGTAATTTTGTTTTGAAAGCTCTTTAGGCACATAGTCCCGTTTGTTTCCCGAATCGCCAAAAATCTTTCTTTGTTTCAAAATTCCGATATTTTCTGTGAAACCTGCGCTGTAAAGTTTTTTATTGCAGCGTGTCCACGCTCCAAAACTTTCACAATATAGAAAAAGTTTGTCCTATCCAAAATATTCCTAGATCACTATACCGTTTCAAAAAAGAAGACCCACGTTATCGGTAAAATCTTCCACGCCCAAAAAACCCGACAGATTTGACGGGTGCGACCATTCTTTGTTATCTTCCGGACCTTGAGATCCTCCTTTATATTGTATGAAACTGTCAATACGATTACGCAACGATCGGAATTATACCTTTCGAGCTACCATCTGGTGTCAAAAACCCAACGCCTCTGTGCCATTCGACTTATAATTGCCTCGATCTCAATCATTTCTCGCTACCTGGCAAGAAAAAAATGGCTTTCCTTTTCAGGTAATGCGCGAATAGAATCAAGATGCACTGTAGCTGGATAGTAGTGATTTTCCTATTGCTGCTTGGCTACAGTTCAGCTGAATTGAAAGCTCGTGAGTTTTTCTTATTTTGGTATGGTCTTCAAGGAAAGTTTAGAAACGTACGAACTCCCCTCTCTATTGGTAGACGCCGACCAATATTTTTTGCAAAAACGGTTTCCAACCAATTTGACTTGCCACCTGGCTCCAGGTTATTCAGAGGTACTCTATAATTTCAAATCTTTCTTGCTCATGAAACGTTTTAGGCAAGATTGACCTTTGTCCAGTGGTACAAGGACGACGTCCTGCTTGAAAATATCACTGAAGATTACTCATGGGAGGACAAAACGTGAGCGTTTTTATAGACTAATTAATTACTCAGGTCATTTTTCAGGCTCACAATTTTTGGAGTCAAACAACAAAATGAAGGTCTTTACCAATGTCTGGCAGACATTATAAATATTCGACTGTCGAGTCGGCAACTTGTGGACACGCGTCTTTTCTCGTCTCCGGTCAAGATCAGGAGGGCACGTATGACGAAATTCGACAAGATCAGCGATCATGTGAGAATTTTTTTAAATTTCCCTGCTAAAAATTTTTTTCCCCTTGATTTATCAACAAAAAAATTTTTATTAAGCGAGAAATGAGATATTCAATTCATTTCACCCAGAAAAAGAAACAGTAAAGTTAACTTTTGGATCCAATTTTGTTCCCCAGTACAAACTGCAACCTTTTTCAGTAGCCAAATAGGGTTAGTCATAGATTTTGACGCAAATGTCGTGTTTTTTGTCCTGATTCTTTAGGGAGGTCTCATCTGCCATGTATTTGAAAAAGACAATAGAATTGGCTCGCGTGACACTTGACGAAACCCGTTGCAAAATGTCTCAAACTTTTTTTTTTGGCTTCTGTTTTTGAGAGTGACTGAGAAGTGCTGAAAAAAAAGGGCGACCACAAAATTTTTTCCGCTAATTGGGAACGAAGCATCGGTGTTGAAAATGAAGCTGTGAGAGTCTGAAAAAAAAATGGGGATTGGAAGTGGTCGGATAAGTAAGAGCGAAACATTGATTGCGTTTATTTTTTCGGAAAGGTCAATACAGCTGGATTTTTTTTTCTCAGACCCTTATTTCTTCAAAAAACTTGTTCAATCCTTCTAAAACTTTTTTGAAACCTAGGGAAAGTTGACAACAACTGAAATGCTTTCTCATATGAAAATGCTTTGAAAATTTTTTTTTTTCTGTGTCCGATAATAACTAAGAAACTGAGCAATCGGCGAATTCAGTCCTTTTGAAGTTTCGATCTGATAATCATTGAAGTTTCTCAGACCTGAACTTTAGGTGTTCATAGTATTGAAAGCTTCCATGTGAGTAACTATCTATTCTTTTCAAGAAAACCAACCACAAAGTTTGGGCCTTTAGAACCAGCTTGGCGGCAAGTCTTATGCAGATGAGCAAGATAATCTTGCACCATCTGGAGTCGCACTCCACTGTTCCTGTCGCCTCATTGTGCTCACTTAGTTGTCACACGCAGACGCCCATATCCCCATGACAAGCCAGATGAACATGGGAAAGCCGAGCCTCCAACATTAAGCACAGGCGTTGAAATTAGGGCGTCGGACCAGCGAACGGCAATGTGAAAATGAGCCGTCTTTGTGCCTCTTCTTTTCCATTTTAGGGTTTTGAGAAGTGGAGGTGGACAAAGCTGAGTTTGGGGTGACCTTATATGTGACATCGATACGTTCTGATAAGAGACGTTGATCAGAAACCCTAATTTTCTTAAGAATTCCGACCAAATCGAAACTTTTTTTCTTATTAATTTCGAACATTCTCCGTTTCTTTCAACCACTGTGAGACCTTGAAAATCTTTCGATGATTATCAAACAAAAAAATTTTTTTCCAATAAGGATCATAAAAATCATTGAAATTATTCCTTTATCTATAGAAATCTTCACTATTCATAACAAAAATCAGAAAAAGAAATGAAAAAAACTCATGAATGAAAACATCTCATGTGCTTATCTTTCTGAGAAACTCAATGAAAATTGAATTCTGACACCTCTGGAGATTACTCAACTCATTCTTATGGCAAATTCAATTTGCACTGACAGATGAACCTCATCCCAGTTGTCTGCGGAATTAAGCAGCAAAGCTTGGAATCATCTCAAAATTTCCGGGTAGTTATCCTCTACTAACGACCAAATATGTTGCATGGATAATAGCCGTTCCGGAGGGAGAAACAATGCAAATTGGATGATTATAGGCAATAACAGTGCGGGAGAACGAGGTGGCGCGGCTGCCGTGCGCCGGTATGCCAGATGTGGTGCCAGGACCTGCGACCATTTGCTTCGAACGTCTTGAGAACGACACTTGCCTTGGGGCTAAAAGTCGGTTCTTTTCAATTTTCGAATTTTCTGAAAACTGCGAAACAGTAAAATTAAGGAAAATAAAGTTTTTACCAATCACCAAGTTTGAGAAAAAAAAAACAGGAAAAGCTTCACCGGCTACAAAAATATTTATTACCTTGTGATTTTGAAAAAAAGAGCGTTGTGAGTTTTTTTCTGTTTCAAAAAAATCTCAAAAATTCTTAATTTTGATATCCATGATTTTTTTGTCAATGAGACAGTTCGCAAGTCGTTTCTGGTCGGGAGATGGAAAGAGAAAAAAATATAAATTTTAATAGACTTGAAATTTTTTTCCCGCTAAAACCGGACGGTTCAACAAATCAAAAAAATGAAGTATAACATTACTCTCCATTTTTTGACGAAACATGTGATTTTTCAGATAGCACAAAATACCTGACGACACTAACCGGCATGCAGATATCTTTGGTGCAGCCTTCAGACGCCGGTTTCTACCACTGTCTAGTCCGTAACGAATACACCAACATGACCAGACGAAGTCCCAAGCCAGTTCTTCTCTATGTAAGCTCAAAAAAGGAAACCTCTTTTTTCATTTCTTTTTTTTGTAGGTCAGAGAAGCGAACAGTACCGATGATGAGCCTTCATCTGATTCGGAAATCAAGCCAACTTTGACGTTCCCAGCTAAAGAAACTACGGTCGACGAACCGATCCCCGTTGATGTCGTGGAAGGAGATGACGTCCTTCTTGAATGCGTCATTGCTTTGGCGAAGATTGTGTGGATTAAAGTGAGTGATATAAAATGAAATTTTCACTGAAGATTATGTTATTCCAGCAAAATGATTCGACACCTATAATTTCGATGAACGACAATAACTCGAGGTTTCAGCAAGTCTGGGGAAATTTGAAGATCCAAAGTGTCGCACAAGGTGATTCGAACCCATTAATTATTTTCAACCAACTTTTTCCCAGGAGATGCTGGAGTGTATTCATGTTTTGGACTTCCGATCGTTGGGTCGAACTCGGTGGTCGATGAGAATACTCACCCCAGAGTGGACTATAGAGTCACAGTTCATTCTCCATCAGGCGTCCATCTTGGAATAACTCAACAAGCAGATAAAAGCTACATGGTAAGACAATGATTCGACATGTCATTCTATAAAGAGAAACTTAAGCTCGAATGTCTTGCTACCAACTTGGATTACGAGATTCCAATGGCGTTCATCAATGGTACGCCATGGACCGAAGCCATTCCAAAAATGGGAACGATAACAACCACAAACTTTTTCACGAACCCTATCAGAGTTTTGTTGAGAGTTTCGGATCTCTTCACGGGAAGCATTCAGGTTATTTTTCATCCTCAAAGAATACATTTTGATTCTGCTTCTTCCAGTGCATTTCAAGACCAGCTATGGAAGAAGCTGAAGTTTACGGGCATGGAATGGAAAGCGGGAGATCGAATAACTTCTTTGTGATCAATAATCCTTTCGCGACTGATAATCTGATCATGCAAGGGCCCAACAACTTGACTGTTAGAGCAGGCGGAACAGCTGATTTTCCATGCTTAGTGCAGAGAGTTCGTAGCAAATCCTGGAAAAAAAGTAACACTTGCATATTTTTTCTAGTTTACATCTACCTTTCAGATGGGAAATACATCAGTCTGTTTTCGAACAAAACACAGCTTGTCGGGTCGAACTCTTTGAGAGTGAAAAATGTGGATATGAACGATATTGGCTGGTACACGTGCGTCGTCATTGGTCAGACTCTCCAGCAGAGCGAATCAAGCGCCTTTCTCAATGTCATTCCGGCCGACGCTCCAGAATCTGAAATTCCTGAAACTTCCACTGAACCCTTTCTTGCCAAGAAAAAAGTGAGGCTATTATAATTCTGTTATGACAAAATGTAAAGAAGTTCAATGAGATCGACAAGAGAATATTAAAAATGTAGAATATTTTGTTAAGTGAATGGTTTCTTGATTAGTTTCAAAACTATACTAACTAAAAAAAACTATTTCTAGGCTCATCAAAAGATACAAAAAATGAAAAGAGATCCCCATTTTTCAGGAAGAGAAAATTGATGTAGAAGATGTCCGTGGTTTCGTAACGGGAACTCAAGTACGAATTCAATGGTCTGTTTTTGGCAAAATGGAAGCTCTGACCACTATCTCCAACTTCAAGTTTTTTTCTATCGAATTTTCGATGATTTTATGATTTTTTCAGAATTGAAGTTCAAAGATCAGGGGCTCCAAATGATTCTTGGATTGAAGCGGAATCGGTTGACAGCCATGTTCGGGCCACGACTATCAAAAATCTGATCCCGGATAACAAGTGAGACACTTGAAATTCAGTTCGAAATGGTCAAAATGATCTTATTCAGATACAAATTCCGAATTCTCTTGAATCGGGACAAAGGTGCGCCGGTGATAAGTACACCAACTTCTTGGATGACTGTTGAGCAACCTTCTCGCGATGTTTTACCTACCCCTCCATTGGTTGGATACGCTCAAAAATCTTCTAAATTCTCCTGATTCCAGCTCGAAGTTTTCCGTCAGATTTCCTGGGACAAAGCAATCGTTAAATGGTCTCATGAATCGCCAATTTCGAACGGGGCTGCCAAGACTTTCATGATAGTTCACAGTGAGAAGGACAGCAACAAATCTTCTGTGGTGAGAATATTTTTTTGATTTGGAAATTTCAATGGCTAAATGGTTTTTCAAGGAAGCTGTCCCGTGGAGTTGATTTTGGAAAAAAAAAATTCAAATTTTTTTTAAAGATTGATTTATTCCAATAGAACGGAAAAATGAGGAAATTAATCATTTAATTTTCCAATAACTTAAAACAAAAAAAGAAAGACTTGTCATGTCAAAAATTTCATTTTTGAAGATTAATTGCTCATTTTGATAGTGCTCTGTTAACTTAAGCTTGCAGTGACTTTCTGCATTTTTTTTTTTTTTCAGATTGAATTATCAAATTAATTCCAAATTTTTGTTATGATAAGGCCAATAACTATTCAAATCTGATTTTTTGCTCTGCAATTTTCCCTTTTTCAGACTCAAGTCGACGGAAATCAGACCGACGCTGTCATCAGCAAGTTGCACATAGGCCGGGTATACACAGTGAGCATGGTGGCCGAGAACGCCGCCGGCAAAAGTCTTTCGAGCAACGAGTTGGAATTGAAAGTCACCGGTGCGTTGCTTCCCAATTTTTAGCTAACAAAAAATGTTGGAATTCGAAGCAAACAGTCTTTTTTTCCTGTGTTTGTGGTGCGTTGCGCAGTTGTTATTCCACGTGCACCTGCATGTCGGAGGAACCTGGCTTAACTCTAAGGAGTTGGGTTACTTGGCTTCGCTCGTTCCAGTTGCACTTCTTTTTGAACTCCGGCTCGACTACTGATAGTTTTCAGTTTTTTTTAGATTCTGTAATGTTACGAAGGGTTCAAAAGTTCTAATTTTAAGACATTCAAGTTTTATTTCTCGTCGTATCTCAAAGCAAGTTTATTATTAAAATCTGAAAGTCATCTAAGACTCCTCAAAAATCTGCCTATAAAATTCAAAAGTTTGATTTTCTCCGAGGTTTTGATATTTATAACGGAACTACCGTTGAAAATACTTCATTACTTTTAAAAATTCATTCTTTTTAAAAAAAGATTTTGAGACAAAACGTACTTGAAAAAAAGCGCTTAGAAGCTCTCTGAAACGGAATGTTTAGCTTGAATATCATTATCACTTCCTCAGTGCTCAGGTGCGAAGTGACAGGAAAATAATTTGGATTTGCGTTGCGAGCCGTCCCGCATTACTATTATTACACTGTGCGGCGAGCCTCGGCTCTCAGTTTTGCCCTGAGAAACTGGACTATTGTCTTCTTTTCCCTCAAAAAAACTTGAAACAAGTAGTTTTCTTATCGAGTTATTTTTTTTGCTCCTTTTTGATAAATCCATATTTTTCTTGTTTTCAGAGCCTGAGGTGACAATGCTGGTACGGGGTTATTTCGAAACCTTCTTGACTCACGTGACGTTCCGCAATTTGGCTTTATTTGGAATAATACTTTTTGTTTCTCTTTTGGTCATTCTCATCTGTTGTTCTGTTTTTTGCAACTTGAGATCTGGGAAGAAAAAAGCGCCTCCTTCTAAGAATCAACGTGAGTGGAATCAATAGAAAAAATCGAAAAAGTGAATTTTTCAGCAAATGGGAAGTTTTTCGACGCTTCATTCCGGATTTTCAACGAGCAAAAAGTTCACAAGTCACGAGCATTTCAAGAGAATGATTTGTTTGACGGTGATTTCGACGAAAGCAGTCCTTTGAAAAAGGTTTGAGATTAAAAATCATCTTTAGACAAATGGTCATTTGATATGATAGCAGTATTTTTCTAGAAGTTTGTAATTTTGTCTTTGCAGAGTGAGAAACGGTTGTCGGCTCATTCCCTCAAGTATGATTTCACGGAAAGCGGAGTTCTGCCCAACTTGTATGGTGGAATTGGGGAAGATCAGGAGGACAGAATATCTCATGATCTTCCTAACGACTCCAATTTCGTACGACAGTCTAGTGCAGGTGACTTTTGGTTTCTTTTTCGATATTTAGGGGTGTCAAAATTGAAAAATCGCTTTATTTATATTAACAAAAGATACAATGAGAATAAAATAAGATTTATTGAATATTCTCAAACTATAACCCATATGACTCGCCAAAATAGTTTTTTTCTCTCTCTGTTAAATTTTCTGGCGGAGCACGCGATCATCAATAGAACAAACTTTTTTGATTGGAAAAAAAATTGCAAGCTTTCTCAGTCCCACGAGAATATGCGACCCATACGACGGCTCGATGTTATTCTCCAAGCAGCCGAACTTCTCATGAAATGCTCGTTTCTTATTCACAAAGCATGGGCCGATCTTCGATTCAGGATTCAAACTCTCAGGTAACACAAGATTTTCATTTTTTTTTGTGTTTTTTATTCAAAAAATATTAAAATCATTCAACAAACTATCAAATTTGAAATTATCAAAACGAGGAGTGTTTAAGGAAGCTTTCAAAACCGAAAAAAAAAATCAATAATAAAATTAGACCAAGCAGAAGAATAACAAAAACTACATCTGATCGCTTGAGATTGTACCATTTTCATATATTTTCTGAAATAAAAAAATCCGACCTTTGCATGGAAAGAATTGGTATCATACAACTCTCTCAACTTGTTCTTGAAGATCTGCGGAACCCTGTCGAAGGTGACGGCGTACAAGTATCCCGACTCGCTTCTCTATTCTCCCGGTACCTCGTCGTCAATCGCAGATACGAGCAGCAGTGGGATCGTTGTCAACAGAATGAACTGCGACTCGCCGACAAATGCTCCGTGAGATCTTATAACTTCCGAAAAAGAAGTCGCCCTTTTAAAAAACAAACTATACCACTCTTTACCTTCTTAGAAACGCCTTCGGTCGCAAACCGTTTGTGGTCGGATGCTGTAGAAGACGTTATTGAACACTTTTGTAGCCACCCATTTTTTTCAGCCGTCACAGCACCTCGAAATTTCGCAAAAAATTACTTTTTGATGAAAAAATCAATGTTTCAGAACGGACGAGAGCGACCAAGGAATCCGTTGCGGATCTTCTCGAAACAGTCACATTTCCTCCACAGATTCAAAAGCCATTCCCATGCACACTTTCAAACCAAACATCGTTACTTCCTCTTTCATGAGCACCTTTGATAGGAGGAAACCGACCCCTGTGCTACAATAGATTACTGATTCAATCTTTTTTCCAAATTCTCAACCACCAAACCTCTTTTTGCGGCTTTAAGCGGGAACCGCGTGCTTCAAACTCGCAGCCCGTGAGTTCATCACGGGTTCATTTTTTTTTCTTTTTTTTTCTCCTTTTTCCACGTGTCATCATAAATTATCACAATTTTTTCCTCTGTTCTTCTTTCTTTGATCTCTGTCCTTGTACAAAAAAACTCTGTCAATATCGGAAATTTGATAGTTTCTAATAAAAATCCAAATCAATAAATGATAATTTTCAAATACTCTCTCTGTCGCTTTTTTTCAGTTTTATTCGCTTTGCTATTTTTCTCTCGAAATTGTGCCTTTATACGCTTTCTTTCTGATTTTTGCCGACATTCGGCATTTTCTTGCTCTTTATGCAAACAATGAACAATTTTGCTGAAGTTGTTGGGATTTCAAACTTATCAGCCGGACGATTTCTAAATATTTGGAAACATGCTCAAAGAGTAAAATGATTTTATGAAGCCTCGAATGAGAAGTTTTAAAGATAAGAACACAAAGTATTCAGTTAGGGTCAAAGCGACTTCTTTTGAAAGCTCGAATTGAAGAAAAATGTATTTAAGAACGTTATTAAAATTTAAATAAAGCGCAGAAAAAGTAAATTTTTGTCTAATTTCCTATCAAGATGTTCACTTAACATATTTCAAGTTGGATCAGTATTTTGAAACCGCGTGGCGTTTGCCATAAAGGCGTGTGCAACTTGCCTAATTTTGCGGGAAACCAAAATTTCAGTCCATTTTCTTTCACGACCAGTAAAAACTGCTTTTCATCTCTTTTTTAAAGTTTTTGGTCTTTTTTTCATGTCTTATGAGCTTAACTTTTCTCTCTAGCGCCATGACTCATTGTGGTTGTAAAGTCAGAAACTCTGAAAAAAATAGAAAAGAACGTATATTTCGTTTCTGTTTCTGTGTAACCTTGAACCAGTATCAAATCGATAGTTTTTCCGTCGCCCTGCCGGCGGTCAATTTATGCCATTTTTCCTTTTTCAGTCTCTACTTTGCTTCAAAATCACAAGCGCCGCAAATAATGTACGAAATTGTAGATTTTGAAAGCCGGTTGGTATCTATTTTGCCTATTTGAAAGAATTTAAAATTTAGGCCAACCGAAAACGAGTTGAAAGTTGCATGGCCTTACCCTAACTCAAAAAGAACTGTCGAAGGCGGATGTGACGACAAATTGATCGAGAACGTTGCGTTCGGCAGATTTATTATAATCACGGTTTTTTCGGAGTTCAGAAGTTGACTGATCTGAGCGAGAATTCCTTGGGGACTGATGGAGTCTTCAGAGCCAGAATCGACCAAAAGACCCTCCTCTTCTCAAAAGAAATAGAATTCATAGTCTACTTCCAAAAAGGTATTTTTCGATTTGTTCATACGAGTTTTTTTTTTAAATAGAAAGTGAGAATTTCGAAATGGTCGTCGTCCCTCAGTCAAAAGCGATTCTCATTCAACCAGGCTTCCTTTTTGCTGTTGATAAAAACGAGTTGGTCAAAACTTTGAATCGCCAGGTGGGTTGATTTTTTATTCAAACCGTTTTATTGTGAATCTTAGACGAATGGTATAGTTTCTGAACGTGATCAATTGGATAAAACGAAAGAAGTGAAAGAAGTTGCTGGAATCAATGCTTCTTTCGTCAAAGAAACTGTTAGTTTTTGCCATGAGTTTTTTTTTTCAAAATATACATATTTGAGATTTCACTTGCCGATGAAGACAGCTTGAACGATCATAATTTGATCGACCTCGAGAAAACCGATGAGAAATCAGAATTCATCATTACGAAGAAACAACTGAAAATCCTAGCAGTTAGTTCTTTTTCAGTTATGCTGAAAAATGTTTTTTTCTCTGGTTGTGCCTGCCAACTTCCCAGAGAGTACTGAAGAATCTCAAGTTGGAGTTTTGAGAAATACTTTTACAATGGAGTGGGAGGACCATCCTTCCGGCAAGCAAGTTCTGTTCACCGGTGAGTTTCTTTTCCTTGAATTTGGACGTTTTTCCTCTGTAAGGAACTGGAGGCGCCTTGACCGAAGGAAAAGGAAATCCAGGCGTGGTATTCGATCCCAACTCCAATGAAGTTCAAGTCAACGTGAGTCTGATTTTCGGGATTTTTGATCTTCGCTATTTTCAGCTCCTGTTAAAAAGACCCGATGGAACATTTTTCATTTCTTCAAAATCGCCTTTCATCATGTTAGTTGCGGAGTCCGACAAAGATGGCGAGCCGGATAGATCAACTTTGAAAGCCATCAAGTATTATGACTTTTCTTTCTTGGTCTTTAGAAAGATCCAATTTTCTCGCAGACTTGGATAGAAATGATTAAAATTTTGAAAGAAACTGTTTAGATTCACCGACGGGGTTCAACTAAAGGCTGACACTTGGCATTCCGTCCCTTTTCCACTTCCAGATGGTTCTTCGATCGATCTTATCGAAAAGGTCTTTGCTTGACTTCTTCAACTTGAAATTGAATTCAACAATGTTTCCTTCCAGGTCGCCGAGACAAATGCCAACATCGTCATTAACGTGAACGAAGAAGCAGGATCTCCAATGCGAGTTCAACTTTAAACATTATTTTTCTCGTTTCTCTGATAAATTTTTTTTATGAGACTTTCAATGTGTTTTCAACCTTACTGAGAACGAAAATAACGGATTGGTTCATAAAGAGATTAGGCGTCTATTCAGAAGATGAAAACAACGTCAGCCACGTGTTGAACTTCTCGAGTTCACAGATTCTGCTGATGATTCCGTGATATTTTTTGGGTTTGAAATTTTCCAAAAAGTATCGAATCTAAAAATTTTTTTTCTGTTCTTCCTTTATCGCTATGACAAAGTTCCCGCATTTTCAAAGTTTTTTCTGATAGCTTCATCCAGATTCGCATTAGATAACGTATTTTGTTGTTGGAACATATTTGCGCTCTTCGGTAATTCGGATAAATTTACATGATGTTTAAAGAATATAATCCGAAGTTTGAGAGAACTCTCGAAAAGTCGACAAGAAAAAACGTAGCTTGATTTCAGCCCAAATTTCGGCGAAACTCTCACATGGAACCTGAAAATGACAGCTTTGGACTAAACTCTCGGACTAATTTTTCAAAAATTATGTATTTTCGAACCTTGATGCTTTTTGCATATTGTTTTTTTAAGCAAACTCTTATTTTTTGTTATCTTTGTTTAATCTATTTTCGAAGAACGCTGAAAGCTCTCGTCCCGGCTTCGACTTGAAAAATAGGCAGTTTATCATTTCTAGCATTTTTTTTTCTCTTTTTTTCAGCTCAGAACATTCTGAGCATCTTTTATGTGTTCAAAACGGAAAGAAATGAGGAAAAGATATTCATCAAGTGAATACTTGAGTGGTGTCGAAGTCGCTTTGATATTCCTTTAAATAGCGATGCTTCGTACTTTTGGTCCAGCTCCGTTTTTGAGATAAAGTTTTCCAGAATTTTTCATTTTCTGAAACTTTGATTTCTTTTTCCAAGCAATTTTTGTAGTGCTCGAGCGTTGATTTATTTTTTTAACTTCAATTTAGGAATGGTCGATTAGAAGAGCGATCAGGAAAGCCGTTTGACATAAAAGTAAAAAAAGTTATTATTTCCAATCTCTTCAATTCATTTTTACTCTTCAGTGTGTATATTCTTGCATAGTACCTGTCATCCTTTCCCCTAAAAACTTGATTTTTTGTGCTTCAATCCCATTTTCCATACGTATTCTTCTCTCTTCCTCAACTGAAAAAAAGAAAAAGAGTTTTGAAAAGTAATTTCCCGGTAGGAAGGCAAAGTTTGGCAAAAGTTTCCCGACAACCAACCTGTCAGAACTCATCAAAAAGGGCACGAGGAAAAAGCAACGGGGCCAGAATATGAAGAGAAGTGCTACATCGCGTGGTTGATGGCGATTGGAAGGCGCCTGGCCACGTATTTCCGGACTCGGTTGCGTGCTTCAAGGCTCTGAACTAGCCGTTTTGCGACTATCACTCAAAACGTTCCAAATTCCTCTTCGCAGTGCATCACCTACAAGTCAAGAAACTTCCATTTCTTCTCGGCCAATTATATTTTCCTCGGGTTTTTTCGAGTTGCAAGTAATTAGAGACGTCCGGCGTTTCATAAGATTGAGTTCAGAGTTATATTATTTTTTGAACCCGTAATTCATAGTGCTGCTTGATCTGAGGCATCATTAAAACAAACTTGAATTTTGGTTCAGAAAGGAATTTTCTCACAAAAGAGGCCTTTTCTATAAAAATCCTTCTAACCTAGTAAGTTTAGAAATTTTTATTTTTTTCGCCATTTTTTTGTTTTAAAAAGGTTGAAAGCTTCAAAGCGCGAACTTTCAAAAAAATTTGCTTGCCGATTTTTCTGCCGTTTTTATTTTCATTAATTTAATTTTTTTATAGGCCGTCTGATGCTGTATTTTTTTAAATCGCCTTTCTTCGAAAAATATTGGACAAAAAAAGTCATGAAATTTGGAAAAAGTTGCTCTTGTCTCTCAGTTTGAAAAATCATTTTTTTCCCATGTTTCTTGAGCACTTTTTATCATAACTAAGATTTGATTCCAGTAGAGATGAAATCTATAAGTTTAATTCATTTTCCAATGCACAAAGTTCTTCTGTTAATATCATCAGTTAGAAATTTATTTTCACTCTGTTGCGGCCGTGGATCCTTTCGTTTAATTTTGGAAAAACATGGAAGTAATTTCTAAAAAGGCTCAAGTGCAATGGTAACGTCAGCAGTCTGAGAATTTCAAAGGCGACCTTTGAGCCCAAAAAACCAAGATAGCCGTTTTTTTCCAAACCATTTATCTTCATCAAAAAATGATGAAAGTTGTCTGATCAAAACAAGGAAGAATAGGATTTGTAGTCTGTCTTATTTAGTACTTGTAGTTCTTAGTGATTCTTGATGTCCAAAAAACTTCCTGATACATTCATCCATAAAAAAGTTGTAAGCTGAATCTCAAATTCCTCTTATTTTCGATTCTGCCAAACGTTGACTAATCCTTTGAATTTCCAGTCCATATATTTTTCATAAAACCATGAATAAACGCCCATGCGCCTCTTTAAATATTGTCCTCGTTTAATCATGGCCTTGCCAATGTCTGGACCCCCTTGGGAGCTTCTTATATACATATGAGTCTAACAGAGACAATTGCCGGAAGGAAAAGACCTTACCTCTTTGAACACTGGAATTACGTCGCGCACTTCCTGTTTTATAATGCTAAAACGTAGTTTTGCAATTTGAAGAGTGGTTTTAGGAATTTCAACCTTTATCAACTGAAAAGGAAAAAAAATTTACTTTCTGAAGTTTTTTGATTTTGTTTCTGAATTTCTGCGAATCAATCAATGATTTACTTTCAAAATATTTTTGTGGTGTTTGAGTTTATTTTTGACGGTGGTTCTTCCGGAATTATTCTTGATTTTGAGACCTGTTCAATTTTTACCCTCATAAAGAAATCTTTGAGTTAAAAGGAACTTTCTGAAGGCACCAAACTCTATATGAATTTGCACCGTAAATCGGATTTGTGGAATCCTTTTCCACTGCTTTGTGTAAAATGCTATATTCCTAGAAATAAAACAAAAAAACCGCAAACTTTCCGGTGATTACTAGAATAATTTAAAAAAAGAGCTATAGTTTTTTTCTCTAAAAAAAGTCGAATAAGTATGAAAATTGTTTTTCTCGCTTTTTTTAGGATACATTTTTAACTCGTTTGGGGACATTTTTTTATCCCGGTTGAGCTTTTGATGAAACATTGCTGAAGTGCATTTTTGGACCTCCTGATTGCAGAACTAGAAACAAATTCTTGCAATAGATCCTGTTTGATTTATGAAGCTTCAAAGTCAGCGGAATTCCATCAAAACTTCAACCGACGACTAAAAAACGCCCCCTAGTCAGGTAATAACGGAAATCGAAACTAGGATTTTAATCTCCTCCAACAAAATGCGAAAAACTGTTTGATTCCCTGACTTGCGCTCTGAAAAACATTCTAGGCTGTTTGTGCATTGGAGCCAACTTGTCGGCTGATAGTTGCAATGGAGAGAAGCTCCGAAAAGTGGCTCGTGCCAACCGAAATGGCAGTTTTTGGTGAGTCGCGACATGTTCATGATGAGCTCCCAAGAACCCATTACCCGCGCACCGTCCATTCATAATTACCCAACTTTCCGCTTCCTGCAGAACGTTTGGTGATTCGGAAGGGAGAATTGGTAGTTTGACTGCTTTTAAACTGGCTTTTCAGTCTGTTTTTCTGCAGACTTTCTTTTGGAGACCCAAATTTAAAGCACGAAATGGAAATTTTTGACGTTTTGGTCAGGTACTTCCTCATTTTCTTTTTTTATTTTTTAGCCTTACTTTCTTTTTTCATGCTTTTTTTAAATATGAAGACATACAGTACCCTCAAAAACGACTCGAAGAAAAATTGCTGTTATTTCCAACACTCTGATAAAGTTTCAGTTCACAGAAAAAAGCAGCTTCAGAAACTTTCAGGAAGATTGGATTCCTTAAAAGAAAATTGTGATGAAAATAGTTTTTTTTCGTATCTTTTCTGACGTTCGAACTTGAAATAAACTTTTCCTAGAAGTACAGATTTACCAGTATTTTTTCCTATAAAAAGCTACATTCTACTTGAGAACGTAGTGGATTTTAGGGCAAGAATGAGTGAAGATCTTTTCCTCAAGCAATCTTAAAAGCACGTACTCAAAAGTTCAAAAATCCTACTTTTTTTTTTGCAAAAAAATTTTCTGGAGTCCTATTTCAAATAATTCTATGAAAGTATCAAGGCAAATTCCAAAAGCAAAAACTTCTTTTCTTCAAAATTTAGCTTCATAGAAAGCATTCAAAAGTTCATGCTCACATATCCAAAAATTTCCCCGCTCATAAACGATTCTACATATTTTTTAATTGAATCATCCATTTCCTGTTTTTTTCTTGAAAACATAACCGCAAGTTTCTTGTTTCAAAAAAAAAACCGGAAAGAGTGACCTCGCTAATAAGACGGAGAAGTTTAAGACCGCGAGAGCCGGAAAGCAGGTAAGATAGAGAGGGCGAAGTCTCTTCGCAGATCTTATTTCAGTGTTGTTTTTCACGCAGACAAAGAATTGACAGCTTATGGAAAAAGAAACCCTTAAGCCAGACATTTTTTGACCACGAGAAACTTGAATCGTTGTTTATTTTTTGTGAAAGAGCTTTTGATTTTTTCTCGAAAAAAAACGTCTGTATTGTTTATAAAAAGAGAAAACATTGATCGAGTTAAGGTGACCAAAAATGGGCTCACCTTGGACGCCTATTACCGCTCTAATAGAACGCATACATACATGCATAATAAGCCTTGGCCGGCATAATCTTCTCAGTCTTCTTCTCAGTTTCGCCTACTTTCTCTGCTTCTGATAGTTTTGATAATATTCCTGCTAAAAATCTTTTTTTCTATCAAAATTTTGAAATTTTTTTCAAAGATCTTGTTCGGTTTTTTTATGATTTTTGAAACGCCCTTGCTTCAAATCACAATCTCGTTTTGAAATCCTGCGCAGAATTTTTAATTCAATGACGAGAAAAATTTTTCAATTATTCCCTCGAATGCAAAAAAACTTTATAACATGTTTCAAAAATCTAGAAATTTTTTTCTTAAAAAAATGTCGGGTTTTGGAGAATTTAAAAAAATACCTTGTGCCAGGTTGACCGAAAAAAATCCAATTTTTTTCAATTAACTTGCTCCATTGAAGGTTAAAGCATTTTGAATCTTTTTTTCACTGATATTTCTTTTTTTTTAACATTCCAAAGTTGTAAAATGATTCCCTTATCGAAAAAAATTTTTTCAAATTTTTTTTTGGCATGACTCTTCTTTAATCCAATTTCTTCTTTTCTCGGAATTATTCAGTCAAAACTGATCAGCCCCTGACGTCAACCATCATCTCATAATTTCAAACTTTGGAGCTAATGTCCGGTTTATGTTGCAACTTGCAATGTTGCATGACCGAATTTTTAATGAAACTCCTCGTTGAATTGAGCGTTTTGAATAACGTCGACTCTCTTTTTACTTTTTTCCTTCTTTTTGCTCTTTTCATTTCAGGAACTTTTTGCGACTATTGATCGGAACTGTTGCGATTTCATTTTCACATTCATTTTCACTCACCGTAGGGATAACTAGATTTTTCGTATAACTAATCTTGTTGATAAGCCGCGTTCTATTCTGTTCGCGGTCAAAACCTGCCCTCAGTTTAACCTCAAGAGAGTATTTTGCCTCGAGCAAGTTGATATCTTTTCTCAATTTTGAAACAAAATTTATTTTCATTTTCAGAGATCGAAAAATCCAAGATCAAATGTGTTTCCCTATTTTTCTAACAACTTTTTTCTTTGCGATTTTATTTCTTTTTTAATGGTATCCTATTTTAATTTGAGTCTTTCAGATAATGAACGAAACGGTGGAAGAAGAGAAAAACTGTACCTATGTCGAAAGATATGAAGAAATCGACCTTGTCAGCACATACATCTACCTCTTGGTACTTCCTGCCGTTTGTCTAGTGGGCACTCTAGCGGCCTGTCTATGTGTCATCGTGTTCACGAGAAAGCAGATGAGGTACGTCAGAACAATTTGATATGCATGGTGTTCATTAACTTTTTTTTTCGTTCAGCGGGTTTCGGAAACTTTGCTCTTTTTGATTCTTTTTGTATCAAAGTTCAACTTATTTTGAGAAGAAAAATTCACAAAATATCTCAATTTATTGATATGAATTCAAATTGATTCAATTCGCTTTGAGTCTATGCCAGAAATCATCAAAATTGCGACAAGCCCGTAAAATTTTCAGATCGTCGCTCAACATTTATCTAGCCGGGCTATCAGTTTTCGATCTTATTCTACTGTCCTTTAGTGCTTTGATCTACACACCTCTCCAAGGATGTGTTCTCCAGGTATCAATTTTTCTTGAGATCCTATTCAATTTCTTTCAAAACTTCAAAAACTACTTAGTCAATAGATAGAAGAAAACTCAAAATATTTTCAGAGTAGAAAATTTAAGGTTTCAAAGTTCAAAGTCGACTAGTTCGTGTGTCTGAGCTCCTGTGGTAGGAGGACTTTTGTTGATTTCTGAGACTCTCTAGTGTATTGTGATCTCTGACTTTTTTAACAGAATTTATCATAGACCTTTAAAATATGATCAGCACTGGGAAACTTTTTGAGCTCATTTTTTCACCCGTTGAAGTATACATAGATCTTTGGATAACTGATAAGTGAAGGCAAACGCAAAGTAAATTCAATAACGCGATGGCGAATTTATGAGAGTTTGATTATGTGAATGATGAAGTCTATATTTGAGGCTAACACTATCGAGCAGCAGTATGTCAAATATTGAGAAATAGGTTTTCTACTTTTTCGATACCATGAAAAAGATGAAATCCCCTGGAAACATCTTCAAAAAATCATTTTAAGGGTCATGGAGACACTGCGATATGCCATTTTTTCTGGAGATTCACCCCATATTCCTTGCCTATCTCCAATATCGCTCAAGCCGGCAGTGTTTGGACTTGCGTGGCAGTTACTGTAGACCGGTTTCTGGCTGTGAATTACCCACTTCACAGCAAAATTTGGTGCACTCCCAAACGAGCAATTTGCATTTTGGCTGTCATTACCGTTGTCAGCTGTTTGTTCCGGGTGAGAACGTTTTTCTGTTAGAGACGTGTTGAAACTTGGAATGTTCAACTTGTTCATGAGTTTTCGACGTATACATGTGGTTCTTAAAAAACAATCAATATATTCGAAAATTATCTGGCTTGCTCTTGAAAACTCAAAAGGAAGAATACCTTCTCTCCATCTTTAAACAACCCAAGAAAACTGAAGGAATCAGACAAAAACTTTATCTCTGTCTTCGATATAATCCTTAAAAGTCAATGGGTCCATCCTCTCGCGAATTCTTTTTTACTCTGGCTTCAAATAACAGAGAGGCACTAATGACGCTTTTCTTTTTGACTTCCGGCTGTAAAAAATGAGATAATTGGGTGCTGATATGTAGGTCATGTCCTTTTGAGTCATGGAAAAATGAAGTTTGAAACAGGAAAAGGACCGAAAAGACTCTTTTACAACTCTTTGAATAGGAATTTTTCGAAAGTTGAAATTTCTTTTTTGCGATAGGACACCCCGAAATCCGTACAAGAAGCCGTTTGGGGGCTTTGAGCACTAATTAAAAAAAAAAAACTATGAAGTTAGGAAGATTGAAACTTCCTGGATCTTTCTCTAACACAAAAAAAGAAAGAGGGCTTTGGCCAATTTTTTTAAGAAAGTCCCAGCCGAAAAAAATTAAATAACCTCATTACTAAGTTTTTTTCTTTAACCTTTTGAGAAAGCTTTCACTGATGAATTCTTAAGAATGAAAACCAAACGATCTCTAGGCACCGATGTTTTTTTCGAACTGACCACGAACGAATGTGGGATCATCGCCATGACAGGACTTCGGCGAGACGACGACTACAGAAAATATTATGTCATGTATGGATACGTCGCCGTGATCCTTGCGGTTCCCTGGACAGCCATGATCGTTTTGAATACGTTTGTCGTACTTGCCGTGCACAGAGCGTACAAAATCCGCAGGACTATGCAAGGCGGCAAAGCCAATCAAGAAGAAAGGGATCGCAGGTACTTTTGTGATTTCGGTTTGTTGAAAAAAATGCCGGAACGCTCATCTAAATTTTCTGGATTCTTCAAATTTCTGCATTTTTTTGAAAAAAGGAAGCTATCCGTAAAATAATTTATTTTTGAGATACCCCAAAGTTGGAAGAAAATAGCGTTTCTTTAAAATATGCTTAAGGTGTACCTTGATGGCTCTCGCAATGATTTTAACATTTATCGTGTTCAACATCATCGCAGCGGTCAACAATATTGCCGACTCTCTGGACATCAGTTTTTCTGTAAACTGGGGACCAATCGGCAATCTCTTGATTTGCTTGAACAGGTGAAGATTTTAAGAAGTTTTTATTTTGATATTTGGGTTTCAGCGCATCAAACATTGTGATTTATTCATTATTTGGGGCTCGTTTCCGGCAAATGTGCGTCGTCATGTTGTGCGGAAGGAACAGTAACTGGATGGAATGGCTTCGCACTGGAAGGTGAAATTTTGAAGCTGAAAAAAGTTAGAGTCGTTTGAAAATATTTGCGGACAAGGCGTGTGAATATACACAAAAAAGATATTTGTGAAAATGAAGAAAAAAAACTTTGTATTTTCGAAATCGAAGTCCATTAGATTCTTTGCCCTAACTCTCTTCAAAGTTAGGAAATCTCAACGAAACTCGGATATTTTATGAACTTCGGTATATCAAACTGTGCAATTCTGAATTCCAAGCGCTACATAAAAAATTGAATAATAAAAAAATGCAAAAAAATCGACTTTGCACAATTTGAAAAAAAAATTGAAATCAAAGCTTAAAATGATACGAAAACATTGATACTTCACCCGTATGTTGAAACGGCAACCGCACATATTCGGCGAAAATTTGCAAGCAATCCATACAGCTGACAAAAAGTTATGGCACAAAACCACATGGTTGATTTCTTTTTGGACGGTACTGTATATAAAAACTGGCGACCACAGTTTTCCAAATTTCAAAACTGAAAATAAACCTTGATCAATTCAAAAGAAAAAAGGTGATAAAATAGTCTAGTTACAGTTCTCGAGGGATGGTAAGCGACTGGGACGTACGCGATGGAACGACACGGAAAACCAGCCTCGACGCAAGCACCGCTCTTCTCAGCGCAAGGGTTTGAATAAAATCAAATAAAATTCAATCCTAAACTCAATAATCGATAAAAATCGCGATATTTTCAGAGAATGACTATCGTTCATTACGTTTTGAGCGACGTAAGTCTCACCATGGAGTTGATCAACCCCGCATGCTTAACTTAGTTTAACAGTACTAACATTTTCCTAACTAATGAAAACTTTGGTTCTGGAACCCTTTGTGAAACAGAGAGTTCATGTCTCATTTTTTTTTTCAGAGCTCGGGACGTTGGAGCAGAAAGAGTCAGTTTGGAAGAGACGGTTCGATCAGCATATGTGGACGAAGGGATACTGTGCTTTTCTCGAACGTGCCTAGTAGGATGTCCTTGCAGCAGCCTCTTGCCTAAGATTCAGAACTTGCCATTTTATTTTTGATACTGCATTTGCCACGAAAAAAATCCTTTTCAGGTTCATTTTGAATGAAAAAGTGAAGATCTAAAAAAAAAGGACAGCTTTGGGAATGATTCCAAAATGTCGTCTAGGGTTCTATTCTTGGCAAACGCAGTAATTATCATCTTTTTTCATATCAATTGTATCAATTTGAAGGTTTTCACTCTATTAACCGCTAGCTTGAGCCTTAAAGTTTTGATTTAAATTTTTTGGTTGATTGTGATATAACTGCCTGAATCTTTTTTCAAGCCAGCGGTGAATGAACTCCATGGGTTACCTCATCGAAGCTTGGCTTTCTAGTGAAAAAATAGTTGTTTTAGCGTGCTCCACTTGCTCTGAAAAGACGTTCTTTTAAATGTGCATTTGGAGTACGACCCTGCTAGTGTCATTTCAAGCATTATCTTATATGTAATTGTATTTTTCCCGACAGTCCGGGTTATCGCGCATCTGAGCCATTTGAATTATATCATTTTGAAACAATCGCCGGGTTCCGGTTTGGGTATTCTTCAACGAGCCCCATTTTCTCTATGTATCTATCATAACTTTGCAAATCGCTGGTATATTGAATAAAAATCAATTTCTGAAGACACTTGTGGCTATTAACAGAAAATATAGCGTGAAACTGTGAAAGTCCGCCTCGAAAGCTCGACAAAAATATGAGAAAAATCATGCAATGAATAAAATTACAAACTTTTCGCTGATAGGTGCAGCAGGTTTTGAAGAAGGATGTTCAGGTTTTTCTCAAAGATGTATGGTATAAGATTTTAAGGTTAGCGGGCAGTTTTTTTTCCAAAGCCCGGCATTTTCTCTACTCAAGAGGTCACTCTCCGCGCGCGAAGATGGTAACCCCTAGCAACAGAAAATTTAAGCTCCAGAACTCTCCGAAAACTGGTCGACCTTTCTCGAAAGCAAGGCTCTTTTATTCCTGTCAAGGTTTGATTTTCATTCAGAATGTCTAAACCTCAACCGCGAATTATAAGAGTGATCAGCAGTGAGATGTGAGTTTTCTCCTTATATTCTTCAGCTTACATTTCTATTTGATCCAGTGCATTATAAAAAAATAAAAAGGGTGAAAAAAATTAAAATGAAAAAAATCCAATGTTGTGGTAAGAAGCTTTTCAAAAAAATTTTTGAACATCCATTTCGAAATTCAATTTTTTTTCTTAGCATTGAAAAAAATATTTTTTTAAACATAATTAATTTCTTTTTCACTATTTTTTTCAAGAATTTCTTTTTGTAGAAACGATCCTCCACCACCTGAAGAACCGCCAAGAGAAGTCAACGAGGACGTTCATGATGGAAATGATAACCCTCCTGAAAAATCAAATTTTGAACCTGAAACCGCTCCAGAAGAAATAGAGGAGGCTCAACAAGATAATGAAGACAGAAATCCAGAAGATATTCCGGAAGACCCACAGACCAGTGGTCCTACTCGGCGACGATTCAGTTTGCCCAAAATACCGGCTTATCCTTTGGAGAAGAAAGTTCAGGTATAGCTTTTTCTTAACTTGGTATGTTATTTTAACACATAAAATCGCATAAAGCGAGTTTGCTGTAAGAAAAAACTTTGCCAGTGGATTTCCTAATAGATTTCCACTTCGCCTGGCGAGAGTCGTTCTAGGTCGGTTGCGCAGCAAAAATACCGTTTGCGACTGTTTATTAAACTATTTCACATGAAAACTTCAATCTTTGAGTCAGTGCAAATCGAATAAAGAGGACCTATTACTAATAAAAAAGTTTCAGGCTGGAAAATCAGAAATAGACCCTGAGAAACGGAAAAGCATCAATCTAGACATCTACAAGGACTTCAGACAGTCCAATGATCAAAAAGGATACCGATATGAAGATCAAATCGTACATGTGGAGTGCGAAGGTTTCTCAATTTTTTCCTTGTTCCAGTTTATTTTTAGTGTTCTATTCAGCTGCTGGTGGTTTTAAGAAAGTTCATCGAATTAAAAAAATTCATCAGCTTGATTTCAATTCATGAAAACAGAGAGCTTTTTCAGGAAAATTTCAAACAATGAAGAAAGGAATTTTCCAAATTGAGAGGATGCTGGAAAAAGAGCACCGCGAGGAGATGGAAAAAAGAGAAATGTTCGTGATTCCTTCTCGTTTGCACGACATCGGTAGTGCCTATCACCTACAAAGAAGCTTCAACAACTTCAGCTCTATTATTCAAGGTTTTGATGGAAAACTACAAAGAAAAGAATAATTTTGCAGGTTTTCTGGCCGGGTTGACGTTGGCCTTGGCTGTCTTTGCTTTCAACTTTGCAACCGAGGTAGACCATTACAAGCCATTGAAACTGAGAAGTAGAGTAACGTCAGAAAAGATACGAAAAATTGAATTTTCGTCACAACTTTATTGAAAAGAATTCAATATCTCTGAAACTTTCTGGAATTGAAATAACTGTTATTTTCAACACTCTGATGGAGTTTCAGTTCACAGAAAATAACGCACTTTCAGAAAATTTCAGGAAGATTGTTTTCCTTACAAGAAATTTGTGAGCAAATTTGCGTTTTTTCGTATCTTTTCTGATGGTATTGTACATTTGAAAATTATTTTATTCACAAGTTCGAATTTTCAGGATCTTCTGACTCGCGGGTATCGCTGGATGAGCATGCCGATTCATGCTGTTTTTACCTTTGCTTTCACTTTGGGACTTGTCACGTCTATAGACAGGTATCCACGTTTCATAGTCAATCCTTCCCGATTTGAAAGAGATGGGTAGATTGGCAAGGATGAAGCGTTGCGTACGCGAAGCGGCTATCTTGAAAGCGAGTCACATTTTTTGTGTACTTCTTGTTTTTGATAGTTTTTCGATAACTTATTATTTTTCATGGCTTTGAAAAGATTTGCTAGTATCAATTAAAGTACAAAATTAATATAAAGCTCATTTTTCTACACTTTTTCTAAAAAACATGAACTTTTTGCTTAAAGCCGCGTTATGGACGCAACGTGTCAACCTTTCCAATCTACCCATATTTCCTTTCAAGTCAGGAAAATAATGAATGTACTCGTTTGAATGTATTTTTCTCAGAATCGGAGTCTACAAAATGCAACACTTTCTTTCCTACAAACTTTTCTGGGAAGCATTATCGGATAATTCATTCATTGGCATTGTACTTTGGTCTGGCGGCCTTTTTTCAACTTTGATGTGCATTCGTTTCGATGAAGCATTGTCACCTGTGAAGGTAAAGTTAACAAAAAAATTTATTTTTATGTGTAGTCTCTAGCAAATATAAATAAGACTGCTCCATAAAAATTTCGAATCTTTGTATTCGTCGTGGATCTCTTGAGGGAATGGTTGTCAAGAAATGAGCTTTTTGCAGCCTCACTTGATGCGTAAATATTTTTGCTATTAACTTGACTCAACTTGAAATTTTATGGGTATAAAAAAACCAATCTTCCAGCTCCAAAATAATGTTTGCTACTAACCGACATTTCTCTCAAAATTTCATGAAAGATGGAAGAAAAGTTGAACAAACTTTATCCAAAGTTATATACTATTACTGTTCTGACAGGAATTTTTCAGGAAGAAGCTGTTCTGACGCCTTATCTGCTTCTTCTTTGGCGCGTTTGCAGCGTTTCTCGAGCCGTTTGTGCCGCTCTGGGTTGGCTGCTTTTTGCGTTCCGAAATGACGCCGACCTCGTCAGCAGACACCTCAAATTGTATGTCAAAAATAAATCAAAAAATCTGTGAAAAAATTGACAATTAAAAATCAATAAAAACAATCGCCAAGATTTAGAGGAAATTGGTAAATTTAAATAATAGAACTTAGGAATTTCAGGGTGTCCGTATAGGGGTTAGGGGGAAAAAGCAGCCCTATAGGGGTAAAATTGAAGTGGTCCCTATAGGGGACTAGGGTCTGACCATTTAGCCCCTGAAGTTCAAGTGGGCCCTATAAGGATTGGTAAAGTGGTCCCTCGAAAGGAACCTCCTAGGGCCCCTAGAGTAGCCCCTACAGGGTCCACTCTGCAGTTCCTAAGGATCTTAAAATTTCCTTTAAAATCTTCAGACGACGTATTCAAACTGATTTGGAGCGTTTTCTAAACTTTACGGTTTCCTTAAAGCAATAAGAAAGATTCATGAAGTATAGAGATGTTTAATTTGATGATTAGTTCTAAAAAAAAAGGCTGAAAATAACTAAAAAAGATTCTTTTGATGAATATTCGTCCACCCTTAATCATTTAGAACTGGGTTTTTCAGCGCCGTGATTGAAGACGTCAAACATTCGGAAGGCGTGACAGCTGAGAGCATCGCCGAACGGAGGCATCTCACGCTCGAAGCCCTCCGCATGATCTGATGGGAACCAGCCTTTTTTCTGAACTCCTCGTCCTTCTTCCGCAACATCGAGCAATAAATTCGATCATGTTCGCTCTCGAATCTAGAAGCCAATTTTTTTCATCCGTTTTGCAACTGCTGTTTTCGACGTCAATGTTGAAAGAGTCTATATTAACCATTTGTTGGATTTTTGTCGGATCTTTACTTCCGTTCAAAAAGTTTTTGAAAATAGTCTTTGAAAAAAGTTCACCTTGCGAATCTTGATTGCTCAGTTTTGATAAAAAAAAAGTTTGATTCATGGGCTGAAATTTTTTTCTAAAAAAATAAATTCATTCTTCTTAATCTCAGCGGCTACTTCAAACTTTTCAGTTTTTTTAAATTCATTGGAGGTCTTTGAAAGCCGATGCTATTTTTACATTTATTTACATCTGTGTTAGTAAGATATGTGAGAAATCTGACGATTTGTAATAATTTTGAATTTTGGAGATTAATCAGCTTGCTTTGTTTATAAAATTTTGTTTATTAAAGCATCTCCCAAGCCTTGAGATTGTTTTCTTACTAGAATAAAAAGGTCTTGCCATGATGAACATTCAAAAAACAGTTTCCAAGGACTTTCGGAAAAAAGTCTCAAAGACGCTTTTTTTCTGGACCTTTTTCTTATAAAGACATTCGGAGAAGGTAAAAAAAGAAAGAGGGAAAAACAAGGTTGTGACACCTTTTTAGGAACTCGAACAGGCTCTTCTAGGGGCCTTTTTGAGGCCCTTTGGACTTTGCCTTTGAAAATACAGGGAGTACATTTTCGGATGCTGATCTTTTACGTTTTCATATTCTTCTGATCAAAATCTCTAGCAATAAATTCATGTGAATCCTCTTTTTTGTAAATTCCTGATGAACACCAGAAGAAAGTTTCAATCATTTTTTCACTTTTCAGCCTTGACACTCAATTTTTCTCCCAAGAAAAGAAACAGCTCCGACACCAGAATTTCTCTCACAATCTAATGTCGCTAGGAAAAAAGAAAGTTATCAAGGAAGAAGAACAAGCCCATCTCGTTGAAACGGCTGTATAAATCAAAACATCGGTGGGAGACATTTGCCGGCAGCTCGGATAAGCTGAAACGCGGCGGCATGGGGCAATCGGAGGCGGAACGTCCCCACGTGCATTTCCAGCTTCGGACTATCTTCTTGGGGTGTCAAGCTCGCTGGATGAAGAAACTCGAACCCATTTTCCTGTTTCAAAATGTTCCGAAGATTTCTTTGAGCTCCTGTTTGCTCGGAATGTTACTCGAATTTTCCTTTGGTTTTCTAGAATTTTTGTCTCTTTTATCGCTTGGATCTGAGAGATCAGTTTTTCTTTTTCGTTTTTTTCTGGATTATGATATTTTTTTGATTTGACGTTTCGAATCTAATTATGAGCGATTGTTTGACTTTTTTTGAGATAAGAACTCAAAATTTGCTTACTGCGAGAATTCTGATTAAAAGCGCTCAAAACGAAAAAAAGGGCTTTTTGAAAACGAAAAAACTTGAAAAAAATAATATTTTTTTAGTCAACCATTTCAAAAAAATTTTTATTAGAAATCTTTCAACTTCGAATTTCTGTAAATGGAGATCTTCGAACAAGTTCAACGATGGTACAGGCTATTCAAAGGGATGACTTTTATTTTCTATTATCAGTTTAGCCACCTGTTTCCTGAATATCTACTCTCGTTGTCGATAACTAAGTTCGAAAATTTTTTTGAAATCCTCAAAAAAGTTCAAAAATAAAACCAAAAAAAAAACCTATTTTCATGCTTAAAGGTCGTGCGAAAACATACTTTCATAAACTTATGCACGCAAGTCTAAGTACTTGAAGCAAGCAAATTTGTTGAACTTTTTTTGATGATGAGTGAAAAAAATAGTTCAAAGAGCGTGCAACTCGAAAAAATTTTATCACAAGCTTTCTGATGCTGAAAATCAAGCAGCTGTGAAGTTCAAACTTTTTGAGAATAAAAAGTGATGACATCACTAGACTTTGTTTGAGGAAGAGAACGCTTAAAGAGAAATTAAGGCGTAGGTTTTTGTTTTCTCGCGTCTAGTCACAACGAAGAAAAAAAATCTACTGAAAAAGACACTCGCAATTAAAATGTTTTGACAGACCCTAAAATTGTTGTGTGTCAAGAAATGGATCGGCTTTCACACAAGCACACGGAGCGTTGAAATGATAATTGGATTGGATTTCGGAGGGGATGCCTAAAAGCAGCTCATTCTGACGAAAAAGTTGGAAGCGCACTCCTATCTCCTACCTCTTGTGGTCGACGACGACCCCTACTGTAGCCGACGTCGCCTCAAGAGGCTGTCCTTCGTCATAAAAAAAATAGAGGCGGTTTTTTTGGAAACCGAAAATGCGCAAGATATGCTCATTCGTTTTCCAAAGAGACAGGAGTGGGATATACTGGAGGAGCCAAAAGTCTCGGAAAGATTCCTCGTGGTCCTGACGCCTTCAAGTGGTCTCATGTGAAAGCTCGAGGGACCGATTCTTCAGACTTTGTCGACCCGGAGCTTCGGAGAACGCCTGGGTCGGCCTGTCGCCTCACTCATTTTTTAAATTTATTTTCGTCCTTCTCGAGAATTTCTCAATTTCTTCTTGTTTTGTTTATGTTCACTCGTTTACGCCTCACAAAAACTGTTATTAAAGTCATAAAAAATTCGAGAAAGAAAGTATTCGATAATATTGAAACTTTGGAAAGTCAGTGAAAGTAACTCTCTTTCGGAATAATTCGTTAGAATTTCGCATTATTATTCAAAAAAATATTCTTTTTCACAATATTCGCAAAAAGAGGGAACTTGAAACAGAAATATGGTTTAGAACGGTTTTTTTATTTTTTTTATTTTTATTATAACTTAATTTCCCACCTAGGGTTCAATTTGAACTTATTTTTTTATAAGTTTTTTTCTTTTTTTCTCATTCAACTAAATTTTTTTTGTTGTACCAATTAAAGAAGTTCTTTGATTTGAAAAAAGTTGAAATTTATGGAATTTCCTTAAAATGAAGTTTATGACACATCTGTTTTTGATTACTCCTTGAGGATTTCAAAAATGTTCCATGTTTTCCATAAATATTTTGCTAATTGGAGGCTCATTATCTGTTACAGACATCCTTGATTGTCATTAAAAACGACGGCAGACCTGTCTCGATGCACAGATGGATCCAGGAAAGTAAAGAACGCATTTTATTTGCTCGATGAGCATCAAGCCGTCTGGCTTTGTTCGAAGCAGCTGAAGCTTTTGTTTCCGCAACGATGACCGAGGATCAACCCCACATGTATCAAATTGTGGAGGCAGCTCTGCTGATAACTGATGAGTCGACGTTTGCTGAACCAATTTATCACGCAAGTGTTCATCCAAATGTCTCGCGGCTCAAAGCCAATCAGTCACTGTGCGGTTCCGATGTCACATCGACACCTTAAAAACACATTCTTAGTTGCTCCAAATCTCAGGTTTCAAGTGAACTTCTTTAACTTATTCATGTTTTTTTCTTTTCTTTTTTTATTTTTTTAGAAATATTTCTAACAGGCATCTACGATAGTTTTTTTACTTACGTCCAGCTACCATTTTCTTTATGCTTGCTCCTACAAAGTTCATATTCAAATTTCTTTTAAATATTCTGCCTAAATTGCCTTTTGATTGAGCTACAAGTAGTTTTTTTAAGTTGATACCGAGAAACACTTTGATTTCGGCTTTACTGTAAAAAAATAAAAAGATTTTAAAAAAATCAGGATGAGAGGTCAAAACAAAAATTTTTTTTGTTCGTTCTGTTCACTCAGATTTTCTAAACTGAACTACAATTCATTATGGAATGTTTTGTTATGAGAAGTGATGCAAAAAAAAAATCCAAAGTATTTCATAATTTTCTTTCAAAAAAGTTTCTTTTTTTTTTCATCTCTGCTTTCTTCACTGAATAATTTTTTTAAGGAACTTTTGTTCTTATTTTCCTGTCGTTCTTTTAAAAAGCTAATCAAAACCCAGAGTATTACTTTTTCTTTCTTTGGTTTGATAGTTTTGGGATAATAATAATTTTTTTAATAATAATAATTTATTGACAGATCAGCGTGAACCCTAACGAGTTCACTTGGATCTAGAATTTGAGAGAATACATTATACAGTTAAACATCATTTTGAGTCGTGGAGGAATAGACAAGAAGATCTCGTGCAATGGTAGATTGACCAGTAAATTTTTTTAAAGACTTGGGGTGGTGGCTGAATTGAAATTTGGAAGTGAGTTTGTTCCAAGTAGGAATTGTTTTAAAGAAAAAATCATTAGAAAATAAATAAACCTAGTCTGATTAGAAGCTTGTTCAAATTTCGAAAATAAACAGTGGTAAAGTTACTCGGTAACAGCCACAATTTTCAGGACCTTCATCATATAAATTTTAACTCAATTCGTCAGTTTTTGAATTAAAAAAATAACTTGATCCTTTTTTTAAATTCTCCAAAAAAATTTAAAAAAATGAAAACACAGCGTTAACCCTTCAACTTACCCTCCTTTCCAAAAACCTTTTCAAAATATGTTAGAAAGTTTTATTTGCGTGTTTTGCGTGTCGGTTTTGTCCCAAAAACCAAATTGCCATTATTTATTCGGTATTATTATTTTGGCTCAATCGGTTTCACTGCTGCCTTTTCAAGAAGTGTTCATCTTAATCTTATTTTTTTTATCCACGCATAAGATTTCCACCATTTTCTTTTGCATTTTGGATGTTTCTTGCAACAGGACAAACATGAATAATTCAGGATCCCATCAATATTAACTAATGAAAAAACTATTCCTGAATTTTTTGGAGGCGTACTTCGAAGGTGCAAGAGAAATTATCTCTCGAAGACTATTAATTCAGTGACGTCGGGAGAACTTTTTCATGTCGTCATGTATCAAATTTGGAGAGATGAATTTTTCGGCACAGAAATCAGAATCAGAAAAAGCAACTGGAAGGAAAGGATTAAATTTTCGTTTTGAAGTATACCAGAAGTATCATAAAAGAAATTAATCCAGAAGGTTTTTCAAAGAAGAATTTTGATAATAATTCATTTCCGAATTCTTCAAGAGATATAATCGTTCCGTTTAACTGATCCATTAAAAGGAATTAGGAGAGCCGGAGAAGCACAAAAATGTCACCTTATTTTGTAAAACCTGAAAGATATGCTCTGTAGACCATTTCAAGCATATTACGAATAAATATTCCCCTTTTCTCCTAGTTTAGAGCATTGTTCCTCTTTTTCAAAGGCTAATGAAGTGGTCCAAAAGACCTTGGGTTCAAACGAATCGGTCATCATATAAACAAGGACATCTGGGGACCACATTGCCCTGGAGACTCACAAGGATTCTCATAAGTTTCCGGAGACTCGTGAACGATGCGGAAGCATGGCGAGATTGAACCAAATCTTGACAAGAGCGCCCTCGTTTTTTTTTACTACGTCTTCTCTTTTCTAAACGCCTCCAACATGCAAATGAATGTTTCGCTGCCAGTGCCTTTTGTGTGTGTCTGGTGGAGTCATTAAAAGTTTGATTAACCCTTTTGCTGAAACCCTTCCTTTTAACAAGGTCTCTCTTTTTGTTCAAATCCGGGATGAATGAAATGAAAACTTTGCAACACTCGAAGCTGCAGAGCAAGTCGAGCCTTTTTGATTTTCTAGATGTTTATGACACTAAATGGTTCATTTTTTTCAAATATGTGTCTCTACGTGGTCAAGATCATCACCCTTTACATCACTGTACATCAAAGAAATTTTCATTCCTCTTTTCAAAAAATGAGCGGCCTGAAAGATGGAACACTCTCTCATTTGCGTCGACCTCATCGTTTTGTAGAGGAACTCTCTTCATTGGGATGAACGGAGGCGTTGCGTCTTCCACATCTGTTATTAATACTAATATAGTGCTTTAATAATTGCGGCTGCACTAATTGCCTTGGGCCTGCAATCATTCCATGTGTTTGCACTTGACGGCTGCTTCGTATCATGGTATTTTTTTTCTTTGGGTGGCCTTTTTCTTGACGAATCATACCACTTCCTAGTTCGCCATTTTAATTATCAAACCTTGTGAAATGAATTCGTTGCTTTCTGTTTTTCCTGTTCCTTCCTTCAATTATTGGTTGGAAAAAAACCATGGCGTTTTCAAAATTAAATCAGAAAATATCACAGTAGGCCATTGAAAATCAGGCAACGTGTAGCTCGAACTATGAAGAATCTGGCTCCGTGATCTTAATTTCGGAGAAGTTGATCAACAAATTTGTGAAATTTATGATTCCAAATTATAGACAATAAGAATGTGCTCTAACACATGTTAATATGAAAAAATTGGGGATGCGGTGAAGCTTTACAGCAATTTTCGCTCTGCCTACCACATCCTATAAAATTTCATGAGGCGATTTTCCTTGAGGACAACCTAATTTTCTCGAGCTTTATGATCCTAACTGCTATTTATGAATGTGAAATTCTTAGCTCAAATCGAGACGTTTGCTCAGAAAAGGTTGCTAGACGCTAGATTCTATTGACTGGAAAGGTCTGAAGAAAGCGGAAGAATTCATTTCGAAACGGCGTTTACTCTTTAGTGGGTCAGAAACAGCTCGATTTTGTTAAAAATGCCTTTTTTTGCGTGTTCCGGCCACTTTTAGAGCATTTCGAAGCGCGTTTTCGGCTGGCTGGCAGCGATGGCCAACCACACAATCTTGGCACCATCTTGTCGATGATGACGTTTGTTGTCATTCTGGCGCTTCTCCGAGATTTCTACGCCTTCTCTCGCTATTTTCGAGCTTTTGTTGCCTAATTTAGCACATTGTCAAATAGGATTCTGTTTGCTCTTTGCTATTTTTTGATCTCTCGAGACCATATTGAATTTTAAAGATAAAAACGGAGCTGTTCCTCTTCAGACTTCAGTTTTTTGGGTTCTCGTATCAATCTCTTCAGAGTGAGAAGTTCAGTAGATTTCAGCCTTTTTTAGGGATCAATAACCTTTTTTCTTCAAGTTGAAATGACCTAACTTTAATTCTCAATCTTAGGGACAGAAAACAAATTAGAAATGTACCTGAAGCATTCTTCTTCCAGGTGTAACTATGAAAATTTTGAGTTGAGCTCAATTTTTGTGAGATTTTTGGAAAGTACTCAAAAAAATATTTCTCCGATTATTGTATTAAACCAAAAGCCATCAGAAGTCCTATCTGAAGCGACTGTTTCAAAAAAATTTGAAAAAAATTTCATTTTTTTCACCGAGTTTGAGTTGAAATATGGCGTCATACGTTTGTGCATTGTTTCTTCTTGCTCAAGGAAAATGAGTTGCAAATGGGCGTAGGGCCTCTGTCGCATTCTGAACACAACTCAATCAGCACCCTCCCCACGGAAAGATTTGCCACTTTGAACCGACGGTCGTCTAAAATTCTATTTTGTCATCTTTTTTTCACTACGTTCTATTTTTCTGGTGGATTTTCGTGCTAAGATCTTAAGTTTCAGAGAAAATAAATCAGGGGCAGTGCACTACAAGAAAGTCATTGTTTTCTATGGCTTCGGATATTTAAGTAATTTGCTTGAATATTTCAGCGACTGGTGAAAAAAAAGAAAAAAAGATTGTACAGAAGTATGAAGAGCTTTTTAAAACCGCTCCGTTAGAATTTGAAGCTTTGAATTTGGGGTTGAAGCCGTGTAGACTTCTAATATATATCTAATGAATCGCGCTCAAAACAATTGGGAAGCTTAATCACTTCCACTTCGTTTAAAAAACCTTTTTGATAAAACAGAACCTTGGATTCATGAAAAAAAGTTTTGTAAAACGCCGTATGTATTTCTTGTCTCTTTATTAATCAAAAGTTTGAGATTCCAGAGAAAAATGAGGCTCGCGCTTTGTAAATTATACTCAGAGGAGTTGCAGAAATGACGGTGTCTCAAGAAAATTTCACGCGTCGTGATTGGTCTCCGCCTTGAAACTGGGGGCAGTCAGCTTGAAATTTGCCTGGCTGTTATTATCTCTACTTGGAAATCTTTTGCTTTTTGGAAAAGTCAACATTTTGCGAGTTCCCATCTTATTTCTCAACCTTTCTTACCTGAAGTGTTGACGGAAACTGCTTGAAGAAAAGTCCAAAAGGCCGCACCCATTCCCACGGCTTTCTCAATTTTTTCGGACATCCTGTGAGAACTCACTCGCTGCCGCAATCTCAATGTGTTCTTCCAATAAACCACCACGGATGATCCACCGATTCGATGGAGCGTTTTCTATTTTACGTCCAGCTTTTTTTTTCGATTCAGTTCGGCAGCTATTTGCAGATAAACCGATGGAGTGATGTCAGAAATGGACGAAATCGAGCAATTCAACTTGAGCGTTCCAGCCGGCTGTGACCCGGATGACGTCATCTATCAGTCTCTGAAGCAGCTTCTCTATCATGACATAATTGACACACCAATCAACTTCAATGGTTGCATGCCTCAGGTTCTTTTTGCTGGAAAAAAAGTTTGAAATTCATTATTTCTCAGTGTGGCATGTGCTACCGTGGATCCAAAGAATGGGACTACATCCTGTTTAATCTCGCAGTCGTTGGAATAATTCTTCCAACTGTTGGTGTTTTCGGCACCATCGGCAACGGGATATCTGCCTACATATACAGTAGACCAGGTTAGTCATTTTTCGATTGAAAAAGGGGTCAGAGAATACGAAAAAACTTATCGAAAGGGCTAGTCGAAAGATTTATCTGTAAGGACAACGCCTTGAAGTTCAAGAAAAACCAGGAAAGAAAAGTTTGAAATGAGCCGCAGACCTTCTAGAAGAAGCGCTAGAGTTGATTGAACTATTTCTGAAAACAATCCGAAAATCTCTCTCTTCCAAGCAAAGCCAAATGTTTCAGAAATGAGAAGCTCAACAAATTTTTACCTGTGTGCGTTAGCGTGTTCGGATATGGGTGTCGCTTTGACTGGAATTTTCCTTTTTTCTTTAGAAACCTACAGAACTTTTTCATTAACTGTTACTCGATTATCCGGGGTGAGTTTCAAAAAATTTCAAGGTCATGAAAAAACTTTTTCAGTTTTTCTCAATCATCGTTTATCCAATAGGCATGATTGCCCAGACTTGCTCTGTTTATTTCACCATGTGTGCAGGGTTCGATTGTTTTGTACAGGTAGGTTTTGATTATTTTCCAGAACTGATGAAGTGTAAAATGAATTATATACCGATTTCAAAACCATTTGCCTCAAAAAATGGTATTCTTGGTTTATATTTTGATTAATGAGTCAGCGATTTATCATTTATAAGTTAAGGAATAACAAGACTTTTCCAGGTATGCTTGCCCGAAAAAATCAGTCGAGTGTTCTCAAGACCGTGTACTGTGCGATTTTTCGCTTTTTTCGTTGTTCTGTTCGCAATACTGTACAATGTGCCTCATTTCTTCGAAGGATTTGTGATCGACTGCTATCACAAAGAAATGGGCGGAATGTCGAAAGAAGTCTGTCCTACAACTCTCCGTTATAACGAAGTGTGAGCTGAGGCTTGCTTTTTCAAGTTCTCCTGGTTATTTTAGGTATCAAACAGTCTACTACAAGTACATGTACACCGTCTTCCTTGCTGTCGGACCCTTGATAACGCTCATCATTTTGAATTCATTCATTATCGGTTTTCAATCTTAGTTGACTTCTAAAAAAATGCATCTTTTCCAGGGTTTTCGGTGTTTGGTTCAAGCTCAGGAAATATGGACGACACGATGTCTTTGGTAGTTTTGATCAAATTTATCAAATATCGTGGAAAATTCTCAGGTTCTTGTCGTTCTTCTCTTCATCTCGTGTAACACAGTCGCCTTGATCATCAACATTTTCGAAAGTCATTTATCGGAAAGTTTGGGAAGTAAAATCAACTACATAGTGGATGTCTCCAACTTTCTGGTGGTCTTCAATTCAAGGTTTGTTTTATTGGGGTCGAACTGAAAAATGGGTTTCTGTGTGAAAATGTTGAAAGACAAGCCGTTATGATGGCAATAAATCTTTTTCAATTTGGCCAATGGGATTGAGACAAATGTTCTTTTGGAAATGAAGCCTTTCCTGAGTTTTCATTGACGATTTTTTGAAGTACAGCTGATCAAGCTTTTTTTTGCCTGCCTGAAACTTTCACTTTCGATGGAATCACAGTTATCATAAAGCTAATTTATAGAGACTTTTGAAATTCACAGCGATGAATTTAAGAAAAAAAATCTGACTCGTTTCACGTACAAGTTTAAGAAGTTCATTTTGAAATAAGAATTAACAACATATAAACCTTCAATGAGAAAATTTTCCAAGCATAAACGAGGCCTTTCAGTTTCAACCTCATCATCTACATGAAGTATTCGCAGCCCTTTTACGACACTTTCCGTATCTACTTTGGTCGGAGAAAGCAAAAAGCGGACTCTCCTGGTCCCGGTCCTCCAATTATGATCACAGAAAAGGCCAGCAAAACCAAGATCTGCAAAGAGCGGCTGTCGCGGCTTTTGGTCGCATCTCAGCCCGAGGTATTGATATGAAGCGAGGTGCGTGTGTTTGATTGTCTGGTACCGTTTTTTTTTTTGAAGTGAAAGTCTCTCATAAAAGCTTCGAGTTGAAAAAAATGTTTACAAATTAAAAGGGAAGTGAGAACTTTGTTCTATTAGTGTGTGAAAATAACGTCAAAAAAGTTGTTTCTCAACACGGCGATCAAGAAATGCGTTGATATTAGTCAGCGTGAGAAGAAAGTTAAATCCAAAGAACATTCGCAAAAAAAGGGATTTCCACTGTCGACAAATGTGTGTGTGTTTTTCAGTAAAAGCATTTTGTGAAAATTGACCTGCTGGTTTTCATTAGATTTATTGACAGTTTGAAGTGAGATTTGATTTGTTTTCGTGCAATTGAAAATTCAAGTTTGGTTTGTGAAGCTTATGTGGTTATTAAAGTTTTTGCAGTGACTGATCTTCAAAGTAGAGTTCAAGAAAAGTTCTGTTTCAGAATAGCACAGCTACAAAAGAAGGCTCTAACGATGTTGTATAGACTGCGTCGATGTCTCTACATTTCAAACTTCAAACCGATATGTGATAAACGACGCTTGAATAAAGATTATCATTCTGATTTTTTCTTTTTCAAATAAAGATTGATTATCTTCATTTTGTCAACCTAACATAAATATGTAGTTTGGGTTTGAATGGAAAAAGAATTGATTCTACACTCTGTCAAGTACGATCTTTTATTCACGAGGGAGGTAATTTTACTTTGTGGTTAGGAATACATTAAAATTTGGCGAGATTATCTCTTACTGTGATTTTGAAAGATCCTGAAAGACTCAACTTGCTAGTTTTCGAAAACTAAGTGCTGGAACTCTTCATATAGCCGATTTTTAAGGTTTTCCGAGGATTTTTCCAACTTTGAGGCCTTACTTCTTAAAAACTATGAAATTGTGCAGCTTGAGACTTCCAGGATCTTCATATGGTTCATAAAGAAATATTCTGACCACTTTTCAGGAAATTCTCAGCGTAAAATGACCTCCCTTGTCAGTTTTCTGAAAAAGATAAGAATAATTAAAAAGAAGTTCAAAGCTCTTTTTGGATTTAAAAGCTTTTACAACTGTGTCGACGGGTTCCTACATGAAGTGTATGAAAAAAATACTTTCAATTTTTTTAATCAGAAAAAAACCCGCACATTTTTTTGATTCAAAGAAGACAAAATATCAAAAAAATTTTTGAGAAGGTGATTTGAAATTGGATAATAAAATTGATCTCATAGCTGTCTCTTATGGGAAATCACTGGACAAGTGCTACAGAAACTACAGAAATTTTTTTCAAAAAAAGCTCAGGTCGGATGGTATTGGCATTAAGAATGAAAAAAGCTTTTTTTGATGCATATGTTCCCATTTATCAGACGAAAAGTTGGATATTAAGTGAAATTTTGTTAAAAAGCAACTTTTCATCCACAAAAACATCCTGAAAGGAAGTTTCATCAATAACTAAAGAAAACAATCAGGCGTTTTTCGTTTCCGATATAAATGGTATAATTCTCGAAAATTTCCAAATTTTGTAAGCGAGCGAAATCGTGCACGCACACTGGCAGAAAATCGCAGAGTTGCGTCAACTTGGTCGGAGGCTAATCCTTTTCAACTGTTTCGCTTCATTTTGTTATTTTCTCTCTGTCTATCATTTTTTTCGAAAGCTCCCGTTTTTTTTAAAGCGGCAATGAAAAATTACGGAAACTTTTTTTACATAGTGAAAAACTTTCATAATTACTTATTTATTTCAATTTTTCCAAAAAGTTTGAACATGTGAAGAAAAAAAGGATAGAATTGATAACCAGGAAAAAGTTCTTTAAATTTTTGCAAGAATAGCTAACAATTTTTCACTAATCAGATTTGATAATTTTAAAAAGGAAAAATTAATGATCTTTATCGATTTTTTTGTCGGTTCTTAGCCGATAAAAAAATTTTTTCGTTCGTCTAAATAACTATGAAAGATGAAAAAAGTTGTATAACTTACGGAAAAAAATAAATTGACTCGAGAAAGGAAAAATAAAGTTTTTCCTATAATCCTAAGTTTTTTTAACAAGATGATTGCAAATAAAAAAACTCGTTCAGGCTAAAAAAAAAAAGATTCTAATCATAAAAATAAACTGTCAAGTTTTTTCATCTGTAAAATCTTCGTTCCATCGGTAAAATCCTCGTAAAATATCAATTCAAAAATAACAGTAAGGTAGAACAATTACGTAAAACAAAAAAATAGAAAAAAATTCTTGTATTATACTTCGAATCAAAAGTTTTATGGGTTTCATTTTTTTAAACGGCTACAGTCAACTTTCAAGGAATGTTTGCCAAAAACTGCCATTCAAATGAAAAAGAATTACAATTAGAAAAACCCTATTTTCCGTGAATTTAATGTGAACCTAATAAACGTTTAAAAAAAAAATTAAAAGGTTGGATGGCCCAATTGACGGACGCCTCATCGGCCAGTGCCAACGTCGGCGGGAGCAGTGACACGGCGTCGACGAGCTATCAAACCTGTGAGTTCTTATCTTTCGTCCGATAGTACACATTCTCTTTTTCCTTGTTGTTATTTCCTTCTAACTCCATGTCAGATGGTTACCTAATCACTCAGAATCTTAACTATGTCAAAAATTGCAGATGCGGATCTCAGTGCAGAGCAAGAATATTTCCTCTATGAGCTCGAAACAACAGATTCTAGCAGCATGGGCCTCGTTTTACGGTTTTTTCCACTCAACGAATAAAATAATAACTATTTTCCAGAGCCATCTATGACTGCGGAGACGTTCACAAGTTCAGCCGTGCTCTTCAGCAAAGAATCCATCAATACGACAAGAACATTCAGAAGGTAAACTTCCAGAAATTATCCCCATAAAAAAGGAAATCGAAGGTTTGCGCGTTCCACTACCAGGGCTTCGTCGACTCAATGAAGGAGCTCATGACTTTGAAAGATCAGTGTAGAGAAATAAAAGTAAGTTCTGTGGAGTTTTTGCTTGTTTATAAAAATGATAATAACTCAGAAAATCGAGTTTTGGTAGAGATATAAAAAAAAGGGAACGCCAAAAACATTGACGTTAAAATTGGCTCAAATTTGTTTTTGTCCCGAGCTAGCGGCCAATCGACTATTTAATATTTATATTGGACAAAAATTTTTCAGGAAGATTCTCTGACGATTGACGCCGAAGTTCAAAAAAAGCCAGTGAAGAAATCGCGCAGAAAAACCGAGGAAATCGTAAAATACAGGTTTTTTTAAAAACATTACATGGTTTTCTAAAGTAATATAATATCATTTTAGGAAACTCATGAAAAAAATGCGTCCACGGCCATCGATCAAATTTCGGTGTGCCTGCCAGTCTTGGAAAACTATTCAAAATTGCAAGAGCTGATGAATATGAAAAAGTGCGCTTTTTTTTCGAAAAAAATATATTCATAACATTTTCAGGTACTATCAAGCTTTGAAGGTCCTTGAAGAGCTTGAACATACTCATCTTGCCCTTGTTGAGAAATATAGGTTCACTCAAGTTCTGGCAAAAAGTATGTCTCCTGTTAGAGTGGAAATCAAAGACAAGGTTCCATTTTCACGAGAAAATATAGTATCGATTTTTTCAGGCTTATTCTGAATTCAAAGATTTTCTCGAGAACATCAAAAAAGTTGCTGGTCGTATTGGAAAACACGCCAGTCGTTGTGTAAGCTTTTTTATTTTTCAAACGCAAAGATAAAAGGTTTTTTTCTTTTTCAGACCGCGGAACAACACTCTTTCGGAATAAGCGACGCTGAGAGGACTCGAAAGTTGCAGGAAGAAGCTAAACTGTAAGATTCGAATTTTTCTTTTGAGATTTTTGAAGCAAAGTATAAACCACATTTTATCCTACTTCACTGTTTCATAAAGCTTTTTTTAACCTAATAAATAAGTTTTCAGAAACTCGGGACGAATGGAAATTCAAGTTTCTGCTGACGGAAGCATCGTCAAGAAAAAGTTCCACGCCTCGCAAATCTGTCACCCAAGAAGTTCTTGAGGTAAAGTTTTAAAAACTCAATAAAATAATTCTGATAAATTGATAGGACGATGAACAAATGTCGGCCCAAGATCTCATCGATTTCACGCCGGTTCATCGGTGCTGCCAAATTTTCAACGTTCTTGGAGCCAAAGAAGAGTTTGAGCAGTATTACAGAGAACAGCGCACAGAACAGTGCGAGCTCGTCATTTCCCCAGCTCAGGTGATTTTTTCAAGAATCTCTGAATAAATCTCGAATTTCAGCTAAAAAACATCAAGGATTATGTCAATTACTTGGACGAGATTATTGGTTTCTTCGTTGTTGAAGATCACATTTTGATCACGGAACCAAGCCTTGTGAGAACAAAAACATTTTTTGGAATTTTTATAATTATTTTAGGTCAGCGCTGCTTACAAAGATAACTTGTGGGAAATTGCTCTGAAAAAAGTCATCAATACGCTGAATTTAAAATTCGTAAGATTAAAAAAGATTTTCATAAAATAAACCAAGATATTTCAGGGAGGCTGTCCAGACGTTGAAATGATGCTGAGAATGAAAAAAGTAATTCTCCTCTTTGTTTTGACAATGAAGTCCTACGGTTATGGGATAATACCGCTTTATTCACTACTTCAGAACTTCAGGTTTCCCTCCGTTATTTGAATTTTCATTATTTTTTTCTCAGAGATCAATACAATGAAATTTTGATGAGCGAGTACTGCGCGCAGTTTGAACGAGACCTTGAAAGAGACAATTACACTCCGATCTCAGTCAACAGCGAGGAAGAGTTCAAGGCGGTCATTCGTCAATTTCCGTTCTACAAAAGAAGCATGGAGCAGGTTTGTACCTTCAATAAGTTTTTGGGAAAAAATCATACTTTCAGGAGCCCTTCCCGCGTAGATTCCCTTTCTCGCGATTTGTCATTTCTGTCTACAATCAAGCAAAATCTTACTTGGTTGGCTGTTTGAAGTTCATGGAGCATCTCCAGTTGAACAACTCCGAAGTTGACGACACTGTGAGGAGGTCAGACACATTCCATAATTTTTTACATCGCGAAATTGCAGATATGCCAATGTCTTGCTGGCACGATGGTCTGGAAGTTTGAAAAGTTTTGTACTGAAGAAAATTTCCCTCGTCCAGGTTTAAAAAGTACAATTGGTTTTATCTTAACTTACTGTTAAGCTCGTTCAAATCACAATCAACATCGGTTATCTGGAGAAGTCATGCGAATCACTTGGACCTTTCATCACTCGTCTGACAAATGGCGAAGACGCTATTGGAACAACTTCTCATCAAGTGGTCTTGTCGGAAAGAGTCTTCAGGGACGCCAGAAGCGAGGTTACTATGTGGCCAAATTTCTCGATTTTCACTAGGAAGTTTTGAACCAAAATCAACCTCTACTGATAATCTTCTCTTCCTAACATTTTGAAAAAACTGATCATAAGTAAAAAAAGTTCTAGAGACAACCTGTTGCAAAAAAGAAAAATAATTACCCAGGTCGAGCAACAAATCGATGAGTGTATCCGCGACAAAGTGGACGCCTTCATTGAGCTGGCGAGCTATGACTGGGAACTTCCAGCTTCTTCTGGCCATGCTTCGGACTTCATTTCTGACCTCATCAACTTCCTTCAAACCACTTTTGTGTCTTTCACGAACTTGCCTTCTCAACTCGCTCGACACGTTTGTATGCAGGTTTGATTGACCAATTTTCCGATTGACTTCAAATTTTCTTGAAGACTTGCAAGCACTTGTCCCAATGCTTGTCGGAGCTGTTGCTTTCGGCAGAAACAAAGGCTATATCAACTGGAGCCTTGGACCAATTCAGTTTGGACGTCATGCAATGCGAAATGTTCACCGCCAGATGCCCTGTGGCCGGATTTGACCACCAAACTTTGCCTATGACTTTCGCTCATCTGAGGTTTTACTGGAATTATAATTTTCATAATTTACTTGATCTTCCAGACAACTTCTGGACCTGGTAATGAGTGCCGATTGGACAACTTATCTAGCGGAATATGGACAGGAGAACGGAAAATACGTACGCGTAAAAGCTTCAACGGCTATCATTGTGCTTGAAAAGTTTGTAAATCGTCCAAAAAATGTCACAGAGTTTATTTAAAGGATGATCGAGTTTGAAAGAAGAGGAGCTGGCTTTTTCGGCATCAACAAAGGCGATCGAAAAAAGCTTCTGGACACGATCATACGACAATTGCGCAATTTATCAAACCAATGATTAATATTTTTTAGCTTGCCATTTTAAATGACTCTTGGCGCCCTCTATCAAATGTGAATTTTATCAAATTTTTCTCATATTTTTTTGATTTATCTAATATAGCTTGCAGTGATTATCAATGAAAAAATCAGAACTATTCGTTTGCATTCAAATGATGAAGTCTCAAGCAATATGAAAAAAAAGTCAAACTGTTGCTTAAAATTTGGTTATTGCATTTAAAGGATAGTCGGGAAGTTTCGATGAGGCTTTAGAAGAAAAAAACTGTTTTAAAAAATCTGAATTGGGTTCAAAAAAATGCAAACTTTTGAAAAACACAAAAGCGTCTTTTTGAAGGAAATAGATAATTCTTTCAAAAAGGCGGATTGGCTATTTGATATAATAATTGACCTTGATTTATGATGTCCGAAGATAACTTATCTGTTTCAAAAAGGTTTTTTTTTTCTTTTTGTGGCACTTTTTCACTGCAAAAGCTACACATTTTTGTGAAGTTTTGATCCGAAAAGTGGGGTAGGATTAATTATCATGACTTTATTTTCAAATGAGAGTTTTCGAAAAATCGAGTTTTCTGTAAAGAACACAAAAGTCTCCTTTACACCTATAGCTGATCACGACAGGAAACATGAACTGTTAAATGCAACGGAGAGATCATTTCCGGCAAACAGGTCCTGACAAACTCCCACAATCAGTCATAATGGTCTCGATTGGATCACACGATAAGAAGACCTAAGTCAAGTGTTTTATTGCGCTTTTCCGTGCCGCCGTCCGGTCCAGTCGTCGCAAAAAGCATGAGGGGAAGATGAGCGCCCCACCGACGGAGACAATGTACATGCATCGCGGATGTTTGTCCGCACTCGCGGACGACGGCAAACGTCCCTCGGCTCCTGAAATTTTGCTTATCGATTGATTTTTTTGTTTCATGGGCTTGTTTTTTTGAATAGTCCTTTATTTGAACTCTTTTGATTTTCCGAAAATTGAGAGCAGAGCTGTAGTGAATTAAGAAGGAGTGCAGTGGTCATGTTTCAACTACGATAGATCGATAGCTCCTATCAGATTCTAACAAGTTGATAAATATCAAAAATTCTGATAGATTTTTTTCTACATTTTTTTGTAGTTTTATAGCTCTCGTACAAAAAAACCGTTTTTTTACTCGTGATTCATTGAACTTGTGAAATTTCTTCCAAAAAGTTTTTTTCTGAGAAAGAAATTCCAATAACTCATGTGCTATAAAGTCTGAAACTTTTATATTCACATGGATTCTGAATTCCATGGTTTTCACGACATCTCGGAATTTTTTAAAGCAGCATCATGGGACCAACTTTTAAACGGCGATTTCTTTTATTTTATTTTTTTCTATTTTCATCAATATTTCTCAAAGTAGTTCTTTATTCCAAATTTTATTCCGACCTCAGTCCAAAAAACTTTTTTTTCGAAATTTCATATTTGAGATGTTGTCTCAAATTGAATTCTTAAGCTATTTTGTTTCTGCCCGATCCTTTTTTTTTGATTGGTTTTAAAGAAACCTTCTCAACTTTTGAATTTTCTTTTTCTCAATGTTGAAAATCCTATTGGAAAAATCCCAATATTTTCTCGAACAAAACAGAATGACCTCTCCCTTAATATCTCAGAGTTTATTCGTAGTTGACCCCGAAACATCATCTGGATGCGCTCTCAAAGAATATCGCAAAACTTCTTACATCTAGTCTTTGTTTCGACATATGGAAAAGCTTGACATTGCATCCAAAAGTCGGCTGACCTCGCTTCTACGGCAATCCTTTCATCTTGTAAACATTCCGAATAGAAGAAACCTAACTTTTTGAGCTATACCGGAACACATGTGGTCCGCAGAAGTCTGCTGTTGGAGGAACATCAGAAGTGGATAAACAATTTTTTGAATATGAAAAAAGCAGATAAGCTGGAGTTGAAAATTTTGAGACAGATCATCGTTTTTTGGAATTTTTAAGCAACTGAGGTAAAAGAAATACTCATCGGGTGGGATTTGAGATAAAATTGTCTTTTTGAAGGGCTTTTTATTGCGTGTCAAACGGTTTTAAAAACTTTAAAAGACATTGCTTTTATCTGAAATCATGTTTTTACTGCCCATGCGCTCCTGATTAATTTAATTTTTTTTGCCCTTCATTGATTTACTATTTTTTTTTCAATTCTCAAGTTGTTATTTAATGTTTAATGGTTCAGAGAACGAACCGCAGATGGCTTTACAGTTGCTAAAACGACCGCGACCTCTTCCATCATTCAAAGACGAAGAGAAAGGAATTCACGCTCAATGGAAAATTAAAGTCTGAATTTTTCTCATTTTTCATAGCTTTTTGTGTTTTTCCAGGGCTACTACTACAAAAAAGACGGTTTGCCGAAAATTTCAATCAGAGGCCAAGCACGTGTACAGTACGCGCAGCTGGTTATTGAAGGAAAACTGCCAAATACGGTAACGAAAAAAGCACTGGTAAGTTTTCCAGATGTTTTGCTTTAACAAAAAATTTTTCAGGTTAACATAGGCTATATTGAGAATTCGGGCGATATTCTTGACATCCGCGGATGCAATTATAGACTTCTTATATTTGGGGTGGATCATGTAGAGGTTTGTTTTTTGTCAATTCGAAGTGTGCTCAAATCACAAAAAATGATCAAATTGAGATAAGCCTGAGAATTTTTCACCGATCATGTAATTGAAAGAAGTTTGTTCAAAGATGCTTTGGGGGATTTTTTTGAACTGTTCTATCCAGTTACTTAGATTATGTCGTATGCATTTTGGGCTTCCAAACTTCAAGCAAGTGAATTTATTTTAATAAGGATCTTCAGAGCTTGAAACATATTTTCAACAATGCTCGAAAGTTCGTTTTATGCATCTGTAGTTGAAATGAATGTTTCAAAAAAACGTTTTGCAAAGATTATTCTGAATCACTTTTTGTGATTAACATTATTCTTTGAATAAAACCTTTTATCATGAGATTTTTCATAGTTAATCTATTTTTAGTCAGGACAGCTTAAAGTTCCCCATTTGACAAGCGGAAAGTTATAGGCTATTCCGCGCCAGCTTGTCAAAATTTTCGTTTTCATCCGAGCAATCGTTCCATTCGAAGCGCGCGGAATTTTTATCTGCCTGCCTCTTATTTCATTTGGTTCAAAATTTCGGTTGTATTAATGGCGCAGGCAAAGATAATCTCGCGTACTTCGTAGGGAGGAGTCCTGGGCTCTGTAGCTCGAAGGTGAGCAAAAATTGTGACAAGCTGGCGTGGGATGTGCTATAGAAGAAAATTATTTTAGTGTTCTTCCTAGCAAACATCAATACAATTTTATTAAATACTGTCCGAGAAAAAAAACTATTCGATTTTTTTCAGTTGATTCGAGACTGGCTAAGATTTTTGGTCATCCGACAGCGAATACCTCATTCGCTCCTTGGTTTACCGTTTGAATGGCAGGTCATTTTGAATAAACTTCATTAATCTCTTTGATTTTATCAATTTTGCAGGTGAAACCTGTAAAAGACGACCAACAGCTTCGAATATCCAAACTACATCCTTTTAATTGCTTCAAATTTTGGTGATTTTGCACATATAATAATAAATGTTCATTGAAAAACAAAACTTCGAGGTACGTCAAAGGCAGAGGAAAGGTATTGCAAAAGATGTAACAGGAGGGTAGCACCAGGAAAGCAAAGAAAATACACTTTTTGAGCGATTTTGTTTAGTTTTGAGATTCCTTCGAAAGAAGCATGATCACGGATAAATTCAAACAGCCTGATATCTGATTTTTAGCTTTTTCGAGGGAAGAGGAAACTTGATGCTTTCTTTTTGGTACACACGGGTTCGAGTATTGTGAGCCATTTTTGCTGGTAAAAAAATCGATAGTCTTCGAAATTTGCTTTTTATCATTCAAAGTGTTTTGAGAAAACTATCCACGACCATACTGAAATCGAAGAATTAAAAAAAAGTTAAAATATGGAGATCAGTAAACGAATTTTTCTATTCCTCGGAACAGTTTGGAAATGTTTCCTTGCACGTAAGATCCTGAGAAAGGTTCAGGACAGTCTCTTCCTTGATCTCTTTCGCCTCCTCCAAAAAGTTCGACTTTGATCCTCGAACCGCATGGGAGAAGTCCGCCAGCACGCATTTCACGTCTGAAAAAATGGAGAATTTTTATGTCATATTACAAGTAGCCTGGTTCGTTGAGTTCTAATTTAAAAAAACTATAGAAAAATCTTCAAGATTGGATGAAAAAAAGTTTTTGGTGGACGAAATACATTTATGAGCTTCACAGCCTACTTCATCGAGTTCTCTGAATAAGGAATCCAATAACCTTTTCCGAAAATTTTCTTTGCGGATTTGAGAGTACCATCGCGATGGAAAAAAAGCGACAGATGGAACATCTGCTTGGAAGAGAGATGGCATACTGTAACTCGTTTGCTTTTTCGAAAAATGTCGAGAAAGGATGACGAGAAGAAAACATAAAAATGAACGAAGATCCCAAGTTTTTGACTGTGGAGAATTATGAAAATGCTTTCATCTCAAAAAAGCGGACAAAAACTTCAAATTCTCAAAAGTTTTTGGATCAAAAGTAGGATAAACGAAGTGGTTGATAAATTATTCGGTTTTCAGATTTGAAAATGATTTTTTTGACCTGACGAGCTAAAATAAAAAAGGAGTTTTGGTAGAGCTTCCAGAAGTCTCAACAGTCCACAGCACACGGTCGCTTAAACTCAACTTTGAAAAAAATATTTTTTTCCAAATCTAGTCGTTTTTTTCAGTGCAGGTTTACTTTTTCAAGACACTTGACCAAAAAAAGAGTATTTTTAGCCTATCTCAAATTATTCATCAGGCTCTGCTGGATATATTTCTTTTTGAGGTAATTTAATGGTTTAAAAAAAGTTCGAAAAAAAGACATCGACTTGAAAGATCAATTTCTTTTTCTTATTTGTCATGTAAACTCTGTTTCACAGGTGCTTGGAGACGTACCTGGTCTTAGTTCTACGGTTCTGGAACCACGTCTTCACTTGTAAATCCTGGAGCTCGAGATCTTCGGCGAGTTGCTTACGGCGATTGGCCGTCAAGTATTGGCTCACCTTGTAATGCTCTTCGAGTTGCGCAATCTGAGCGAAAAAAGTTGCTTATGTTCATTTTCTCTGCTGAAAAGCTTAAGAAACTTGTTTTTGAAATTCAGAACACGAGCTGAATGAGTCCTTCCTTGCTAACCAAAATTTTCATTTTTTGAAAGTCGTTTTTTTGCTAACTTTCTGGCTTTCTCTTGTTTAATTTAAATTGCTATCAAAGCAGTAACTAAACCTGATCGGCGCTGAAGGAGTTCCGACCGCGCCTAGGAGTTTCAGCTTTTGCCGAAGACTGCTTTTTAGGCTTAGCCTGAGGCTTTGAGGCTTGCGGAGTTGGTGCAGCGGGAGCCTGCGCAGAGCCGTATGAAGTCGACAAATTGAAAGGATGCTGCAGACCGAGTGGCGACAGCAGCGTCGACATGTTCATACCGTTAGTGAGAGACAGCTGTGAACTTCTTATTTCAAGAAATACTCTTCAGACTTACAAAAAACGGTCTTCCACTGTTCTCTGCCTGTTGCATTCCGCTCGCCATCATGTGAAGAGTATACTGGTCCAACGGATGGAGATGCCCGTGAAATCCCATGTCTCCGTACGTGAATGGGTACGTGCTCGCACTTCTGCAAGATTCGGAATGTTTTTCCAAGTTTGCAAAAGGGAATACTAACATATCTTCCGGACTTGAGCTGCGGTCGTCTTCGATCTCATGCGACTGAGAGCCACTCGAAGCGTTTTCGTCGTTTTTTTCCTCATCCATTTTCTTTGGAAGGGTTGTTACCTAGAAATAACGGAAATCATTGATAGAATGAATAAAATCAATATGATGGCAAAAAAAGTTTATCCGAACATAAGATTTTGGCTGTTTCTCATAAAGGTTCAATTTTTTTTTTGAGTGATAAAGAATACCTTCTTATAATTGTCGAAATTTCTTAACTCCATTCCAGAGTTAACTCATAAATGTCGAAATTTCTTAACTCCATTCCAGAGTTAACTCACAGATTGTAAGTTCATTAAAATATAATGACCTTACTCTCAAAAATTTAAAAAAAGTCCCCTCAGCTTCTTTTTTTCGAAGACCGAAAAATCATGTTAAAAAAATCTTACGGTGGAGAAATATCCAGACGCCAATAAAATTTTTCATGAACTGAAATGTCGTTTTTTTATATTCCATAGAAATGGTGCTTTTGATGTTTTTTTAACCTTAAGCTTAATAATAAAGTTATATTAGATATGGGGTCGATTTAAGTTTTAAATCAGCCTAACGAGCAAAATGAGCAGATGACGACAAACAAGTTGGTTTTGCTTATTTGACGGGTTGCGATGAACGTGATGAAAACACATTTGACACTTTATGAGTGCGGGATGGGCAAATTGCGATTGGTACAAAGAAGGGGCTGGCGAAGGCAGCCGTACAATGAGAGCCGCATCGGAACTTAGGCAGACGGAGAAGTTGTCACAAAAGGAGGCTAGCTGCACGATATGCTGCCAGAATGGAGGCGTACCGGCACGCGCACTCCTTCACAACTTCGAAATCCCATCACCCTTTTTCTTTTGTTTAAGGCAGTGCCAGATGCAAACAAATCCGACGCGGTACACACCTAACAGCGTTTCGAATCTTCTTGCGTCACTGGGAAAGGAAGCAGTTGAGAATAGACGGGGTAGACTTGTTTTGTGAGCCGCTTCAAAAACAGGCCGACGCCCTGTTACGCAACATCTTCTTGAATGTTTCCCGCGATGAAAGCTGACCTCAAGGAAGCCCGATTTTAAGGTCTGGAGCTCGTGTTATTTTGTCCAGATATTTTCGAAATAAATCTGATTTTCCTCTTGTGTTTGATTAATCAGTTAATTCATTGACGCGGTAAAATTTCACAAATTTATTCTGACGTCACGAAAAATCATCTCAATTCGTCAGGACATGAGCTCCGCTCAATTATGTTTCCTAGCAACCTCATCAGTTCTATCTCAACTTCTATCTTCAATCCTGTTAGTTAGTTATAGTACAAGTTTTTTTTTCAAATCTATGAAAGTCCCAGGTAGTATTTTTGCATTCCTCATTAGAGATTTTTTGAATTGAGAGGGAGACTTCAAGTTTTCTTTAAAACATCGAGAAAATTTACCAAGGTCAGGTTTCAAATTTTTTCTCGAAGCTTTTCCGCGATTGTTTGATGTAGATCAAAAATAAAAAAAGGTTTATTAAAAAAACAAAAAAATTGTTTAGAAAAACTTAGAAAAATCCGTCAAGAAACCGCTTTCCGCTGCAAAGTACTCTCACAACGTCATAACCCATTCCGGGAACCTATCGCAAAGGTTCTACAGAAATGACCAAATATTTATGCACGGCAATTTTTCCAAATGTGAATGTACTTTCACAAAGGGACTTTTCACTGGAATGAGAAAGTATTAGAAGAACGCTTCCAGAAAGCCTTCCAAACTGTTTTCATGACGTCATCTTTTGAGAAATTTTACGTTTCTTCTTTTTTCTACGCTTTTGTATTGCTTGAGCGGCGTCCCCAAGTCGATTATCCGATTCTGATATCAGTGATAATCAGTGGACTGGCTCTAGTGATCTATCCGTATTTGTGTGTGACGGCTGGCGATTTTTGAAGCCGTGGTTTCCATATCTTAAACTTCTTGGTTGGGTCGAGGCGGAGATCGAACTTATGACCTTGTGGACTGTAGCCAGGCACACAACTTGTTTTGCTACGGCGTGCTCCTTTCGAGAGATTATACTAGGAAAAAAAAGAGATCTAAGCACAGAGTTTATTTGTAGTTGACCCCGAAACATCATCTGGATGCGCTCTCAAAGAACATCGCAAAACTTCTTTCATCTAGTCTTTTTTGTTTTGACATATGGAAAAGCTTGACATTGCATCCAAAAGTCGGCTGACCTCGCTTCTACGGCAATCCTTTCATCTTGTAAACAATCCTAACTTCTGAAGCCGTACAGTGACACATGTGGTCAGAAGGAAAAATCTGACGGAAAAAAGCCAAAAAATAGAATTCAATAGATATCGATAGGACTATATTGAAAAAGCTGAAGATTAAGCAAATCATTGTTGAGTTCTTCGAAAGTCCTGAACTTCCAGTCGTTTCTACAAGATATGAAGAAAAAAAGCGAACAAGTAATTTGAAAGTTACATTGAGACTTTGATTTTAACGTTGTTAATTAATTTTTTTGATCCAAAAGTTTTCTGGAATTTCAATTGAACAGTAAATCAGTTATAGCAGATCCAAATAGAAAAAAATAGTTTCTTTCATTTTCAGATATTTCTTGGCATTTTTTCTAAAAGAAACTTCGAGAAGTTTTATTTCAGCTGCAACCCAATTTTGGTTACCAAAAAAAGAGTTTCTTTTTAAGTGTTGAGCTTTGAAGCTTTGATTTTTTTTATGTGAATAACCCTGAGCTCATATCTTCGACCGCCCATGGTAGATTTGTTTATACTACAGTTAGAGAGGCGGTACCTCCGCGCGCGGATGAAGCTTCACCGCATTCTCCTCATCCATGACACTATCCAAGTACGTTCCGCCCTGCTCCTCACTACAGCTCAGTTCATCAACCAACCTTTTCCTCGAAATGGAGGTCAAGACGATCGAAGCTTTTATTTATATAAGGTATCAATTTTTATTTAATTTATGTTCGTAGCTTTTCATATCCTGTCTGATGGAATTTTCAATCAATGATTGAAGAATGATGGAACTTTTTGAGTCTCTGATACGGTATAAAAAAGTTTGGACAAAATATTCTCAAGTAACTTGAACTTGGAGTTTGAAAGAAAGTAACTCCACTTTGTAATAGGTTTTCCTGTCGAAATTGAGCCTTGAATTTGCGACAAGTATTGTATTAAAAAAACAAGAGTTTGATGAAAAATTTATCGTCTGCATGGACGTTCATGACAGATGATCTTCGAAAATTTAAAACAACTTCTGGATATTTATTTCACCATTTTACAAGGAACAAAAAAATACAAGTAACATTTATTTCTCTGCGCATATGCCAAAAGTCAGCTTTCTTTCGAACAAGCTCGTTTTTTTTCTCGCATAGTAAAAAAACGGGAAATATCGGCCTATCTGACTTTTAAAATATACGTCACATGAAGTGTTTCATTTTGACATTTTTTAAGGTGAAATCAAAGACCTCGAAATCGAAAAAAAAAACCTTTTTTTTCCCAGCTTCATAAAGCTCCAAATATTCAAATTTCGATCAATTCCATAAATTATTCACTTTTCACAAACCCACTCCTTGCTCTTACGTAAAATAAAACTTTAAAACTCTTCTTGGTTTTCTTAATAAAATCGTCAAAAGTTGTTGCACTCTCTAACGGAATTTTGGCGCAAAGGGAAGCTATCGACGCTCCACCGAACAGCACAAAATGCGCTCCTTCGCACGACCTACTGGCTTTCGAAACGTTAAAAACCAATTAGCTAAACTATGTCCATTATTTTATCCAATTGCAATTTCAATTCCTTTTATTGAAATAGGGAGAATTTAGTAGTATTTTTTTTTCATATGCGAGTCTTTTCTGCTCCTGCGAGTCATATAAATATAGTATGATATAAATTTTATGAGGACCAGCGTAAGTCTGAACAGTCTTTAAGGGATTATTTTTGGGCGAATTGAACATTTTCTTGTCTTTTATTTTTGGCCAATGGATTTTGCTCACATTTGACGAAAGCTTTTTTTCTCTGATTTCTGAATTTACTTCAAAAATAATTTTTTTTGCAATGTTTCGCATGTTAAAGCGGCAGTTTTTTTGAATGCAATTTATTGAAATTATGAATGTTTGTTTTTTTATTTATGAATTCAAGGGCCTTCAGAAACATGACAAAAAAATTCAAAAATAGTTACTTCCACTTTTCAAAAAAATATTTCTGAATTTTCAGCGTCAATTTCTTTGTGTACCTCCCAGCTTTCGATTTTTTTCCTTTCAGAAAGCTTTTCCCCGGAAAAAAAATCTCAATGGACTTGAAAATTATAGAGCCATAGATGAATTCAGATTTTATTTGAAAATGGACGCACGCAGATTCCACAAAATTACACGTTGTCAGGAAACCAATTCAAAAAAATGAGTTATTGGTACATTTATTTTTGAAGCCTAGCCATGCCTGTCTCTATTTTTATTCTTTCTGTGTATGACATGAACGCAATCTTTGAGCTAGGCAAAAAATTTATTCCTTGAAATTGATTGCTCACGCATGTTTTTGCCCATTTCTGGAAAAAAAGCTTTTTCAATAATTTATGTTTATGGGAGAGCCAAAAACGCTGGACATTTCATTTTACTGTTTCAAACCGTTCTCTGAAGGCAATCCATAACAGTCGTGAGATTATAAGGTGGGACGTCTATTTTTCTTCTGTTTCTCTTTTTTTTTTCGGCACCGCGACCGAAAATTGGCTTGAGAAACGCGTTTGCTGGTTTCAACCATATTTCTTTCTCGACGATTGCTTGGGCTGTGGTCTTTTTTTGGGCGCCTTCTAAATGTTTAAGAAAATGTTTCCCATAGACATTTTCCCAACATTAGGGCAGTAGAAGCATGTGCCCACCTAGTTTTCTTCTGATTTTCTCACCTCTACCACGTTATCTGCACTTTTGGTCGTCGTATAACTTCGTCATTCTCATCAGAGTTGGATTTCAGCTCAGTGATTCATCAAAATGAATGACAACAAGTGGAAAGAATTTATGCTTACGTGCTAATTAATGAAATTATCAGTGCCAGCATAAACCAAACAACGCTGCTTCATTCTTTTCAAAAGTGTGTGCCGGCTTTTCTGACAGATTCGACGTGCATTTTCGAATTTTTCGCTTCGTTCTGCTTTTGCGGAGCTCTAACATTCACATTCACTCAGAAATTTCTCATACAGTGGCGTCTGATAATGACCCAAAAATTTCTGCTCACAACTTCCTTGTATAGAGTTCAATCTTTTTGAAACTCTCTGGAATTGCGTTTTTTTGCCGACAAAAATTTACCAGAGAGTTACAATCAATTATCATCTCTCCAGGAAGTTTGAACTATATATAAGAAAAATTGCTTTCAAAAAAAGGAATAATTATAAAATTATAGAAAATTATCCTTTACAGGATTCCTATAAGCATTAATTCATTAGAAATGATTCAAATTCCAAGAAAACAATCATTCAACTACATCACAATTTGTGCTTTCCATTTATGATGCTGCTGTAACAATGAATGCGATTTCGATCCCCTCGTTCCATTTTTTCCCATGTGCACACCGCGTTGCGCAGTTCCCAGCGCTTGGCGCAATCAATTCGAACAATGCGCTTCGCCCTTTTTCTTTGTTCCGACACGGTCAAATGTGAAAAACAGCGAAACAATCTTGAGATCGTCATTTTTTGAAACAGCTCCCTGAGAGCAGAAGAGGTGCGCGGCGGATATCTCTTTTGGCGAAATTGCTTTTGTTCCATAGCGCGATAGTTGATCCAATAATCTAAAATAAGTCATTTCCATTGCATTCACAACTTAGGGACTCTAGAGTGGTCCCTATAGGGGCAACCTTAGAAGCCCTTGGAAGGTCTCCTCTCGGTACCACTTTACCAACTTCTATAAGGGCCACTAAAGCTTGCAAGTGGTCTCTATTGAAGTTTCAGTTAGTGGCCCCTATAAGGAACATGCTAGTTGTTATGAGCCCTGAGCAAAAATGAATTTCCATGCGAAAAGCTGAATAAATAAGCGTTTTTTTAAATAAATTGAGAGGCCCCTATAGGGTCCACTTAAGGTTTAGGGGCTAAGGGGTCAGACCCTAAACTCCTATAGGGACCAGAGGGATCTTTTTTTCGGCCCCTAAAGGAGTTGTTTTCTCTCCTAACCCCTACAAGGACCACTCTGGAATTCCTAACAATACTCAATTCAACTTTGTCGATGATTCACGGGAAGCCACGATAAATCAATTCAAAAATATTTTTTTCATTTCAATTTTCTAAAAATCGGACATGAAAGTTTTTAACAACTGGATATAGACTTTTCCGGATTTACTATGACTAAGAACGTTTTCATCAAAGATAAACGGATCCAAATGTCAGCCGATCACACTAAATCTAGAAAATTTCAACTTTGAATCATTCTATCTCAAAAAACCGTTTACGTGGGTTCCGTGCCTCAACCTGAACCCTTACGCTTTTCGGATTCATTGCACTCAGTTAAAATAAGTTTCAGGAAGATCAAAATGCAAAGCGAAGGAGAAGAGCAGAGCAGCGAGAGCTCCTCCTCGGGCAACAGGACCAGCGGTTTCCACTCTCCGAACGGATGGTACCTGCAGGAACTGCGCTACAGAAACTTTTGGCGCAAATCTCATCCAGCTCTGCAGCCAAAGGACACCTGGCAGGTCTACGAAATCGAAGTGCCCAACACTGTTGTCGGGCTTCTCATCGGCGTCAAGGGTAAAACCATCCAGGTGTGCAATGCAAACCGAAGAATTTGAATTCAAAGCTCAGCTCAAAATTCGAAAAAAAAGTTTTTTTCAATTTTCAGAAACGAAAAAAGTAACAAAAAAATGACGAATTATTAAGTTCTTAACTTCCAGGAGCTGAGCTATCGAGCCCATGTGATCATGACCATCCTTCCGCACAACAACCCAGAACTCACCGCTGATTACCAAGTTTGCCAGGTGAATTTTATTAGATTGAACCTCAAAAAAGTAGTGTTTCGAAACTTGCTGCGACTTCGAAAATACATGAAGCTCTTCAAATAAGGTTCTAAGCTCTCCCGAAAGATTCATTTTTAAGAAAGCACCCTCTAGTAAAAGTGGATTCGATAGACAAAGTCTGCCCTGTGAAAGAAATTTTTGTAGTTTCGGCGCCCCTGGATTTGTAGTTTTCGTGTATGCGGAGCCAAGATGCAATTTGAATGTTTCGTGGCGAATAGGAATAATCTCTTTCGTTGAGAAATATCTGACCCGGGATACGATAGACTGGGAATTGAACTTACTTAGTCCTGCGCGAAGTTTTCAATTTGGGGATCTGCACTTTCGAAAATTACAACTTTTAACATGTGACCATGCTCTTGAAGCTTGCGCAGGTAGTGGCTATTTGGATCAGACTCCTAGATTATAGAAGATTGTTCAGGTGAATCAAAAATAAACCCAGAAGCCTAGATAAAAATAATCCCTATGTAGAGAAAAAATTCGAGCTAAAACTGCAACTGAAGTTTCAGAATATAATTTTCCTTCTCCATGAAAATTTTCATCAAAGTAACTTCAGCTCCGTGGCGAAAGAGAGAACATCAATCGCGCCCTGCGTTTCTTGCGGCAGCGCTACCCGGAGAACCGTTTTCCAGACCTCGACCTCAAGCGCGTGTTGGCTCCCAGTTTCTCTCTCGAAGGACTTGTACGAAACACTCAGCGTATCAGCTTTGTAAGTTGCTCATTTCTTTTTGAATCCCTGTTTAAACAAGCTTCAAACTACACGCATTCAGTTTCATTTTACAACGGCGCTCTTGGGAAAAATCAACAGAAATAATAATTAACCAACAACAATATAAAAGCACATAATCGCTGAGTGGTTCAACGTTTCAGTCCTCATCAGAGTACTCATATTCGACGTCGGACCCGAGCTCGTGAAGTCCATCTTGAACTTCGAACTTTTTGGCAAGAGTTGGGAAGATGGCGTTGACTCCAGGTTCATCCTTGACGAATGACATCTCGAACTCCGAGACGCTAGAAGATAAAAATGAGAAATGGATTGCGAGCTCTGAAAGTATTACCTTTCGTTGGATTCGTTCATCTGATGAGCCCGAATCCTCAAGAAGTATTCCACGGTCCGCGTGCCACACTTTGTGGATCTCAGCTTGGTGTACAACTTCGAGACAGGCCTTCAAAGATATCACGTCCGATGGGAGAAAGTTCGATATGACATACCTGCACATCTTCTGGTCCATAAGTGAGGAGGTGGTGTGAGCCATGAGCCTCAGAGCGGCGTCGGAGAGCAGAGGGAACATGGTCCTGTGGTCGACCCACCAACGGATGATGGCATCGTTCTGCGTTTCGTTGCGGTTTGGACGGTCAGAGACGATGAAGCTTCTGTATTTCAGAAGCTCGTTCTGTAATGCGAGAAATAATATTACTTTTTTGAGTTCTTCTCACCTGGAGGATGACTGGACAGCTTGCCTTGAACCTCTTCAGACCATAGTTCTCGAACTTTTCATCACCCTCGCTGTCCGAATCGGCGAAACTGATTTCCTTTATTTTCGCCACCTCAGGACAGTTGAATTTCAGCTCTTCGTGGTATTCTGAAAAGTTGGAATATTTTTTCGAAATGCTCCACTGCAAACCTTTTATGTACTCCGTCACTTCCTCTTCGATCGTCACCCAACCATTTTTATCGAAAATCTTCTTCGTGAAGAGATATCTTGGGTCCAAATAAGAAGCCATTCTCCAGATGACATTGTTTTTGGCAGTAGCCAGCTTCATAATCGCTTGCTCAACCAGCTCATTCTTGAAGTCGTTGGCCAGAGGTGTCGATACATCCAACCTGAGAAATTGATTTGGTATTGATATTTCAAAGCAACTCACATTTCAAGAGACTTCTGGAGCATGGACAGATTTGGAATGACTTGCGAAATGAGGCAGTTGCTGCTTTGCATCTTTAAATAGAGAATCAAGTGTTGAAAACTTTGATGTTATTTAAACCTCCATGGTTTTGTTGTAGAACGGCTGAAGAGCTTTTCTTATCTGAGCCACGTCATCCCAGTCTTTCACAGCAAGTGGTTGGAAAGCGACCGCCTGACAGAGCTCTTCGAAGGCCGTGCGATGCTGGAAATTGTTCTTTTTTCCGAGAAAAAGGAAGAAATCTAACGATTTCATCAATCCAAGAGTACAAGAAGTAGAGCGAGTTCCACTTCTTGGGGTCGTACAAAACCGGCTTTCTTCTCAGTCGTCCTTCATATTTCAGCCTGAACAAAAGCTCAGTCATTAACTCATACATAATTCATTTGGAACTCACTTTGACAGCGCCTTTCTACCACTTTTGGTCCTGTAGATCTCCGTCGTTAAATGGTTCAGTCTATCCGTCAATCTCTTGACAAATTCGACTTTCCTCACAGATTCAGTGACGATGACGTTCAAGCTATTACAGGAACAACTCGCTCTGAAAAAATTCTCTTTAATGATTACTATGTGATTGTAACTAACCGGTTCTGTTGAAGCATTTCGAAGGCTTGATTGAAGTTAGGAGGGCCGCAGTAAGTGGTCCCGGCCAGCTTTCTTTTCAGTACTTCGTCATCGTGACAAATTTCTTCCAGGCACATGGCCACGTGGAAGGCCAGTTCTTCCGAGTTCAAGCTGAAAACTTTGATGAAATAGTGATAAATTGAACTCTGAATACCCAGATTCACACTCTTTCACTGAAGCCACGATCGATTTGGTTTCCCCGTGTGGGAAAAGGAAGTTGGCGACAACTGCGAAAATCATCTTTTTGTGTCTCTTCAGAGGCCACAAGCTGACGTTGAAACTCCATCTAAATTTTGTTATACAGTTTCTTCGATCTGAAAAAAAAACTTACGATTCACTGAGTTTGACCATTTGCCGGATTTCAAGGTCCAAGTGAGCGACGAAAACTTGGGCTTTGTGAATCACTTTCAGTTTAGTAGGAAGTTCGTAACAAGGATTCACGGACCCAAGAAAGTCGTTGAACTCATTTGAACCGAAGGCGTTCAAACTGAGACTTCCAGATGTGACGAGCCTGAGTAAGATGAAAAGATTAGGAAATCTTTACTGGTGATAGGAAACTTGAGCAAAGTTTCATCGTCGCTAGAAAGAGTCTCTTGTTGAACCGACGGAGGAGCGGCGCGGAACTCGTAGTGAATCGGCTCGAATCTCTCTTTCAGTTTCAACTGAACTCAAAAATATTTGTGTTATTATTTTTCTAAAAAACCGTTTCATTGGATGTGGCGGTCAAAAAGTCTTTCTCATGAAGCCGTCGGAGGTGAGAAATCAAATTCGATGTGGATCTCCCATTTATTTTAACGAACTTCTTCTTTCCGGATCTTTTGCACAAAATGCATTCCATGAGACATGGCGTTGGGCCATCTAGGTAGAAAGACCAAGCCATAGACGACATTGTGCAGCTGAAAGTTTTTTTTTTTAATTATAGTTTCGAAAATTCGAAAATTTGTTATTCAAAAGACGACAACGAGCAAAGAAAATTTATTTTTGTCGAGTATGATGTAAAAGAAGATATAAAGTTGTGATATTGACTGTTTTCTGGAGATTTGAAATGGAAAAATTCAGTTAGTGCCTATTTTTGCACTGGAATTTCCAGCTAATGAAAGCGGAGAGAAAAGACAGCGTTACGAAAATAGTGGAGAGTAAGTTAAGAAAAAACAGAAAAACCGGACGATCGGGAGCAAAAGAGGCGTTTGACTCGTTTGAATTTATGAATAAAGCGCCCGCGAAAATGAATGAAAAGGACGCAGAGGAAGATTACATGACTGAGGGGGTCGTTCATGACTAAAGAGAGAGTGCAGCCAGACAGTCAGACGAATAACGCGGGCCGATGGGAGGAAAGGAGTGCGATCGATACTTTGAGGCACGACGATCTGCGAGGATGCCGGTCTACACTGATTTCAAAATCAAATCTTCGAACAAAGTACATAAATTGAGGAAAAGAAAACCTTAAGATAAATGGCCTTTTCTGTTTTTGAAGCGTGGAAATTTGCACTGAAAAAAATGAATTTTCGCAATCATTCGATTTTTTTCGATGATTAAATTTTAGATAACTTTCTATAGTGTGATGATAATGATGATTCTCGGAAATGAGAGTTTGCATTGGTTTTGATAAAATGTTGTGGAAAAAGTATTTATGATTTCTAAACTTTGTTTCAAGTTCAAATTTCCACATAAATCAAAAAAATCAACGAGAAAAATTTTTGAAAAATTAAACAAAAAAAGTGAAGTAACTAGTAAGAAAAACATATAGAAAGGTTTACTTATTCTTACCAGAAAAAAATATAAGTAAAAAAACTTAAAAAAACTTTTTAAAAATACGGATTCTGAATCCGCGAAAAATTAAAAACGCAATTTTAACTTTAAAAACTATTTCGAAGCGTACATGGTATCAGATATAACTATAAAAAAAATCCCGTCAGAGTCAATTTTCGATGGATTTCGATTGTATTCCTCAAAAAATCATTGCTTACACTTTTCGAAAAACAGATTACTTGCAATTAAATGAAAACCTCAAAGACTGTTGTGGCGTTCTAAACGGAAGAAATAATCAGCAAAAGTACCGGATTATGAGCGGAATAAGTTGGACGAGGTGTATAGGAGAAGACGAAAAATGCTACGTGTCGGAGAGCGACTTCTGGGTCGAGATAGTCGCCTTCGCGCGCTTTTTGCGCGGGCTCGAAAAAACGGAGATCGTTTTTATCATTGGCGAAAGGTGAAAAGTTTGCGAGTCTGAAAGCGATGGTTTACGGGAAACGATCAAAACGCTTTCAAAAGCATCAAGAAAACTTTGATATAAAAAGCTGAATGGATCGAGAATGTACTTTACATTTAAAAATAAAAAATTTTTTTTCCAAAATTATTGCTAAGGGGAATTTTACAGCTGCCAATCCTTCCTGGTCAAATCTGTGACGTGACTATGACTTTTGCTGTCAACGTGGCTCAGTTCTTCCTCCAGCAGCCGAATGACCCGACTTTCTCCCAGCTCAACGAACTTCACACGCAGCTGAACATTTTCTACCGCAATTGGCCGAACTATCCTATTGTCACCGTGCCGATGCATGCGAACGGTTCGTTTTGAATGTTTTCTTCAGCGAAAAAAATATAATCAGTATTCAGGTGAAAAATCTCGATTATTTTTTTAATCTTTGACTACATAAAAAAATTTTTTTATCATGTTTTTTTAACCTCAGGCAACAGAAAAAGCGAACTTTTTTTCGCCTGAAAAGGTTTCATCAAAAATGTGAAAAAAATTTGAGAATGTTTAAAATTTACTAGGTTCACCCATTTGAAGAAAAACATTTCTCCACTGACGAGATCAATATTTTTTTCGCATGGCTATCATTTTTTTCCGAATACTAGGTGTAAACTTTTTGAAATATTTCTCCAGCCAATTTTATTAAAAAAACTGGAATATCAATAAACGAAAGTTCAACAACAAGTTTTTTTCATCATTCTCTTATTTTTCGGTGATTTATCAAGAACCCTTTTCCAGAAACCCAGTATTGCGCGGTTTACATGGGAAACACTTTCGTGAGAGGCGCCACCGTCGGTTACATTGTCGAGTCCGACGAGATGATGGTTCGTCTCATTGATCTCGGCGGCTACATTTCTCATCCGAGATCTACTCTCAGGAAGCTTTGGTAAGCTTTCAGTTCTCTTTCTTGAAGTTTTTGAATTTAAAATGTATTGATTCCAGCGAAGAAGCTTTCCACTTGCCGGGACAGGCTATTGCCTCTCAACTCGCTTACGTGAAGCCTCTGACAGGTTAATGTTTCATATTTTTTTATACTATATTTTAGTTTTCTGATTTAGATTGAGAGATAGAAGAATGTTAAAATCTTCTAGTACAATAACCACTAGCTTGAAAAGTTATTAAGTAAGAGTTTCAAAAAGATGAAAAAAAAACAAGATTCATGAAAGAAAAAAATTTGGAAAAACCAAAAAGTTATTTTCAGTGCACTTCGACCCGCGTGGAGAAGCCGTGATCAAGGAACTCTGCATCGGTAAAAGGATCAAGGCTAGATGTCTCGGATACACTTTGGACAGCAGTCAGGCTTTGGTCGAACTCTACGTCACTTTTCCTGACCAAAAGGTAATAACTTTGCGATTCCAGAGTGGTCTCTATAGGGGTTAGGGAAGAAGTAATCCCTGGAGGGCTAAATTTTAAGTGGTTCCTATAGGGTTCAAGGGCCTGACCCCTTAGCCCCTGAATCTCAAGTGGGCCCTATAGAGGTCATTCATTTTCATTCAAAAACCGTTTTTATTCAGTTTTTCTCATGGGAATGCTTCTTCGCTTAGAGTTAATAACAATTATCGCTAGCCTTTCCTTTAAAGGGGTCACTTTTGCAAGCTTTAGTGGGCCCTATAGAGGTTGGTTAAGTGGTAGCTAGAGGAAATCCTCGAAGGGCACCTATAGAAACCACTCTGGAGCTCCTAAAAAGAATAATTTTCCATAGAAAAATGTAAAATCAAACCATCTGAATCATTTTCCAGATTGAACGCCTTGACATGTTCCTGCGCCAGAACAACTTTGCTGCTCCTTCCGAGATGGTGGCCTATTCTCCTACAGTTCCTGCTCTCTTCTTCCAGAACCGAGTTTGAACCAACTTCTTCTTTCTTTTGTTCTCATCTGAACTCCCGCCATCCGCAGACGTCTTCTTTTCATCCAATGTGATCAGTAAACCTGTAGCATATTGTTTTTCACAACTTTTCTAGATGGTATTCAAATCTGTTGTTTCCGGACCTTTTCACTTTTAATAGTTTTCCACATATCAATTGATCCTCCCATACTTCGCTTCTTCCCAAGTCTTTTGAATACTTTGTACCCTCCTGTTAGTCTCCTGTCTAGCCTTTTTCTTGTTTCTGTTACGTTCTAGAAGCAATTGATCACAGAAAAATCGGAATTGGTCTTTTCTGATTGTTCTTGATGTCACTGCCCTAGCCATTTCAACTTGTTTCTTCCTGTTATTGAATATCCAACCTTGTTAATATGTACGATCATTTCCTTCTTGTTACCCTACTTCAATAGTCTAACTCTATTTCAATTTCGGTTATCCTATCTAATTTCTTTGAAAATCTGTCGGTTTTTTCATCCTGCTTTATTATCATTGTTGTCTCGTAGTTTAGTACAACTGATTACTACAAATTTTAAAAATGAGTTTTTTTATGCATTAACCCGATTATGAGAACTTTTCCGGGCTTAGTTGAAATATTTTCCGGTAAGTTGTACACTGTTATGCGTTTATTTTTTTCTTTTTGGAATAATTTTAATAACTTGGTTTCTTCTGTTTTTTTAATGTTTTTGGAAAAAAATTTTTCGGTCAATAAATCCTCTCCTCCAAGTGGTGAAAAAAACAAATGAAATTTTTTTGAAATTTCGAGCTTTTTTTCAATATTGCTAACAGAAAATCATTTGAAAATGAGTTTTTCACAGATATTTTTGAAAAATCCTGAGGCAAGTGAATTATTTTTTTAGGCCTAGTTTAACTTGTCAGTTTTAAGTTCGAAATGGGAAAGAGAACCCTTTTTTGTTGAGCTTTAAGGCCTGTCGCCGCTAAAAAAAAGCTTATTTTAAGTTTTATATTCAATTCATTTTTTTCTAATACAGAAGGCTGCCCTTTGTTCAAGGGTCCCTCTATAGCGATAAGTCTGCAAAAATGCAGTTTTTCATGTTTTTTTTAATCTACAACGTCGATTAATAGCAAATTCTATTTAGCTTTGAACATTTCCCCAAACGATTATTCAAAGCAAAACGGCTCGCAGGAACGCGTTCGTGTTGAAGCTTCAGCTAATAGCATAGGCAATTTTTTATAAGCCTCGGATATTGCTCGGAACAAGTTGATGGATTGCTCAAAATGAAATGCTGAAGGAAAAGCGCGCAATTATTCGCAGGAGGAGCCGTTTTGCTCAAGGAGGCAACCCATTCAATCATGGCGTGTCTTTGCACGTCTTCTTATCTCTACTTCCGCCGTTTTTATGTAACTGCTGTTTAAGCTTCAGGCGCGCCATTTCTTATTTTTTCTCAAAGCTTGCAAAAAAAGGAACAAAAAGCTTGACCTCAGCTTGGCTCATTTTTCAATTTTCAAGCCCATGTTGCGTTTCTGTTCGAGTACTTTTGCTTTCGAACGAGGTTCTTGTAGGAAAACTAGATGATAAAAATTATTTTTACAAAAAAAAGTTAAGGACTCAGGGCACCCTTTAGTAACTTTCTCAAGGCAACAATGATTGAAGAGTGTGGATAAATAAATTATTGTTATCAAGATAATGAAAAAAAAAAACGCAGAAAAAGAGTAAAAATCTTTTTTCTCAAGCTTTCTACTGAGAATCAAAGATTTTTTTCATTTTTTTATTCGGTTACTCAATCAATATCTTGTAACACGTTTTATTAGTTGACGATAAAGAAATTTGCATCCGCCTCACTCAATCTCTTCAATTTATTCAAGCTCGTACCTTCCTTCAAATCTTTCCTCGGCTTTATTCTTGGAACAATTGACCACAACCACAAATACGCTTTTGTTGTCAAAGCAGGACTTTTGCAACGAAAATATTTGCACTTTCCATATGTTTATTATGTTTTGTTAAGACGTTGCGGAGAGCCCAGGTTGAAATTTCGCTTCCTGGATTATTTATTCACGAGTCTTTTAGCCCCAAGCTTTTGAAGTGCTCATAAGAATCTCAGAAATTTATGCAAAATGCCCGAGGCGCAGAGCTTCCGCAAGTTTCTTGTTTCAGGCTCTTCTGTTTGAATTTGTTCATACACTGCTTTCTGAACTGGTCGATTTTGTTCTAGTCATCTAAGAGAGCTAACATTTCACCGTGTAACTTTCAGTTCTGTGGTAAATTATTGAAATTCATTGTTGGAGCGAGTTCATACACGGCCGTGTGAAAAAACTAAGCAATGGGTGATGGCGAAAATAACTCCTCAACATAAAAATAATTGAATTTATTTTTAATTTAATTTTGCCCTTCTATATTATAAAAATGCCATTGACTTCTTTCTGAGTTACATTGCATATTCGAGAGCCGTCCTGATCAAAAAATATTTGAGCCGTCTTGATCAAAAATATTCAGCCTTTCTGACGAAAAAAGTAAATCGAGTCATGTCGTATCCTCCCTAAAATTTATTTGAAAAAGAAACTTCAATTTTTCACTTTCTCATTCATCTGACCTTTCTCTTATGTTGTCAAGGTTCAGATTTTTCTTTTCAATGGTTAGGGGTAGTTATTTCTGTTCTACTTTTCCAAGGATAATCCACAAAAAAGTGAGGTTTTGTTCCTAATGTAGAACAGAAAGTTTTCAAAATGCGACAACTTCCCAAAATCAATCGATTTTCCTATTCTTTCTGACCATTTTCGCTTCCTTCTCAGTTGAACTTTCTCAAAACTTGAGAAAATCTATATTTTAAAGAAGAAAATACACGCAAGCTCTGTTGAAATCCAGATCCCGTGCTGTATATCTCAAAAGCAGCGGCATTTTTTTCCTGGCGCAATCGTCAAAAAGCATGAATATTCAGGAAGGAACGACGAGATGGGAGCCGGAATCCACAGGAGTGCGTCATTTGCGGATGGATGCGGATGGGACGGGTGGCGCGAATTTCCATTGTTGCCGGCTGGCCCCTTCGTTCAGGTGAACCGGCCCTCCATGTGTTTCCTCTTAACCTGTGCGACTGCTTTTTGGTCAAAAATGCCTTCCGCGCCTACCCATTTACTTTTCTTCCTTCCTTACACTTCTTCAGACAAAAAAGATGAACTGCTGATTTTTTAAAAATTAGAACATCTATCTTGAAAGATGTTTGAAGTTGTGAGTGACCAGTTCTTTACAAAAACTTTAAGTTTTACTTTTTTTTATAGATGATTCCTGTTTGATTTCAAACCTTCATACTTCCTTTTCAGTCCGACAGTTTCCTTTCTCTGTTTTTTTTTCAGAATTTTTCTTGCCTTTGAACTGCTTTTGAACTGCTTTATGACTCATAATCGAAATTTAATTCATTTCCTTTCTTATTTTTGTAGTCATCCGCTTTTTCACCTTTTTTTCAATTTTTTCTCACTTTTACCTTTTTCAGACTTATTTCCTTTAGAACTAATTTTACTCATTTTTTGACGCAAAAATAATGAAACTTTTCCGCCGTTAAATCGCTTCCCGGATTTCTTCACAGGAAAGGTCATTTTACTTTTCGCTTAACTCTTTCCTGAAAATTGGCCAGAACGTTCCCAAAAAACGATTCTGAAAGTCTCACCCTGCACAATTTCCTCGTTTTTGAAAAGAGACGCCTCAAAGTCAACGACAGGCCTTAAAATCCATAAATAAATGGGTTTTTAGCCCTTAGTTTTCGAAAAATAGCAAGTTGTGCAGGTTGAACCTTCAGGGTCTTCACCTGGTACATCCAGAAATGCTCTGGCCAAATTTCAGAAAGTTTCCAACCGCAAAGGAAAATGACATCCCTGTCAGATAAAAAATATTTTCTGAATTTTGACTTCTTCAACTCTTTCTGTCCCTTTCATTGTTGAATTTTCAATTTTTCTATTTAAAATTCAGTGTTTTTAATCAATATGAAGGGTGAGAAAGTAAATATGGAGAGGACATTATTATGACAAGGTTTTCAGGAATATCAAATCTTACTGTTCAATATATTATATATCAAAAAAATCGTAGTATTCGTGGAAAAAAAGGCCTTTAATTTCTTCAAATTGCAAGATCTTTTTTTTCGAAGCCGGAAACTTTCCGAGAAAATCGCGAGGAAACATCCAGGAATGTCCCACTCAAAAGTCAAAAATCGTTTGTAAGGACTTTCGCCTTTCCACTAATCGGTTTCACTTTTCAATGAAGAAAAAAGTTTCTCGCGGATGGGCCGGTTCTTCAGAAGTTTATTATCTCGACGGCGAACCATTCTAATGGTTTCTTAGTTTCCAAAAACTTTCTTTCAGTCTACGATTCAATATCAGATTTTTGTCTACGTGCTGAATCATCCTGTATGAAGGTCCGAGGCGCTTCTTTTCTATTCTTTTCTCAGCTGAAGTCGTATTTTTACAAACAACAACTTTTTTTGTTTTTGTCTTTAAAAAACAGCTTGATATCCAATTTTTGCAAAAGGAAATAATCTTATCAATAGAAAGAAAAACTTTTTTTCATATTAAACTAAAAAAATGGGTTATTTTTTTAATTTTTTTGATATCAGGCAAATATCGTCTGAACACCCAAGTTCATTTATATTTTTGACACTTCTTTTCAATTGAAGATGAAAAATCTCTTAATGTAGAACGTTTTTACCCCCGTTGAACTTTTTGATGAAGTTTTTTTCTGAAGAAGTGTACTCTAGGACCTCCTGATTCCAGAACAAGAAATTGTCTTGCAATAGGGCTTTTTGGCATAGCTCACATATAAAATTTCATAGTTTTCTCGAATTCATGCTTTCATAACTGTTTCCACTCAAAGACGAGTCTATTTTCGAGACAGATCTGATCAAATTTCGGCTAATTTTGAATTTACTCAAATATTCTCCTTGTTTTCATGAGTCAATCAACCTTTTCAAAAAAGAAATTCCACTTTTCAAGGATCTCGGTTAAACTCAACAAATATCCTTGTCGATTTCTTGCTTCAAAGACGGTTACCTCAGAATCGGCAAAAACACGCGTCTAATTGTTGCGAAAAAGTTGGGACAAGCAAGTGTAAGTCGTCGTCGTGCGTAAGGCAAACGAGCAACGTAAGAGGTTCCCAAATTGGCAATCGCGCCAAGCAGAGCACTGGCCGGCACTTTTGCCGCTTCTAAGTGTTCTTCTCCCTTTCTCATCACACTCCTGCTTCTTATTAATTTTTTTCTTTCAGGACTTTTTCTCGAAGTTGTTTCTGCAGATTCGAAAGCCATTTTTAAAAATTTTGAATTTTTTTAAGACTTGAAATGTTTTTTTGACTTTTTGGTGGAAAAAGGAATGAATCAGCCATGAGGAATATGAACCCAGACGAATTGTGATAAGCGTATCAAAAAAACTAAATGTTATATTATTAGTCTAAAAAAATTATTTATTCTTTGTTTTTTTATTCACAAAAAAATATTTGATCGCTTTTTTTATGCGCCTTTGGCGTTCCGTTTGAATTGCACTTTTTGTGCGGTCCGTATCTACTTGAATCGGGAATCTCACGTTTCCATTGTCGCTTCACGGTTTTGCGAGCCTTGCTAATGGAAAATGAGACAATTGCGCCTCTGAAAAACGATCATTTTTTGCTATTTTTTATTGCATTGGAACATTTCTTCTACCGAAAACCAAATTATAACTTTTTCAAGCAGTATTAGGAGTACGCACAGTTGCAGAACTGATAAGATATTATCAGCCCAAAATGCTCATTATCAAATGATATCGTTGGGAATTGGAGGCTCTACGATAAAATGAAGCTATCTACCGTCGTTTTATGAAAACCTAAAGAGTTTTTTTTTTAAAGAAGAATTGAAAAAAAGACAAACTTTGATAATGAGAGCATTTGGGTCCCTCGTGGAGAGAGAATAAAGTTAAAAAAACTTTTTGGTGTTTGCAAAGTTGCTAACTTTAAATTTCTGTAGAGGTGTGTCAAGGCTTTGAATTTTTCAAAATTTTCAAATCTGTTCAAGAATTCTGTAGAGGCGTGTTAAAGCTTTGAACTATTCAAAATCGCTTCTAGGTTCACCAATTTTTACTTTATATTGATTTAAAACATTTTACAGTCCACACAACCCCACACGAAGGTTTGGGAAAAACAGCTTTTTCGAGCTGGTTTCAGCGTTCTCCTCAGAGAAACAAAGTTTTCGTACAGTGTTGTAAAAATAAATTGGAGGGAGGGCAATCAATCAATAAAAAAAGGTGGCTCACGCACTGACCTTCGCAGGTCCTGTGCAACAATGACGCGCCAACCTGTATATCCTCACAACACCTCGTTTGTTTGGCTATTCGGCCCGCTCTCTTGTTTTGCTCGTTTGGGCTCTGTTTTTGCCTGTTTACTATTTGAGCCGTTGTATGGTTCCTTGATTGATAAGTTATCAGTATGAAAATTGGGGACTCAGCCATTATGCGCAGTGCAGTTCGTATTTGGTTTCTACAGATTTTGATTGGGTAGGCAGTTTTTAATAATCTTTCTCGGACCAGCAGTGGCTCTCAATTTCACCATTTCTTGTACTTAATTTGTTTATTATTCTGCGCTTTTCTCTGAAAATGTTTATTTTTGATACAACTGAAATAAATCTGTCAAAAAAACCGGTATCGGATTCTGAGCCCCGGCAAATTCCCAAATCATTTTTCTGAGGCTTAAAAAAGGTGAGATTTTTTTTTACATCTTACGAGTTATTGATTTTTTGATTTGTTTAACGAGGATGCATGGAGATTTTATTCCGCTATTTAATGAGCTACATCGAGCAGATTAGGTTTCAATGAGTTAAGTATTCAATTACTGCCTTTCTCATCTGAAAATTTGAAGTTCACAATACGGCCTTCAAAAGAAACAAGAATAAAAAATAATTTGATGCTTTCAGAACAAAATATCCTACCATACACCGTAGCGGCTCTTCACCCAGCCTTTTCTAGCTTTTTTTGTGATTTTGTCCCATTTTCAATTCTGTCGCGAAGAACAAAGGAAAATCAGCTCTGTACCAATTTTCCCAGGCATTCAACCTGACTATGGTGATTTGTACCTGGAATGTCTTTTCTTCTGAGTAGAACACTGCGCGGCGTCTGTTTGCCTACAAATCTCCTTCCTGACCGTCCATAAATTCCCATGTGCCGACGGCGCCAAAAGAAAAGCGTGTAAATGATTAAACTCTGGCGTTTACACAAACATGCCTGGTCGCTAATCGTCGGCGCACGGTCTTTTTAGTTGCTCCGTTGTTTCGCACGGCTGGTCACTTCTTCCGTTTGACCGTGTCTAAACGCCGAGTCTTTACGTTGATTCTGGCGAGTTGAATTTTTTTTTGTTCCTAATCTTTACGCAGACTTCTCAGCGAAGTGAAAACCGTTTCGGACAGTTTAGCAACAGAGACTGAATTTCTAGAATTGGTCTCCTTTTTTATATCGATTTCTTCATTTTTTTCATCAAGAGCTTCATGAAAAAAAGTTATTGCACTCCAGTTATATTATTGTCACGGAGGCGCTTGATCGCTGAAAGAAATGGAATGAAAACTGGATAGTTAAATATTTTTTTAAAAAAACTGTGAGCTCATGAAGGAGTTTCAGGCGGTTTTCAATATCTAAAAAAATTCAAAAAAATCGGCAGCTTTTTTTAGTTTTTTTAAAATTTTTAAGTTATTCTTATGCATATGTTATTAAATACTTCAATTATATTAAACCTCCAAAGTGAGGTTTCATGTTTCCGAAGCTTCATTTCTTGCCTTCTTTTTCAAATCTCTCTGGCCAAGTCTAGTTGTTTGAAAATTCCACCGTAATCCCTCGATTCGTCGCGCTGATTTGACTCTTAATTGCCGCGTTTAGTTCATTGAATTCAGTCACAGATGGTTTACGGCTGTGGCAACTCGTGCATAAAGTTGCTCTTTTTTGTCGTCAACCTTCTGATATGCGTATTTGGCGCCCTGGTCTGCGGCTTCTCGTTGTGGGCGAATTTGGACAAAGACTTTGGAAGTCATTTGTCGGACTTTGTCCGAAATATTGACGGCCAAGATCACACGCACATTGATGAAATCGCCAAGGTGAGTTGGCCTATAAATCATATAATAAAGGCTTACTGGGCCTTTGGAACCGCCTAAACGCAGAGCTATCAAACTTACAGGCTCACCGTTTTTATTTTCAGAGGTGAAAAATCAAAAAAATTGGATCTTTGAACGTTGATCAACCAAAACTTTTCTTTGTTGATGGGTTTAAAAAAACAAAAAATGTTTAAAAAAAAATAAAAAACCTAGCTTTTAGCATAGGCAAAAGCCAAAGAGGGTGAAAAGGCTCCATAGCAGTGTTCCTTTTAGGGTGAAAAAAGCTCCTTTTTGCTGTCTTTTTGCGCTATTTTATCGGCTCTTGTGCACCTTTTTTGCTGCCTCTTTCTTTTTCCACCATTTCTTGAGCTTTCAAAACCTCAGAAAAGTTAAAAGCTCGGTGAAGGGACTCTTTTTGCTGCCCTTTTTGAGCTTCTCCCTTTAGCGGCAGTTATCCACCTCTCCGACTTTGCTTGAGGAAAAATAAGTGAATAATGATCCTTTTTCTTTGCTGTGAACATCTTATATTTTCCCATCAGAAGTTCTCAATTTTAATTTGCAGTACCAAGCTTCTCTTTGGATCCTCGTCGCAGTTGGAGCTTTGCTCTTCTTCGTGGGATTCCTAGGATGTTGCGGCGCTGCCTGCGAGAGTCCTGTCCTTCTAGGATTGGTTCGTTCAGAATCATTTTTCTTGAGCTCAACAAGGCCTTACAGTTCTTCTTCATCATCGTTATCCTGACCGCAATAGAGCTCGGCGCCACGATCTTTGCGATGACTAACCGCGAACATTTCGTGTCCGCCGTTGAACAGGTTGGTCTTTTGCGGCCACTCTGGTTAAACATGTACCTTTGCGCTCTCTTTTTCTCTCAATTACTGTTTAATCTGACTCATTGCGCAGCGCTGAGTTGAAAAGGAACCGACTTACCTTTGGCGGCGATTTTTTTGAAAATGTGGGTCTTAAGGTTTTTGATACGGAGATCAAGTTTGATTCAAAACTTTTGCTTATCGAGAAAATTAATTTTGAAGATAGTTTGGTGTGTCAAAATTTTGAGTTCCGGAAAGGTGTGGCCAACATTTCTGATTTGAAGATGGCTGCATTTTCAAATAGACAGGGACGGATGAATCATGAAGACTTTTTTTTCCACCAAAACCGATATTAATCAAGACATCAATAATGATTTTTTCAGGTTCTGGAGAAGTCATCAACGACGCCTCAAATGCGCCTCAACATCAAGCCGATTCAAGACGTTTTCCACTGCTGCGGAGCCACCGCCGCCACCAAAAACCTCTATGTGACCGATGGAATCTGCACAGACCCGGCCCTGGTTAGTTTTTTTCTTCTCGATTGCTATTTGATGATGAGCAGATTTCTGTTTATCAGTGATGCGTGGAGTTACTGATCAGAAAAACTATGCGGCACGTGGTCGCTGGTTATTTATGAAAAAGATTAACTTGAAAAGTGTCAACTGTGCACTTAGCGCAGTAAATGATAGGCTCTGGGTTTTCAATCTTTAGAAAAGTTTCCTGTTAAATCACAAGATGGAGAAAGTTTATTATTTTTTTTTAAATCACAAGGATAAAGTAAAGTTTCCAATTTCAATACTTTTTGGAACTTGATCAAAAATTTTCGAAAAAATTGCATGGTCTACTATTTAAAAACTTTATAAAGCTCGAAAAAATCCAACATATTCAAAGTTTTCTCTTAAAGATCAGTAAATTGGATACTTTGCCGGAAATGGAAACGTAGAAATTTTTTTTCTTCTCAAAAATCAATTTTTCTTGCTACTTTTCGGATTTCAAAAACCGCCCGAAAATTTTGAAAGAGAGTTACTTTGGTATCGGACTTGAAAAAAAGATAAAACTGCGTTTTTTGCAGCCAAACTGCTTTGATCGGATCTCTCACATGGTGGACTCTTGGGGAGAAACGATCGTCGTCGTCGCCTTCGTCCTGCTTGCCGTCGAGCTCTTTTCCATGCTATTCTCTTGCATCTTGTGCAGAGCTTCTCGCGAAGTCCGTTATTCCTCGTATTACGCTTAGTAGAATCAACTCCTCTTCATAGTAATATCAATCAAAGTCTTCTGTCTATTGTTACATATTCTTCTGTCTCTATAAAAAACCTACAATATTCCACCGTATACGGGGATTTTCCAACTCTTTAGTTGCACGCCTTCATTGACTCTACGCCATACATCTGTTCTCAAACTTTTTCATGTTGTCTTTTTTTCGTTTTCAACATGTTAACCTGCAATAAAATTGATGCGAAAATACTTTTGGGAACAATACACAGACAAAAGACTTAAAGATAAAATCATCCAAATCTCAGGTGACTATCGGGTTTCTTGTAAAACTGCATGAAGTTCTTCCGGAAACCAAAAACCCAGGTCGAATAAGTCGATTCCAAGTTACTGATTCGTTGCCAACCTCTGGAAACATGCGTATTAGAATGTTTCTAGAGGCTCAAATGTCACCTTTCAACGAGAAAAGCCCTTTCAGCCAAGTCAAAAATAGACTGGTTGACAAAAATTCGAATTCCTGCAAATGTCTTATTAAATTTCGACGTAGGAAGGATTTCCACCTGTAGAGGCGCAGGAACGGACAGCTGCTTTGTGCAGGGCGACGGCTCCTGTTTTTAGCTGCCTGAACTTCAACGACCTGAAGTTAGAAGCTTTCAGAAATGAATGAGGAGCTCTTAAAGGACTTTATATTTCGAATTTTTGGAGAGTATTTATTTCTTTCAAAGAAACTGGAAGTAAGAAAAAGTAAAAAAAAACTGTATTTCTTCATTTTTCTTTTAATACAACTTCTCGTTTCTATGAAAAAGTCTTAAAAGAATGACTTCAAGCGGAAACTTTGAAGCTCACTCTACTAAAAGCGACTCGGGCCCAGGTCGCATCAGAAAGTGCTAGACGACTTTACTTTTGCTTTTGCAACCCAAAATTCATGATTTCCGGAGATATCTGATGTTTAACGTTGTCTTGTAATTACTAATGCCTGAATGAAACATTTCTGCCTTTTTCAGCTGCCTCTTGGAGGAAAAAAAACTTTTGCAAGAAGCTACAAACAAGATTTATTCCAAATAAATTTCAAAATAAATGATATTACCTGTAATGGGGTTCACATTTCGACTCTTCAAAATAGTCCCAATATGGACTCGATTTTTTCACGTTGTCACTGGGCTGCGATGCACAAATACAATTGTTGTAAGCGGCTGGTACCAGGTTTTCAGCCACGTGTTCGACCGTACATTTTGGCACACAGGCTGAAACAGTAATAACTGATATTAAAAAAAAAATTCTACTGATAAACGCCTTCAAAATCTTTGACATGCTCGGATATTTTTGCACTTTAACAGTTTCAATACAATTTAGAGTTTGGAGTTCAAAACGTAGCTGAGCCCGCCTACAAGATTATTTTCCCTTCTCCTACAGAAACTAACTACGTTTCAGTGTTATTTTGTAGGCGCGATGAAAAGGCGAACTTTCAGAAAAATCAGAAATGTTAGTAACATCGTCACGCGTTGCATTATGCTTAGAGATCTCAGAAAGCCGTTTGAAAACCGCAAAAATCGCTTGAAAATACCACAGAGGATTTTTTTTTAATGTGAATAAATCGCCGGTGAATTTGAAAAAATGTAAAGTTTTTTTTCACTGATTTTAAAAAATTTGTCCATCAAAAAAATGCTTACATCAGTTCCGATATATAACTTCGGAAAATGTTTTATTTTTATTCATTTTATTCTTTTATACCATCTAATGATCCGTTAATAAAAAAATAATTTTGTGATTCAGAAAAAGATGAAAAAAACCATTCATGATTGAAATAATTCACGGATAACTTTTCGAAAATCAAATTTGGATGTTTCAAAAAGTTTTTCAAACAAACCTTGAAAACTTGCCAATTGAAAACCAAGAAGAAAAGCAAAAATTATCATCCGACCAGTTTTTGAGTTGAAATCAACGCCGATGGCGGGAAGAAAAGAGGCGTGAAATGTCAACAAACACAGATCAAAAACCGAAATGAGAAGCTTCAAATATATATCATCGGTGGGCGGCTTCTTCATTTACTTTTTTTGCATTAAGACAAAAAAATGATATCAAATGTTTATTCAGTAACATGAGAAGTATGAAAAAAACTACTTTTTTTCTAAGCGATAGTGACTCACAACATCTGAAACCGTTAAAAAAACCCAATGCTGCTTTTGCCCAATTATTTTTTTCTAATTGTTTTTTTCAGGTCCATAGGATTGGCAAGTCGGTGGTAGTAGCAAAAACACAATTATAATTGCAATTTTTTTTTTTGGCTCACGGAGAGCAAAATTTATCATCGGAAAGAACTTTTCAATTCAGAAACACAACTAAAACCCCATCAAAGAGTTGCCGTAGGTTATTATTATTTTGATAGCTTGCACAGAAACCTAAAGAAAAGTGAAGAGATATGTGAATTGATTAGGGGTCTACAGTTGCTCGTCAGTTTCTGGGTTGAGTGTCAGACATTCTTCCGGTTTACGGTAGGTCGTCGTCGGCTCTGCAACCGACATGCAAACGGTTCGCGCCCTCGTGTTCGGCATGCCCTTTTTAGGCGGCGGCTCGCCAAAGAGCATTAGCCGCAACGAACTGAAAAAAGCTCATTTAGTTATTTATCGGGAAGATGTTCATCTAAGAATATACTCTTTTCATTGCTGAGTTCCTTGTTTCATGAATAAGTGAGCAGAGTTTTATTAGCTTCGTTTAAAAAGAGCTGTTAGACTTTTTCCTTTCTACGGTAAATGTTTGAAGATCTTTGCTGTTCGTGGACTATAATAAGTTCACAAATGCGAAATAAACATGAGAGCTTCTTCTTCAAAAACGATGACTTTCAGAAGTCGACCAATTTCTTACCTGAGGCCAACTTTATCGAAAAGAGCTATGAACTCTGTACGGAAGTTCTGATTGAAAAAGGCATAGATGAGAGGGTTCAGGCAAGCGGAGCACATCGCAATGACATGGCAAAGACTGAAGAGCGAAACGGAGAAGTTCTGCACGAACTCGAACGTGTGTACCTTAATCGAGATCATTTTTAATAAAGTAGAAGCGATTGAACTAACCAAATGAAAGACGTTGAGTGGGAACCAAGCTATGGCGAAGACCGCAACCACGCACATGAGCAGGAGATGCGTCCTTCTTTGCCGTTCCACCACAGACCTAAATATTAGTCATTTCATTCAAAATCTTCGGAACACGTGCAGATCTTTGAAACCAGAGGATCTCCGAAAAATCTTTCTTTCAGACGTTTTACTCATTCATTGAGGAGAAAAAAGAAATAATAATTCAAAGGACCAATCCCACGTACCTCCTACGTTGGCTGGAGTGCAGCGAGTGTGGGAACGAGACGTTGTTGGCGAACCGAAGCTTCATCCTATGGGCTATCCGGCTGTAGGCGAAGACCAGAGAAAACAACGGGAAGGCGTACTGTGTGGCAAGTACTGCCAAAGTGTAGGTTCTTTTCGAAATGAGCATCTGAAGTGACATAATGATTATAAAATTCATTATCCTCTCAAAAAAACTTCACTGGGCCATTGACACATAAAAAAATTTAATTATTGTGTCTGATGGGAACATCACATTTTTGATTGCAACCCTAGGTTTAAATATTATGAATAAAACCTGCTAAGCGCTGAGGTCCTCAGAAAAAGCAAGTAGAAAATTCGAGCTTTTTTGCGTACCTTCAGGACCGGCTTTCCCAGCACTTTTTGGCGCTTAGCAGATAATTGCTTTTTTTGATCATGCATGCTTTAGGAAACTTAACAGTTTTGCGATTTTAACCTCAAAAAAATTCCCTAGAAAATTTATCAAAAATGATATACAAAAATTCTGCAAAAATCGGTGAGAAGTTGACATATCCCAAAAAGTTTAAACGATTTTGTTTTGTTACCAATTCATCAATCTCATTAAAGCCGTAAAAACTCTCAAGCGTCGAAAATCGCCTCTTTTTTCGAAACTTCTTTGAACGCGTCGTTATGGCCCCTATTCGTCAAGGTATGACGCGAGATCTATTTTTATCCTCACTAAGTGAATTAGCAACTGAACTCCCAACAAATGGTCGCCTCTTTTAAAGAAAAAAACTAATCTTAGAGATTAAAGAACGCTCTCCATATGAAACGTGCATAACATTTTTTCTAATTGTTTATCAAACGATCTAAGGTGTTTTAGATGTTACTTATCATTTATTTTCCAGAAGAAAAGATTTTCGAAAATTCAGTGAGTTGAAAGTACCGTTTCCCAGATTTCATTCTGCTCGTGGCAAATTTCGAGCACGATGCCACATTTCGAATCCTCGTACACCATGTTCAAATCGGAGGCCAAGAGAAGTGGAACCGCAAAAGACAGAGACACGATCCAAATCAGAATGAAGAAAATTATTGAAAGACTTTGTTGCCGGTCTCGTTTTGTTGGAAAGATTATAAGCACGTATCTGAAAAATTCTTGCTCATTGAATTTTCTCAATTTTCTTACCTATCCAACGCAATAGCGGCAATCGAAAACGTCGACAAGAAAATGTTGAACCCTTGTAAGGAACCCGCTATTTTGCACATTGCCGTTCCAAACGGCCAGAACATGTATAATACAGTGTATAATGTGATAGGAGCTGTCACCGTACAAACCTGGAAGTTTCAGTTATAAATTAGTTATACACTTCTTCTTACAAAAAAGTCGGACAGCGCGAGGTTGAGTATGAAAAAGTTCCTGGTTGTCCTCATCGCAGGATTCAAAATGACGACGAGAATTGTCAGGAAATTGCCAAAAGCTCCGAAAAAGATGACGATCGTGTAGGCGGCCACAATGGCATAGCCGAGCTGAAAATATATCGCGATGAATATAACAAAAATAATGGAAATTTTTTGGATGGATGAGGAAACGAAAGAACCTCCTTGGAGTTGTATGGCGATCCTTCGATGACCATCTCATCGCGAAAATATTGGTTGATGCTCTCAAACTGCTCGATGAAATGTTCGCAAGTTTCATTTGACATCTCAAAGAAGCTTATAAACAATGCTTGAAAGTAGATAATAAATGGAAAAATTCCACAAACGCGAAACAGAAAAAAAAAACATTGCAGACGTTCTTTAATCAACAACCTTCTAAGAGCTCGACACGAAAAGTGCCGGTCAAATGTAGCGACTTTTTTTTTGCAGCTGCTTCTCGGATTGACCGAGAAATACAACTTCAAAAACCAGTAGCTCTCAGAAAAAAACCTACCGGAATGAGTACAATCTCGTGAATGTGAGGAAAAGGGAAAAAAAAATCCACGATTCTGGTTTCAAAAAGGGCACTTTAGGTGGGAATGGGCACGTTGAGGTTTTCATTTTGAAATTTTTCGATTTTTTAATGAAAAAAGAAGCACTTAAACCCGTGAAACATTCCTTAATAATGGGTTTTCCAGATGATTGAATTGTTAAAAGCTTTGATGGAAGCATTTAAAATCGTCAGAAGCGTGAAGATAATAGCGAAAAACGACCACTTAACAGCGTTTTAACCATCGTAAATGTCAAGATTGACATTAAAACTCGAAAAAAAACGTTCGCCTCACAGAAAATCGAGCAAAAGTGCGTTAAACTCGACAAAACTATGGATGGGCGTGTCCTTGCCAAAACTTGCAGAAAAAGACATAAATAATGTTTTTTTAATTTTTTGGAAAATGAATGAACTTCGCTGAGCTCCATGACATGATTAATGTGGATGATTTGGAAAGAGATCAAAAAGAAACCAAGTCGGAGAAAAATGAAAAATTGCCAGAGCCGATTGCGGAGCCGTTAACAAACCCATGCGTTTTGGAGTTTGATCTCAACCGAACTTTTAAAAACAAAACCGAACGTTTTGAAAATTTAAATCAAAAGCACGCATATCCTAATTTTTATCTGATATTGATTTGAAAGCAAAGGTGCACAAAGTGTACTCATAACATCATTGGATTAATTGTGTTAGTGAAATATATCATGCAAATATTTTGATAAGATTAGATTCAGTTATTTTGGCTTTGAAATAAACAGAAAGGGATCCCAAAAAATTTGGTTTTTCTGAAGAGTGTGAACTTTATACATCGGCTTGTGAACTACGACACCAGAAATGAGTTCTAAAAATATAAATGTTTATTACTGCGCTTTTAATTGACAATCTAACTTTCTGATATCACAAGCGTCAAAAAAACTAAGTAGAATTAAGCGAAAATACGTGAAGTGATCAGAATTTGCCAGAACTACGAAAATTTTAAAACTGCTTTTTGAAAATAATTTTTTTCCAACTGGAAGTTCCCCATAAAAAAAGAAAGTCAGACAGAAATTTTCAGAACTGTTCAAAAAAATGAAAAATATCGTCAAAAGAGCATTTGGTCCGAATATCGAAAGAACAACCAGTTTACGAGCTCCGCAGAGGAATAATTAACATCTGATGAGAAGCATGGGAAGGAGAGCGTGTCCGAAAAACTATTCACCGACCATTCATGTACTGCGACATTCGCAATGACTTTTCGATTGGCGGCAGCGGAAATTTGTCTCTCCTGTTCTTTTTATTTTTGGATGAATCAAAAATCCTAGAAATTGTCGCTCTTCCTTTTTAGTTTTTTCAGAAGCCATTGCTTACTGATCCATTTTTTCTTCAAAAACTGATCAACTGTTGATTAAGTATAGTTCAAAACGGAATATTTTTAACTCTGTGCTGGCGCTGTGCTCCCAAAAATCCGTCCTTGATCAAAATCTTCCTTTTTTGAAAACTTCCGTCAGATGGAAGAAGAGGCGAGAGTAGCGCAATAAATCGTACATTTTTTTGAGCTTTGGAAAGAGTAAATTATGATCCCTAGTTTGAGGAGATTTGAAAACTGAAAAAACTTGAGATTTTTAGTTTTTTTAATCAAAATTCAATTCAAGAAATAGGGATTCGCTTTTTTTTGAAAAGTCAAAAAAAGAAAATTCTTAGAGAAACTGACAGGAATTGTCAGCGTCAGCATAATGGCCTGTCTGCACCGCCACGTTTCCAAGGGTCACAAATTTTATCTTAGTTGCCACTCAACCGAAATTTTTGCAAAAATTTGGGCCATAGGAAGCCACCCCTTCAAAATTCTTAACGCGTGCAAACGAAAACGAACCAAACGACTTCTTTTCAGGAGTCACTGGACCTCCAGCGACGACACTCCAAAAGAAGATGATGATTGATTGGCAGGAAAGAGAAGATCGAAGCTTGCATATAAGAAAACTTTTTTGACGTAGTGAAGACCAGAAACGTGACCAACGTTCACGCTAAGTTGGTTTGATCTACAAACGTAGTGAGAATCAGATTTGCGCAAGGCGAGAAATTGCACAGCTCTAGTTTCTTCAGGCTGCACTGAGTTCAGCACAACTAAAAATAAACGAAGGTCCGGAAAAAGAAAGAGTGCAATTCTTAGAGATTCCTTTCAGCGGCCTCGGATTTTAGATATTATTCAGATTTTATCGCGAAAAAAAAAAATGAAAAAAAGTAATTATGGTTTTCGAAATACGAATTTGGATTAAATGTCATCTGTTAAGAAGAAAAAGACGGTTTCTTCGTACGTAGGAGATGATCAGGATGAATGAACGACCAATAATAAAACTTCTCGGAGCTTAGAAAAATGAAGCTATCCAATTTCAAGGCAGAAAATTTTAGCCTGTTGAGAAAACGCCTAAAAGAGGGTCTCATTAATTTCTCCACTTTGTTGTTGTTCAGACGCTCGTTATGCTGAATTAAAAGTACATAAGTTGGAAGTACTTTGATCGTCTCTGTTTTTCTTTATTTTTTCCAAACGATGTCGTGTTAACAATACTTTATTCACCGATTTACCACGCGTTGGTGGAAAAAGAATGAAGTTGAGTTTGAAAACCTCTTTTTACTGAACTGAATATTTCAAAAATTTATAAAAATAAATATGAAGTACAAGCGCACTTAAAAGCAGCCTTTTGACTAATATGCATAAATAACGAGTTTTCATTCGGAAGATGCTCATTTGACAGAACAGAGAAAATAAAAGTACATGGGTATATTTCTGTCGAAAATAAAAACTTCGTTCATGTTGCTTCCTCGTTTTACTATGACAGGCTTTCGGAAAAAAAAATGAGAATGAAGTTTTGAAAAGGAAGAAAGACAAGATGATACGGAATTGGCCTATGGCACGCTCGATGGAGCACAAATCCTCAGATATTATTCGTAACTCATTCGAAGAATTACAAAAAATCGACTAATGAAACAATAAATCCAAAAATGATCAACTTATAAGCCCTCCCCAAGTTTTTCAAGCGGTCCGAAGACATTTATGAAGGCAAGGTGATTTCTGAAAAATAGTACACTAAGCCTTCTTCTTTTTTATTCCCAAGGGAGTCGGCAGAGAATTTCATTTGAGGAAAGCTTTTAATGAAAGTTTGAGGAAGTCTTTCTTTGTCTTTTTTAGAATTAAAACTGTCATTTATCTGATAATACAAAAAATCTAAAATTAAAGAGCGAAATCGAAAGTTTCGCAGAGTTTTCGTAGAACGCTCATCTTTTGGGCAAGCAAAAAAGTTCCGAGTCATTTGTAGCCACCATTGTTAGACTGAAAGCCCAATTATTCATTGAATTCTTGAAGCTTCTAACTCCGAAACACGAAGGCGTTAACGGAAAAGCCATTTTTGAAAACGTTTGAAAAATGCGTCCGTTCCCGTTTCCAAGGCAAGGCTTAATTTTAGAAAAGACTCAAAAACTGGACGGAATAATCCAGGTGAAGGCCGGGGATTTCCGGAAAATTGTTATTTTCCAGGAAATTTTGCGATAGGAAATGAGTACCGAACATAAATGGAACTTGATGAAGTAAATAGACCAAAATTATGACGTAAATCTGTTTTGAATGCGCTTTACGACAAACTAATAAACCTTAAGGATCATCAAACTGGATCTCTGTTGTTGAGATTTCCTCAATAACTTGAAAAAAGACACCAGTAAATTATAATAGACTTTTAAATTAAAACCGTGATTCTTACAGTACATTTTGAATTAAATTTTCAAAGCTTTCCGAGTAAAGATTTTGGAAAAAAGTGAATTCGAAAAGTAAACATTTACAGTTTTTCAGTGGACAAAAGTACTGGTTGAAGAGGAGGAAACAATTTTTTGAGTCTTCCACAGGTAAATCGTTTTATTTGAATGGGTTACCTCATTGAAAAAAATTAAAAGGTCAAAGAACTGGAAAAAAAACGGAGAGAGCAAATATCGCCATTTCCGTCACTTTTTTTTTGAGTGGAGTGCGAGCCATCAACGTCGCCGAGTTGTCACACGACGTCATATCACGCATAGGAACTTTGAAGACGTTGGCTGGAAGGCGGAATACAAAATAAAGAAGAGGTGGTAACCCTTAATAAGATGCCCCGTTCTCAGGCCGCCGCATAACCTTTACCTTGAATGATATTCTAGGATTTTTCAGAGAAGAAGTCTCGGTCCTCTCTCATTATCCTGAGAGAATCCGCATTTGTTGAATGGATCGCGGTTTTAAAAAGCATTATCTAGGCAGAAATCTGCTTTGGACCCAGGAAGTGCGGCAAAAATAAGGGAAACCAATGTGTCCAATGGTTCATCAATTAGCGCTGGACTGTTCGGTACTCAGGCAAGTCCTGCGAAGGCAACCAGCAGAAGGTTGGAGGTTTATGGAAGCTAGAAAGCCTTAGAAAATTCTTTGGAAGATGTTCGGAAGGTTTTTGGAAGGTAATAATGGGAAATGCCTGCCAGAAGTCTTCCAGAAGCCTTCCAGAAGCCTGCTGGGAAGCATCTGGAAGCCAGCCGTCAAGTTTTTTTCTAAGTAGAAGGTGTTGGGAATTATGTGGAACGCGTTCGGCCATTTGTTGGAAAGCTTCCAAACGCCCTCCGAGGAACCGAAAGCAGAAGTTTCCCAACTTTTACCTGAGGTATAAGCTTTGAAAAATGCATATTAACTTACCCAATCTCCTCTTGCATATATCAGAAAGAGAATGAATTCTCAAAAACCTCAAACACACAAATAACAATTTTAAACGAGGAACTGCAGCTTTCAGAGAATAATGCGGTGAATGCCATAAACCAAATTGGAAGCATTAAATAAATCTTATTCATTACCAATAAAAAAATGAATTTTTCAATTATCCAAATAACTCAAACAAAAATTGGGAAATCGAGAGGACGAAATGTGGAGAAATAAAAGGAAATTTTTTTCAATATGAATATCGAAAAAAATCGCCGACATCATTCGAAAAACACAATTGCGCTTAAATGATGATTTCAAAACGTCTTTTTTGATGTGCTGTATAAGAAAATAACTATAACTGAGTCTAGTATTCTCATTTCATATTCTAAGATTGTCCTGAAATTATTAATGCTAGGAAATTTCTCAACGCATGCAGACTATTTTCGAGTGCTTCGAAATTTCAACTCGGCATTTTTACAATTGGTTAACAGTTTATATCTCATAAAAAGCCCTAAGAACTAATTTTGTTGGAAAGCTAGCTTGAAAAGAGCCACTATTTCAGAACTTATATTTAGCGGAGTGAGGAAGAAAACAATAACCGAACGGCGGAAGTGGCTCTAATAGAATAGGAGAAGCAGGAAATGAACTCATTAGGTTACGCGCCAAGTCGGTTGATTTGCAAAGGTTGAAGTGGAGGTTTCCATCAAAAATTGCATTAATGTGTGCTAGGAGTGATGTCAAGCTCACAAATCAACAAACACCGCCAAAAATTCCTTTTCGGGAAGACGTCTTTCATCTATGGCACCTACACACCAAGACGAATGAGTGCTCCTCGGCGAAGTAAACTTTAGAGCCTGAGAGATCGCGGAGCCCAATATTCAGCTGGCCCTAACATCCTAACGCAAAGATATAGGGCCAAACTAATACATCGCGTAATTGAATCCTCTTCTTCTTCTTTTTCTTCTTCACAGTTTCATTTCTGTTTGTTCCTGCCGACGAACGATTTTGCGTCCGAACACTCTAAAGGTTCTGGGTCATGTTGTTTCCAAATGCCTTGAATTTAACGGCAAAAAAGTAGATCCAAGAAGTAGTTTCTTTCCAGGATATGAAAAACTGTTTTTATCTTGATATCGAATTATTTTGCTTTAAAAGTTTTCCAAGAATTTTTGCCTCAAAATTCATTTTTCGGATTGCGTGGATTTTATGTATTTTTTCAGTTTCACACCAGCTGTTCCTTGAAAAATGTTTTTGTTGAAAAACGGCAAAAAGCTCATTCGAAAAATTAAGATGAAATTATGCACAATGTAGTTGGAAATGGAAAACGCCTTGCAAATGGAAAAATATGTACAAAAAAACCTTGTTTCGGTACTGAAAACAATTACCTTCGACCCCATTACTCTGAAAAACTTCTTCCTGGTATCATGCTTCTTTGCTGAAAAAAATAGAAAAACCTGCCTGCAAAACTTGAGAAGAGAGTATCCCCCAAGTAGAAAAATGTGAAGCAATGAGCTTTTTTTTTATTTTTCTCAAAGAAAAAGGAATAATAAAAATTCATAGTTTTTGAGTTATTACTTTCGAGAAATGCTTTTATTTTGCGTAGCCTCGTCAAATGAAAAGATATTGAATATAATATCACACAACAGCTGTCGAATCGGCTCGTTCAGCTTCGAGAAGAATGAAAAAAATAGAAAAAAGACGTAAGTTAATTGAAAACAGGAGCCAGTCAAAAAAAGGCTTAATTTAATTGTTTGTAAGAAAGGAGTTGATCCTTCTTTTTTTGAGTTGCAAAGATTCTCAAAACCGAAAGAGCGTTTCTAAGGAGCTTGGTGTTGACACTCCTGCGAACGGGGAAGAAGGGAATATTCATGAGAAAAGGTACTTGATCTTGGAGATCTCTGATGGATTAAAAGGGGATAAGAAGAAACTCAAGGAAATAATAACCAAGTTGGGTACATCGACACGAACGAAAACGAAGGCAATTGCCGGAAACATAATATCGGTTGTTCTCACGGCATCGCCACATTCTGACCCCATATGGGAACGTTGGTTCAAAAATTGCATGAAGAGTTGTCTGTTATGCCGAAAGTGCATGAAAAGTTAATGAATGAGTGAGTAGCTGCACTACGATGTTTATCGCAACAGCTCTGATCATTTGTCAACATTCATTATGTATCGAACAAGTTTTTCGAACGACATACACCCAAACATTAAACATTTCTTGACTAGATGCATAAGGAATTTTTTGCTCTCTTCGATAACCTTTGAACGGGAAATCTCGCATTTTTGAACAGTGATTGCAAATTTGACCGGTTATCTCCAATCCAATAATCTTCAAAAGATCTACCGTGTTTCAGCGGAGCCTTTTAAACTTCTCTGATGATGTAATAAATAAAGCGCATAGTCGCATAACTCCAACTCGTGAATATAATCTCCATTTGTGAAAAGTTTGGCCAGTTTGGAATATTAAAGTTTCCAGAAGGACACTAAAGAGTTTGTGATAAAAAATAGAAAGTTTTCAGAAATATTTTATTGAATCTAACGACCAAAATATTTTGGTTCAACTTTGCAAAATGATGCGTCGACGCGGCAAAGGGCCTGAAAGTGAATGGAGCTTATCAAAGCCTGGTGCGATTTATTCAGAAGACTGTATAGTATCAGTAATAGTAGAGAAAGCTCTCAAAAACAAAGGGGAAATTTTTGTAGCAAGCCTTTTTAGGATTTGATCGATTTTCTCAGAGAACGCGTGTAAACGATACCTGAATTGATACTAATAAATAAATAATAATATTTATTTGGTGCGTGGAGCATCCTTTTCAAAGAGTTCAGATCGTTTATGAACTTTAGCGAAATACGATGAGGAAGATATTACAAATAGATTAACTCATTTTTCATTTCCTTTTACTGAGCAAATAATAAAAGTCTTACAGCTGTAACAGGAATCACACCTAGAACTACTCCAACCCGTGCAGATAAACTGAAAAATGACGTACCTTACTGTCGTTCTCGCAATTTTTCTGCAGTTATCTGTGAAAAGAGCGCGACCTCAAAACGATGGACCAAAAATTAGGAGACAGTCGCACGGAGAGCTCACTGCAGAACATGAAAAAGATGTCAGCCTTTCCTATTTATAGGAGCCAGCTCAGGCCAAATATTCTCTCAGAAATAATTTTTCACATCTTCACAGTCGTCTGAATTTATGAACCGTCTAGGCAAGATAATGTTCTTTTTGGATAGAAAAAATAAAAATTTCTGGTCTGCGCCTCACGCGATTTCACGATTAAAAAATATCTCGGAGTCAACGAGCTGGGAAATTCTCATCGAAAACGACTGACACACAATAGTACGGTAAAAAAATTGTAGGTTAAGAGAGCAAAGATGAAAAAAATACTCCCACGAGCAATAATCGCGCTGAAAATATTTTAAAAAAAAAGTTTTTATATCGAAAGAAATATCATTCGAAGTTAATAAAGTTAAAATTTCAGCTTGAAGAAACCTTCAGAAGTACTGAAAAAGTGTAGAGTTGATTCGAGAACGCTTAGCGGTACTTCTGAGGAGACGAGACGGAGTAAGACGACTCCTCGTTACTGAACCCATTTTTTTCGATGGGAAGTTATTGAAGGCAAATATGACGCACTTCATGGGATTCTGTAACGAGGAGTCGTGTGGCTCTTATTCTTCAAAACCAAAAAAAAAGTTCTCAATCGTTCCATGAACTTAACATCAATTCATCAAAATGCGAGCACTCTTCAACAAAAGTAATAGAAGTTACTGACATTTTCTTGAACTTAAGCTGTAAATTGGAAAACGCGGAAGCAAAAGGTCTCACTGGATGCATTTTAGATAGATCGCGTTCTTCTCGAAATGAGAAACAGATTATAAACGAAAAAGGCAAGCGAGCTCCAAAAACGCAAATGCATTCACGATAAGAGGCTACTGGATGCAAATCGCAAAAAGAAGAAAGATTGGAAAGCTGTGCTCGGGATCTTTTGACACTTCTTGTCTTGTCAGTTGTAAGATTCCCAGAGAAAAAAAAAGAGTTTTATACGACTTTGACAGACTCGAAACTAGCTTCTTCCAAAAATCTTCTTGCGACAGGAGGAAGTTGGAACGAACGCGGCAGAATGTTTCAATATGGCCTGCCAAGGAATCCAATTTACACAAACTAGACTTTCGCGTTTCATTCAAAACAAGTACAGGGCAGCTGAGCTTAGAAACATCAAGTAAACATCCAAATAAAGTTGGGAATCAAATATATTGAAAAAAAGAGGAAAGTCGCCTGATTACGTGTTTCATTGATACTAGAGGTTTTCAAAACAAGAAATATATCGTGGGTTTTTTTCGGAGTTTGCTCTGAATGAATTTGATAATGAAAAGAGTTAATTATTGTATTTACTTCAAGCTTATTCCAAATTTTTGAGACTTGTAGCAATTCCACTTTTCATTTAACCTGGGTATATTTTTTTCCAGGCAAAAAAACTAGAAATTAAAGTCATCATTTGATAGGTAAAAAAATGAAATTTCTCAATAACCAAATTAGATTTAGCGATTTGCTTGAAAAACCTGCAAGTTTCTGTTTTTTTTTCCAAACAATGGAGAGCTGATATCGAATAAAATTTTGGCAACCTTGCTTTTGAGTTTTTTTCAAAAACAATTTTAAAGATCTGCAAACTTATGATGTCTGCCAAAAGGCTTACGTCAGTTGCGAAATTCGAATTTTTTCTATAAAATAAGGTCGTCATAATCACAGATATAATAAACTTCATTCTTCATTTTCAACGCCTAAAGCTCCACATTGATAATCTCAGACTTTCATGCGAGCGGTCGCGAAGCGTTCTTTTCGTGGAATTCTTCAAGGTTTCACTATCAAACCTTCAAGAGACCATGTATAGTCTGTGTGCCAAGACTTGAAATTTCACCGAACGACATTCCGCTGTTCCGCTGCGTCGCGAAGCGTCTTTGCGAGCCTTGGTCTCGCCTTGGATCGGTTCTCATTTCTGATAGATGGACTGTTCCACTAGGAACACATTTTGGTCGAGTTCTTAAATAAAAGGAAAAATTAAAAGCGCGCAAAGGCACGCAGCGGAACAGCGGAATGTCGTTCGGTGAAATTCCAAGTCGTGGTAAACAGACTATAGCCAAAGAACTTTCGTAAGTTTCACAGTTTTTCTTGAAGTTCTAAACAACACTTCTTTTTTTTCGTTCAATGCTAAGATTTATTATGTTTTTCCGTGCTCCAAATATTTTTGTTTTTGTTTTTCATGTTGCCATGGATCGGCAACTTCAAGGAGCTTCTAGAAAAAGCAAACCAGGCCGAAACAACGTGCTCGGTCGGCAAGCTCCTTGAACAAACGTTTTTGTCGTGATGACAACTGAAGGCCTGAATTTTTTATAGGCGCCGTCCATCTCCGGGCAACCTGGATTCCAGTCTCAAATATCCACCAATTGTCGTGCTTTTGAGTCCGGCACACCTTGTAACTTGCGCGCCGTGCACCTGTTCCATGCCTCATTGACCGTCATGCTCGCCGCTCTGCTTGTGCTCGACATTATTGCAGGTACTGTAGTTTCTGATTTTTTTTAATCCATGAAAATCTAGTGATTGACTGTTTGACTGTTGTTTGATTGATTTATTTATGGCAAATTAGTGATGCAACCATCTGAAGAATCGGGATGCAGCCGTAGAATTTCAAAGACACAACGTTTGATGCTTTATAAGGTAGATAAACTCGGTCACTTTCTTGTCATTAAAATGAGCACTACCATCAAAAAATAAACGAAAAAAATAAATCAAAATAAAAAAACCTTTTCTGAAAGTTTTTCGGGAGCCTCACAAGGGAGATCATTTTACGCTGCGGTTGGGAATTTTAGAAATTTTGCCAGAATACTCGTTGATCTACCAGAATAAGATTCTGGAAGCCAAAACCTGCACAACTACCTAGTTTTCGAGAAATAAGGACTCAAAAGTCAAAAAATGCCTATTTAAACGAATTTTCAGAGAATTCATTAACTTTGAGGTGCCCTGTCTCAAAAACTAGAAAGTTGTGCAGTTTGAAAGTTTCAGAAATTTTTTTTGGTACAGCCAGAAATGTTCTGACCTATTTTCAGCAGAATTTAAACGACTAAGAGAGTTGACCATTTTTGTTAAATCCACAGTAAATATTATTTTTCTTCAGTTTTTCTAGATATCCACTTATAAATTTTTCACTTTTCTATGTAAAACTCCTTCGGATGAAATTAACTCTGAGTAACATGAAAATGGAAAGAATTGAGAAAACCGTTCTACAGTGACACATGTTCATATTAAGAAATTTCCATTTCATCTAAAAGAGTTTTCAATCGATCTTATCAACGTCAAAAATTTTCAGCGGTTGTATCATTGAAATGCAGCCAGTGCAATGGTTGGCACGGCGACTACCCTTTGAGGTTTCCTCAACCGAAACTCCTGCAGAAGTTCTGATTTTTTTCAGATACACAACGGCCAGCACATGCGACAACCGCAACAATCAGTGTGAAACGACGCAGGTTTCCTTGCACCCCAAAAAAAAAACAATTGGATATGAAATTTCAGTACTGCGTCAAAATAATTGATCCAATGTCGCCTGGATCCAATTACGTGACGTATAAAAGCGATTGCTTCTACCAGACGCAAATCCAAGTTAATCCCACGAACTTGAGCTATGTTCAAGGAAAATTATGTTATCCTTATCAAGACGGCTCCGCGCCAGTCAAACGGTGAGTACTGTCCGTTTATTATTTGGATCCACAATTAAAGATTTTTTTTTTTCTTTTTGTAACAAGCTATCTGGAACAGACTTTTACCCAAGAAAATGTTACAGTCGATGAAAGAACGAAAAAAATCCGAACAGTTTGAAAAAAAAAAATCTTATAACGCATTACCGTTTCAGCATCAATTCAGATTTTCAGATGGTACTATTGCTTCTGCAACGACCGTGATTATTGCAACTCAGCCACGATCTCAACGTTTACGCTGTCTTTAATATTTGTAACACTACATTTGTTTTAAATGTTTATTGTGTTTTGTAAAAAAAAATGTACCCATTTTTCGATGAATAAAATTTTTAAAATCCTGTTTTGAAAAGCATAAAAGCGATATGTTGAATATAAAAATAGATGAAATGATTTGTTTCATGTGTAACATAAGATCCAAAATTTCTTCCGACGACGCAGTGCCATGAAGGGTTGTGTTTCCGGTCGAACTCTTCTTTTTATGTACGTTGCCATGTCCTGTAAAACCATCGTGAGGCAAAGTGAAAAAAATAAGAGATATTTTGTGTTTTGAGACAAAAAAAGTTGAGCTCAAAAAATTACAGGTGAGTCGTTTTTGAACTGCATCGAAATGCTATGTGGAAGGCTTTCCTTGAAACATTTTTAAGGTTATAAAACTGAATTTCTTTTTCAAATCATCTAATATATTTACGAATTTTTACTTGACTTTCCTGTTTTATGTTTAGATCAAAACCGAGTATTCTTGTATACTTTCCAGTTAGTTGTTTGACGTAAGACTTTTAAAATTTCTCCTAGGAAACGTCCAAACCTTTTCAAGGCGATATTTTTCCATGGCTTCGGTTGCGACGCGGACAGCTTCTCTCTGCATTTCTTCTGCCATGTCTGAGCTCTTGATCACGCCTTCTTGTTTTTTCGGCAGGCTTTTCTCGGCGTTTGATCGGCTCTTTTGCTGTAAAAGTTTGCTCATGAAATCGAAAAAAAAGCATTTTTAAGATCTTCTTTGATTTACCTGTCCGAATGGATAAAAAACTTCCGTTGCGGATATTGACATCACCATCTTTGCCAGGTCAGAAAAGTTCAAACTGTGAAAAAAGACATTTTCGAAGAATTATTAGCGTTCAAAATTATGACGAAAAAGTCGATATTGAGTCAAAAATCATCTTATAAGCAATGCAATAGAGAATTTTTTGACAGTTGATCCTTGGATTCTGCAGAAACTGTCTCCTAAAACTGCGGTCTATTTAAAAAAGGTCAGAGGTGTTATTGGAATGAAGATGAGAAAACGGAGTTGGTAACTTTTTCAGTTTACTTACATACATAATCATAAGGTTTTTAGTATCAAACTTTGATTCAAAATACTCGAAAAAGCCTGTATCAAACCATAAAAAAAGAAGAATAAAGTTACAGTTGTTTAGATAAAAGAGTGAAACTGTAAGTTGACTTCCGCCTAGTTCAAAGGAAGAATACAAGTAGTCCACCAGTTGCAGTTGCCCATTTATAAGCCGTAAACTTCTAAGTAAATAAACTCAAGATAAAGGGTAAAAAAAGCAGTCAACTAGCGGAAAAAGAATGGGCGGTTGACTGACTCAGAAGCTGTGAAGTTAAACCAGCTTCTAATTTCTGAACTCGGGGAAAGCCTCAGATGTCGGAGCCACAAAGGATAGGCGGACACTCAAAGCAGGGCTCACAAGTGTCGTTCACAAGGACTACAAGTGTTTTACTAGACAAAAAAACTCTACTTCACATCCTTTTCTCAGAGATCTCCGATTTTTGTCGATCATGTTTAACCGTGATCACTTGTTTTTGAACCAAAGATCCCGGGAGGAAACTGCGGGTTTCCCAGTTTGTCAGCTTTTCATGATTCCTAAACAGCTACAAGACCGTCAGATAACAAAGAACGCTTTTTTAATCACGAATTTATTGAATGGTGTTTTATCTTTCTGAAACCTTCCGGGGCTGTAATGACAGTTGATTATAACGCTTTGATGAAAATTTCAGTTTGTAGAAAAATACGCAACTTTATAGGTATTTAAAAAGAACGGGGAAGGTGTGGGCGGGAGATTTTATTTTATTTTTTTGACGGTACTGTAATCAACTTGAAGAAAAAACGTTTTTTACGCTGATGGAATCAATGAGAAAGCTATAATATTTCAAAGGAGAAATTCGAAAAACGAAAAAACTCACGAAAGACTTTCTTCTTTCCTCCGCTGGCGACTCGTTTTCGACTTCATTTGAAAGCTCCTCTGGAATTTCGGACAGTGGGCGAACGTCTTTCTTTTTAGGGTTTTGAGCTGTTTCTTCTCGCTCCATCCCTAAATTTGAAACTTTTCAAAAGTCATGAAAGTTTGGACGTGGTGGCCTAAGAACGCAAAGTGAAAATCCTACTGAGAAAAAAAGTGCAAAGCCGCTTGAAATTGCGTGGTTCGGATCTTTAAGGGGAAAGGAAGAAGAATTTAAATCTGCAACCTACTCGAATCAAGAGTTTAACTTGTGAACTTTATCAGAAATTTTGATATTATCCTTATCAATCATATACATGAATCGAATATCAAAAAAATTAAGTTTGGACAACTAGAATAAAAACATGTCTTTCTCTGGTTTGAAAGAACTTCTCTTGATGTTCGAAAAAAACTTCAAAACACATTCTAATTTAGGAGTAAGACTCGAACAACGATTTATTATTTAAGCAAGGAAAAACTCATGATTTCAAAAAGAAAGCTCTAAAAAAATTGAGGTTGAGAATAAAATAGAAGGTAAATGAGTATCTGAAGAGATGGGGATGGGCGACCCTCGACTATCAAAGTGGATGATAGCGCGCGAGGATTTTCTATCACTTTTGCGCTCTTCGAGCACACCTGTTGAGCAACCGACACTCTGATTGAAATCCAAAAATAAATCAAGTAAAACTCAAACAGTCGTCCGTTCCATTCACCAGATGGGATACGCAGAAAAAAGAAGTAACCCGATGGCTGAAATCGCAACAACGCGTGACGTCTCTTGTTTGTCGTCTACATTAAAAAGAAAAAAGAGTAGGTTTCTAACGTTTGGCATGGTCCCAGACACTCTTTCGCATTCTTCGACCTTAGTAACGCAAATAATGGACTTGCATTGGCGCGGAGCCACTTGGCGAAAAATTGACCTTCAAGACCAATTGCGAGAAGTCAATGATAAAAATCGCAGAAGTTACGATATTTTTTTCTGTAGTCTAGAGCTTCGAATAGACTAAAGCAAAAAAATAGAGCTTCGAATGAACGATTTCTGGAGAGCATCGAGCCAATTTCGCTAAGATTCGATTTTTTTTTTTTTTGAAACTAACAAGCTTTTTTATAGAATCCACTTTAACTTCTTTTTATTGAGAAAGAAAACATTTCGATCATTTTTTTTTTCAAATTTCCATTGGAAACTCTTCTCTACTTTCATCTCTGAGCTTCTCTGTAGACCGACTGTAGACTCGACTTTTTCCGCAACGTAAGCCACCGCAGTACTTTGGACCCTGCGATCGAAAAGTGAACGGAAAAACTGGGAGCCTCTTGTGAAACTTTTCCTTGAAGTTGACGCCCAGTTTTCTGATTTGGAATCTCCGGTGACGAAACCCTGAAATCCGGACGTGCTCCGGCCTTTTCTGAGAACTTCTAGGGATCTTTCAAGAGTGTTGAAGTTACTAAAGTGGTCACTAGAAATGCCCCGACAAGTCCGATTTGCGTTCGTTTTGCTTTAAAAATGTTATAAAAAGAGAATGATATAAATTCTCTTTATAGCAACTTTATATTGCAGTGTATGTGCGTTGGGGCGTAATTTAAAATATGAAGGACTCAAGAAAAACTGATTTTTTTATTACCAACAAGAGTTGATGGAAACCTTTCTTTCAGTGAAATCAATGCTCATAAACTTCTTTTTTTCAAATTTCGTTTCTTAAGAATGCTGTTAAATGACATTCTTATGGTTTCTTGAGAAAAAAATGTTTCGCGGTTGAAACTATTTCAAGATATGGGTCGCCATCAAAAGTTTGACCTTTAAAAAAATCCAATTTATGAATTAACTACTGTCTGAATAATATTTTCTTCAGATTTCAACATCGCCCGCAGATGGACAGTTGACTATCCAGAGTCCACATGATCACCCTTCAGGCGGTTATCAAACCAAAACGGACCGTCCGATAACGAACACGTCGAGGGGAAATGGCGACTGTCACTCAGTGCCAAAAACCCGTCGCCAGCGCTCACTGTTTTGAGGCCGATCGTCGAAACCAGCGGTTAAGCCGCAGTAATTAGACTTTCTTCAAAGAGTTGTTTTTTGGCGGGAAAACACTTGTCTCGATGTCGATTCTGCTCACAGAGTCACAGCTCGTCGACGAAGATGCCCACGTGAGTGTGACTTTATCAAATATTTGTCCGCCTTTGCTCTGCTTGGATTTCTGCCCGCCCGCTGCTGGGATATTGTAGGAAGCTATCTCGATGGGTGCGGCTAGCTTCCTCGATATTCCGACAGTTGTCTGAGCGATTTTTTAGAGAATATTACTCGAAAAACAGAAAGTAGTGCTTGGAAAACCAATGCTAAGCCGATTTGATGGTGTTTTGGAAACAGTTTTTTTTCAATTTCCAATGGCCGTTTATCCCTATTACAATTTTTTTAGTTTATAAGTTTGATAAAATTCAAAGAAGTCCGTTGAAACAAAAATTTTTGTGTAGACTCTATTTTTGAGGATCTGAAATCATTTTCACTTATTTTATATCAAAGTAATTCGAGCTCGAAAATAGATGGAAAGAAATCCCATAGTATTAAGAAAACTTGAAAATAGAAAAAAACCAATTTTTCTACTTCGGAATACCCAAAAATCCCATTATGAAAAACTGAAAAGTCTTCATCAAACATTTGCAGTTCGCGAAAAACCGTTTCAAATTAATTGTGACTGGCAGCAAGAACGTCGGGAAAAGCGCATTGATAAGGCGTCTCGACAGCAACACATTCGAGGAGAAAAAGTCAGAAGATCGGATTACGAAAGCTCTGGCGAGGGTCATACAAGGCGCGGTGGTGCGTTCCGACGTCCAAGAAGTCGGCAAGTAGTGCCACGCCATTTTTCGGCAACTGAAATATTATCTTACAGGTTACGACGTCTTTGAACGAGACGAAGGAGGCTTCCTTAAACAGAATGAGGTTTATCCCGAGTTCAAAGTATAAAAATACACTTTTTTTCGTTTGCAGTTTTTTGAAAACTCATTTTTTTAATGCATCATCGAAAAAAATTAGTCAATAAAGCAGTTTTAAAGCCATTCAAAACATTTTAGAATTGATAAAGAAAGAAGAGCTTGCGAAATCAGTAGAATTTATCTAATAACTTTTTTAGATCGATTGGCTTGATGTGAAAGGAATCATCGTCATGTACGACATCAATAGTAAAGAGTCCTACAACGAGCTGAAGCGGAAGTTGCCCTTGGTGCAGAATACGGTGAGCATTTATTCATTGCGAGGTGATCGAATGATGGAAAAACGATAGAGAGACGTCGGAATGTCGTTGAGAAAAATCAGGGACATGAGAGATTTTAAGTTTATGTGAAGCCCTTCAAGTACCACCTCTACGCGGTGATGGGGAGGCAACGCCATTTATGGCGGCTAACGGTACACCGGTCACGCAATTCGGCTTGCTTCTGCTAACAGAATGGGCGGTCTTTTTTAGCCCTGGCAAGGCAAAAAGGATAATAAGACCACAATTATGCTATAACACGTTCAACCCCACGGATGGAACTTTTTCGCAAGCATACCAGTCAACCAGGACGACAACACTGGATGACCGATTGCATAAGATCTCCTGGAAAACGTGTGGTCCACGCTTCGATCAATAAAAGGCACTAAAAGGCAATAAAAGGTCGAAAGCGAAGATGGACCATCTAAGTATCTAAGTAAGTAAGTAAACATCTAAATTTGTTTGAATGAAATATTATTCATTCTTAAATACTGCTTCTTTGAAACTTTATCCTGTAAAAAACTCAGAGAAGTAAAAAATTAGGCTTGTTTTGATATGATTTGACGAGAATTTCTGCTCATCGACGGCTGAGAAAAAACAACTTTTTTCCAATCAATCAATTTTTTCTATCAGGTCGCTCCAAACTGCGACATTTGCCTTGTTGGGTCAAAAGCAGATTGTGAACGAGAAGTTCCATTCGAACTGGCAGACAGACTGGCTGAACAAATGGATTTGTCCCTTTTCGAAATCAGGTATTTGGTCTCAAAAACACTAAGTTATTTCGATTCAGCTCAAAAACGAACATCAACTGTGAGGCGATGCTCGTTGAAGTACTGGACAAAATCATCGAACGTAGAGAAGCTGAGCTGGAGCATTGGCAAGAGATCAGAAGCAATCAACCGGTATTTTTTGACTACTAAAGGGTTTTGTTTGTTAAAAAATGTGAAGATTATTTTCTCAAAAACGTCAGAACTTCTAGTTCTTAAAAGATTCAGAAGAATCTAAAGTTTCAACTTCTGTGAATTTAGGTCTACGAAGACGTTGTCGAGCCTTCGAAACCGAGTGAGGAACAAGTGCCGTCAAATCCTTTCTGTTGGATTCCCCGTATTCCTTTTATCAGCAAAATTTTTTAACTTATTTCCATCATATTTTAGTTAGATTTCGTTTAGATTCAATCCCCTTCTGTACAAAATGGGTACGTCACAATTTTTAAAACTTCTTAATTTCCATTCATGTTTTTCCATAATTTCTGTCGGGTGTCGATTAAAATAAGTTACTTTCCTCCCAAGGCTCCAGTTGCCTAACGACTTCAAATTTATGCAGTTTTTCTGAACTGAATAATGATGAACTCCTCAGAAAACCCATTTCTTCATAATTGCATTTTTCTTTTTAATTGTTTTGTTGCAAGCGAAGAAATAATAAATGTTGCCCTTTCTGCTTTTTTTTTTTCGCAGATCAAAAAACCAAAAAATAAATGATTTGGATTAAGATATGAGTAGAGTAATGTCAGGATCTCGAACTTAGAATAGCAAAGTAGTACAAAGATTAGCATAGTTTTGAAACGATTAATTTTTTTGAATAGGCAATTCAAAAAGCTCATAGTTCGTTCAAAAATAAGAAATAACACTAATGTAAGAAATACTGGCTTCCATGACGTTTGGATCAGCTTCGTGAAGTTTCCATGATATGTGTTTATCGCATTCAAGGCTAAAAATAGTAACCGCATGGCCTCTTTCAAAAATAAACGCCATTTGCAGGGTGAATTGTTTGATTATTGCTATGTTGTGGTTCATTTAATTACGTCTAAATTGCCAGGCCGTTGAAATGCCCACTTTTTGTTGACCGTCAGCTCAATTTTCCTCACAAAAAGGTGCATTGTTTGCTTCCTAATTATTATGTGTAGTATGAACTTGGAAAAAAATTGTAATTTATGTTTTATTTTTTTAAACGTGTTATCAAAAAGAAACAAAAAAAGCCTCGAGCGTATGAAATTACAGTGAAAAATTAAGGTTCATTTTGAATTGGACTCTATAAAAAAATCAAATTGTTTTTTTCAGACTTTTTAGACCAACTTCATATTTTTTTGATGGTTCAATTGAGATTTGTCTCGCAACAAACAACAAACAAGAAAAATTAGCAACTATTAGAAATATCGAAACTGACACCGTGGAATCTCTAACAACTATAAATTCCGAATTTCAAAGTTAAAATTGATAATTTTTTTACACTTCATCTTCCTAAAAAAATCATTTTTTTCTAAAGCCCAAATTATTCTTTTTGTTTTCTGTTTCCGAAATTGAGTGGGCGTCTTGTCATAAATATTTCTCCGAGTCGTATTTTTCGACAAAAAGAATTGACAACGTTGTGAAATTCAGTAAACATCACGTAAAATCCCAATAAATATTCATTGTGAGAAATTATGAAAAATAATAATCCGACACTTTTTTTTCTTTCAGAATAAACGCTCTCATTCTTTTTTTAAAAACATAACTTTTTCCCTGTTGGCTTTCTTCCGCTCAGCATATTCGAGAAAAAAACTTTTTTTAAACATTGAATATTCAATAGTTTGGTTGCAGAATGGAACTTTCGGAACTATACAATGATCTCTTGGTTTATTCGTTTCAATTCGTGAATGTGAAGGATTTCTGCCTTTTCAAGTAGAAGTTGGGACTGCTTTCGGTTCCTCGGAAGGCATTTGGAAGCTTTTCAGCTAGTGGTCAAACGTCTTCCACATACCTTCCCAAAACCTTTATTCACCTTTTAGTAACCTGCTGGAAATCTTTTGGCAAACATTTTCTACTTTTAACCTTATAAAGACCTTCCAACTACTTTCTGAACACCTTGTGAGGCTTTTTCAGAAAATTATAGTTCCTATTCACTTCCAACCACCTGCTGCTAACCTTCCCAACACCTTCCCAGGAAGTGCCTGAGTTAAAAATGCATTTTTTCAATTTTACGTGCCTTGAGAGTGATTTCATTATTCATCTTGAAGACGTTAATGATTAAAAATGAGAATAAAATAATGCCCTAATTTTTTCTAGCATAAATGTTGAGAAATCATATTTTTGCAAGAGTTTAAAGTCAATCTTCACAAGTCGGAAATTTTCAACAAGATTTTCCTTCCATGAAAATGATGTTATTTCAAATCACGCGACGTTACCAGAAGTGCCTACAATCTTTTACCTGGAAGTTATCAACAACTCGCCTTCCGTTTTATGCGGAGATTTGGAAGACCTGACTCTTTGAAATTTTTCTTTGAATTTCGAGGAATTTTGCGAGTTTTTTTCGAATTTTTTTCTATTGTTTACATGAGCCTTTTAGGAATTTTAGAGTGGTCTCTATAGGGGTTATGACGCAAATAAGCTCTTGAAGGGACCCAAAAAGGGGTCAAGGGTTGAGTGGTTCCGCTAGGGGCGGTTCAATTTCATTCAAAAAACGTTATTTTTTAGTTTTTCGCATGGAAATGCTTCTATACCTAGAGTTCATTACAATATTCGACTAGCATGTCCTTTAGGGACCACTTTTGAAAGCTTTAGCGTACCCTACAGGGGTTGGTAAAGTGGCCCCTAGAGGGGACTCTCCGAGAGCCCCTAAGGTTGCCTTATAGGGCTTACGCTAGAGTTCCTAAGCTTGTTAACTTCCAAAATAATTTCTCCTAACTGCGCTTTCATGTACTTGATAGAAATTTTGCTATGAAATATTTTCTGACTCACTACTTGTCGAGTTTTTATCGGGTTTGTTTCTAGGATTCGTCACAATACAAAGTCCGCAATCGGTTAGAAGCCCAGCTACTTCACTTGAAAGTTTTATGGCTTCGCGTATTATTAAGATTAGTTTTAAAACAAAAAGGGTGCGTAGTTCTTGGCGAATTTCAAGCCATTTTATTCTGAAATTATCTATTTCATTGTCAGTTTTTTGGTTTTTGATATTCAAGTCCAAGGAGAGTTTATGGAAAAAGTTTCCTGCGGCGGCAAAAAATTCCTGCGACTTTCTTCGCTTTGATTGACTGAACAAATAGCTTTCTGGAATTAATTTCTCGCATGAGAAGTTTCGAGGCCTGGATATTTGAGAATGAAATATTGAAAGAATGTTGCGATTCTTTATTTATTTACGAGAAAAAATCATTTTCTTTGAAAATATACGGAGCGTATTTTTTCCACTGTAGGTTTTAGCAGGAAAAACGTGACCCGACTTTTTTGCTTTTGTTTTTGCCATGCTTTTTAGGAACACTTGTTATGAGGTCGGAAATCCAGGCAAGAGTAAGATGACCCACGCAGCTTTGAGTAAATAAAACGGCATGTTCAAAACTTCCAACTTCTCAACGGCGGACAGCCTCAGATTCCCTAGATCAAAAATAATGTGGATGTAGAAAAAATATGAAGCTTTTAAAAAAATCAAGAAAAAAATATATTTCCATTTTGTTTTTTTTTTCGTTGAGAAGAAGAAAAAGCTTATAAGAAATATGAGAAAATTTCACAATAAAAAAGACTTCGACAGAGAAAAAGATTAGGCAGAGCTGCAGTTCAATTTCCTTTAGCTTTTGGACCTCCAAAGCTTTTCTTTCTGACCATTTTTTCAAACTTCTTTTTTTTCTCAGAAGTTCACTGTTACGAATTTGAGTATTCAGTGTGTTTCATTTGCTTCCTTGAGAATAAAAAATCTACTTTACGAGATTTCGTTAATCTCAACGAGCAGCTCGTCCCTGAACAAAGGGCCAAACGAAGAGATCCAGAAGATAATCAAGTTTTGAACCACCGTTGTCGTTTCGAAGTTGCGTAGAGCCCACTCCACGGGCTCATTTGGTTTTTGGACAAATCAGCAGTTCTGGTAAATACCTTAGTTGTTGGGTCCCTTGGCAGAAGTACTTGCAGATTAGATTTTTCCCTCTTTTGTCCTTATTTGGTTCCGCTTTGCCTTGCAGACAGATCTGCTAAACCGTTTTGCGTTTTTCATTCTCGCCAGGCGTGCAAATGACAGATAGCTGTGTTTTTGAAACATTGCCACTTGCCAGAATAGCTGCACGGAAATGTCTGAGGAGCTTTTTTTTTGTTTGAAGACCATAAAATTGAGCGGTTTTGATGGTAATTAGAATAAATAGATTTTCTCATTTGTATTTACTTTTGAAATTATGCTTTTTATGGGATCAAAGTATTTATTTTTATATTATGAATTAGAGCTTCTAGGCGTTTTTTGAAGTTTATTAACCAATATTTAAGATAAAAAATTTTCTGACCTAATTTGCCAAAATTGCCAAAATTATTTTTCAAAAACGGGATCCTTAAAAAAACATTATCTTTTTCCAGAAAGTTTCCAATCTTGTAATGAGAAGCTTCAAAAAAAGATTACTAAAATTGATTTATTGTATATAATTATATATAATTAGTGAATAATTATTCGAGTTCATCATTTCTCAGACTTTGAAAGATCAGAAAAAGCTCAAAAAAATTAAAATTCTGAGCCCTTGTTTCCAATTATATTCGTCCGTTGTCAAAAACACTGCCTTGAACTTCTAGAAGCCAGATAATTCGACGTCATTTTCCCTTGTCCTTTTTCCTCTTTCATCTACGGTCTGGAGAATTCAGATGTCTTTTGTGAGTTGTTTCTCGGCCGTATAAAATTACTTACTAATGGCCGCCAGCGTTTGTAGGCGTGGTGCATTAGGGCGTTCCTACCGTCGGTCGGCTGCTCTGGAGACCGCCAAAAGACGGCCATTTCTGTTACACACTTGAGCGCGCATCTACTCCTTGATGCATTAGTTCTTAATTGCCGTTGCGTCCTGTGCTCCGAAAACTTTTCCACCTAACTTTTCCAGGTTTTTCTCTTTTTGGCTCTCAGTCTCAGTGCGGCTGTCGCCCACGCTTTTTTTCTTCATTGAGGCCCATGAATTGGGTAATAAGTTGCCTCTTTTTGGTCTTTATTCAATGGGTTTCATTTATTCTCCCATGCCGCAAATCAACTAAAACTAGGAGGTCTAAGATCTTCTACTTTTTTTTTTATTTTTAGCTTTAAATGCATAAAGAAATCTGGGCTGTAGAGCAAGATACACGCCCTTTTTCAAGCCCGCCCAATTCGGCGCCGAACTTTCGATATTTTCGAAAGGTTCAACAAAATTATAGTACACTATCTATAACTTGAATTAGAGCGTTTTCAAATCTTCATAATTTTTCTCATCTCAAAGTAATCGATAAATGTCCAATTGACTTTTTCATGATTAAGGCGGGTTTTATGATAAATCTTTTTTTAAAAATAATTTTTTTACAATATTTCTGCTTTTTCTTATTGTTTTCAAAAATTTATATTATAAAACTTTTTTTGAGATTTCCTGTTTTCTCTGTACCGTTTTTTTGCCTAAAAAGAGGAAGTGCAACCAAGTCACAGTATTTCAACAATGTTCCGATGAATTTTCCATATTTGCATAAGCCGTACTTTTTTTGCCTGTTTTTTTCTGTTGTGCGCAATCGGAATTATTCAAAAAGAACGAGAAACGTTCCTTTTTTTATTCATACCAATAAAGAAGAAACATTTAATGGGAGCCGAGACACGATTATTATTCCATCGATAAGTAATTGATGCTCCTCCTCGCACCTTCCTATTTGAAGCGGAAGTCAGACAGCTCGCATTTCCTCTATCTCATTTCTCAAGATTGAAAAAAATTGGAATAAGGTATCTTGGTGAAGATTGTGGTTGGTAGATGACTTGGCAGGATATTCAACTTTGGGACTACCGCTGCATATTGCTACAGTTTTCTTAAGAAGCATGCTCTTGCTAAAAAGAATGTTCAAAAGTTGAATTAGCAGAATCTTCGTAGGTTTTAAAAATCCGTCCTCAAGAAAATGAGTAAGACATATCCTAATGGGCAATAATGTGAGGAGAAAAAGGCGTTCCGCCCCCACAGAAAAATCTTCCATATCAAGCCAAAATGTCCGCAGGCCCCAGAGACATAAACTCACAGCCGTTCCGTTCTTCCCTTGTGTAAAATACATTAAGCCCAAAAAGGCGGATGCCAAAGAAAAATGACCTTCGCGATTTCGTCGGTGCCTCTAAAACTTCCGCTGTTATGCCAAACTTTCTGATTTTCTGTGTCGACTCATTTTCTCGTCTTTTTTTGGTATCAGAATCGCTCGAAAATCTTCATTTGGATTGTCTTGCAGAATCGGAACCATTTCTTTCCACCCTCGCTTCATAAGATGCTCATAATCTACGAGAGGATTCTTTTTATTGAATGCATTCATTGGACTAATCCAATTTCGTTTTTCTTACTATTATATATTTGGAGATTTTGGGATTACACTTTTATCTCATTGGTTTATTTGGGGCATTTCAATGGCTGAAAAAGTTGAAAAATGTCATATTTCAACTGAATCCTTTCTTTTCCTTGTTTGTTATTGCGTTTTTTTTAAAACTATCTTGGGCTCATAAAGCGCTGCAATTTTTATTTATTTTTGGAAACAGATATTTGATAATTTTTGTAAAGATCTTCCAAATAATATAGGACCCCGAAAACGGGAGGTTAACTTTTTGAAGCATTAGGTTATGAAGAAGTTATGAAGAGTTCATCTATTTACTTTCTCTCTGAAACGCTGATGTGTCTGGAGAAAATTCCCATTTTCAGATTTAGGCTCTGAAAGAACGCTTCTTCTTTGCTCTCTTTGACTTTGAGAAATTTTCAAACATTTTTGGAGTTTGAACGTCCTCATCCGCGAATCTTACAGGAGGAGAAGCGGCCTCCGGGTAAAGTGAATTTGTGGTGAAATGGGTTGGGACAAGACTTTCTAGCTCCACAACGTTTCGCATCCTATTCGTTTATCTTTCGAAAAATCGGAGTTTTTAGGACCTTTCTTTCAGTTTCTCAGGCCTGGATTTAGCTATTTCCTTCAGCTGCGTGCTCTTTGCAAGGAAATTTATCAATCATTTAAACTAACAGAAAAGAAAAGGACCGCTGATTCACTTTTGGTGAAAAAATTGTTTCACATCTTAAAAAATTTCTAGGAAAAGGAACAAACTTTACGCCTCTGCAAAAAGACTTCTGTTCATTATAAGTCACTGTTTTCACACGAAATCACCTGGCCACTTTTTGCCGTCTTCTTTTGAAAAATTTCCTCATTTTTCAAACGGCCAGACTTTTCTCCCTACACACAAACGTTGCAAAGCTATTTGAAGCTGTAGACCGTGGGAAAATTGCAACCTCCTTCTTGATGAAGAAAGACTTCCTAGATGAGGGAGTCTGTTCTTAAGAGAATGTTCACCAATTTCCTACTTCCGTCACTTTCATTTCTCCTGGCAGAAAGAATACTTCTCCCTAATCACAATTGTATCTTTTATTGTCATTGAGACGTTATTTTGCAACGAGCGCTGTCTATCTCTGAATTTTCTTTCTTGGCGCAAGTAAATCAACTTTCGAAGTTAGGGAACATCTGACTTCTCTCCCCGAACACATCTTTTTTATGGAGAAATGTATTCATTTTTGTTGGATCGACCACAATTTTGCAGCTTCAAAGAGTATTTCTGTACTTTTACGCAATGTAGTTGGGTCACCAATCATTGATAGGCTGATCTTTGTTTGCTCAGAACAGGAAAGCCTCATAAATTTTTATTTCCATCTCTGTGTTAGCTTTTTTTCTGAGAAATAATAATTTGCATTTTTATTAATTTTTCGAGAAGCTGACAAAAATTATTAAAGCGCCAATGACTTCAATCCTTCGAAACCGCTGTTCCACTATTTCATCTGCCATCTAATATAATATACATCAATTCGTCACGATCCTTCAGTTCCATGCATTTCAAGCACACTAGTGCGGAGTTATAAACAGACAACAATTTTATGAGGACTTTTCAAGAGAGAATTTTTTTGTATCATTAAATTTTTATGAACATTGTTTGAAGCAGGAAACTAAGAAGTCAATTCAGATTGCAGGCATTCTGCATACGGGTGTAGCCATGCGGGATGACCGCTTCGACACGGAAGACGCAGAATCAGGCAAGCTTTAATGGATTTTTGCTTCGCTTTATTCTGTCTTTTCTTGCGTTTCCAATATAATTGAGGGAGCGTGGAAACGACCCGACTTGAATTGCTCGGATTTCAGGAAAAGATATCGTTTGGCGGCATCCGTTACTCGCGCTACTTCTCATCTCGATATGCCTTCTCACTGTGGCGGGCAACTGCCTCGTCGTAATTGCTGTTTGCACCAAGAAGTACCTCAGGAATCCCACGGGGTTTACAGAATACAACTTGCCAGTGGAAAATATATTTTTATAGGTACCTTATCATTTCATTAGCGATTGCTGACCTCATCGTCGGATTAGTGGTGATGCCGTTGAACTCGCTTTTCGAAATGACCAATCATACTTGGATATTAGGTTTGTCAATATTTACCTGTGTGACGGCAAAAGGACCTATAAAGTGCACCGATTCGACATAAATAGACAATAATAATACTGAGGAAATTTTCCTGCTGCTGAAAGTAAATCTTTTCCATCAAATGAATATCTGCGCGAAAGTCGTTTTAAGTCGGGCGCATCTTTTAAACCAAGTCTTTTCTCGATTATGGATCATCAGAGATAGTTTTTCAACCCTGAAGTTTTTCAAAAAGCTCGAAAAAAAAGATTTGAAAAAAAAATTAAAAAAGCAACGTGAGGTTTCAAGGTTTGCCAATGTGTGATCAGTTCCACGCCATGGATATTTTGGCTTCGACGGCGTCGATTTGGAATTTGTGTGTTATTAGTCTTGACAGGTAACTTCAAAGCTTCAAAATCACTGTCAATTTTTCTCTTCAGATACATGGCAGGACAAGATCCCATCGGATACCGTGACAAAGTTTCGAAAAGAAGAATTCTGTTTGCCATACTCCTTGTGTGGGTAATGTCGGCTTTCTTGTCTTTCCCAGGGATCATCTGGTGGCGAACAAGTTCTCCTCATCTCTACCTCAAAGATGTAAGCTTTTGACATCTTTTTACGGAGAACTAAACTTTCTTTTACAGGAAAAATGCCTTTTCACCGACAGTAAGATGTATGTGAGCTTCTCCTCGCTTGTCTCCTTCTACATTCCTCTCTGCCTCATTCTTTTCGCTTACGGAAAAGTTTTCATCATAGCTACTCGACACTCTAGAGGCTTGCGGAAAGGAATCAAAACGGTAAATCTGAAAGTCATAAAACTTATAAATCGAAGGTTTCAGATAAAATGTAAAACGGGTCGGAAACCTCACACCGATTCTGAAAGCATATTGTCGAGTGAAAATGAACCAACTCTAAGAGTTCATTTTGGTAGAGGGAAAATGTCGAGTAGCAGTATGCGATCTGGCAGGTCGCAAGGCCGAGAAACGACACGATTACTCCTGAAACAGGTAGAAACACTCCGTGATTTTTTGAATGTTTTTCTTAAGATGTCCTGCAAATCACTCAACGAAAGAGCTGCGGAGAACGGCAATGCCAAACAACCTCTTTTGCGTTCCGAAACGGCACAAACGGACCTGGTTCCAGGCGTTTTTCGAGTTCGAGGGCCTAATTTCTCTAATTTCCCAAGCACAACGTTGAGCGCAGATAACGCGACAGTGAGTTTCATAAATAACTTCTTGTTTTTCAGAATGGGCTCAATTTGAGAAACAAATTAGGATGTAAGCTGAGAATTAAGCTCTAGGAACAGCGGTCTTTAAAGAATATGATTTCTGAAAATGATTCCTAACAGTTTCATAGATAACAAAATTGTACTCGATTATATTCGTTACGGTTGATTTTTTTTTAAATTAAGAGTCGAGCATAACTATAGTCACTCTAAATAGAAAAAAAAATGTTTTTCAAGTTTTGAGACGAAGAAATCAATTTTTCAGGCTGAGAAGAAGCCTCTCTACTCTTCCAACTTAAGCATGTCCCGTTCGCCTTCGCAACGTCGGAAGCTGAATGTTAGGGAAAAGTCACGTCAAATGATGCGATACGTACATGAACAACGGGCTGCTCGCACGCTTTCCATCGTCGTCGGAGCCTTCATTCTTTGCTGGACGCCGTTCTTTGTCTTTTCACCTTTGACGGCCTTTTGTGAATCGGTTGGTTCAGCATTAATTGAAGAAGAACAAGGAAAGAAATCAGCTAAAAATTCGAAACTAAACTTTCCATTAACTCTTTTTAATCATTCATACTTTATTTGATAGTACTTGAGTAGATGTATTCTTTCATAGATAAACCAGAGAAAAAAAGGAGTAAAGGTTTTTTTTCTCATACGGTTCTACCAGTCTTGAAAAAAAATCTTTATTGATTATAATCTTAATCTATCGGCAAACGAACATCAGCTTTTTCGACTAGAATGACCTCAATTTTTTTTTTGGAACGGTTTGTGAAAGCTAGATTATTTCATCCGCAGGTTACTCGGGCAAAGTCGGAATGGTGAATAATGGTTGTTACGGCTCGAAAAAGGCCGCAGAAAGGCAGCGAAAAAAGATTTTTATCGAGCCTTCCAATTTTTCCAAGACTTAAAAGGCTCAAGGAATGGTCAAAGAAGGGAAAAGCAGCAAAAATGGTGCTTAAGAGCCGATGAAATGGCGCAAAAAAGCAGTAAAAAGGGGCCTTTGTCACCCTAAAAGAAGCATTCCTATAGAGCCTTTTTTGATCCTTTCCGACTTTGTTTATTGAAAAATCCAATTCTAGAGAAAGCTAATTTGGAAAATTCAAAAATTCGATGAAAAAAAGAAGATAACCTTAACTTTGCTATCATCCTATCAAATCTTGATATAAATCCTTTTTTTCAGTGTTTCTCGCACAAAGAAACGATCTTCACGATCTTCACTTGGGCTGGACATCTGAATTCGATGCTGAATCCCCTGATCTACTCTCGGTTTTCCCGCGACTTCAGACGTGCTTTTAAGCAAATTTTGACGTGTCAGCGACAACGCAAAGTCAAAACAGCTTTCAAAACCCCTCTTTCTCTGGTCTTCACTCAGCTTATCTCGGTCACCCAAATGTGGGAGCAACCTCAAAATACCGTTATTGATTAATTTTTTATACTTTTTAGTCGTTTTACGCCATGTTTGAGCACCACGTAGTGATTCACGGGTTCCTATCTTTTTGATTTCGATTTCAAAAAGTTTTCTGCCATTTCTTTTCTCTATTTATTATCAAAAAGTCACGTGTTGCTTATCCAGTCGTCATATTATTGCAATTAGTTTGTTAGCTGCATTCGAGCGACTTTTACCTTTTTCGAAGGTTTCTCTCACGGAATAAATTTTTGATGAAATTTTTTTGAAAATTTTCAAAGAGTCTGCTTTGGATGGGAATTCTCACAAACATGGCCGTTCTTAGATTTTTCTCCTGCTCAAAAATCTAAGTCGTTTAGAGGAATCTTTTTTTCTCAAATCTGGCCGGTAGGTTCCGGACAAACTCAATTGCCGCAGTTTCCTTTTTTCGAAAACGAGTTGTTCTGTCTCTCAAAAAGATGTGTTTAGGAAATGCTCCGACCAAAACATTTCTTTTTTCGGTTTGAGTTATTACTTTGTCGTTTTTTTCTTCTTAAGCCAAGGTTTTTTAAGAGAACAATGGACGGAACTCATTTCCAAAGTTCATGGGAAATTTGTTTACTGTTTCAAATATTATATGAAGCTCAGGCTGGCTAAGTGATCCGGGTGAAGCAAATTAACGTTGTTTTTTTCTGCTTTGAACACCACAGGGGAAACGATGTTGAACATTTCTGATCAGCCTTTTTCTAACCAAGCCAATTGAGTGCGAAGGGATTGAGTTTTTTTGTTGTCCTCCTAGTTTGGAGCATCGCAGTTCATTCGAAAGTCCAAAAACTCGAGGGAGACTTCAGACATTTTATAGTGATGACGCAGGCTGGAAACAATGACTTTCTTTTAAAACTCCAGTCTCAGAAAATATTGAGAACATTTTTTAATAAAGTTAGTGAGCTCAAACGGTAATATCAGGTTCTTACACTTTTTCTACAGGTAAGGATACTCAAACTTTTCTTTTTTGAACGAGGTAACCAATTACATTAGCATTTTGTAGAAATGAACATGACGAGCGCATGATCAATTGCATGAACTGTTCTCTGAAAAAAATTACTATCAATTAAACAAAAAAATCTGATGCTGAAATAAAAAAATTTCAAAAACTTATAATTTTCAAAAAAATATAATGGAAAGAAAAAAATCAAGGAAATTGATGCGAAAATTCCAGTAGATATCCAAAAAAAGGTTGTCGAAAAACGCGGGAAGAAAAAAATGCTTAAAAAAATTGCTTAAATTTTTTTGCGGACATGCCTATTTCAATATAAACTATAAGAACAGAATTCAAAAAAACTCTGAAATTTCTATACTTTTTTTGGCACCTCATAGAGCTCGAAAAAAATTCAATCAGTTTAATTTAAAAAAATAATAAGAGTGTAGCCGAGAGCTTCTGGATCTTTAGATAAAACTTTTTTCAGTGTCACTATCTTCGCAATTTTTACTTGAAAAATGAGAGTTTTGAATCTCCTTTGAAGCAGGATTGTAATGTACAGAGAGTTTTTGAGCGTGTTCCTCAAAGGGAATATGAAGCTTCACGTTAGAAATATTCTCCTGGGGTAAGTTGATTATTGGATTGAAATGGTTTACTAGTAAAGTTCTTATCTTGTTCAAAATGCGTGTTTTCGTTTACATGATACTGAAATGCTAGTCCAAAAAAAAAGAGGCAGAGATAATTTTTCTTTTCCAGTCAGTTTTACTTTGAGAAGTTTCCCAGTTTCATCAGAAATTCTTGTTTTTTCTAAGTTTCAGCCGAAAAAACCGTCCGTCGCAAAATCACCCTACAAAAACTCTCGACTCGGACTTGCTTCGAGTTGCAAGCGTATCGCATGACGGCGCTCCATTGCGAAGAGTTTCCACGATCTCCAATCGCATTTCCGCTAATTGGAGCGTCGCGTGAGATTTGTTAGATAAAGAGAAGCACTTCGTTTAATCATGCGCCAATTACCATATCTACGATTTCAAGTCGGTCGCCACGGTTACTTCTTCAGTGCAACTCCTCCTCACCTACAATTTGTCGGCTGAAAAAAACGCACGACCGACTCATTTCATAAGAATTGTCAGCTTTCCTTGCTAGTACAATTTTTTTTTTGTTCCATCATTTCGAACAGAAAACCGCCAATTCCCTAGCTTTCTGTGATTTCGTAACCTTTGAAGCTGATCTTATTTTACTTCACTTCAGTCACACTCTGCAGCTCAATTTTGATGAAGCTTCTTCCAAATCTGTCTGAGATTGGAATCTTCAGAAGTGAAAATTTCATTTTCGCAAGCTTCTCAAAAAATCCTTTTTTGTGAACCTATGCATCAGTTTTTCATATTCCTGGTCTTCAGAATATCATCAGGTTTTTTTTGCGTCTGCCTAACAAAAAATGTCATTTTACTTTATGGTCTGGAGCTCTCTGAGAATTGGCCAGAACACTTCAAGATATACCAGAAACAGATCCCGAAATCCCCAAACTTCACAACTTTCTATTTTTTCGAGAGATGAAGGCTCAAAGTCTTGAAATTGCTTATTTAAAACAAATTTTTTTGAAATTTTCTTTAACTTCCTTCTCAAAAAAACTGGTAAGGAAGTAAAAGAGAATTTCAAAAATCTGTTTAAATAAGCTATTTTCCAGGCTTTGAGCTCTTATTTCTTGAAAAATAGAAAGTTGTGAAGTTTGGAGATTTCGGGATCTTTTTCTGGTACGTCTAGAAGTGTTCTGGGCGACTTTTTTGAAAAATTCCCAACTATAAGGTGAATCGACTTTTCCTTGTAAATTCCGAAAAATCCGCTCATTTTATAAATTCATCCGTAATCTACAAAACATAAAAACAAACTTCTAGGTACGCTAAAGTCCAGAAAAAATTTACTTTTGATTATCAGGAATATCTATTAAAAGTTCAGTAAACAAAAAAATACTTTCTTGAAATTATTTAAAGTTAGAAAATGGTCTTGGAACTTTTTTTTCGAGCAAGTTTTTCGAAAGTCAAAACCAGCTTAAAAATAAAAAACAACTTAATTTTCTGAATTATATGTGAACGCTTCCGCTTGGTTTAGCATTTTAAAGAAAAAAGAAATGAAAATCACATATTGTGAGCTTATAAAAATTGAAGAAAGTTGATGCCAGACCCGAAATGCAGAGGTTAGAAACAACGGGTCTCGCAGCGATTGACCTCTTCATCTCTCGATATTCCAAAGCGGCGGGCTCTCAGGTCTTGCAATTGGCGCGCGTTTTCCTCTCCAGTAAACTACAAATACTGCGCTTTCTTTCCTCTCTTGTACAAAGTTTAGAATTCCTTTGTTTTTTTCTTTTCATGGTTTACTATTTTTTTATGCTCCATCTGTTTTTTTGTTTTATTCGATGTTATTGAAATTACGAAAAAAATTTTATTCGCTAAATTTTTGCTTGCGTCAAAATTACAAACGTTTTTATTCGGTCACAAAAATATTTTATTTTTTTATTTTTTTGAGCGGGTTATCAGCTTTTTCCATTTTTTTAAAAAAATGTAATGAAAAAAATTTTTTAAGATAAATACTTTGAAAAAAATTTTTCAACTGAACCCTTGAAAAGTTTGTCCAAAGTTCCCCTCAGAAAGTCTCTATATTTTTTTTCGCGGTTTTTTTGAGATTGGATTATTAATTTGTAAGATTATATCTGGATGATTACAGCGGAAGATCTAAAATAAACGAAAAAAATAGCCTCAGTTGATACGGCTTCCGAGTATGGATTCAAGAGAGTCCACACCTTCTAACAATTGTAAGTTTTCTTCGTTTTTTTCTATTGGAAAAAAAGTTCTTTTCTATAAATTCTTGGCTTTTTTTCAATCAAAAAAACTTTTTCGGTTGCAGCAAAACTTTAAAAATACTGTTTTGAAAAAAATTAGTTCCCATAAATTTGATGCAAAATAAGAGGATTTTTCAGCTTGTGGAACTTCTGCTTCAGTCATGGAAACGAGTTGTGAAATACGGGCTCCAGCAAACGGCCTCACTTCCGGATGGGTTCGGCTGAACGTTGGCGGAAAGGTTTGTTTTAAAGGGATTACACTAATTTTTCAAAGATTTCTCATTTTGATAATTTTTTTGAAAAGTTTTCTTATTGACTTTCACTGGGGAAAATTTCCGTGTAATCCAAGGGAAGAAAAAAACTGGCGACTTTTTACGACGTTAGAGTTTTTTTCGCTCAAGACGGTCACATTTTGAAATAACAAAAAAGAAAAAGCTACAGTGAATACAAAATTTTGCTCTACATAAATGCTAAAATAACTTCAAGGTCTTGAAAAAATCAAAGATCTTGAAAAAATCAAAAGTCTTGAATCGAAAATGCTCAATTTTGATCTAATTTGCAATAGGACTTTTTTGCGGGAAGAAAACCGTGACAAGCTAGCGCAGGATGGGCTATAACTTTATGTAATTTTGGCCATTGCCTTTTTTGTCATTGGCGAGACTTAAACTCTCAAGGTCGTATGGGGAAAAAAATCAAAAATTTTGGCCTACTTCATGAATTTTTTTCTCCTGAAACTTTCAATTAAAAAAATTCCATTTTTTTGTCAATAATAGTAAAAATTCAGGTGTTTCAAACAACGCGATCGACGCTCATGCGCGAACCCGGGTCTTTCTTACATCGTTTATGCCAAGACGGCGACTTGCCTACAGATAAGGTACAGTCAGAACTGATCCTTCTTTATTCAAAGCATGAAAAATTTCTAGGACGAATCCGGCGCTTATTTGATAGACCGAGACGCCGACTTCTTCTCCCCAATTCTCAATTACTTACGCCATGGGAAACTCATTCTGAATCCTGGGATCTCAGAAGAAGGTGACCCTAGGTGAAAAAGATCAAAGTTATATTTTAAAACTTTTCAGGTATTCTTGAAGAAGCGGATTTTTTTACAATTTACCAATGCTTGCCCAACTGATAGCTGACCGGATCCATGAACGCGAAAGCAGCTTGAAAGAGAAAAGGGTATTTCTTTTCTCACAAAAATATTATTAAATCAAGTGTTTTGAATGATTTACGAAGATTGAGAAAAATGAGCAAATATGATGAAAATTTTTTTGAAGATTGTGATTTGGATTCCAAAATAATTGTGTTTACTGTTTCAATTTTTTTTCGAGGTTGGGGCGTCAATCATTTCGAAAGTCCGTTTTCTTTCACTGCGCTTTAAAATGAGAAAATGAATTCTCCACAGAACCCGTAGGCTCAATTTTTTTTGTACATATTATTAAAAAAACAGGTATTGAAATTATTTAGATTTTGAGAAAAATGAGCAGACGATCTCAATATCCAAGGTCTTATTTGTACGGACTTTTGATAAAATTAGAAACGGGAAGGAACCTTAATGTGGCTCAAAGATCAAAGCGATATTTCAGAAAGTCTTTTTAATTCAAAGTTCTAACATAATAAAGCTATCTTTTGAATTTACGTTAACCCACCTTCACATAAAAAATGGCCTTTTTTCAATCCTATATAATTCAGACAACCAAGTTTGTTTATCGTGTCCTCCAATGTCACGGGAACGAGCTGACGTCTGTCGTTTCTGCGATGAGCGACGGTTGGAAAATCGTCCAGGTACGCCAAATTCGTCTTCGAAAATTCCAGAACAAATATCTTTTCAAGATTGTGCCAATCAACTCCAATGAGCCAAACTACGACGCAGAGCAGAAGCAAGAGTTTCTGTGTATCGTGGAGCGCGAATGTCCCGACAACGAGACCATGTGCGAGAGTCAGGATCGCGCCAAACTCTTGCAGCAACGTGCTCGGCGTCAATGATTCCCTTCCTGATTGTTTTGCTTTTTTGTGCTGTTCTCCGAGTGATTCTAAACCAAAGCGCCCTTTCAAAACGATTCTTATTTCTTGAATGTACCGCGAACATTTGAGCTCTGAAATAATTGATCTTTTCTTATTTTTTTTAATTTTAAAGATGCTCTAAGTGCTCTAATGCTCATGTAGTCACGCTCAACATATTTTTTTTGTTTAACTAATTTATTGTCGGCTATTTGAGTTTCATGACTATATCTGTACAATATCATTTCTTCGTTTCAAAACGCGCTTTTTTGTAGTTTATTTCGTTCCGACGGTGAAAGTTTCCCGTTGTTCTAATTTAATCAGAACTTTTGATCTTGATTCACCTCGAAATCGAAGGGTCTTATAATTACGACGCTCACAACATCAAACAACCAAAAATGCAAATTGTTAGTGATGAAACCTCTTGTATAGACATTTTGAGTTAGTCGGTGAAAGCGCAGTTCTACATTGGTTTCCGGGCTGAAAAGAATATTAAAATTTTTCTGAAGGTTTCAGGAAATAAGTCGGACCCCGTAAAGCTGCATTTTCACCTAAATTTTTCCTTCACTTTTATATCCCAAATCAATCAAACGATTATCGCCTCATGTTCCCAAATTTCAATGCGACCCTATCACCAAAATTTACATTTCTCACTGTCATGTCAATGATCGGTTCGATTTGAGATTCTCTTTCCCGTTCGATTCTCTTCCTGTGCAAAACAGATAATTCGAGTGTTTTTTTTTTCAATTTTTCGTATAAAACGATGTCAGTTTTGGCTTTCGTGCTCGCAAAAAGGGTAAATTCCGATAGACGACTGCAATTAAATTCTAAGTAAATCTTGCAAAGATGAGACGTGATTCGCGGAAACATCTCAAAGTATATAATTAAACTTTGAACTTGGGTGTAGTCATTTTTTAAATCCCTATTCAGCCACCGTTGTAATTACATGTTTACAGCGGAAAGAAGGGCGAGTCTTACGAAAATTCGAGATTTTTCGTTGAGATTCTCCACTGACTTTGCTAATCGTGACCTCATCAGGCCAGCGTGCGACACGCTTCGTTTTCTTAACGAAAAAGGCTTAGAGAAAAAAAAATTCAATAAACGATTTTCATTTTATTTTACTTTTTGTTGTAAATTGTGGTGAAGTTACGAGGATTAAAGCGAGAATTCAGTTTTTTTTTCGAAGTTCTATGGATCCAAAAAGAGAAAAAAGGATCTTTTGATTTTATTTACGTTACAAGAAAGGCGTTGTCTAGCACCGCTGGAAAAAAAAAACGAAGAACAGCAAACAACACCGAGAAATGCGAATACTGTCACGTTTTAGAGGATGGCTTTTCTGAGCACTTTTGAAAATAGGTCTCTACAGCTGCTCAGAAATTTTTTGAAATCAGCTTTTTCAAGGACCTTTGTATTATTTTTGACCGGGAACGTCTGATCTAATTTTTTTATGCTGGCTTAGATTTATGTGAATGAAAAGTCTTTTTTCTTAACAACTGCATTGAAAAGTTGTTGACCCTCCAAAAAATTCAGTCAATATCTGTCAAAAAATAATCAGCAGTCAAAGACTTCAACATCATTTTTGAATTTTTTCAATCACAGACAAACCTTGAAAGGTTGAATAAGTTCTATTACTTGGGAATTGTGTGAGGGAAAAATTGCAGATATCTCTGACCCCAGTCGCCAGCTTTCCGCCAATCTTTCGCCAGCGCGCGCCCTGTCTTTCGCGAGCTGGCGCGCCATATCGCGGCGAGCTGGCGAAAAACGCGCCAGAAATTCGCCAGGGTTGTCCATAGCGCGCAGATTCCCCCTTTTTTTCAATCATTTCCCTCTTTCCAATATTGTTATTTTTTTATACTAAAAAAATACATTTTATCAACTTTTATTTTTCACAAATACAAAAATTTAATGGAAATAAAAATCAACATATAAAATCAAACATGAAGAGAACTTGAAAAAAATGAGATGTAAGAAGGAAACGCTTGCAAAGTTTACAACTTAATTTGAAACAATATCTTTCGATTCGAAAAAGATCATAATAACAGAACATCAAAAAACTCTACCAAACAATACATCTTAGAAAAATGTAAAGCCAAAAAAATCCGAAGAAATAAAGGAAACTTGAAGCTGGCTGCTCGTAAACCGAAAAAAATTTTTAAAAATTTAAAAATTTTTTTAATTTTCGATAATATGCAAAAGAGTTGTTTGTTGCTTCAAAAATACCAAGAAGAAGAGAGAAATTTCAAAAGCTCCAACGCATTTAAGAAGTGATATCGACGAGCAGTCAATTTTTAAGTTCTAAAATTAGTTTATAGAGAATTAAACAGAAGACTCGTATACAAAGTTTTTTTGAAAAGAGGAAATTTTTTTACTCGTGAAGAAAAACTTTGAGCCATTTATCACTTTACTTCAAATGGCCACAAAATGAAGAAAAAAATAGTGCGAAGAGATTCTGATTGTTCACAATTATGATCAAAGCATTACATTTTTTTGTTGTGCAGGGATACAACACGGTTCTTCAAATTTATAAGCCCCTTTTCAAAGCAAACTACGGAACGTATTTTCAAGTCCGAAAAAAACTGCTTCGAAAACACTACTCGTCAGCCGAATTTCGCGAGCATGACAAATCCGAGTAATATTTTTGAGGCTAAAATATATAAGCTGTATTTTTAAAGCTGAATTTTTACGACGGACACAAAAATAAAATAATTTGGGTGCATCAAGATATTTTTGAGGCTCATAAAGTTGATGAACGTGTAAAGTTTACAAATATAAAAAAACTTGAAAATTTCGCAGACATTTTGCGTCGTACCCGTTCTCCGTATTTTGGTCAAAGCATCGTTATCCATTTGCAATGAACATCATGACGCCGTCGGGTGAGATCGAAAATATATCGATGAAGTACTTTACATGAAATCCAAAAATTACCAAAGTCAGAGGAAAAAAAAACACCCTTCAGCCGTAACGGGGACTTCCTGACGATGCTTTTTTTTTCTGAAGGAAGCAGTTGAGGAAAAAAGTAGAAAGCACTTACTAATTCAACTGGAGTCGTTCTTTCAGCCTCACGGAAAGAGAAGTTCAGCATGAAAACATTAAGCTTTTAGAGCGGTTGATCATCCACGAAACTAAATCGAGAAAATAATCCGAATTTTCTTATTTACCAACCTTTCAAGCTGTTGTTTTTTAAACCTGAAACCCTCCGTCGCATCACATTTACTGAGCTCTACACAAATAAAACAAAGGTTTATATTCTAATAATTTTCTGACCTTTTTAAACTTCTTTTTCAACTAAAAGTCTGTTCTTTTTGTTTTCGTTTGAAGGAGGATACGTGCCTTTGCTGCAGAAACTCCAGATGTAAAAACTATCTTATAAATTTAATTTGTTTCTGCAAAAATCGCGTTTCTTTCTTTGAACGACCTACGCAACCTACAGTTTTCTACTTCTATACACAGCTTTTTAGAATTTTTACAGAAAGAAAAAAATGAAATCAAGAAAAAAATTGCTTGTTACATCGAAAACTGCATTGCGGCATCGCTTTCTGCGCTAGTTTGGACAAAACAGGAAACGAACACTGAAAAAAATCGTGAAATCAGCAAAAATCGAAATAGAAAACAAAAAAAGACAAAAAAACGCGAGTCCCAAAATTTTAGATCGAAATATAAAATACAGTAATAAAAGCAAATGGGCGCGAGCTGGCGAAATGACTTTTTCTGGCGGATAGCTGGCGCCTGGGGTCAGAGTGATAGGCACATACTATTTACAGAAAAAAAAAAATTTAGAAACAGGCTTTTTACTGTTATTTCTTGATTTTTTCTTTGTATGTCAACACTCCAGCAAAATCTAAACACCCATTGTACATATAGAAGCAAAAAATAAAAGTGAACACATTTGTAAAAAATAAATTGAAAAGTTTTTGATAAATAAGTTAAAGACTGGCGTAAATTAAAATGTTTCTAGGTTCAATGAGCACATGTATTCGGTGTAGACGGTGTACACAAAACTACAGTAATGAGTTAAAAATCAACATCAAGGTCTTCCTGCGCGCTACCGAAGGGGTTTGTACAGTGTTAAAAAAAATTCTGGGGAATTTTCCGGAAAAAAAAATGTAAGATTTCATTAGAATCTATGTTTCAATTTTTATTTTCTGATGTACACGGACAGGCGTCTTCCGCGAGTGTGTATTCCAACGACGAAGAACG